>JAKSZU010000002.1:60175215-61394342 GCA_026018925.1 Tupaia tana | reverse complement strand
CTTTGGGATTCAAGGCTTCAAAAGTGGGAATTTTCCCTGTAACCTTTTTTCTTTGATTTTATTTTTATACTTTTCAAATTTATATTTAGTCACTGTACATCTCTACAGGGTACAAAATTTTTCCAGCATAAATTCAGTGCATATCTATCAAGTCAAAGATATTATCACATACATTATCATCAACAGATAACTTTTCATTCACTTATCTGTTAAACTTTTTTTTTTTCATCACCTCTCTTCCAACCCCACTCCCTCCCATACTGTCTTTGGTATCTACAGTTGCCCTCCTGACTACTGTACATTTCCAACTTTGAGTTTTTGCCATAGAGTGCAGACATTTGGTATTGGACAGGGACATACAATGTCTCTCTTTTGTAGCCTGGCTTCCTGAAAACTCCAGTACTGCACTATCAAACCAAGCAGCTGTCTCCCACTTTCCTAATCTACCAGAATTTACCGAATACTATAGCAGAACAGTTTTCTGCGGAGATCACTATAAATTTATGACTTCCCACTCATGTGATCTTTCACACTGGCAAATAATTCTTCTTCCTGCCTACATTTATCTCTAGTTCCCATTTTCCTCAAGTGCTAGCCCCAAAACCTCACTTATATACTATCTGCCACCATTTCCTCATAATTTACGGATGATCATAAGGCTTCCTAGTTCATAAGTAAGGCTTATGAGAATTCTATCAATTTCATTTCCCCATCCTGATATCATAGATAGTCCCACCATTCTTCCTTCCTTTCTTCTTACCTAGTAAGGTAAGTATGCTGAAGTGTCTCTTGTTCTATTGATGCTAATCTTCAACTAGTGTCCCACCCCCTGGAAAATCACTCCATCTTTTTTTTGTATTATCTCATCTCTTTCTTGTATTTCAGCCTTTTTATTTTTAGTAGGTATATATAAGTATGTTTAAACCTCTTCTACTTAAAGAAAATTAATTTTAAAAAAGGCACAGCCTTATAATCCCTTAATTACCTTAACACATATATATTCACCTTTCCTCCTCACCTCTTATCTATCTCCCTTATGCATCCTGTGAAATGCTGAACTAAAAGATTTCACTCAACATTCTCAAATACCACTCTGCTTGCAATGTACCTTGCTCTTCTTATACTGTATTCCAGGTTAAAAAACATGCTGGTCTTGGGAAAGTCTCCTCAAAAGAAGATGGTGGGGAAACTAGCAGTTAGCATAATGGCTATGTCACTGGACTCCCATGTACTCAACCACGGTTTGAGTTCTGGACCCGGTAGCTTAAACTCACACCGGGTACATGTGCATACGTGCCCAAGATCCTGAGAGGAGAATGGAGGAGAAGGGATTGCAGTGTGGCCAACTGCCCTGGGGGGTGATTTCTCACTTTCTGTCTCTCTTTCACTCTGTCTTTCTGGCAAGCACACACTCCTTATAGCAAAAAAAGAAAAAGAAGATGGTGGGTAAGGTACTAGACTAAACCGTGACTTATTCACTATAGCTGCAAAAGAGTTTTTTAAAGTTACCCTGTGGTTAACAGTTAATTACTATAGCTTTGTAAACAGGGGAGTAATGTTAGGTTTCAATATAGACCATTATATATGAGGCTAGATTTAAAGAGGAAAATGATGCAGAAAAGTCAAGCCAGTTAGAAGTTGGCTAAGATTGTCCTTAGCCATCTTTGAGATGGATCCTCAAAGAGACCCATGGTAGAAGATCACTGAGGTCCAAAGATAAATAGATTTAAATTGACAAAGACTCTCTCCTTTACCAAACTTGAGTCAGGCTCCTTTGAGTCCTCTTTTGAACTAGACCTCGAAGTGGGTTCTGTTTTTGGTCCATTTTGTCCAGTGTAAACAAGAATCCTGCTGAGTCAGCTTAGTGAAAATCTCCCTCTCTTGTTATCTGATGACTCTCCATATGTTCCCAAATTCCTCAGCCTCCTCATGCAGTCCTTGATACTTTATGACCCTGGTCTGCCTTCAGTAAGAATCCTTAGTTGATTTAGTTAGAATCTCCCTAGCTTTGATGTTTCTTCTTAAAATTTTTCCATCCACTGATCCTCCCACCTCCCCCTTGGCTGTACATTCCTCCCTTTTCCTTGCTGTATTTGGCACTAAGCCCAACTTCTCTTCCCAACTACAAAATCCCATTGCAGTAATCCCCCTGAATAAATCTGCCTTACCATCTTTAACAAATGTCATGATTTTTTTTTTTCTTGACAGCATTGCCACAGAAACCAATAATATAAGGAATCTTACATGAGGATCCATGACCCCAGTATCAAATGCCATAGACAAAGACCCAAAATATGGACATTGGATTTGATACTTAAAGAATCATTTTCAACCTAATCGATAGCCGTTACAATAGAGTAGGAACAGAAACAAGAGTTGAGAAGTGAATGGGAGACAGGAGAGAGTCAGTGAAGGGTGAGTACATTTCAAGAAGTTTGAATACAAAGGAAGTGAAATAGACTAGACAGATCTAGATATTTTAGAGTGGTAAAAGATTAGTAGGAATGAGAAATATATTTGTATATTTATAGACAGAGTTTGAACATTTTTTTCTTAGAAGGTCAGATAGTAAATATTTTATATTCAGAGGCCACAGAAAGTCTGTGTCACACTGTTCGAAATCACTGGTGGTAGCACAAAAGCAGCCAGAAACAATATATAAAGAAATGGGTAACACTTTTTTTTTAAAAAAAAAAAAAAAAAAAAAAGATGATGGCTCTCTGGCCATAGTTTTCCAGACCCTAAGTAACCCCAGGCAGACAGACAAGGTGTGATCCAGGGCCAAAGGATGGCCTTAAACCAGAGAAAGAGAGAATAAAGTTACACACCTGCCTACAGAGGATGAATTATCTACAAACTTGAACACTTATCAATTCAGTCTTATTTTGGCATCATATTACTCTAACAGTGAACCCAGCTGAGGACCAAGAGATGGCATAATGGTTTCTTCGCTGGCTATATTTACATACTCTACTGCAGTTCAATTCCCAGACTCAGTGGCTTAAAACTCATGCTTGGTGTGTGTGCATTCATGCCCAAAATCCCCTAGAGTAAACTGGAGGAGAAGGGATTGCAGTGTGGTCATCCTTCCAGGAAGGAGGTGGTGATGATATCTTGTTTTCTGTCTCCATGTCTCACTCTGTGTCTCAGGCGAACACATGCACTCTATATCAAAAATCTCCCCCCCCAAAAAAATAATAAATAAATAAATAAAAAAGAGTGAACCCAGCTGTTTCTGAAATGTTTCTTTATCAAACTCTAAAGAAAAATATTTACATAGTTGTACTAAAATGATTTGGCTATTTTAAATTCTCAATCGCAATTCATCTAGCATCAACTCTCAGAAATTCTGAATTAGCACTAATTTAGGGGGAGACTTCCCCCAGGCATGCTGCCTAAACTTAGTAATACACAAACTCATCACTGCCCACTCTAAAAAGAAAGTCTGATTTAAAAAGAAGGATCACATTATCCTCTTTCAACCCTAGATCTACAGATATCTTATTTGAAAAGCTGATTGTAGAATCTTGGCTTATTTCCATAACTAAAGCAATGTGATTAAGTTCCTATAGGCTTTAGATAATCACCCAAGCTTTTTGATTCCTATAATCAGGTCAGAGCTTCAATCAATGAAGCTCTGCTAACACTATTGACTGAATAAAGAATCTGAGCAGGATAGCTCCTAAAAACAGGAACTGCAGTTATGCTAAGCAAAAGCCTTAAGATGGTTGAGTTGCTACAGCTCAAACTACGTGACGAGAGGCTAGTATGATGTGGACATTCCTGCACTAACATGTGATGAGCAGGCACATAGTTGTGGGGTGATGCAGAGTGATTCTATATACTATTCTCTAATGATTACATTGAGACGGACCCAAAAAACAAAGACCCAAAACATGGACGTGGGATTTGATACTCAAAGAATCATTTTCAACCTAATCAATAGCTGTGCTATTGATGGTTGGCTACACTGTCTGGGCTTCAGTAGCGTGTCTGAGCCAGTCAAAATTTACTAGGTGAATTATTTCTCCAACTAAAATGTATGTAAGGTATGTATTAATTCCTCCTAAAAACATATCTAGCAAGACAATTTTCTTTCTCTCTGTGGGAAAAAAAAAAAGAAAGGAAAAAGTGAGAACAGATTTGGTAATAATGCCCCTGGCTTACCCACTTACCAGCAATAGGAATATCTTATTTGGAGCAGAAGAGAAAGATGACAGATATTTGGTGGTAAAGATCAGCGATGTTGGAGTTAAAAAAAAAAAAAAAAAAAAAAAAAGTGTTCTAGTGCCTGTCAGGGGAGACATTGAAGACATTAACTCCTCTCTAAGACTGTTCTGCTGAATGACTCTGGGGAAAAGTTGTAGGCAGCCTTTCTCTGCTGTGAAGGGAAGAAAAATGGAAATGGAAGAAAAATGTGTTAGGAAGCAAAGAGGTGAGAGAGGTGGGAGGAACAGGCAAACAACAAATAAATCTCTTGGTGGTGTTTTGGATTGATAGATAGCACTTCAGTCTAAAGCATTTCTCAAAATCCCACACATGCAGTTTCACCAAAGAAATGTAAACCCTTCAGGAATATATAACACACACACACACACACACACACACACAACAGCAAAGAGCCTAATGATGAAAAAGGAAAAGAGTTTCTCTTTGGGCCAATTTTTTTGGTCAAAACAACATTGTAAAAAGGACCACAGATTTCTGCATTCCCATGAAGTCCAGGTAAAATCTCATTTTTTATGGTCTAATCCTTCCAGCGTTCCATTTGCTTGGTTGAAAAGTTGAGTCACAGCCCTGCTGGGAATAGAATCTGTTTGAGAAAACCACGCAATAACAAACGTTATGGTCAGCTCACTAAATCACAAGCTAGGAAAACTATGACTTACTGTAAAGCTGTATTTCCTCAGTGCTCAAAATCTGAACCTAGCTCTGAGCATCCATTTTATGATGAGTTATCTCCCTAAAATTTTCTGCAGAACCAGGATGCACTGGAAACATTTTAAAAGTTCATGATCCAAAGAGATGATACCAAAATCACAGCTGAAAACCAGAACCTCCACTGCAACCAAAATAATGTGTTCACTCCCACTTGGAAAACTTTATGTGGCATTTCTGGATGTCATGCCATAGTTTTTGTATACCTAATAGCTTGCATTTCTAAGTCATGTATGTTATACTCAGTTGTTACAATTTTACATAGCATCACATTTATGCACTTTAGCTCCTTTAAGAGTTGTTACACTTGTTTGTGATCTATCTTTTGTTGGTATTCAAACAAATTTCACAAAACAAAATGTTTCTGTTCCTCTCCCACTTGTTCTTTGAGAACTCAAGCAACCTACAATGTCTTTGGAAAATGCCCTAGATAGCAGCACCACGTTTTTGCCATGTAAAGAGAATTAATTTAATTCTCTTGACTACCATTTTCTTGTCTTTCTGCTTTAGACCTCTATTGCTTCTATGTTTTGTAACCAATGTTAAAGGAGTAGCTATGTTGCCTCTTAACTGTGGTCACCATTGATGGCAGCCATAGATGCTGCTGCTCTCCCAGGAATTAAAAATGATGTAGATGTTCATGCCATGTCTGATACCTATGTAAGAGCCCTTCTTACTATATAGGTACAGCTGATATAGAGCTCTGCCGCTGTGACAACTCACACCACTGTGCCTGGTCCTACAGATGCCCTTCTTAACTGCTGCCCATTCAGGAACCACTGCAGCTCAAACCACCATGAAGTTCAATGTTGACTTTGTCATGGCTGTTGTGATAACCTAAGGAAAGCATTTTTGTAACACTGACCAATCTTTTATTGTAACTCTGGTTAAGTCAGGATGAAGGCAAGTCTCCTCAGTGGTAGACTAATGGATGACAGCAGCACCTAGTTGCTTAGCACAAATTTTAGGACACGTGCTTGAGAACACTTACCCTCACTTCCACATCCAAATGTCTTAAGGGTGCTGAGTTCTTCCAAATCATGCCCAGAAACCAACTACTTCCCTCCATTTTTATCCCCACTATTTTCATCCAAGTCACAATCGTCTTTAGTATGAACTTTGCAATAACCTTTTTTAAATTTATTTATTTTTTCACATGATTTATTATTATTATTATTATTATTATTATTATTATTTGTATATACTTTCAATCATATTGTTTGGCTTACAATGAGACCATTTCTTTGACATTTTTCTCCCTGTTTCCATTCTTGCTTTCCTACCACCTATTCTCTACATGTCAGCTAGAGAATTTCATATATGTAAGTCAGACTGTATTTCTCCCTTGCTTAGAACCCTCCAGTGTTTCCTCTCCTCACTCTAGTTTATAAAGCTGTATGTGTTGTGACTCTGCTAATCTCTCTAACCTCACTTTACAACATTCTTCAGTCCCTTTGGTCTTTTCTGTTTCCCAAATATACCTGAAGTAACTGCCCAATATAGACCTGCTGCAGCCAGGCACCCTTAGTAAAAAAAAAAAAAAAAAAAAATTGAGCTAGAAGTAGGTCCTTTTTTTGTTCAGTAGCTCCCAATCTATCATTACCATTCTTTCCATTCCTTCCTTTTACCTGAAGGGTCCAACTCTTTCACGATTGTAGAGGAGAGGAAAGAAAAGAGAGAGAGAGAAATCTTCTAAAACTGATACAAGTGTCATCTAGCATTGATTTTTCTTTAGCTTTAGCTATTTTTTTTTGGTTCTCTCTTTCTCTTCTAGCACTTCTATGGCTTCTTCAAAACCATAAGCACCTCAGTCTCTGGAAATGTCTCCCCTATGGTTCATTGATGTAAGTATTCACCAATTCTAAGGAATCTTTCTTTGGCCTTTTGTCTTACATAGTATTCTACCATTTGGATTCCTTCTATTGGAGTGTCCTAAATTCTTTGGAGATGCCTGAACCCTTTCATACATAGGTTTCACAATTTTACTTTTTTGATCAGAAGTTTTTGTAGTCTTCCTTTCAAGTGAGTTTAACTCATCCTTCTGGATCAGAAACTCTGTAAATGGGTCTTATTTGAAATAGTGGACTTAAGTAGGTATCACTTTTTTTTTCTCTCTCTCTCTCCTTTCTGTGTTTTATAGACTGGATGAGGGTTCTCAGTGGATGTCTAATACCTCACTTGGAAATGTGAGGGAACTTGAAACCTCTTATTAGGGGCTCAGTCAAAACCAACTTTATATATTTAATCATTCTTATCCACACCAACAGAGTCTGCTGGTGTCAAACCTATCCTATGAGGCATTTTTTTACATAGGATTAGTATGTTTCTCTTTGTAGCATTAGTTTAGTCACTGAGAATAAGGAATATTCAGATAGAATCTGTATTGAAACTTATGCATACAAGTCAAGAATAGGTAGTCCAGATATAAACAGCCATCCACATGGCAAATCTAAATTAATGAGGTTGCAGAAAAGAATGTTAATCTGGGGACCAGCAGTTGGCATAATGGCTGTGTCGCTGAACTCCCATGTAGTTCACCACAGTTTGAGTCCCAGACCCGGTGGCTTAAAACTCACGCCAGGCACATGTGCATGCATGCCCAAGATCTCGAAAGGAGAATGGAGGTGAAGGGATTGCGTCATAGCCATCCCTCAGGGGGTGATTTCTCTTTTTCTGTCTCTCTGTCTCTCTCCATCTTTCTGGTGAGTGCATGTATCCTATAGCAAAACCCTCTTCAAAAAAGGAAAGAAAAGAATGTTAATCTGGCTCATTTGGCAACTAATGTTAATTTGTGATTCCATGAAAAAGTGTGTAAGACTACATTTTTTGTAAACATTTCAAGATGTTTGTTTTCAAGGTTTGTTATATACCCCACTGGAGCAGAGATTTGACATCAGCATTTAGATAAAAGTGAAAAATGAACTGTTAAAGACATTCAACCAACCATTTTCATAGACCCTGACTTGTTTGTTGATGCCATTTGTAATAATACACAGACCTCTCAAACCCCAGCTTAGAAAGACTCTTCAAATTCACAAGTACTCACCTACAGAAGAACTCAGAGTCCCCCGGTAAAAGGCCCTTATTACTCTCCCAACACTTCTGAGGGTTGACCTGGGAAGCATTAAATTTTTAGTGCCAGAATTAATGCCTGATTACAGTCACATGGGTATTATCCCATCTGATTTATGATGCCATGTAGCACAGTAAATGAAACTGTTCCTTCTCCTTGGGCCAGTTGAAAATCTAAATTCATTGCTTCTCATTACACATCTCTCTAGGCTGGGATAGGCAGTGAACAGAAAGTTTAAAAAAAAGATATCATCTGATGGCCTTGATGTGGATTCCAGGTATTTTCTTTCTTCCCCAAATCAGCCTATATTACCATTATGGAAAAAAAAGACAAAATTGCACACTTGCACATGCAATGAAAATCCTAACCAACAGAAACTAGCTTATATACTCTCATAAATTAGAATCAAGCCACAGAGATCATCTATCTCATATAGGGAAGAGGAAATGTGAAAGACGTTATATCCAGCATGGAAAAAAAAAAAAAAAAAAAAAAAAAAACTAGTAGAATTTAAGTTAATTTAGAAACAATACTTTATTACAGACAAAATGGCTTCCTTACATTTTAACAATGTAATATGGGCTTGAGCCTCAGTTAGTGCCAATATAAGGTAGGAGATGTACTATTTACTGCATATGGTTAACAGTTGAATGACTCAGGTATGATTTTAGATTTTGGAATGCACAAAGATTTCACAGATCACACATTTTTACTTTTTTTATCAGAAGTTTTTGTAACCTTCTTTCAAGTGAGATTTAACTCATCCTTCTAGATCAGAGACCCTGTGTAAATTGGTCTTATTTGAAATAGTGATGCAAAGGAAGTTCTGTAACTTCATTTCATAATTCTTATAGTTGTTTTACATCTAAACCCTGGTCTCCATATAGGCACTAATAAAGACACTTCAGTGGCTCTTAAAACTATATGCTTAATTGATTCAGTCACACATCTCAGAAAAGTGACCTTATGAATAGTAACATGCTGAGCACTTCTCACTTCCAGCAACAGAAAAAACCACCTTGTTCTTATGATTATTCTTATATAAAACAGTATTATTACCTGTTTGTGGGAAAGATGAAAGACATTTGTTTTGGAATTCTTAAACCTTATAATTTTTTCTTTGAGGTTTTTGCTATAGTACGCATGCTTTCGTCAGAAAGACAGAGAGTGACAGAGAGACAGTGAGAAATCACCCCCAGAGGGGATGGCCACGCCGCAATCCCTTCTCCTCCATTCTCCTCTCGGGATCTTGGGCACACATGCACACACGCCCAGAGTGAATTTAAGCCACCGGGTCCAGGACTTGAACCCCAGTAGACTACATGGGAGTCCAGCAACATAGCCATTATGCTAACTTCTGGTCCTGGAAGTCTTAAACCTTTTTAGAATAAGATGAGAAGGGAGAAATGCAAAAATCAATGTTTCAGAGTAATTTGCTGAACAACTTTTTGGCTATCTAGAAGAAAAAGCCCTAGAGGCCAACCCTTTCACTGGGCATGTGCAGAATCTCATTGCAAATTATTGTGCCTGTGAATCAGAACCTAGCTGCTCAGTGTGTCTTAGGCTTCAGGCCATGGAGCTCTAAAGACATCAACCACAAGTGTATTGATTATCCAGAAGTTCCTGGAGGACAGTTAACACTTTTCCCATGTTGTAAATAAGCATTTTCATGTGATGTGACCAGAGAGCACGCAACAATGACTGCAAACCCCAGTAAGTTGTCAAACAGTAAGCCCCCATGGGTGAATTCACCCTATTTACCTTGCTTGATATAAAGCCAGCGGAGGGCCAGGCAACAGCCATAAATTCCAATAAGCTTTTAAAGCCTTCTCAATTGATCACTACATAAAAAGACACAGAGCAATTGTATAATCACCTCACACACAGGTAACTAAATATATTGCCCTTTCCAAATTCACTGATGTAAAACACAGAGCTTTTTCTCCCCAGCTAATGGTTGAAAGCAGTTTTATATTGCTTTCTTGCAAACTTAATACCAGCAAATAAATGACAGTCCTGGAACCAGCTCCTTGGGTCAGACAGTAACATACACAGAATGCAATCTGCCTGTGGAAAAATAACTATCACAGGTAAAGCAGTTAAAGCTTTGGTTGCATTTGTGCCTTATACATATATATATTCCATTTTCCTATGAAGAATAAATAAATAAATATTTTCTCCCAAATCACTTGCCCTCTTACATTGTATTGAAATATACAAACTTGATCAGAAGGTGGCATAAATTGGCCAATGACACATGGAATATTTGTGAATTCACAAAATAATAATTAAAATCTGAATCTACATAGAAACTGCCGCATTGCAGTGTAGCAATGAGGAACAAAAACCATCACTCTATCTAAATGGGAAAGTAAGCAGATACTAGGCACTGATAATATTTCCTTAAGCATTATTGGGTAATGTGGGCCAATATATAGCTGAAGTCACAATTAAAACCCTGGATTTTACCCTTGGCTTCACAGTCTATGAGTACAATTTCTAGAATCACAGAAACAATATTATCATTCCTCTCTTTCGTTGAGTAATTTAAAAGAAAACTATGACTTTAACTTCAATGACATTTCCAAATGCTTGTATTTCCTCATAGGACTGTCAGCAGAGAAATAGGCATCCTCATAAGTTTTATGAGATTTCATAGATTCTTTTGTTACAGATTCTCCATCTTTTCAATGAGTCCAAGCTTCACAACGGTTCCAATTCTGCCTTGACTATATTTTTCATGTCTAACAGAATGGCAAGGCACAAGATTTCTGTCCCTCTATCTTAGCATATTTTAAATGAATAGCAATTTGATTTCTAAGATATATGGCAGGTTGCTAAAGAACTCTGGGTATATTTGCATAAAAGTCATAAAAGCTGGAACTTTTAATGATCTGATACTTTCACAGTATCAGAGACTGTCCTTTCTCTGCCCCCTTGAAAGTCATAGAAGATGGATTCGGGCCCAGCTGCGATGGTGTAGGTGGTAGGCACTGCTGTGTGATGTGTGATGCTGGAGCCAATGCATGCCCTGGATTCTGATCCTGGGTCAACCTAAACTCTGCAGGAAGATGTTCATAATCCTAACTGATTGGGAAATTTAGGGGAGAATTGTCACATGATGAGACCCTCTGATGACTCTCTCTCAATAAATAAAATAAACTTCAAAAGACAGGCATATAAGGTAGATTTAGTTTGATCTTTATAGTCACCAGATAAATGTTCAACAGACTTTCCCATAAGCAGAAGCACAGTTTAGCCGATAAGGATAGAGTTAAGAGCTAAGACTGAGCAGGAAGTGGTGACAAAAGTAGAGCAACTGAAGTGAGCTTTGCTACAAAAAGGAGGTCCCAGAACCAATGGCATTAGCAGCTCCTGGACATGCAGCACCTTGGCTCTATTCCAGACCTAGTGAGTCAGAATCTGCTTTATTTACAAGATGACTAGGGGATTGTGTGCCTAAGATGTGAAAGTTCTAGTACAGCTAGAAGAGTCTATACTGGGAATTCAGTTAAGAAGCCCATAGTGAAGAGGAGAGAAGACAGAGCCAAAGCCAAGGGTAGGAGACAGCTATGAAAATAAACCAAAGGCCAAACAGGTCTGAGTGAACTCATATACAAAAGCCTCAGATAAGGGTGTCAGGCAAGATGAGGACCAGATTAAACAAGGATGGGATAGGCCCAGATCGTGGCCTAGTGTTTTAGGAGGTTAATTCCCACATGGCCAATCAGGCAGTTTGAGTCCCAGACCAGCAGCTTGAGAAATACACAAAGTGCATGTGTGTGCATGCCCAAAATTCTGACAGGAGGGAGAGATGGAGGAAAAGGGATTTCAGCGTGATTATTCTCCATAGGGAATGCTTTCTCCCCCCGCCTTTCCCTCTGCCACAGCGAGTGCACTTTGCCTCATGGTAAAATCAAAAAAGAAAGAAAGAAAGTAAAGATCCTGAATTGGCAAACTCATGGGCACTTAAGTCTGGAGCACAGTACAAGAAGTATCCAAACGCAACTTTTGCAGTCATCACTGCAAATCTCACCATCCTCTAAGTGAATTCTTAATAGTCTCCCATTTCACCCACTTTACTGCTGAAGAAGGTAAGCCTCTAAAAGGCTAAATAATTTCTTCCAAGTCTGACAGAATCAGAATAATATTCGATGCTTAGCCAATATATCGAATAAAAAGAAAGAAACAAAATTGGCTTTCGTCACCTTGTCTCCTGTGTATCACACAATGGAAAGAAAAATTAGTCAGTTGTTTGGGTGACCACAAAACTCTCAGCAATAGCTGTCACATAATGAAGAACGTTTGTACATTTCTAAATTTCAACCTCCGAACTTTGTGTCTCCGAAAATCAAACGAGATGCTGAAAGCCCTTTGAAACACAGAAATCTGTTGTGACTTAAGATGGTATCATTGTCAATAATCTGTAAACCCATGAGATCCAGAGCTCTGGTTATGATGCCCCATGGTCTGTCCATAGGACTGCTTAGCAGTATAGCAGAATAGCAGGTTTTCAATAACTCATTATCAAATAATTATAATCATGCTTATAATTGTTAATTCTGAAAGCTGAACTCGGAGACTTCTACAGAAAAGATTCATTTTCATGTTTGCTGAGAATTTTTTTTAAACTAAGATGTTAATTTCTGGTTTAGAAAATATCAAAGGATTTTGTTATTTTATCCACATCAAAAATAATTAGGATAAATACATGAAAAATGCAAGCTCACCAGAAAGATTAATATCAAATTCAAAAAAGAGCTGGCAGCCAAATTTGTTCATATTTGGGGAGTAATACACGATTGAAATTCTCCCCCCAGGAGAAATTAGATACAGCTTGTAAACTGTTATAGGAAATTGTTGCTGTAGTCATTCCAATTATATATTAAGTATCAATCATTTAAGGCCCAAAATGCTGTCATATTTACATTATCACATCAAATAATGTAGATTCTGTTTTGGGTATGTTTAAACATTTTAGCCTCCTGGTTCTCTTTTTTTTTGAAGAGGTAGCCTGGTTCTCTTATCTTTCTCAAAAAAGCAAATATTTGACCTCCACAAGTTAATATGAATAAATCCACTCCCACCCAATACTTAGATATACTATCTTTATTAATTATTATTTATCTGTGATTACATTCCTTATCTGCAACCCTAAATGACAGTAAACTTGAAAGAAACAAGCTGGTACCACATAATTTGAGAAAATCATTTACACTGAGTTTAGTTTACTCAATTATGCAGGACAGTCTGATGTTCTGAACAACTACCATGAATCATTTATTTTAAGTGTCATACTAAAAAAAAATTCAATTATGTTTGGTACATTTTACTAAGTTGATCAAGTGGATACAATTTTTTTTATTTCAATCAACATAAAAAGATTATAAGCTTGAGCACCAATTAATCAGAAAATTCAATGAACCCCAAACTTCTATTCTCTAAGAATGTTATTAAGCTTTTATAAAAAGCCAGAAATAACACAAAAAGAAAATTAAATAAAATTACTCAATAATTTTGCAATAATTATACCACACAATACTATGAAAGATTTTCTGAAAATAAATGAACAAAATCTATTCTAAGAATTTAACTTTAATGGCCCAAGATCTGAAATTTTTTTTCTGTTCTAAATGTCAATCTGCATATCTTGAAGGAGTCAGAGCTACTTCTCCCTTACTGTGATAAATTAAAGGGAAAAAGCTGAGATGTTTCTAAAAAAGTTTGCACGTGGTTAACAAATGGTCAAGAGTGGTTGACTCTCAAAGCTGATTAGAATAACCTCCCTCTGGGACCAACAGTTGGCATAATGGCTATGTCGCTGCACTCCCATGTAGTCGACTGCAGTTCAAGTCCCAGACCTGGCAGTTCAAGTCCCAGACCTGGCGGTTTAAACTCACACCGGGCACATGTGTATGTATGCCCAAGATCCCAAGAGGAGAAGGGATTGCGGCATGGCCCTTCCCCCTGGGGGGTGATTTCTTGCTTTCTGTCTCTTTGTCTCTCTCTGTCTTTCTGGCAAGCACACACAACCTATAGCGAAAACCTCTCCAAAAAAAAAAAAAAAAAATAGCCTTCCTCATACAATTTCAGTTCACAAGCTCAGTTTTTCAAAATATTTTTGTTACTTCACATTCTATTGTTCTTCAAAAAGTTGTGTAAGATTTCAAAGCTTAGGTGAGGAAAGCATATTCTCTTAATTAATTACAATGAAACAGACTATGACTTATATATCAGTCTTCCAGTTTCTAAATATCACCATATAGAATCACAAATATGCATAGATATCAGTTTATCAAAGTGAGAGGAAGGTGCTGGGTGGTCTGCTGTGTTCACTGGCTAGCAGCACTTTTCCCCAGCCACCTTACCAGCCTTGAAGGGTTCCTGAGTCAAGTTCACACCACAGCCAAATCACAAATTATTTCCTGTTACAGATCTTCAGTTAGGTATGAGAAAAACGAGAACAAAATTTTAATGTGCGAGTTTCAAGGTTACAAAATACGTGGGCTATTCGCTGAAGGAAGTACTCTATAGATGTAATTCAGTGAGCAACAATTATCTCCCAAACTATTGGGTTGTCATTAATAGAATGTCAATAATTCTGTGTAGAGTTATAAAAACTCTATTTATTGCATCCCCTAAAAAAGGAAACCCAAATTATAGCCATAGGTAGCTTACAGGTCCTATTAGTAAGGTGAACAGCAGAGTTTAATTCAGTTTGAGGAAGAAAAAGCAATTATCACCTCAAAGGGAATATTTTTCTAAGAAAAAGCAATTTTAAAAATATCACTGAAGAGGGGACTACATTGAAAATCATCTCAAAAATATATGTCAGCATAAATCCTACTATGCATATAATTTTTTTAATTAGCACTCATTTTAATAAGATGTAAACATAATAAACTAAAGGATTTGAAAACATCTAGTTTTGGTAATGGTGGGTAAATGAACCCAAGTCTTCATCTGAGAACACCTAAATAAACTAGACAAAGTGTATTTATATGAAATATCTTTGAATATGTTAAAGGCAATGGAAAGTGTTTAAAATACAAACCAACCTGGAAGATATAAAGACTCAGAAAGGTGATTTAACCTTTTGTTGCTAATTTTCTTTTGAGTGCATTGACTGATTATAGGTGGCTGAGAAATAAGATTGAGCAGTTTTATATGAATTCATGTGGTTATAAGACAACGATCGAAGTCTAGGATCCACCACGTAGTAGGACCTTGATAAACACACCACAGTGAGGATTGTGACTTTAGAGGGTTAGAACCCAAGAATAATGGTAAATTAGAAATACAAATGGATCCCACCAGAACTGCAGTCCAATTTCTAATCCTATTTGTATCCAAAATGGTATTAACATGAGCTCTCAAAGCGAGTGACTACAAAGTCCAGAGTGCTAGATATCTAGGTGGAAATAAAAATAAGTTCTCTCAAAAAGATGACATTACTTAAATCACTGAATTATTTCTTCATATAATATATCAAATATGGTCTCATGATAAAAATAAAAATTATTGTATACTTATGTGAACAAGAGCATGATAAAAAAAAATATCATCAGAACAGAGAAAACAGAAGGGTCCAGCCTCATAGCCTGGAGGTTAAGGGAATTAAATTCCACATGGCCAACTGGAGTTCAAATCCTGGCCCCAACATCTTAAAAATTACTCTAGGCATGTGTGTGCCCAAAATCCCAAAGAGAGAGAAAGATGAAGGGGAAGGGATTATTACTTGACCATGCTCCACTGGGAGGATTCTCTCTCTCTCTCCCTATCTCTTTCACTCATCACTCTTTCTCTCTCTGGAGAGTTCACTTGCTCTCTAGCAATTAAAAAAAAAAGACAATATAAACATACCTTCAGGGTCTACAGATTAAGGCATTATTCTCCACAGACAGTAAAATGAATGTCTTTGCATAAAGATAAGACTAGAAATTTGAACAAAGAACTGGAAACTGTAAAAATTAACCAAGTGAAAATTCTGAGCAAGAAATTAGGCAAAATTAAGAGCTTAAGGGATTAATGTGTCAACAGATTAGATGCAGCTGAAGAAGGAATCAATGAACTGAAATATAAACCAAAATAATATATTTTAAATGAAGTACAAAGATATGACAGATCCAGACAGAGGAAAAAACATGTAATAGCAATGAAAAGATTTACTACCAAAGCCACTGAAGGGCAAGGAAAAAAAAAATCAAACAATGTAACAGAGCAATATGTAAAAATAGAATATCTGAGAATGCTCCACCACTGATAAAACTTAATTCATACAATTAAGCTAGAAGTGAATTTTAAAATAACTAGATTATCTCCAAATATTTGAAAATTAAGAAATATACTTTAATTATAGATAATACATAAATCAAATATAAAATCACAATAAATTTGAAAATATTTTTAAATGAACAATACTATAATAAAACTATGACACAAAAAACATGGGTACTGAAGTTAAAGCAGTCCCTAGGAAGTCATTTATATTGTATGTGTAAACTATAAAAGAGTACAAAATAAAGATCAATGACCAATCAGGGCCATCAGGTGGCAGGTGACTGAGACGCTCGACTCCCACACAGTTTGAGTCCAAGGCCCAAAGGCTTGAAAATCATTCTGGTCATGTGTATGTGTGCCCAAAATCTTGAGAAGGAGAGAGCAGAGAAGAGATTGTGGCATGACCATCACCCCTGAAGGATGATTTTTTCATGTAATCTCTCTCTGTCTCTGTCTCTGTCTCACACCTATGGCAAAAAATCATTTAAAAAAGGAGAGGGTTCTGGGTTCATGTTCTGGGGCTTCCTTTTACATGCTGCATGTGTATAAGCATGCCTATGAGATCCAGGCTGGCTAAAGCAGGGGGTGGATTGTGGCATGAGGACTTGGATGGGGAAGCCTCTCTATTTTTCTTTCTCTCTCTTTGTCTTGTTGTCAGGAAGGAAAAATAAATCAAATAAATAATAAAAGATATTAAAATAAACATATAATTGGTAAATCCTTAGTGAAACTGATTGAAAAAAATAGACAAACCCACATAAACATCAATAGAGTTGAAAAGGGATTATTACTATGGTTTCTAGCAGCATTGAAATGAGAAGATACTATGAAATATGAATGTGAATATTAATATTAAAATATACAGAAAAACAAATAATTTTAAAGATTAAGTTATCCAAAATGACATTTAAAATGAAAAATATAAATAATTCTATCATGACAAAAAAATAGAATCTGCAATCAAAAATTTTTAATCAACAGCCAACAACAAAAAAAAAAAGCACAATCCCAGATGATGTTACCAGCGGATTCAACTAAATTTTTAAGGAAAAAAAAGATGCCAATATTGTACAAATACTTTTAGATTATGAGGGAAAAAGAGAATCTCTTCAGAGCTCCACTTTTTTTGGAGAGGTTTTTGCTATAGGGCGCGTGCGCTCGCCAGACAGACAGAGAGAGACAGAGAGATAGAAAGCAGGAAATCAAGGGGGGATGGCCACGCCGCAATCCCTTCTCCTCCATTCTCCTCTCGGGATCTTGGGCACGCACGCACACGCGCCCGGCAGAGCCGCCGGGTCCGGGACTTTTACGTGGGAGTCCAGCGACATAGCCATTACGCTAACTGCTGGTCCCCAGAGCTCCATTTTTGAGGCAAACATATTGCTAACACATAGACATGTATGTAAGAGACTATATCTTTAACAAAATTAATCAAAACAAGTTTAGCAATATATAATATGTAAATGCTTCCTAGAGTGCAAGGTTTTTTAACATTCAAAATCAATATATTTCAGGCCTTTAACAGAGTAAGTGATAAAGTTAATATAGTCATCTCAAGGAATATCAAAATTTCTTTTGATAAAATTTAATATCCATTTATCATAAAAACTGCACATAGTAAGTAATAGGGATTCCTTTAATATTATAAAAGGCATTCTTTAAACATATCACACTTAATGTTAAATATATTAAACTCTCTACTTTAAGATCAGTAAAGATGTAAGCAGCCATGCTATCATCACTAAGTTTTACATTGTACTAGAATTCCTAGCCAGTACAGTATGGTGAGAAGAAAAAAGTAATAACTGTAAAATCAGAAGTAAAACTTTCATTATTTACATAAAATCTAAATACTAGATAAAGTTTTAAAACTGGTGAGTCTAGCAAATTGATTGCACTTTTGTATGTTAACATTAATAGAAAACAAAATATTAAAGAAAAAATGTTAATAATATAAAAAATATTACATGCCTAGCTATAAATATAATAACACATGTGTGAAACTTCTATGCAAAAAATCATATAGCATTACTGAGAGAAATTAATGGAAACCTAAATAAATTGAGGATTATATCATGTTTATGAATTTGAAAATGACTGTTTTCCCAAGTTGATCCATAGATTGATGTAAGTCCTATCAGAATCCCAACATATTTATTTTTTGGATGTTAATCTTGACAAGCTGAAGTTTCAGATAGAAGTGTCAGGAAAATCAAGACAGTCTGGGAGGAAAAAGGCAATAAGGAAAGACTTCTTGTACTATATATTGAGATTTATCATAAGTTTCAGATCATTGAAATAGGGTGGTATTGGGCAACAACAAACAATTAGACCACTGGCTTGGAACACAGAACTAGTTACATGCACTTATCTATTTGTAGTTACTTTATAATAAAATAACAGCAAACAACAAGGAGTATAAGCAATGCTAGATCAATTGGAAATTTATACAAAAAAAAAGTGATGTCACCTATACATAAGATACAAATTAACTATGTTTACAACGTAAATGTAAATTAAATGATAAAGCAAATAGACTCACAATATACGAAAATATAGTCATGACTCATTAAGGAATATGAGATCATTAAGACCTGGGGAGTATTCATTTCGTTATAGATTGAAGTCCTCACGTTATTCCTAGCTATTGGCTGGGAACCACTCCTGGCTCATGGAGGCTGCCCAGAAGTCATTGCCACATGACCATCTCTATAGGCCCTTCCAAAATATTGCAACACATTTCTCTTTAGAGAGTTTTTCTTTTTTTCTGCTATAGGATGTGTGTGCTCACCAGAGAAATAGAGAGAGACAGAGACGCAGGAAGCGAGAAATCATCCCGGGGTGATGGCTACACCACAATCCTTTCTCCTCCAGTCTCTTCTTGGAATTTTGGGCATACATGCACACACGCCAGGTATGAATTTTAAGCCACTGGGTCCAGAAATTGAACCTCAGTTGACTATGTGGGAATCCAGTAATGTACCCATTACACGATCTGCTGGTCCCAACATATATTTTTAAAGCCAGCAAAGGCTTCTCTTGCTGCAGTCTGTTCAGTCTTCCATAACATAACACAAACTTGAAAGTGACATCGTATCACTGTAGCTATATATATATATATATATATATATATATATATATATATATATATATATATAATCTAATTGAAGAAAGTGGTTGTGGTTCTCTTCTGTTTTGTTTTTTTTCCTTCTTTTTTTGTTTTTTAGGTTTTTAGGGTTTTTGCCATAGGGTATGTGTGCATGCCAGAGAAAGACAGAGAGAAACTGTGAGAGGGAGGGAAAGTGACAAATCTCACCTTAGAGAGGATAGCCATACCACAATCACTTCTCCTCCCTTCTCCTCCTGGGATTTTAGGCATGAACACACTCAAACCCAGTGTAATTTTCAAGCCTCCATGTCCAGGGTTCAAACTGTGGTTGACTATGTGGAAGTCCAGCATCTTAACCACCACACCACCTGCTGGCCCTCAGAGTGGCTTTCTATCACATTTGGCACATTTGCATGGATATCAGAAAGAGAATTTATTAAAATCACTTTAGAGTCTGTCCATGAAACTTTCAGGAACACATTACTAATATTTGCTAAAGGTGAAACCATACCTTTGACACAGTAATTTCACTTATGGGCATGTAACAAATAGAAATGCAAGTGCATGCATATGTGCATGTACACACACACACACAAAAGACATGTACAAGAATGTGCATACCCTAAAATAAGAAACAGCCCAAAGTTTCATTAAATAGAATAGGGACATAAATACTAGATAGCAATGCAAATGAACAAAAAACAGATGAATATCACAAACTTTTTATGTTGAGATTAGTCAGTCACAAAACAATACATACCATGTAGTTCTTTTTTTATGTATACGCTTTATAAAAAAGAGGAAAATTTCACAAAAACTTCCAGGAATTTAAGATGGATGAATCTTAATCCTATCATAAAGGGATTACTCTAAAAGCCAGGAAAATAGCTACTATTAGGGAGGAGTGGTTAGTAGTTAAGGATGGGTCTAAGAAGACCCCTTTAATATTGTCTATGTATTGCATTTTTCCCTATTTGGTGTTTGCAGAAGTGTTTTCTTTGTTACAGAGCACTGAGCTATATATTGTTGTGTGTGTGTGCATGTGTGTGCATGTGTGCGTGTGTATGCTGTATTTCACAAATTTTAAAAAGCTTAAAAGCAACATATTGACAGTATCTATATTATACCAGTTCCATTATTTTCTAGATTGGAACATGAGTAAGTCTCAACTCTTTGTATATTTCAACCTTATTTGTAAAATGAGACTAGTATCTATGTATGGAATAAAATGAATTGGAAAAATATATATATATCTTAATTAATTAACTAGTTAATAAAAAAAATGAGACTAGTACCTGCCCTACAAATTTTACCAGGCTGTTGGGGGGTTTAAATTAGATATTTTAATTTTATGTGACAGATGTTTTTAAGTGAAAAATAAATATTATTGACAGAAAAATCACAATGCAATACCTCAATTAACCAGAATGATTGAAAAATGAAGGAAATCTTCCTTGTTTAACACCATACTCTATAATGGAATAATGTTTTAAAATGGATTAGAGATCGGCCCTGTAGCGGAAAGATGATGAACAGAATTTTTTCTTTATAATTAATAATGGCAAAGCATCTTGTTATTTAATTTTCTATTGTTTCATAACAAATTCCCACCAACAGTCAGCATTCAACAGCACAAATGGATTAGCTTTCAGTTCTGTAGATCAAAAGTCTGATGTGGCATGGCTACGTTCTCAGATCATAGCTCACAAGGTTGAAATCAAGGTGCTAATAATTCTAAGTTCTTGCCTGAAGACATTTATTTATTTATTTATTTATTTATTTTTAGAGAGATTTTTGCTATAGGGCATGTGTGTTCACTGAAAGAGAGGCTGAAAGACAAAGTAAGATATTATCCCCCCAGGGGGAATGGCCATGCCACAACCCCTTCTTCTCCATTCTCCTCTCAAGATTTTGGGTATACATGGACATGGGCCCGGCATGACTTTTAAGTGGCCATGTCTGGGACTCAAATCGTGGTCAACTACTTGGGAGTCCAGCAATATAACCATTATGCTATCTGCTGGTCCCAGCCTGAAGGCTTTAAAAATAATTCTAATTTTAAACTTACTCTAATTTTTGGAAGAATTTATCTTACTGATTTTGTTGACCTGAGGACCCCATTTCCTTGCTATTAGTGGGAGCTGCTCTCAGCTTCTATATACTGCCCACTTTTCTTGCCATGTGTCCCCCTCCATCTTCAAGTCAGTAATGGGACATTCAGTACTAATCTTGCTTTGAATTTCTTCCCAAATATTCTGTCACTAGTCAGAAAATAGTTTCTGCTTTCGAATAGTTGATGGGATTAGATTGGCCTACTGTATAAATATCCTTATCTGTGCCATATAACATAATTTAACCGTGAGAGTTAAATCCTTCATATTCACTATCCCAGGGACTATGCCAGGCATGAACACTGGAATCTTGGCAGGCCATTTTAGAATACTGCCTACCATAAATGTTTTCATCATTGTTAGGACACATTAACTGAAGAAGTCATGGAAGACTATGACTAAGTACTCTCCGTGACATTTAATAGCACAGCTTTAAAAAATTAAACCATTGGTAGCAACTCAGTTTCTTGTGCTTTCAGTATCTCCACTGCAGTGACTTTCAAACTTATAAATTGCAACTTGTTGGTGAGTCATAAAATAAATTTAATGGATTAAAACCAATTCATTTTTTCAATGGTAATAAAAGAGAAGAAAGGGGAAATACCATAGAGCAACTGAATGAGTGTGATTGAGTTCATTTGAAATCCTGAAATCAATTCAAAAAATGTCTCAGGTAGGGAGAAACCCACTCTCCTACTCTAAATTAACAGAATGCTATCATTGATAAGCAGTTATCGAGGCTTTTATTCTAATCAATGAGTATTATCCTTAATGGCAAGTCTAATATTCCTTTACTGAAAAGTACACTTGAAAGTTCTAAATTCTGTGATTTTAAAGCATTAATTTCTCCTAGAAAAAAGTATTCTTTATTGCATAACATTTTTACCATCATTTTTCATCTTCTTTTCCATCAACAAGGAGGATATTCAAGTCCTGACCATATCTGGATCTTTTTAAATTCAAAATTAACAATTTTTTTTACTACATTCAATAGCATGTTTTCAATCATGTCTACATTGTCTGAAGGACATTTATTATTAGTAATAGGTCCTTGAGGAGCAAGTGTTCTCACTGGGCTTGTCTGCCCATAGAAACCTGAGTAGCAGCCTAATTCCCCACACAGCCATCATCAGAGTAATTCTCCTGACAGTTACTGAGTGCTTCTCCATACACCAGCATGGGAAACAGCACTGGAGATTGAAACATGAATAAAAACTATTCCCTGTGCTCATGGTATTATACCTCTCCAACCTTGGAATGCACTGCCAATTTTTGTTTTGTTTTGTTTAATTTCTGTTCCTCCTTGTTAAAATTGTTTGTTTTCTTTCAAATCTATTTGTTTCTCATTGAATATTCTGCCTTTTGCTTTATTCCCCTGTGGAATACATTTGGGTTTTAGGCAAATAATCAAGATATTTTCATCCACCAAGCTCTCTCAATCTACATTGCCTGCATCCAGTAGAACAGATTACAAAAATCAATAAACATCACCCTTATTTTCCATGCTATTAGCAGCTAAACACATTTTTAAGGTGATGTACTTGATCTCATCAACTCTGGGACTTGATTTTATTTGAAATCAGAACATAAAATGTCTAAAAAAGGAGTAACTTCTATAAGTGTGTTAATTTTCATAAAAAAGAAACATAGGATTGAAGTTCTTTTTAAAAGGATTGCAATAAGAAGAGGATTATTTCATACTCATTTTGTGTGTTTATGTTTTTTCAGCCTAAAAAAATAGAAAATAATGATTCTCCTATATCCATAGGCAAAAGGTTATATTGGTCAATGTCTGGCTAAGCAATGTGTTGAAGACTCAACGAGAAGGCAAAAAATAATAGTGAATGTATTATAGGCAAGAAATTTGATCCTACTAAACAGTAGTTCACCATCATAACTGGAATTATAATAGACATTTTTAATCTTAATTTATTCCTCTTATTGAACCAGAGTGACAAGTTGGAATTTTGCCACTTTATAAGTCAAAGAAAAATAAAAACTGCTATGAGAGTTTCCTTCTCCATAGAGCAACTTGCCTAAGGTACTCACACGTACCCACTAAAACGTAGTCATTAAATACAACACATTGCCAGAAAAATGAAAAGCAACAAAGTTATGTAGCTTAGTTAGATCTCAAAAGAAAAATTGACATGTCAAAGTTCTATCAAAATAAGAGATAGGAACCCAAGGGACAATGTAAATATTATTTTACATAAAGTAAATATGTCTATTTCTTAACTTTTTATTTAGCCTTATGTCACATAAAGAAGAATGTCAATATACCAATTTCCACTTATTTAATCATCTCACATTCTCCAACACCACCCACCACAACATATGATTGAAGCCATAACTTTTTTTTTAGAGAAATATCTTTGCTAAAAGGCATATGCACTCACCAGAGAGACAGAGAGACAAAAAGTGAAAAATCACCCTTCAGGGGCATGCCTGTGCCATTATCCCTTCTCCTCCATTCTCCTCTTGGGGTTCTGGACATACACGCACATGCGCCCAGCATGAGTTTTAAGCTACCGGGTCTAGGATTCGAACCGTGGTTGACTATATGGAAGTCCAACAACATAACCATTATGTCTACTGCTGGTCCTACCATAAATTTTTCAAATAAAGAATCATTGGGGCCAGCAGATGGTGTCATAGTTACATCACTGTACTTCCACATGACCGACCATGGTTTGAGTCCCAGACTCAGTGGCTTGAAAATTATGCCAGATGTGTGTGTGTGTGTGTGTGTGTGTGTGTGTGTGTGTGTGTGCATGTCCAAGATCCCAGGAAGAGAATGGAGACGGGATTGCAATGTGTCCATTTACCCTGGGGAATGACTTCTCACTTTCCCTCTCACTATCTCTCTTTCTCTCTCTGGTAAGAGAGTTCCAGTTCTAGATCACTGGAAGCAAGGTCAAAATTCTAGTAGATAAAGTGCCACCAAGAAAAAGGAAAGTAATGATATTTGATATCACAGAAAACCATAGGAGTTGCACTACAGAAAAGCAGCTGCTCTGCTAGGATGTATAGCAAAATTCCAGTCCACCCAGTCATTGCTTTGAAGCAAGGGGAAAATGTGCTGCCAGACCTTCTGATTTTTTTCAAAAGAATCTGAAGATCTTGGAAAGTTTTTGAACATTTTCATGTTTATCAAACTAAAAACGACAAGCAAGATGTAGTATAAGTTATTCTTATACTCAGCTCAAAAGCTGCAATATAAAACATTTGTCCCAGAAAGAAAGAAATACATGATATGAGGAACATTTTGCTCTGTAACTGGGTTAACATTAGCAAAAATATGACAAAGTTTTTGAAACATTATTATTTCTCACCATTAGCTCTAGAATATGATTCAGGTTCAGCCCTACCCTTTTGGTTAATGTTGACAAGGGCATTGTTTGTCATTAGGCAGAAACTAAAACTCATCAAAGAACTGATGTCAATTTGGACATTGGTCTCAATGCCTAACGAATCTTTGAAACAAAACCAGTTATTATAAATTAAAAATTCTTAAGAAAAGGTCATTGCTTAATTCCCTAACTTTGGTGCAGAGCCTTTAGAGAGGGGGAAATATTATTTTAATTTCTTCTACCCATGTAAATGTCAATCAATTGCATCAGCACTTTTGAAGGATTTATTTGTAATACTTCTAGTCCCTTAATGGCCTGAAATGTTGACACATAGTCAATAGCTCATTTTCTGTTGCTCTTTTTGAATGATTTTTTAAAAGATTTTTGCCACAGGGCATGTGTGCTTTGCAGAGAAACAGAAGAAAACTGAGAAATCACACCTCCCTCTCTAGGGAGGATGGCCATGCCATGACACAGACCCTTCTCCTCCTAACTCCTCTCAGGATTTTGAGCACTCATGCACATGCACCCAGCATGTTTTTCGAGCCGCCAGGTCCAGGACAGCACCTGCTGACCCTACAATTAACTTTTTAAAACTAAACTAAAGATTTATTTCTAAACTCTCTTGCTTCCCCTTAGGACAAATACTGCTTTAAGCTCTGCATTCACCTGTCAATCAATTGAATATATTTTCTGATCACCCATTGATCTTCATATCAGCATGACCTGAGTTGTTTCTCAGGTATTTAAAGCTGATACAGAGATTGAACTCTTCTTAACAGAGGTCCTCCATCATTTGCAAAACTTGCCTTTCTTCAGTTCATTATAGAGCAATTTGCTTGATACCCTTCCAATATAGCTGATTTTCAATAAGCTTTGCCTCATACATAAGTGGCCTTGGCCCTTGTGCTTAAAGCCAAGTAACTCCAGTGTCATCATTAAAACTTACTATGTAGTTTAATTTGACCTCAATAGCTGACCTGAATTTCAAGTCTATGTGGACCAGAGTTCTCCAACACTGTTAAAATTGGTCTACCCTTTAGCAACTTGGAAAATTTTTTTTCATTAATTAATTTAATTTAATTTATTTATTTTATTTGACCAGAGAGGTATGGAATGAGAGATAATGAGAGATATGGAAAGTGAAAAAGCAAGCCATCAGGTGCAGGACTTGAACCATGGTTGGCCATGTGGGAGTCCAGCACCCCTAGCCACCACACCATCTGCCAGCCCCTGGGCAAAGTTTTTAAGTTCAAGTTACTTTAGACTCCTTTGTCAAATGACATACTCACTGATCATTTTCTAAATATTTTGTAAAATCTCTCCCTGTCTAATAGTTGGCTCCAAAAGAGAGAAATTTCAAATGGTGCTTTTCACTGTACTCTAAGTGAAGATTTGTAAGATATAAAATATTAAAAGTTGTAGCAGAACAAAGAAAGTACAACAGATAAAGAAAAATGACTTTCCTGAAGCTCACTGAACATTTAGTAGCACATATTTTCTTCTCAGAAAAATCAAATTTGCAAATGTTCTCAACACTGAGCACTGCATCCAGCTCAGCAGATTGCAATGGGCTCTCCATATGTATTATTTACCCCTTCTTCAAGGGTTATGAGTGAATTCAGGTAGGTTCTTTCAGACTAATTAATTTCAGTAACTCTTTTTTGGTGAATTTGAAGAGTAAAAGTAGATACATACATAAATTGCAATGTGAGTGAGGAACCAGCAGTTAGCGTAATGGCTATGTCACTGGACTCCCACGTAGTCGACCATTGTTCGTGTCCCGGACCTGGTGGCTTAAAACTCACGCCAGGTGCATGTGCGTGTGTGCCCAAGATCCCGAGAGGAGAATGGAGGAGAAGGGATTGCAGCGTGACCATTCCCCCTGGGGGTTGATTTCTCGCTTTCTGTCTCTCTGTCTCTCTCTGTCTGTCTGGCGAGCGCACGCGCCATATAGTGAAAATCTATCCATAAATAAATAAACAAATAAATAAATAGCAATGTGAGTGATACTCATTTACTACAAATCATTCATCTTCATCTTCTACAGCCCCAAATGTAAGAGTTATGTACTATAATACAAATATTGATACACACATAGATGGAACATGTGAGCATGAGGGACTATGGAGAAAGACTATTACGGAAATGTGTAAGACAGAGAGAGATTACAAGAACAGAGTTTTAAGGGGAAGGAAAACAAAAATGTGAAAATAAAAATAAGTAACAATGTAAACTTTTTTTTTTTCAGAAGAAGTTGATGAATGTGAACCAGCTGAGATACTATGGAATCCTAGAAATGTCATGTTAATGGATTCCCCAGCGAGGGAGAGGGCTCAACGCCGACTCCCAGAAGATGACCTGTGAAGGATCTCATCACATGGGACCAGATGGGAATGGTAGCATCAAGAAAGTTTCATGGGGAGAAATCCCTTCATCTATAACCAGTCAGAGTGCTCACTCACTCAAGAGTTCACTAATGCAGTTGATTGAGGAGGAAAACGAAGGGAGCTTACTTTATACCGATAATGTTTTTTAAGCTAATTTTTAAATATCTTTTTCTGGGAGTTTGTATTTTATTAATCTATGCCAGGAATATCTGTCAGGGTCGCTGAGTAGAGTCCTTCTTCTAAATAAATTGAAAACTTAGATAAGAAAGGGAGATAGATCAAAATATCAAATCAATTACTTATAAGTCTGAGATAGAGGACATATTATAGTTTATTGTGAGAGCCATGACAAAACTATAGATGAAACCCAAGAATTAGGTAGATTTTACCAGCCTCTTACTATATGCAATATTGACTAGTAGACGTTCTCTTCTCTATCGGTGGCATAGTAGAGAATCCCCTCTTTCTGAGTCAGCTACCTCAACAAAGAAAAAAATTAAAAAACAGACAGAACTAAGCAAACATGATGAGTTAATTTTTTCCAGATTCTCAAATCAGATAAGCCACTTTCACCTGCCAGGAGTAAGATGGAGAGATGCTGGCAGCATTATAGTAATCAAGCTCTTCTAATACAGATGTATTTAGATGTAATGATAGGAGGAAGTGAGTACAGACAAGCTGTATTTCTATCTAACAATGTTTGCATAAAACACTTTTTAAAAAATAACTGCTACTCACTGTATTGTCAAAGGTATTCCCAAGTAACACAATTTTCCCTGAAACTATGAATTTTAGAATTCTGTTTAAGGATAATCACCATTTTACTGGTTGATAACACCATCCAATGCCCTTTTGATCTGGTAAAGAAAAAACACCATATACATCCCTAAGAAATTCACTAATTGTGATATTTTTTTAAAGGACATAAGGAGATAATATCAAGCTCAAAAGAAAAAGCTTTGATTATTCACAGAGCCCTTTATTTAAGCCTGGAATCTGTCATTCTCTTGCACTGTGGCATTAGATAGGTCTAGGTAATTTTTCTCATTTCTAAAGTTTAGGAGCTAAATGAGAATTTTGTAAACTCTTAAAGATATAAAATTTCATACTCTGTTATCTATAACCACTTCAAATGTTATTAAATATTCTCACATATACAGTTGACACTCAGTATCTACAGGGAATTGGTTCTAAGATCTCCCTCTCCCATGAATATCAAAATTTGTGGGTACTCAAATCCCTTGTATAAAGTGCAGTTGTAGGAGACCAGCAGGTAGCGTGGTGGTCAAGGCTCTGGACACTCCGATATGACCAACCACAGTTCGAGTCCCGGACCAAGTGGCTTGCTTTCTCTCTCTCTCTCTATCTCTATCTCTCTCTATCTCTCCATGCTTATGTGTGTGTCTGTGTGTGTCTGGTCAAATTTAAAAAAATAATGAATAAATAAAATTAAATAAAAATAACTCTTAAAAATGCAGTTGTGTGTAATCTATATTATAGGACTCTACATTTCATACTCATCTTTGACTCAACTTTTCTTTTCTTTTTTTTTTTTTTTTTTTTGCTATAGGGTGTGTGCGCTCACCAGAAAGACTGAGACAGACAGAGACAGAAAGTGAGAAGTCACCCTCCAGGGGCGTTGGCCACACCACAATCCTTTCTCCATTCTCCTCTCAGGATCTTGGACACGCACACACATACGACCGGCTTGAATTTAAGCTACCAGGTCTGGGGCTCAAACCACAGTCGATCACATGGGAGTTCAGCGACATAGCCATTACGCTAACTGCTGGTCCCTAACTCATCTTTCGATTACCTATAAGTAATCTTAGCATCAAATAAAAATGAAAAAAATCTATATAAACTTTTCAGCATCTTTCTTTCAGGGAGTCAGCTCTTTGCTATTTAATGACAATTGGCGTGCCCTGGCTGTATCTGCAATTGGTTGACTGTGAGAATGTAGAACCCATGGACACAGAGATCTGACTATATATTAAACAAGGTAAAGCCATTTTGAAATAGCTTCATATTTACTTAACTTTTTCTCAATATCTTCCTAAACTTCCAGACTAGATTCTCTACTGGATATATGCTACATATGCTATATTGAGTGTACATATTGTATCCTATGCTAGAACAGTAACACAGACTATCAATTTCTTAGGTAATCTCTCAATGATTTTTCCCAATGGTAAATATTTCATCTTTCTTCAACATATACTTATGAAAAATCACTCTTCCTTAACAATGGCCGTATTTACACAAAAGGGGATGTCAAAATGAAAATGAGCACCAAAATAAATATAAACCTTAACCATCCCATTGTACTAGAAATTATTCAAGTGCATGATCAATAGAAATTTGTTGCCAACACATACACTGATTGTTCAAACTGAATAAGCACATAGAGAGAACCAGGTATTGAATAATATGAACAAAATATTAAATTATCCTTGTTATCCTGCAGGAAAGCTTGAAAATAAGGATTTACCTTCTTTAAATATTTAAGGACTATAAACTGATTAAAATGAAAATAAAACACAAAGCTATATAAACAACAAAACAAGAAAGTAAGTAAGCATGCATAATTAGAAACCAAGAGAACACATTTGAAAATTTTTATGAATTTTATCAGGATTTCTCTTGGCAATATTCAGGAAACACATTTCACATAACACAGTTTATGCTAGAAGTTGTTTTGTTTTTCTGTTTTGGTAGAAGGAGTCACCTGTTTTCGGATGTTCTCATTGCAGAATGTCAGTGGCCTGACTCCCAAAGCACTTAGCTCTCTCACCAACAAGATCTCCCCAACTTGGCCTATTAGCAAAGATGACATTATGCTCAGTAGTCCAAAACATTACGGTAATAAGATAATGTGGAATCATTCTGTTTTGATGACAGTATCATAATTTCCTTTTCTCACATAGCATATGCTTTAAGCAAATATTTGTACTTTGCATCTAAAAAATTAAATATTTTGTCTTGGAACAATATTTTACATTCACTTGATTAAAAACTTTACAGAAAAGTCATGACTTTAGAATTTTTATTGAAGGATAAAAACAAAAAAAAAATCTTTCTAATTAATCTGTGCTCATATGCCTACATATTATTCTGAGATTTAAATTATGTAGTCAGACATAATATTGTTTCCACCACAGAACATCCTGTTGGTACTTTACTTGCCTAAGCTGCTGCTGTTCACTGATTTCAGATGTCTCTGCACAGAGAAGTTGGTCAGTGTGAGAAGAGCTGATAAAGAATTTGCAGCCTGGAAGATCAATTGATTTTATTTGTAATGCTGAGTAAGTCCATTATCATTTTGTCCTTCAATTCTACACCCAGTACCAAAAACTGGTTGGAGATGCTCATTAATGAGCACTAGGTCCTTCAGCATGATTGAAGACAAGGTGTGACTGGAGTACTTTTAGTTGGTACAACTTTGAAAAGCATACTGATGATCATAGATTGCTTGGTGACCCTTTTCCTTATAATGAAAAAATCCTTTTTTTTTCTTTTAATGCTGCTCAGAATGCAGACTCTAGAGTAACTGAAATGATATATATACAAAGAACAGTTATTCTAATCAGCTAATTAGTACTCTTTGGCAATTAATATTATCTATAATGGTGTAAATGTCCAAAATTGTAACACGTTTTTATAGCTTAACAGGCCCTTAATGAAGACCAGATAAGCTAGAGATCTCAGACTGGATCATCAATTGAATTTAAATTAGGAAAAACCAGTGTTATCCTCTTAATAGCTTTGGCCCGTTCATAGAAAATGTTGCTGAAGTCATCTTAAATTTATTATAATGGTGTTAGACTGGATGAGTCAGCATGTTTGTCACCCTTGGAAGTAGAAAGTGCATGTGATAACCCTACCAGAATGAAGCGAAGGAGCTAGAGTCATGGCATACTTGTTAGAATAACTATCTTCCAAAATCTCTACTCTTCATTTTAATACATATTCCAAAACTGAGTTGATTAAGAATAGTTTAGTAAATCTTGCAATACTAACACTGAAGTAAGTTAAGTTACTCAATCTCCTTTGGGCTAGTTCTCTATAGGAAATTATGCCTTCCTATAGTTGGTCTTAACCTCAAGATTCTAGCAGGTTAAATTAGAGTATCTTTTAATTCATTGATCAATTTGGGTAAATTAAATAAGTGCATGGCATGCACTAAGTGTATCATTAACTCCCCCTGTACATAGAGGATGCTATTACTTACAGGCTAGATTATAATGTAATAATAATCTCAAAATCTCAGTGTCTCACAGCAATGAAAGGTTTGTTTTGTTGTGCTTCTTCTCTCATCTATACCCCATGACTTTATAGTTCTGCTCAGTGGTATCTTCTTATTGGCTTCCAGAATGATAGAGTGGCCTTTATCTAGGATGTTGTCCAACTCATGGTGAAGGATACTGGCTCAATGATTCACCTGAAAGTAGCAAACATCACTTTTATTTACATTTTCTTGGCCAAACAAACAAGTCTTATGTCTAAGCCTTACATTAATGTGATTCAAGTATATGATCTTTCCACAGGGAAGAAACAAAGCAGGCAGGACAGAAAAAAAAAGACTGACCCATATTACAATGAAGCATAGTCTGCTTTCTGATTCACAAATATTTGACATTCTCTTTCCATATATAAAATATAACAATTCCCATTTCATCTCCATAAGAAACTCCAGAAGTTCCATCACCCTGTCAATACCTGAAGGTCAAACTATTTTAACCTTAGGTACGTATATGGTTTCTCTTGATCCGGCAACTCAGAACAAAGATGCCAAGTTATCTACCTTCCCCAAGCTACCCTTCATCACACTAAGGACTTCCATTCAGAAACAAAAAGAATGGTGTATAAGCAGCCATTGTTCCAATGCAGTTCAAAAATTTTGCTGGCAGGTACTGACCTTGAACCTAGGTGTTAGGGACTGAATGTTTGTGTACCCTCAAAGTTTATATATTGAAGTCCTTGTGTGGCTGTATTTGGAAATAGGACCTCTAAGGAAGTAATTAATGTTAAATTAGGCCGTAAATGTGGAGCTCTGATCCTACAGGATTAGTGTTTTTATAAGAAGAAACATAAGAGAACTGATTCACAAACCCACCCCACATCGTGTACTCCCCTTCTTTGCCACACATGCACACACATGCACACACCCACACCAAGGAAATGCTATTTGAGCCATCGTCATAAGGATACACTCCATAAACCAAAAAGAGAACCCTCACCATAAAATCTATAGTACTGGCATCCTGATCTCAGACCTCCGTCCTCAAAACTCTGAAAAAAAAAAAAAAATGTTCTGTTACTTAAGTCTTCCAATCTGTGATATTTTTGCAATGGCAGCCCTGGTAAACCAGAACAGTGCAAAATATTTCTTTATTAAGCCCTAGTTCTATATAGAGGAAGAGCTCTCTATTCATTGTTCTTAACAGCCCTTGACTCTGCCTCCTGGGAGGGCTTGTTATCTTCCTTGATCTCTTTAGGAGAACATTAGCTCTTTAAGCCATCTTGGAACCTCAGCAAATACACATCCTGCCTTTTGCCCATAAAATATTGGAGACCCATGGTTGGCCCCATAACACAGCAGCTAAGTGTAGTACTTAGGAAACTGGATTCCACATGGCCAGTTGTGGTTAGAATCCAAGCCCCAGAAGTTTGAAAAACATGTTATCTGTTGAAGATATTTTGATCAACTGGACTGGGGAGAAATGTTCACATATTGAAATGTTCACTTTGTAAGCTAAATAATTTGATTGAATTTTAAAAAAAAAAAAGAAAAGAAAGAAAGAAAGAAAAAGAAAAAAAATCTCAAGTGCATATGCATGTGTACCCCAAATCCTAATGAGATGGAGAAATGGAGGAAAAATGACTGGGAGATAACCATGTCCCATTGGACAGTGTTGCTCATTTTCTCTCTGTCGCTCTTACATGTGTGTGTGCCCTCTGGTCAGAGAGAGAGAAAGGGAGAGATTAGAGACACACAAGGGTTTTATTAAGTTTTAAAAACTGAATCTTTTTAGTTAAAGCTAGTGAGTTTTGAGGTCATGCTGTATATAAAAGCCATATTTACTTGACTATTTTATCCAAATCAGCACCATGTGCCAAAAACAATAGCAAGTATTTTTATAATAGCACACTCCTCCACCATAGACTTTGCTATCAGGCTTATATGAGGAGTGTCTTATTTTAGTCTCTTCTCCCTAGGAACTGCTATTCAGTTGGAAGAATGTAGTGGATGTCATCTTAGTAATTTGAAGATGTTAACAGTGGAATTTATGGCCAAACTCTTCCTTTTGTTCAAGGTATTTAGTCTTTTTAATTAGTCCAGGTTGCTACAAACTCTTCATAGTGTTGTCTTTCTACAGTTGGAGCCTGTTTAATATCACTTGTGGGACACTCTTGGCTATGCTCAGCATCTTATTACAATAAAGAGATGAGCTTGGAAAAGAATTGACTAGTTTGCAAGCAGAAATGAAAGAAATAGAGTCAGGGAAAATAAATCAAAACTTCTACTTAAAATAAAGCACATCAGTTCTGCTCATATTTCATTGGCCAAAGTACAATGTATGCCCAATCACACATCAGTGGAAAGGGGAAGTATAAATCCTTTGATAGAGAGAGAGTGTGAGAATTTTGAATAATAATGTAGTCTCCCATAGGGCTTTAAAATACATGGAATTTTTACTGTGTGCATACATCATTTTTTTAAAAAATGAGTAGGAAAAGTAGGTATTATCATCAGCCTCATACTTTAGAGTGTGAAATTAAAAGCTTAGGGATATTTAAATCATAATACAAGATAACTGAGCTAATAGGATGAAAGAAGACCTAGAATCTCAGATAACTTTCTGTGCAGCATTCTTTCTACTATGAGCAAGTACTCATAAAATATAAAGGTTACACATTACCACTACATGAACACAAATGCCGGGGAGGCAGAGAATATTGAAGTTAGGAAAGATGTATACATAAAATATGCATTTGGATCATTTATGCAATTAATATAAAACATCAAGAGCAGTCATTTAAAATTCCTATCCTTTTACACAACAAAAACATGAGATTTAATTAATAATAAGGATTGGGAAAGGATGCATATTTGATTTCACGTCAAATATACATGTTATATTATAAATACATTGTTTTGTATGTGAGACGGGAATGATATTATTATCTTTGTTTTCATACTAAATAATTTTTGAGAGGTCAAGTTACTTATACATTAAGATCTTAGACATAGAAACTACTTTATGATAAAAACTCAAAAATTCTTATTCTACATATTTAATGATCTTAAACAGAATTGACATTAAAAAATTTATTCATGGTTTCAAATTCTTCCCATGCAATCTATATCATAATATCAATCTCATATCAAGCCAGCTAAAGTGCCATTTTTACTACCCAAATAAATATTATTATTACATTGAAATATTAATACACAAGGCTTTAAATCTTAAACACATTCTTTTTACTATATTCATAAAGTTAAGTGTGATTTCTTAAATATAACATGCAAAAAATGCCTTCCATTATTACTGTGAAAGACAAGCATGAATACACAGAGAAATAATGGGTCTGGTGGAAATCTTAGCAACTGTCAATGTCTAATGACTATTGAGTTTGGACATTTATGCTCTGATACAGCTGAAATTTACACAACCAAGTATCATATAATCATATACACTCTTGTACAAAGGAAATCATTCAGGGAGGGAGGAAAAAACAAACAGACAAGTTTCAAATAGAATTTATTTTGAAAGCTATAAAAATCACTACCATTATATTATAAAGAAACAGGTTCCTCTTAGTGAGTGAAATCAGGATTAGCTTCAATCTCAGATGACAAATAATCTTCCCTTCTCAGTTAATCCCACCAAGAGAAGTGTATTCTTCAAGAAGAGTCCCAGACCTGGTGGCTTAAACTCATGCCGGGCGCGTGTACATGCGTGCCCAAGATCCTGAGAGGAGAATGGAGGAGAAGGGATTGCGGCGTGGCCATCCCCCTTGGGGGGTGATTTCTTGCTTTCTGTGTCTCTGTTTCTCTCTGTCTTTTGGGCGAGCGCATACGTCCTATAGCAAAAACCTCTCAAAATTTTTTTATTCAACCTTTATACTAGTTGAAATGTAAAAATTGAAACAATATAATATCACATTTGGCTCTTATTTCTGCAAATTTAAAGGAACTCTAGATTCCAATATTGGTGAATGGGTGGGAAATAGAATTATCATACTCAGAATATAAATCGCACAAGCTGTTTGGATGACAACATTTAAAATACCTCAACAATCACATTGTCTCAATTTCATGTTTAGATTTAGCCTATGGAAATAAACAAAAATGCAAAAATGAATGTCATTATGAAGTTCAAAAGGATATTGTACAATTGTAAAATCTGAAAGAACTTAAAAGTTCACCAATAAAAAGTTTTTAAAATAGAGTCTAGTTATACAGCAGAATCCCTTGCAGCTGTTAGCAAGGATCAGATAATTGCTAGGTATTGGTTTATCATATATTACAAGTGTAAAAGCAGATTACTGTTCAGTACGCATAATATGAAACATTGCACATTTAAATGTGTATTAAAGACGACTAGGGAGATAAATACTAATAATAGAGTCTGTCTCTGGAGAGCAGGATTACTAGACCCCTGAGAATCTTCCACATTTATGCAAATCTGAAGATTGAACCAATAACAACCAAAAGGACACACTGAGCAAGGCGAAATGCACAAACATATGCTTTTAATCATATTGTTGGTGTATTTTGCATATGCTAACTTTAGATGCGATAGGGTATTATCATGATATAATGGCATAGACAGGGGACATAGTATAGTCATAGTTCAAGACCACTTTGTACCTTGTTTCACACTAACACCAGTGGATTAGTACTTGGGACAAGGGAGAGAGAAACTATAATATAATATGAATGTGTATTACACTACTAGTGTGTGTTATACTGCATATCAACTAACATATCCCACAGGTATTTGGCATACTGTCTCCCATGAGTATTTCTTTCCTGAATGTGTGTACCCTCTGCTAAACTCAGAAATACTCTTTAGTACACAGCAAGTAAAAGTATAAAGCAGGCAATCACATACCACGCCAGGACAATTAAAAGTGCTTTCTATGTTTTAGTCACAACTTGTACTAACATATCTCTCTCTCCCTGTCACCATCACACCTCTCTGATATAAGCAATAGTTTTGCTGCAGAATTAGTTTTTCAGCTAAGTCATAGGTTATCTTCATTCTTAAAAGTTTAAAGTGATATATTATACACTCAAAGTTTCCTTCATATAGCTCTAAATAGAAGGTAGAAGATCAGCAGCAGCAAAAAATGAGCAGCAGACATATGCAGAGTTGCAACAGATCCCTTCATTTTTGCCAAAAATGTTTCCATGGGATATCTCTAATCTCTACCTCTATTAATTTCATAAATGTCTTAACTATGTCATCCACATGATGCTACTGGGAGAAAGGCTCTGGCAGACCCACTCTAAGATGTTAATAGAGAGTCTCGGAAAATAAATATTATTTTCGTTTATCTCATTAATCTTGGCCAAGCCCTGCTTCCCTTCAGCCAGCCTGCTTCAGAAAGGCAAGTACTTTATCCATGTGACAGAGTTATAGGAAAATTGCCACTCAGACTTAGAAAATGAGCCTTTTCCATTTTCTGACATCCATTTATCTTTCTGCCATCAGACAATATCTAAAATGTTTATGTGGACCTTATCTTAAAGATGAATTCCTGTTGAATCTCAAGGATTGTCAATATATTTTTAACCTTTGAAGGAAATACTATCTTTCCAAAATAGTCACATTTTATTTGCCAATGGTAATATTATGACCATATAAAATAATTATACAGAAACTTTTAACAAGCTACTATTTCTTTATAACATAACCTCATTGCTAAGTGATTCACAAAAATGTGTTTCAAATGAATTTAGCTTCACTGAAAATTAACACTCAATAAAGCAGACATGAAGATTATATAAATTGTTATTTAAAATAGTTTTAAATAATCACAAGTGACAAAATCGTAAGAGATTTTTTAACTTCAAATCCTACCTCCAAACTTTCAATACTATATTTTTTCTGAAGAAATACACCAAAATGTATGCAATGTACATAAAACTTTCTCACATTGCAATATTTCAAGTTATCTTCACTTTTTCTCACCAGTTCTGATATCCTCTTAACTATAAGTTATCCTAACCATCTCAGTTGTTTTCCTGGCCTCTACATACATTTATTTGTAAGCTACAGTGTTTTTGCTATTCCAAGGAATTTTTATCCCAAATTGGTGAGTTGTTCTATTATTCTACTTTCATTTGAATGAGACTTCATCAAGTGCTTATTTGTTAGTATAGCCTATTTCATTTCTCCCAATATTAGCGGTATCCAAAAATCTTTTGCTATGTGCAAGACATACAAATCTTGTTTGACCAGATTTCCTCTTCCACCGGAGGATCTTGAGACAATAAATCCCCCAATACATATTGACTATAACCAACAGTTCATAGGTAAAGAATGTTTTATGAGATCATGATGGATAGATCATAACACCCTCTTCTTTCTTCCTTTGGCATCCGTGCTGTATTTCCATTTTTTTCCTCCAGATATACTCTCCTCCCTCAGCCCTGCTCTGTGCCATAAGAAGCTAATCTGCATCAGTAGGTTCCCTTGCCTTCAGCTTCTGCCTGGGTCTTGCCCAAGAGAGAGCACTGGTGGGAGCTTGCTTTGCAGGAGGTAAGTACAAAAGGCAAGTCAAGGTACTACCTGTACTACCTCTCCTGGTCTCTGGGAACAGGTTGACCCTGACAGGCAACCTTCACCATATAAACACACTCCTTACATATGGCTACCACTTGTTTCCATTGCCACTTATCTAGTGGTGGAAACAGCTCCTCGTTTTGACAGCCCACGGCTTTTGAACTATCTCTCATTAGTTTCATTAAGTGCCTTGTACCCTTTAGTAAAGGTTTCCTCTATTAAACTCCCTTCAATCTACACAAATTAAATGTACTTCCAAATGCTGTCACTTGTTAGAGACCTTTAAAGATTCTGAAGTTCAAATTCACTAAATTTCATGTAGCTCCTTTATCATCTTACTTTGTCAGTTTTTAAGTCTATCCATCGACCTTTCTAAAATTTGTATATATTGCTTATAGTTTTCTATTTTAAAATCCTGTATGTAATTATTGTAGAAAATTTGAAAATTACAAAGAATAAAACAGTTTTAATGCCAATGCCAGGAGTAAGCAGAATAAACATCTTGATCTTTTTCTCTCTATGAAATTTTACAAAGGTATATATCCTGCTTTTGTTTAATGTATCATAAGCAATTCCTCACATCATTTAAAACTTCTTACCAAAAACTTGGTAGGAAAGTTTTATTATTTATTATTTTCAGTGACTATATGCTGTTTGCTAAATACGTTATATTTTACTGAACTATTCCCTTCATGCTAGATATCCAGATTATTTCTTATATTCACCATTCTTAATACTTTTTAAAGCAGCATTGTGAAGACCTGCAGTTGGCATAATGGCTATGTCGCTGGACTCCCATGAATTCCATTGCGGGTTGAGACCCGGAACCTGTGGCTTAAATTCACACCGGGCGCATGTGCATGTGTGCCCAAGATACTGAGAGGATGATGGAGGAGAAGGGATTGTGGCATGGCCATACCCCCTGGGGGAGTGATTTCTCGCTTTCTGCCTCTCTGTCTCTCTCTGTCTTTCTGGCAAGTCCATGCGCCCTGTAGCAAAACCTCTCAAAACAAAAAAAAAAAAAAAAAAAAAAAAAAAGAAATAAAAGAAAAAAAAAACAGCATTGTGAATAATACTTTATATTCATGCCATTTGTTTAAAATTGATTTTTACCTGTGAGATTAATGAGTTATGAATATTCTAGTCATCTGACGCATACTACTAAATTCCCTTCTAAAAAGTATTCATAACTATTATGCAAATTCATGCCTCTGACCATCCCTGTGGTGAGGCATAGCACACCACTATGCAACACTGAAGCCATATAGGAAGGTCCTAGGTTTGCTTCCTGAGGTCTCCCTGAGCATGCTAGGTACATGCTGGTGTAAGCCTGGTTCCTGGCTGGTTGAGGCAGGGGTTGAACTGTAGCAACGAAAACCCTGCTGGAGGTGCATCTCTCTCTTTTTTTCTCTCTCAAGGAAATAAATAAATATATAAACCTATAAATAAATAAATACATGATGCACTGACCCTCACTAATATTTAGTATTAGCAATTGGCAAATCTTCAATACTGTTTATAGGTCAAAAATTGTTTCTTGGACAGCAAGTGGCACGGTGGTTAAGGTGGTAGGTCCCATATGACCTATTCTGTGGTTTGAGTTCGTGACCCAGTGGCTTGAAAAACATGGTGGGCCTGTGTGCATGTGTGCCCAAAATCTCAGGAGGAGACTGGAGGGGAAGGAACTGCAGTATGTTTGTTCCCTCCTGAGGAGTGATTTCTCACTTTCTCCCTCTGTGTCTGCCTCTTTCCAGTAAGCACATGTGCCCTTAAGGAAAAAAAAATTTTATTGAGAGGTTTTTTTTTTTTTTTTTTCACTATAGGGCGCGTACGCTCGCCAGACAGACAGAGAGAGACATAGAGACAGAAAGCGAGAAATCACCCCCCAGGGGTGATGGTCATGCCGCAATCCCTTCTCCTCCATTCTCCTCTCAGGATCTTGGGCATGCACGCACATGCACCTGGCGTGAGTTTTAAGCCACTGGGTCCAGGACGCGAACCGTGGTCGACTACATGGGAGTCCAGTGACATAGCCATTATGCTAACTGCTGGTTCCCAAGGAAAAAATATTTTTAAAAGAAAAGCTGGTTCTCATTATTTTTAAATATTTCTTTTACTTCTCGTGGGATTGAACATTTTGCTCTTTTGTCAATGCTCTGTTCATATTCTTTTATGATCTCTTTGTCCATCTAAGTTATGTAAGCTCTTTGTATGTTGAGGTTATAAATTCTATTTTTATTATATCTCTGAAAAATATTTCTCTCATTGTGTGCCTGTCTTTAAATTATGTTTTGTATTATTTGTTTTGAAGAGCCAAAGCTCTTTGAATTCATTTTTAAATCAACTGCAGTTTTTTTATAATTCCTTCCAAATTGAGATGCAACATAAATATTAAACTTTGTTTTTGTTTTTTGTGTCTTTTTTTGTATATATTTAATTCTATCTGGAATTTATTTTGATAGAGAAGAAGTAAGATTTTACACTGACTTTTTACTTTTTCTTGCTCTTTTTTAGAAATAGCTAGTAACTACCCCAACATCATTGACTTATGATATTTAATATTTATTTTAATTGCCAGAGGGTGAGTGAGCTTGCCAGAGAGAAAGCACACCCCTCATAGGATGTGGTCGCCCCCCAATCCTTTTTCTTACATTTCTCCTACTGGTCAGGATCTTGGGCACACACATACATACTTGCTCTCAGAGTGTCTTCAAGTCACAGAGGCTGGAATTCACATCACAATCAGCCACTCGGGATCCGGCTCCCCGTGCACAGCGTTTGGCTACTAAACTATGCAGTCAGCCCAGTATTTAATTTTTTTTAATCAGTATTTTATCTTTTGCTCTATTTTGTGTCTGTGGTGTATTTTTGGACAGGGCTTCATGGTGTCACAACCCTGCCCCAAGTAGCTGGTACTGAAATTGTGGCCATCAGTCCATGTTACCAACTGACTCCTTTGTATATCCTTAAAAGGTTTGCTTGAAATTCATCTGGAAAGACGTCATTCATTGGGCTTTTCTTCTTTAAATTCTGTACTCCTGTAATGATTCTAGCATCATCTCCTTTCCGTTTAATCTGATTTTTTACATTTTAATTTATTTTATACAATCACTAAACATCCCTCAGCTGATAAAGTGAATTTATCCAAAAGGAATACACCTCACACCAGTCCAGCTGAGGATACTATACATATTATTATCATCAGATAATAATCCAATTCTGTGTCCTACAAATGTCTTGCCTCTATTTTGTTCTCCTTAATTTCTTTCCTCACATTCTCCTCCTTCTCACACTGTCTCCAGTATCTACAACAATTTTCCATACTCCTATATCCTCTAAACTTTCATTTTTCAGCATAGACTGTGGACTGTCTGTATATAACAAGTGGAGATAGACATTTCTCTCTTTCATAGCCTGGCTTGCTTCACTCATCAGTAAATCTTCCCTATTCATCCACTTTCTATCACATGCCAGGATCTTGTTATATTTTATGTCTGAGTAGTATTCCAATGAGTATATGTGCCACACTTTTTCAACCCATTCATCTGTTTGGAGACATTTTGTTTGGTTCCATGTCTTAACAATTGTAAATAATGCTGAAATAAACATACATGTGCAAGTGCTTTTCTGACTGAGGATTCTTCCATGTTTTGGGTAGATATCCAGGAGTGTAATTGCTGGATTAATGGTAGTTGTATTTTTAGATCTTTGAGGAACCTCCATAATGTTCTCCACAATGGCTGAACCAATTTACATTCCCACCAACACTGTAAGAGAATTCCCACAGCCCCACCAGCACTTGTCGTTTTGTTTGTTTGTTTGTTTGTTTGTTTTGTTTTTAACCTTAGCCATTCTGACTGGGGTTAGGGGGAATCTCATTGTAGTTAGATCTGCATCTCTCTTATGATGAGGGATGCTCAGCTTTTTTTTCAAAATTTTTTGACTGTTTTCTTCCTTAGAGAGTTGTTTGTTCAGCTCATTTTCCCATCTTTTAATTGGGCTGATCATTTTTTAGGGGGTAAGCCACTTTAGTTCCATGTGTTTTCTAATTATTAATCCCTTATCTAAGGCATAGTTTACAAAATTATTCTTTCATTTAAAGGTCATTGATTCACACTAATTACTGTGTCTTTTGCTGTGCAGAAACTTCTTAATCTGATATAATCCCACTTGTCTATGTTTTGGAATTTTTGCTATGCTTTGGGAGTCTTATTAAAGAAGTCTTTGCCTACCCCAATGTCTCCCAGAGTTTCCACCAGTGATTACCACCAGTAGTCTTATAGTTTTGGGTCATAGGTTTAGATCTTTGATCCATTTTGAGTTGATTTTTGTTAATGGTGAGAGATAAAGGTCCAGGTTCATCTTTCTGCAGGTGGATACCCAGTTTTTCCAGAAGTTTTCTTTTTTCCCACTGGATTGACTGGTGTCCATTGACAGAAAACAGCTGGCTGTATGTTTTGGGGGTTATTTCTGGGGTTTCTAATCTATTCCATTGGTCCACAAGTCTATTTTTGTGACAATACCATTCTGTTTTTATTATCACACCTCTGTAATACATTTTGTAGTCAGGGAGTGAGATGCCTCCTACTCATTATTCTTGCACAGATTGATTGACAGTCTTGGGTCATTTATGATTCCAGACAAGTTACCTGATTTTTAATAGAAAACATTCCTGAGTCAAGTGAAGCCTTTTCTTAGCCTCACTGGCTAACCAAATGCTATGTTCAGAAGTTTTCCTGAGCTCTAATGAACCAAGTCATTGACTGTGGCTCAGCACCTAAGGTATCCCTGCTGGTTACTACAGTTTAGGCTTTGCTAAAACAACAAAAACATCACAAAATTTCATTGCTTTAGCCCAATAACACTTTATTTCTCACTCAAGCATAGCATGGCATGGGTTGGGCTGTCCTGCTTTAATTTTTCATTATTCCAGCTGTAGCATTTGGCCTTCCAGGTCTCTGAAGAAGTATAGACCATGAGGAGACAAAGAGAAATGCTTTAAGGAATAGGCCCCAAAATGACTTGTATCATTTATGCCCTCAATCACTGGCCAGAGCACATAGATATTGTCCAACCAAACTGCAAAGTGTGCTGAGAAAAAGGAAATTTGATGAAATATGGCATGCATCTGACCCAGATAGCAAATCCCAACTAGACTCTTATTTTAGTTTGATTTCATATTTATATTCTTTAGTCTAAAACCACACTAGTATATTCCTTTTACTAGGACATTTAGTGCAGAACAAAGATTCTAACAGTCTGAATCATTCATTTTCCTGGAGGGAATGAAAAGAAATTGTACAGTTGTTATATTAGGTGGTCTAAATTTCCTTTTCTTCTAATGTGGTCATTAAAATAACACTAATTCTCTGCAAAATAACATTCACATCATATCTGAATTATAGAATATGTTTCTAGAGTTCATCCTAATTGATTTTAATCATAGTCCTATTAGACACTGCTCTCTTCCTGAAGAATTACCTTTATGCAATGAAAAAAATAATTTTTGGAAAATTGTTTCTTCCACCAAATTTCAGGCTACATACCCCACTCCATATACTGTGTATATATATATATATATATATATATATATATATATATATATATATATATTCTCCCATTTTCCCAGCAAATTTGTTCATAAAAAATGATAAAATAACAGCATCTGCTTTCTTTCCTTTTCCTTGCCATTCTTTCTATTGTCTCTTTGTTTTTCTTTTTTCATCTATTCTTATCCCCTAAGTTTCCCCTATCTTTCTAGTTTTCAAAGCTCTTGTACATAGCTGACTTATAGAATTTATGGAAGAAAAAGCTTCTAATTTTCTCACTGTCAATTTTTATAATTTTTCTCTCTTCATCAGAGATCTCCTGCCTCAGACCCACATGTTTTCACTGGTACTCACATCTACTCTTGAATTTCTACCTCAGTTTAGTCAATTCCTCACACAGACCACAAAACCATGTGAAACTTTTTGTTGTCACTAGTAAAAAATAAAATAAAACAAACACCTCTGTGAGCTTAGTGGGAAGAATTTAGACCCATATCATGAATAACAAACTAAAAAAAACATAGAAAATAAGCTGTTAGCCTCAAATCTAGATCTTCACTATCCTAGGGCAGGAGTAGACAAGTGACCAAGTGACGGCGAGGTGTTTTTATAGTCCACCAATTAAAAAGAGACTTTACATTCTTAAAATGCTGTCAGAGGGTAAAAAAAAGAGTAATATGTGGCAGAGATCATTTCCAACCTACCAAGTCTAAAAAGTTTACTATCCAGCCCTTTATGAGAAAGTGCTGCTGGTGCCTACAGCTCTGTTTATTAGGTTATCATAATAAGCTATGCAAGTATCTCCAGGAAACAAATACTAAGAATTCAAGAGCAAGAGATTTATTGGGAAGATAGAGAACAGAAGTACTCCAATAAAGCTTTCAGACAAAGATGCAAGGTTGACACCTGTGAAAAGAGGAAGAGAAGAAAGGAGGATTCGTTGGAGAGTCTCAGAGTAGTTCTGAGAAGGTTTTAGCCTACACAATGAGAAGTTGTCATGCTAAGATCATAAAGGATCCCCACATTACCAGTAATGGCCAGGCCCTCCTCACCTCTCTATGCTCAGGCTCCAGTTTTGAGGTGTTCATGAGTGTGGCCTTCACAGGAATGCTGCGGCAGATCCTGAAAGTGTGGCAGGTGGAGGTTACCTGTCAAAACACCTCATAGCAATTTCTTAACCTATGTTAGTTTTGTCGCTCTCTTGTCTCTCTCCTGCCCTGCTACTTTTGTACACCAGAATTCAAATCATCAATAACAATCTCATTTACATTTTTATGCAAGTATAATAGATGTTACTTCAATAATTATGAAAAATATGTAGGCTGATACAGATTTCTCCAGCATTTGTTTAAACTTTGCACATAAGAGAATATTATAGTTTACCTGTAAAATCAAGAAAACCTTTAAAATAAACTACGCAACTTGCCATGGACTAATATTGTTCTGAAGATGAAACTGTCATTGTTCTGTAGCCTACAGGACACTGCACTGCTAACTATTACTATTACATGTCATCACACTGCTCGATGACATTGCTTGCTGACGTTTTCTTGTTTGCCACAATTATTCTTTAGCAACCACATGAACATGCACAAATACACAGAGGCACACATACTATTGTGTATGTTTTGTGTATTCATCACCCTTGTATATTCCCACCTTTCTATATCTGGGCCCCTTGTACTGTTTCTTCTCTCCCCTAAAAGTCCTGTAAATCTCCCAAGGCTTCGAAGTCCTGTTCAGACTGTGCTCCCTCCATGAGCCCTCTTTCACTGCTCTAGCTCTCAGATCTTCCTCTCCTGACCTCCGACAGCTCTTCAACATTTCACTGTCCGCTTTGACTCCACATGTTCATGTGTTGACTCTTCAGGTAATATTTCACGGCCTCACGCTGAGAGACTGTTCCTTGTGCTGCCCGTGTCCCTCTCTCAGCACCTAGCCAGCTCTCATACACAGGTATCTTCAAATTCTATACTCTTCCTTCAAGGCTCATTTCAAATTCTAGTTCTAAAGACTTCCAAGTACAGTCTGAGCTCCTTTATCTCACTCTGGACCACCGTAAAACTTTGCTGTGCTTTAAAAATATTATATCATTCTTTCTGCTTTGAAATATAACCTACCTATTTTTTTCTTCTCTATTCTCATTAGGTTATTATATTGCAGAAGACATTTTGTTTTTTGTGTTTTTCATTGTACTTTATTCTCAGCATAAACCCAATCCTCAGTATTGGGTTAAAAGAAGAAAGAAGAGAATGGTAATAGGTGAAATTTTGTAGAAAAAGGAAGGTGACATGAAAGAAAATGTGACCAATAAGGAGAGGAAGTCTCAACTCTACCATTGATTAGCTGTGAGGTCTGGAAAGCCGAGTAACTTCTCTAAACATCAATGCCATCATTTGCAAAATGTTGGTGGATGATAAACTTTAATAAAAAAAAATGTTTAAGAGAACAGGCACTAGAGTATTTAAATATCAGGTTGCTAATTCTACTTAGTTATGTTATCTAAAATTAACATCTATTTTCTGACTTATAAAATGATAATAATGAAAAATAATAGGCTACCTCATAGTGTCACTCTGAAGATTTAATGATAGAAATAATGTGCATAATTAGCTTAAGGGAAAAAAACTAGATTATAGAAAACTCAGAGACTAGCCAGTGGTCTGGTGGTCAAGAAAGCTGGATCAGGGGACCAGCAGTTAGCATAATGGCTATGTCGCTGGACTCCCACGTAGTCAACCGCGGTTCGAGTCCCGGACCCGGTGGCTTAAACTCACGCTGGGCGCGTGTGCGTGCGTGCCCAAGATCCCGAGAGAAGAATGGAGAAGAAGGGATTGTGGCGTGGCCATCCCCCCTGGGGGGTGATTTCTTGCTTTCTATCTCTCTGTCTCTCTCTGTCTGGCAAGTGCACGCACCCTATAGCAAAAAAAAATAAACTTCTTCAAAAAAAAAAAAAGAAAGAAAAGAAAGCTGGATCAAACATGGCCGACTGCACAGTTTGAATCTCAGATCCAGAGTACTTTAAAAATATGTCAGGTGTGTGTGTACACATGTCAAAATTCCCAAAAGAGAAATGGATGAGATAGAATTGTGTTTTAGCCAGCCCCCTTTTGAGATCCCTTATTAGTTTCTCTCTCTCTCTCTCTCTCTCTCTCTCTCTCTCTCTCTCTCTCTCTCTCTCTCTCTTCTCTCTCTGGCAAGCATATATACCCTTTACAAATTCATAAAGCAAACCAAAAAAAATGAAAGAAAACTTAATATGCCAGATAACCAGTATTTGTTAATATTAGTATTATAACAATCTAAGATCTCTTTTAGGTTTAAAAGTCAATGATTTTATAACTGCACATTCAGTAGGACCGTCAATCTCTAAACACATACTCTTGCTTGAAGATTCAAGTCAACACTGAACTGATAACTTGCTGCCTCTTAACATAGGTAGGCTTCCAGGTACTGATTTCTAATTGTTACCCCTTTGACAAGCATATGTGCCCTCTATAAAATATAAAAATAAAAATAAAAATATAAAAATGTACTTGAATATCAGGTCCCAAGTTGACTATTCTATCAAAGCCTTATAAAAAAATGGATCAAAATGACCACCACCATAATACTCTTAGAATTAGTGTTGATGGCAACAGAGCACAATATATTGAATTAAACTGACTTAAATTCAAATCTCAGCTCTTCACTTACAGCTGTAAGAACAATGAGATTTTTCAGTTTGCTAAACCCTGTGTTTGTTTTCTCACGAGCAAAATCTGATAAAAAATATTGCAAGTTCAAAAAGTTATAAACATTAAATTCATACATGTAAAGAGTATATAGTATATAGCACTTGATGTATGCTGAATACAACATATATCTACTTTCTTTTTTAAAAAAAAATGCAACAGAAAGCATGTGCTTGCCAGTGAGAGACAGAGAGAATGAAAGTGATAAAGCACTCCATAGTAGGGATGGCTATGTCTCAATCTCTTCTTTATTTCTTTTTGGGAATTTGGGCACACACACACATACACCCAGCATGTTTTTCTAGCCACTAGGCTGGGTCACAAACTGCACAGTCGATCAGGTGGGATCCACTCACCTTAACCACCATGACACTGGCTGGCTTCTACTTCTTTCTAAGATAATGCATATTCAAGTACTCTGTGCCTCCAAAGTCTTACAAAAGATGCTATTATTACTATTTCTACCACAATAATCCATGAAAGACTGTTATGTGTAAATATTAAAAAGAGAAGGAAAGTATATATTAGAGCAAAACAGGCAAGCATCAAGTTTAGTCTTAAAAATAGATGCTAAATTATTAAATTCAGGAAATTTTTTTTAAAATTCTACCAATCTGATGCAGAATAGGGAAAAAAAATGGGGGAAATAGAGAGATATATGCAGGCCTTGAGGGGAGAGTGAGTCTAAACAAGGAGAAGAAATGAACAAAACAGTGAAATGATTTGCATTTTTTAAATCACAGATTGAGGAAAAGAAAGGGCATTGTTGAGAATATTACCAGCAGATACGAAGACTCAGAAAAGCTGCTTTCTGAGTATATCATGACTAATATCCCTGCAAATAGCATCCACATCTCTGGTACCCCATGTAAGAATAATAAAATATATGAACAGACTTAAAAATGTTTGTGAAAACAAAACTAGATTAAGATACAAGTTTATTTTGGTTCAAAATAATTTTAAAATCCACGCATAATCTTGTTATGGTACACATTTTTTAATTAATTTTTTTAATTGTCAGAAGACATATTTACTTACCAGAGAGAGACAGAAGGATGAGAAACAGTTGGAGAAAGCCTTCCGCAATACGACATGATCATGTTATAATTCCTTCTCTCTTTCTCCACCTTGTCAGGATTATGAGCACACATGTACACAACCAGTTTTTCACAACACTGAGGGCAGGATTTGAACTGGGATCCAATCCCCTTAACTACTAAGACTTGGTACCAGCCTCATGAATTTTTTGAAGATCCTTCATAGTGTCATGAAGTATAATTATGGATTGTGTCTTTGAGAATCATCTGGGAGCACTCTTGGAAGAATTTCTATCTCGGACAAAAAGGATGTCATGAAAAATAAGTATATGGCATATTATAAAAAGTTAACTTGGCCCATTGTGAGAGGGATCATACAGCTTTCTAATTTATGACTTCCTCCAATGACTTTGACTGGCATTAGTATTAAGCAATAAATCCATGCTGTTCAACAGCCCACTTGCCAACATCAGTGCTTGGTAAGAAAAGACAAATATCAAGGACCCACAGCTGGAGGAAGGGGGATGACTCACTGTGATTCTGGCCAGAATTCCCAATCCTACCACACATCCCCCCACCACACATGTCCAAGGCTGGTCATACCAGGGGACAGGTAGAGAAAGAACAATGCCAACTGCTCATGGTCCTCTAAAACATGGGAGAGCAGAGTAAGAAAATCAAGACCGTTAATAAAATAGTCATCCAGTTTCCCCAACTAGGACACCAAAACTTAATTCACATGATAAATGTGACAAAATGACTTTAAGAATAATTTAAAACATTATCTGGCTCTCAAAATAAATTTGGATGCTTCTTATATAATTTAAGATAAGCAGATTTCATGAAATTTTCATTCATCCATAGGGCCATTATAAACCATAATCTCTCCCTTTCCCAACCCCCATTACTCTCTCTACCCTCCCTCTGCTACCCTCACCTTAGATTTCTTGTTAAATGTATGAATGATTTCATCTACTATTAGAGCACATTAGTAGAAAAATTTAAGAGTTACAGAATTTTGCTTCCTTCACATCACATAGATAAATACCCTTGGATGAATATGTTGGTGCAAAATGAAAACTTTCTCACTTCCCACACAGTATTTTAATAAGCACCAGCTAAAAAGCCTTCGTCTACCCTGCAGTTCTTCAGTTCTGCATCTGTCACTACCTTTGTGTTACTACATTGGTAAATATCCCTCTTTTGAAAGTAACCATCTGTCCCTCACCAACCACACCACCAGCTTCCCTAATGAGAATGTATAAATTTTACCTACCATTTTGGTTTCCTGATTAGACACAAGAGAATGGAATATCACTTGGCTGTTTCCCCCTTGATGAGATGGAAAATTGCTTGTTTCCTCTATGTATCAGGAGCCATTAGTGTGAAGCTGGCTGCCCTGCTTCCATCCTGCTGCTCAGCCATACTCTTCAAGAGAATCTTCCTTTTCTTTAACCATTTCCTGGGATTTGGTGTCCAGAAAAATCACCCCATCAAGGTTTAATCCATTCTGTAAGTACGCAGTCATTTTGGAAATTTCTACAAATATAGCAATAAGGGAAGTTTTGTACTAAATATTTAGATTATGTAAATCTGGTGCTATGTAGCATTAAAGATCATGAACTAAATCATTATAATAAACAAACTTGAGCAAGTAGGTAGTGAAGAGGTTAAGGCAACTGGAGCCATATGGCATGGCCAACTATGTGTTTCAAGTCCTGGACATGGTCGCTTGGGACTGGGCATGTGTGCACACATGCCCAAAATCCTAGGAGGAGAATGGAGAAGGGCCGTCATAGCCATTCCCTGCTGCCCCAGAAAGGGGGTGATTTCTCACTTTTCCTCTCTCTCTCTCTCTCTCTCTCTCTCTCTCTCTCTCTCTCTTGCCCTTGCTGTCACTCTCACTCTGTTTCCTGTGAGAACACATGCCTATAGCAAACTTAAAAAAGTGTCTGGAAAAATGGCAATAAAATATGAACATATTAAAATGAATACATATGAATTAATAAATAAATAATACAAGTGTGTATTAAAAATTTCCATAGGTAGTCATATAGTTTTCCACCCCACTCTTGAGAGCCATTGTTTCTATGTTCTTCAACACATACATTCTGTGATGTAAGGTTGCATTTCTTCCTTATTGTAAACATGACCCACTGCAGTGGCACAATAGTAATGTAACGCTCCACGATGCTGAAGACATGTGGGAACACTGAGTTAGCATCCCAAGTTTCCCTGTCACACTGGGCACAAATACTAATGCCTGATGCCTGTGATCCTGACTGACTGAGGCTAGGACTGGATCATGGCATGAATAGTCCGCCTATTTTTTCTTTTTTTGAATAGAGAAAAGCTTTTTACCTCTAAATAGATGTATATGTACACACACACACACACACACACACACAAATACACATATATAAATTTTGGTTACAAGTCTTCTGTAGATATATGTTTTCCTGGCCCCAGTGGCTTAAAAAACACATTGGGTCTGTGTGTCTGCCTGCTCTGAATCCCAACAGGATGGAGAAATGGGGAAAAAAGATTGCAGCATGACCACGCCCCATTGTGAAGTGTTTACCTTCTCTATCTCTCTATCACTGTATCTCCCTGGTGTGTGATGTGCCCTCTGGAAATCAAAAAGAAAAATATCCAATTGATGGCTTGACTTCATGTTCTTAGTGCATTTTCATGGGTAAATATTTTTTAATTTTTATAAAACTTATCAATTTGTTTCATGTTTAATGCTGTGTAGTATCTATAAGATTGTATAACACAAGATAGTGTGTGAAGATATTTGTCAATATATTCTTCTATGATAATTATAGCTTTAGTTTTTCTTTTAAACCTTGATCTAAATTGAATCAATTATTGTATAGATTATGAGGCGAGAACATATGTAATTGGTCCAGCCCCAATGATAGAAAAGACATTCATTGTCTATTAAAGGGCATTGGTACCTTTACTGAAACTCATTCGACTGTATAATGATGATGTATTTCTGGACTGTCTGGTTTGTTACATTAATCTGTTTATCTTTATTTTAGTAATATATTACCTTAATTACAAAAGCTTACAATAAGGGTCAATATCAGGAATTTTGAGTCCTCCAACTTTCTTCTCTTTCATGATTGTTTTGGCAATTCTGTCTTCATTTCCATACAAATTTTGGAATCAATCTGTCCATGTCTATTAAAAAAAAGAAAGAAAGAAAAGTGATTGAGATTTTGATAGGAATTATATTGAATCTATTACTCTTTTATTCATGAATATGTTAAGTTGGCCCATTTGTTTAAAATTCATTTAAATTCACTCAGGAGTTTTAAATTTTAAATTAATTAATTAATTTTAAATTAATTTAAATTAATTAATTTTAAATTAAGTTTTTAATTGCAGAGACAACTTGCATATATTTCATTATATTTATTCCTAGGATTTTAAAAAATGTTTAATTCTATAATAAATGAAATTTTTTTTTTATTTATTTTTGTATATACTTTCAATCATATTGTTTGGCTTACAATGAGACCATTTCGATATGTGAACATTTCTCCCCAGACCCGTTGATCGAAATATCTTCAACAGATAACATCACACCTCCCCATCCCGTCAATGCTCTACCTCTGTATCCCTTCTCTAAATGTCTTTCGTTGGGCCCCACTCCTCCACATACACCTCATCTGACATTCACACCCATCTCTTGTGTTTGTTCAACTGTTAGTCAATCAGTTTCAGACATAGAATGCAGACAAACGGTATATGTTAAGTGAGGACATACAATGTCTCTCCTTCATAGTCTGGCTTGCCTCACTCAGCAGTACATCTTCCATATTCTTCCACTTTCTGTCAAAAGCCAGGGCTCTGTTGGTTTTTATGGCTGAGTAGTATTCCATAGAGTGTATGTGCCACAGTTTTTCAATCCATTCCTCCATATGGGGACATCTGGGTTGGTTCCAAGACTTAGCAACTGTGAATAGTGCCGCAATAAACATCGATGTGCAAGCACTTTTCCAATGAAGAATTCTTCTGTCCTTTGGGTAGATACCAAGGAGTGGGATCTCTGGATCATATGGCAGATCTATCTGTAGATTTTTGAGGAATCTCCAAATTATTCTCCACAGTGGTTGGACCAATCTACATTCCCACCAGCAGTGTAAAAGAGTTCCCCTTTCACCACACCCCCGCCAACACTTATCATTTTTGTTTTTTTTAATATTAGACAATCTGACTGGGGTTAGGTGGTACCTCATTGTTGTTTTTATCTGCATTTCCCTTACGATGAGGGAGGTTGAACATTTTTTCATATGCCTTTTGGCCATTCGTATGTCATCTTTAGAGAGTGTTTTCTTCATCTCCTTCTCCCATCTTTTAATAGGGTTGATCACCTTTTTCCAAACACCTTTTTTAGTTCCTTGTGTATTCTGGTTATCAGTCCCTTATCTGATGCAACATTTACAAAAATATTTTCCCATTCTGAGGGCTGTCGATTCACACTAACTACTGTGTCTTTGGCCATGCAGAAACTTCTTAGTCTGATGTAATCCCACTTGTCTATTTTGTGGACGATGGACTCTGCTTTGAGTGTCTTCTTTAGGAAGTCTTTCCCTACACCAATGTCTCCCAGAGTTTCCCCAGCATTCTCCAGGAGCAGCTTTATAGTTTGAGGTCTTAGATTTAGATCCTTGATCCACCTTGACTTGATTCTTGTCAAAGGAGAGAGGTAGGGGTTCAGATTCATCTTTCTGCAAGTGGAAGTCCAGTTTCTCCAGCACCACTTGCTAAAGAGGCTTTCATTTTCCCACTGGATTGACTGGTACCCCTTGTCAAAGATCAGTTGACTGTATGTTTGGGCACTTATTTCTGGGGACTCTATTCTGTTCCATTGGTCCACATGTCTGTTTCTGTGCCAATACCATGCTGTCTTTATTACCACAGCTTTGTAATACATTTTTGGATCGGGGATTGAGATGCCACCCACTCCATTCTTCTTGTGTAGAAGTGCTTTGGCAATACGGGGTCTTTTATGATTCCAGACAAATTTTAAGATTGTCTTTTCTAGATCTGTGAAGAATGTGTCTGGTACTTTGATTGGCATTGCATTAAATAGGTAGATTAATTTGGGTAGAATTGCCATTTTGATTATATTAACTCTTCCAATCCATGAACATGGGATGTCCTTCCATTTTTTTGTGTCATTTTCAATTTCTTTTTTTACCTTCTCATAGTTTTCCTTGTGGAGGTCTTTAACTTCTTTGGTTAGATTTATTCCTAAATATCTTATACTTTTAGTGGCTATGGTAAACGGAATAAGTTTTTTCAGTTCTATCTCAGTCTGCCTGTTATTCGTATACAGAAATGCTATCGATTTCTGTATATTGATTTTATATCCTGCAACTTTACTGAATTCATGTATTACTTCCAGTAGTTTTTCCATGGAGACCATTGGGTCTTCTATGTATACAATCATGTCATCTGCAAATAGAGAGAGTTTCACCTCTTCTTTTCCTATTCGAATGCCCTTTATTTTTTCCTCTTTTCTGATTGCATTGGCAAGGACTTCCAGAACTATGTTGAAAAGGAGAGGAGAAAGTGGGCATCCTTGTCTTGTTCCTGTGTTTAGTGGGAAAGCTTTCAGCTTTTCTCCATTCAGGATGATGTTCGCTATGGGTTTTTCATAGATGGCTTTTATTGTATTGAGAAATGGCCCTTCTATGCCAATTTTGCTAAGAGTCTTGATCATGAAGGGATGTTGTATCTTATCAAATGCTTTTTCTGCGTCAATCGATATGACCATATGGTTTTTGTCTTTCTTCCTATTAATATGGTGTATTATGTTTATGGTTTTGCGTATGTTGAACCAACCTTGCATTCCTGGAATAAAGCCTACCTGATCATGGTGTATGATCTTCTGTATAAGTTGTTGAATACGATTTGCTAGTATCTTGTTGAGAATCTTTGAGTCTATGTTCATCAGAGATATTGGTCTATAGTTTTCCTTCCTTGTCCTGTCCTTATCTGTTTTGAGGATGAGGGTGACAGAGGCTTCATAGAATGAATTAGGGAGAGATTCACCCTTTTGGATCTTTAGAAATAATTTGAGCAGAATGGGAGTTAACTCTTCTTTGAAAGTTTTGTAGAATTCAGAGGTGAATCCATCGGGGCCAGGGCTTTTCTTTGTTGGGAGGTTACTTATTACTGATTCAATTTCCTGGCTTGTTATGGGCCTATTCAGACTTTCTATTTCTTCCTGGCTCATTCTTGGTAGATTATATTTGTCCAGGAATTTGTCCATCTCATCCAGATTATCTTGTTTCTTAGCGTATAGATGTTCAAAGTATCCTCTAATGATGTTTTGAATTTCTACTATGTCTGTTGTTATGTTACCAGCCTCATTGCAGATTTGATTCACCTGGTTCCTTTCTCTCTTCTTCTTAATAAGTCTCGCTAGTGGGGTATCAATTTTGTTTATCCTTTCAAAGAACCAGCTTTTGCTTTCACTTACTTTCTGTATAGTACGTTTATTTTCTATTTCATTTATTTCTGCTCGGATCTTTATTATTTCCTTTCTCCTGTAATTTTTTGGATTTTTTTGCTGTTGCTTTTCCAATTCTCTAAGGCTTGATGTTAGGTGATCCATTAGCCTTTTCTCTGTCTTCCTCTTATGTGCACTAATTGCTATGAACTTCCCTCTTATGACTGCTTTGGCAGTGTCCCAAAGATTATGGAAACTTGTATCTTCATTGTCATTGGCTTCCATGAATCTTTTGATTTTGGACTTTATTTCTTCAGTAATAGTGGAGTCATTCAGGAGTAGGTTATTTAGTTTCCATGTTTTTAGGTATTTTTGAGGATTTCTCTTGAAATTAAACTCGAGTTTAATTCCATCATGGTCAGAGAAGATGCTGGAAATAGTTTCTATGCCTCTGAATCTGCAGAGGCTTGCTTTGTGTCCTATGATGTGGTCAATCTTCGAGAAAGTTCCATGTCGGGGTGAGAAAAAACTATATCTTGTGGTTTTTGGGTGGAAAGTTCTATAGATGTCTGTTAAGTCCAATTGATTTATGGTATCATTTAGATCCTTGATCTCTCTACCTATTTTTTGCCTAGATGATCTGTCCAGAGGGGATAATGCGGTGTTGAGATCTCCAACAATTAGTGTGTTGCAGTCTATCTCCCCTTTCAGATCTAACAATCTTTCCTTCACATATTTGGGTGCTCCTGTGTTAGGAGCATAGATATTAATAAGCGTTATATCTTCTTGATCTATAGAGCCTTTTACTATGATGTAGTGCCCTTCTTTGTCTCTTCGGACACTTTTTGTTTTAAAGCCTATTTTGTCAGAAATTAGTATCGCAACTCCAGCTCTTTTTTGGTTCCCAACTGCATGGAAAACCTTTTTCCAACCCTTCACTTTCAGTCTATGTATGTCTTTTTCCATGAGGTGGGTTTCTTGTAGGCAACAGATAGAGGGTTTCTGTTTTTTTATCCATTCAGCCAGTCTGTGTCTCTTGATTGGAGAATTTAACCCATTAACATTCAATGTTATTATCGATGTTACAGGATCTGTACCGACATTTAAGTTAGCCATTGTCTTAGTTGCCTGTTATTTCTTTGTTTCTGGCTGTTGCGTCTTTAGTTTTCCTGGAACAGTACTTTCTTCAGGATTTCTTGAAGAGCTGGTCTGGTGTTGGCAAATTCTTTCAGGTTTTGTTTGTCTGAGAAGATTTTAATCTTTTTTTCCCAAATGAAGGATAATCTTGCAGGGTATAATAGTCTTGGCTGAAATTGTTTCTCTCTTAACACTTTCAGTATGTCTTCCCATTCTTTTCTTGCTTGCATTGTTTCTGATGAGAGGTCTGGTGTTAGTCTTATGGGATGGCCTTTGTAAGTTACTTCTCGTTTCTCTCTTGCCAGTTTTAGTATCATGTCTTTTTCTGTGACGTTAGACAGCCTGGCTAAGATGTGCCTTGGGGAAGATCTTCTGGGGTTGATTCTATTTGGGGTCCTTTGTATTTCTTGGGTCCGGATGGTTCGGTGCCTCTCTAGGCTTGGGAAATTTTCTTCCAAGATGTCATGGAATAGATTTTCCATTCCGCTATTAGTTTCTTCACCTTCTGGGATGCCGATTATTCTGATGTTTGGGCGTCTAATAGAGTCTAGTATTTCTCGTATATTATCCTCATGTTTTTTAGTTATTTTCTCGATCTTTTTGTAGTTTTTTTCTAGATCAGAGGTTTTATCTTCTACATCAGAGATTCGATCTTCAGCATGGTCTAATCGGCTCTTAATACTTTCCAGAGAGTTTTTGATTTCTTGTATTATAGACTTTATCTCTAATAGTTCCACCTGATTCTTTCTCAGAGTATCCATTTCTTCTTTCATATCCTGGAAGGACTTCCTAATTTCCTGTAGTTCGTTGTCTCTTTTTTTTTCCAATTCACAGAATTTGGTCACCATGAATGTTCGAAATTCTGTGTCTGTCATTTTGGTAACGTCCTCCATATTTATGAGACATGGAGGGGCATTTTCCTTTGTTGGAGACATATTTTCTTGTTTATTCAGACCTGGGGCTCTTTTTCTACTTTTAGCCATTGGAAGATTACTTCCCTTTTAAAGACCTCTTGGGAGAAATTTTGTCCCACGAGAAGTAAGAGTCTTTCCTTTTTGATGGGAATAGCTGTTTGTTGAAGTCTCTCTTCTGTTGTTTTTACCAATGTGTTTTCAGGAGCGGAACTCTACAGAAGGGTCTAACAAGCAGTATCTCCTTTTTCAAAGGGGATCAGTACTAGGGAGGATCCCAGAGACACTTACCTTCCTAGGAAATTTCAGATATATGATTCTGGACCTGTCTAGTCTGTCTGGCACGTTAAAAAATAAGGAGGAGAGGACAATATGCAACTAAAGGAAAGACAACACAGAAAAATAAAGAAAAAGTCGCGCGCCGCGCTAATGCGCGGCGCACGATTTCGGCAGAGGCTTGCAGGAGAGCCTATTGCCTTCTGGCAGTCCTGGATAGTCTGGGGGGAGAAGGAGAGCTAGGTGTTAACAAGGGAATGCAGGGGTTTCAAGAGAGAAAAAAAAACCGCCTCAAGGAAATCCTGGCTACCTACCTAGAAGGTGGAGTCTGGGGCCTGGGGGTCTGGAAGTGAGGTGGGGGTCAGAGGTGACCCTCCCTCAGTGTCCCTTGCCGGCCAGAGGCTTGCAGGAGAGCCTATTGCCTTCTGGCAGTCCTGGATAGTCTAGAAGGTGGAGTCTGGGGCCTGGGGGTCTGGAAGTGAGGTGGGGGTCAGAGGTGACCCTCCCTCAGTGTCCCTTGCCGGCCAGAGGCTTGCAGGAGAGCCTATTGCCTTCTGGCAGTCCTGGATAGTCTAGAAGGTGGAGTCTGGGGCCTGGGGGTCTGGAAGTGAGGTGGGGGTCAGAGGTGACCCTCCCTCAGTGTCCCTTGCCGGCCAGAGGCTTGCAGGAGAGCCTATTGTCTTCTGGCAGTCCTGGATAGTCTAGAAGGTGGAGTCTGGGGCCTGGGGGTCTGGAAGTGAGGTGGGGGTCAGAGGTGACCCTCCCTCAGTGTTCCTTGCCGGCCAGAGGCTTGCAGGAGAGCCTATTGCCTTCTGGCAGTCCTGGATAGTCTAGAAGGTGGAGTCTGGGGCCTGGGGGTCTGGAAGTGAGGTGGGGGTCAGAGGTGACCCTCCCTCAGTGTCCCTTGCCGGCCAGAGGCTTGCAGAAGAGCCTATTGCCTTCTGGCAGTCCTGGATAGTCTAGAAGGTGGAGTCCGGGGCCTGGGGGTCTGGAAGTGAGGTGGGGGTCAGAGGTGACCCTCCCTCAGTGTTCCTTGCCGGCCAGAGGCTTGCAGGAGAGCCTATTGCCTTCTGGCAGTCCTGGATAGTCTGGGGGGAGAAGCAATAAATGAAATTTTTGATCCAATTTTTAAACTATTTAAAGTTGTTTGCAGAAATGCAACTTATTTATATTGACTTTGTATTTTGAGAATTTGCTCATTTTTTCAGTTTATAGTACATTTTTGTTGTTAGCTTGCTTATTTGGATTTTTTGTTAAATATGTTGCTAGAATTTTCTATGTTGACTATCCATGAACAGATTCACTTCTGTATTTTTCTTTTGAATCTGTATACCACTTTTTCTTTCTTTTTACTTTTTAAAAATTTGTTAACATTTACTACTTCCAATACAATGATGAACTGTTGGATAGAGGAGGTGAGAAGAGAAAAAACTGTTTCCAATTCTTAAGATTAAATGTTTAATTTTTCCCATAAGATGTTAAATTAGCTGTAATACTTTGTTTTGTTTTGTGGTTTTTTTTTTTTGGATGTTCTTTATGAGACTAGGTTCTCTTCTATTACTAGTCATGAATCAATGTAAAGTTAATCAAGTGTTTTTTTCTGCATAGTCAAGTATATTTTAATAAATTTATCACTTAATTATTTAATTTTATAATTTAATTTTATCATTTAATTGGTCAAGATACAAATTACCCTATCTTTAAAAATTGAACTAATCTTTCATTTCATTGGTCATTATGTATGATCTTGCTATAATTTTTCAAGAACTTCTGTGAAAATTTTATTAAGTCTATTTAATAAAGGCTATTCTATAATGTTCTTATAATATCTTTATCATATTTTGGTTTCAAGGTTATGCTGTCCTTATAAAAAAAATGAGTCGTAAAGTGTCCTCTCCTCAATTTTCTGAAAGAGTTAGGTAAGTTTGTTATTTTCCATTAAATGTTCGATGGAATTCATCAATGAAATCATCTGGGATTGTACTTTACCTTGTAAGATTTTTTATCTATGTGCTGTATTTCCTTAATATTAAAGGGCTATTTGGGTTCTCTGTTTTTCTTATATTGATCTTGTTAACTTGTACGTTTAAGGAATTTGTTCATTTAGTCTACACTTTCAAATTTATTGGCATAACTTTATAATATTCCCTCACTATCTTTTACTATCTATGCTATCTGTAGTAAGGGCTCTGCTCTTTATTGCTGACTTTGGTAATATGTGTTTCTCTCTAAATAAGTACATGTCAGGATTAAAAAATTTTATTAATCTTTTCAAAAAATCAACTTTTTACTTTCTTAATTTTATCTCTTACTTATCCCAACTTCTGTTTCATTGATTTTTGCTTTTATTTCTATCAACTCTTTCTTTGAATTTTGTGTTTAACTTACTCCTCTTTTTTGTAATATTGAAGAGAACATTTAAAGCATTGATTTTAAGCTTTAATTCTTTTGTGATCTAATGTTTTAAAGCTATAAGTTCCCCTTTAAGAACTTATTTTGCCTTACCCAAAATTTGATGTATTTTATCTGATTAGTTTTTTTTATTAAAATAAATTAACTATTAAAATAGTTTATTATTTCATTTGAGATTTCTATCTTGACCCATACCTTATTTAGAAGTAAAGTTTCCCCACATATTTAGGCCTTTCTTAGATATCTTATTGTTATCAAATAGCAATAGAATTTCTGTCTTCAGAGAACATACTCTATAAGAATTTTACTTTTTAAAATATATTAAGCGTTATTTTATGGCATAGTACATGTTCTATCTTGAATAATACATTGAATGTTGAAATTTTAAATTGTAATATTACATTATTGGATACAATATTCTGTAAGTGTTAAATAGGCTAAATTTGTTGATAGCATTATGTATATCAAGTATATTTTTACAATTTTTCTATTTGTTTTATCAGTTACTTAGAGATACTAAAATCTCTACCTATGATTGTGAATTTTTCTGTTTGATCTTCAGGAAAGTCATGACACAATTTTGCATACAAAAGTACATCACGACTTTTCCAATGACCTAATACTTCCCTCTTTAGTTCTGTCAATATTTGTGTTAGGCATTTTTAAGCTCTGTTGGGCACATGCACATTTCAGATTTATTATGTCTTCTTAATGAATTGATTTATTACTGCAACCTGTTCCTCTTTATATCTGGTAGTATTTCTTTTCTTGAAGTCAACTTTGTCTAATAAATTTAAATAACTTTTCTTATCTTTGTTTTAAGTTCATTTGTTTCTTCTATGTGTGTGTGTGTGTGTGTGTGTGTGTGTGAGAGAGAGAGAGAGAGAGAGAGAGAGAGAGAGAACTTCCAACTTGATCCTCAAACCACAATCCACCTCTAGCCTCAGACAGTTGGAATCATGACATGTACAAACATGCCTCATGTACTCATGCAGGTCTAAGAATGCAAACAGTTTTTTATGTTAGTCTGGTTGTATTAATGCTGCACTACCACCTGACTGCCACACCCATCTTTTTATGTGTAAGTGAATTTTTGCATTTTTTTTTTTACTTTAAACCTATGTTTCTACATTTAAAGTGTGTTTGTTGTAGAGAGCATTGTGTTAGATTTTGGTTTTTATCCATTCTTATTCTCTCTGATTTTTAATCCAAATATTTAATCCATCCATATTTAATGTAATTCTTTCTGTGCATGTTTGATTTTCAGCTTCTTAGGTTTATTTTTCTCCTTCATGAGTAAGAGAAATAAAGAGAGTATCCCTAACAAGGTCTTGACTCTGAAATCCACCCTCAGTCTTCAGTCAGCACAAATTATGGGCATATATGTGGCCATTGTACTCAGAAAGGTCTCTACTTGAACTCATAACCTTTGCATGTGGGATTGCTTCATAGAGCATTGTATCATACCACTGTACTACCATATGACTCCATGGTTGGTTTTAACTCTACCATTTTTCTATTTCTTTTCAGTTTGTCCCATTTACTTTTTTTCTCTATTTCTCCTTTTCTACTTCTGGGTTAACATAATTTTTTAAAATCTTCTTTATTTTATTGGCTTTTTAGCCCTATCTCAAATTATTTTTCATAATTGTTCTAGAGATTATAGTATGTATCTTAATTCACCACAATGTATCTTTCCTCAGCTCTGATTTTCTGTTATTGCTATGATCAATAAGATGTATATAACTGCACAATACAATGCTTATTTATATAGTCAGTTGCATCTTATGTTCATTTCTGAAAAACAAAATTGTTTTAAGCTTTTGTCATAGGGCTTGTGTGCTCCCTGGAGATAAACAGAGAGAAAGGGAGGGGGGGAAATTGAGAGATCACCCACCAAGGAGAGATTGCCACTCCACAATACCTTCTCCTCCAATCTTCCTCTCAACTTTGCGCATGCATGCATGAAACCAGTGTGCTTTTTCCTTTTTTTTAAATTGCTTTTTAATTTTATTTCAAGTTCTTTTATACATTCAATCACATTATTTACCCTGCAAAGTGAATATTCCAACATGTGTACATCTTTCACCTGTTCAGTTGATAATACTATAAAGTAATGGGTAATACCCCATTCCTTTGTCCCATTAATGCTTTGCCTCTCTATTTTTCTCCTTAACGTTCTTCCTTAGGCTCTACTACTTCATCCACCCTCTTCCCACACTATATCTGGTATTCGAGACCAGTGTGCTTTTCAAGTCACCAGTTCCTGGACTCTACAGTGGTTGGATATGTGCAAGCCCAGCTCTTTCACCACCATGCCACTTGCTGGCTCCTCTGAAATTCCTTTAACATTTGTTGTAGTGCATGTATTTTCTCAGCTTTTACTTAACTGAAAATATCTCAATTTCATCCTCATTTTTGACAAATGTTTTACTGGATAGAAAATTCTGATTTGACATATTTTAAAGCACATTAAAAATGCCATTGTAGGGGCCAACAGATAACATAATGGCTATGTCTCTTAACTCCCACATGGCCAACTGTGGTTCAGATCTTGGATTGGGTGATTTGAAACTCATGCCAGGTGCATGTGTGCATACCTAATATCTGGAGAGGAGAATGGAGGAGAAAGGATTGCAGCCTAGCCAATCCCTCTGGGAAATGATTTCTTACTTCCTGTCTCTCTCTCTCCAGTGAGTACATGCACTCTATAGCAAAAACCTCCCTTTAAAAAATTGTATTGAATTCTAGTTTCTATTGTTTCTTTCTCTTGCTTTTTTCTCCAATTAGCTGAGGGTATGTGCACTCACCATAGATAGACAGAAAGTGAGAGAGAAGGAGAAAACAACCCCAAAGAGGTTTAGTCTCACCACAATCCCTTCTCCTCCATTTCTCCATCTTGTTTGAATTTGGGGCACATATATATATACACACCCACCATGTTTTTCAAGTCAGTAAACCACAGTCAGCCATATGGATTCTGACTCCCTTAACAAAAAGCCTAAGGGGCCAGCCCTAGCCTCCATTGTTTCTAGCAAGAGGTCAACCATGATCATATTGTTGTTTACTCATGTGTAATGTGTCTTTTTTCTCTGAGTGTTTTTAAGATTTGTATTTTTTTTTATTTGCTAGATGCTGTTTGCATTCATCAGAAAAAAAAAAAAAAAAAAACAGAGAAAGAAAGGAAGTGATAAAGCATCCCCCACAATCCCTTCTCCTCCATTCATTCTCTCAGGATTTTGAGCACACACACACACATGTGCCTAGAATAATTTCAAGCACTGGGTCCAGGGCGCAAACTGTGCAGTCAGCCATGTGGTATCCAGTTACCTTAATGATCACACCACAGGTGGCCCTTTAAGGTTTTTCTAAAATTAATTTTCAGCAATATGTTGAATATGCCTACATATGGTTTACTTTGTATTTATTCTATGTAAAGTTTTGTTGAGATTCTTGATTTTGTAAGTTGATAGTTTTCATCAGATTTGTGAATTTTTTGGCTAAACTTTGACTATAGCTGTTTGGGTTCTGTCTCATGGAAAAGGGAGTCCCCTCCAGAAAAAAAAAAAAAAAAAAAAAAAAAAAAAACCTCTGTGTTCCTTTTGGGATATGAGTTACAATTATGTGAGATTGTTTAACATAAGTCTCACAAGTCAGAGGAGCTTTGGCATTTTTTGTTGTTGTTCAACCTTTTTTCTCTCTTATTTTTCACATTTGATCATTTTCATTTTCTGTCTTCAAGTACACTGACCCCTTCTTAGCTCTCTCTTATCTAGAGTTAAGCCAAACCGTACATGTTTTATTTCAGCTATTGTAGTCTTTTTGTGTAAGATTTTTATTTATTAGTCTTGTCAATTACACATCTCTAGTTCATTGTTTTCTATCTGTTTAATCATTTTGACCTTGTTATTCATTAGGTCTGTAAAATATTTTAACTATTTTAAGTGGCAATTTTAAAGTCCCTGACTTCTAATTTCAAGTTCTTGATCATCTTTGAGTCTATTTCTATAACTGCTTTTGTTCCCCTCAACAATGACATACATGGATGTTTTCACATACCTTTACTTTTCCCTATATGTCAATTCTTTTAAAAGTAGATATTTTAGACACCGAATTCTATTTTCTTCTTGTGAAGAGTATTGACTTTTATTCAAGCAGGCAGTGAGATTATTGGCTTATCACTTTGAACTTGGGGAAGCTTAGCTTCCTTTACAAAGGCCCTCTAGTTTGGTCGGACTCAAACTCCAAACTTGCTCATCTGTGGCTCATTTTGTGCTAAAATTCCTTATAAATCCTTTCAGTTTTCGACCTACAGTTTTCTGTTGGCTTCTTGGAGTACCCTTAAAGCATTATGAAGGGTTCTGCCAAGAATTTGAAAGGATTTGTATTCAGATTTGTGGGCTCCAGTCATCCCAGAGCTTTCCTTTTCAATATCTAGCCCCCTTCACGTCTCTATTAGGCCCATGGACTTCTGGAGCTAAAAAAAAACGCAGCTTTCTCCAGTTGTAGCCTCCTTGCAGGTCCCACTGAATAGGATGCCCTTAGAAGAAACATCTTCATACATTTGGACTGTACTCAAAAGTGCTTTTCTTCTTTTACGATAGAAATCCCCCAATTGCTGCCTATTTATAGTTATTCTCCAAGCTTTTGACTGGATGTGCTAATTTTGTTTGGAGTTTGTGATTCTTACCTGACAAGAAGAGTTATCCTGACAACTCATTCCCATTGTTGACTAGCAATTTCCTTTTTAATATTACCTACTTTATGACAATGAATTGGAGGAACAAATAAATAGCATTGCATTCTCTTGTATCTAACATATGGTAAGTAACCTTTATAGCCTCATGAAAGCTTGGAGTGGGTGAAATCCAGGGGCACTGGTGAGGAACACATTGTGACTTTCAAAATAAGGAGATTTACAAATGTAGTAACGCAAGTGGAGTATAGTTTGTTCTGCTGACTTGCTTTTCAAATAAGAATATTTGAACATTAATGTGTTCAAATACCTTTTCCTGCCAAGTCAACATAATCAAACAAATAGATTAAGAAGGTGAAAAAGCACTCAGGGGTATTCTAAGGCAAACTAAATAATGCTCTTATGCATGAAGACTGTTGAACAAATGAAAATTATTTCTCAGGGAAACACTACTAAACATCTGTTTAGTCCCCTCTGCCTAAAACAAGATTATTTCTTTCTTTATAAGGTGTTCACATTTTTTGTTCCCACTGCTATCTTAATATCATTGTCTTGTCAGAGACGAGGCTGAGGAATCAAGACAGAAGAGATAAGGAAAACCATGGACTTGATTTTAAAGCATGATTCTAGGTAAATTCCTCTTTAAAAAAAATGTTGAGGGACTAGCAGTTAGCGTAATGGCTATGTCAACTCCCATGTAGTTGACCGCGGTTCAAGTCCTGGACCCGGTGGCTTAAACTCATGCTAGGCACATGTGCGTGCATGCCCAAGAACCAGAGAGGAGAATGGAGGAGCAGGGATTGCAGCGTGGCCATTCCCCCTGGGGGTGATTTCTCGCTTTCTGTCTCTCTGTCTCTCAGTCTTTCTGGCAAGCGCACGTGCCCTATAGCAAAAACTTCTCCAAAAAAAAAAAAAGTTGCAGAAATTTGATTCTTAAGGTACTACCTCCCACTAGTGGGCCATCATCCCATGGCACAAGTAACATAGAAGGCAGAAACATGGTTACAAAATATTCATGCTATGTTTAAGATCAACAAACAGTTTTAGATACAAATAGCTTATGAGATTTTGACTGGCAATATGACCATAGGAAAGAGTGTGATCAGGGGCAGCTGAGATGGTATAATTCATGACACACATCACAAAGTCATTTCACATGGTTACCGTAGCAGCCTTTCACACCTCTGCTTTTGAATTTCAGATTCAACATCTGCTACTCACATGGTTTGAGGAAAGTCATTGAATTTTCTTGTGCTTCATTGTGACTCTGGGAACAGGAGTACCATGACACCTCAGACCAGTCTGAGGACCAGACTAAGACCGGAGACTCAGTCCTCGGATGTCTCATTTTACTGCCTGAGTTTCTTCACAATTTGGCCTTGACAACTCAACTCTAGCCACTGCAGGGTCTCCTTTCTCTACTCCTCTTCCCTCTTATTTCACTTTCCCCAACTTTGGCATTTTTTCTCTCCTGAATTATATCCAGATATGTCCAATTCCTTTTAAAAATTATCTTAAATTGACTTTCATACCAGCCTCTATGGCTTCACGCTAAAGGCTGCCCTCAGAAAACCATCGGTCCAGTTGAAACGTACCGTGTTCCAACAGATGTTTCATATCTATTTATGTAAGTAACCAGATACTACTACTAAGCACTTTAACAGCATTATATCTAAACTTCCATATTCCTAGTTTGCTGAAGGCAATATCAAAAATGGTACTAAAAACACAAATAAAAGGAAACAAACACAAAAGTATCTTTTGAAAGCTTACAAAACCTGTTCAGTAGAGCAAGCACTTTTAATTAGAAATGCTGCAAAACTGCAGGAGCAGCAAAATGTGATTCCTTAAAACACAATAGAATGTGCTGATTCACAGGCGGGAGGAATACTACCCGGAATCTGCCTATCTGCCACAGCAATTCTGGCCCATCCAATTTCATTTCTGAAAGATCAGCCTTAATGGGAGCCTTTACACCCAAGCTTGAACACTTCCAGAGGAAAAAATGGGCGTAAGTTTTTCAGTGTTTGAGATAACTTAACTGTGTGCTTCTTATTTAATGGCAAAGAATGTAGTGTCCTCTATCCCTGAAAGTTCTTCTTGCCCTTCCAAGATCATGGGAATTTCTGTAGATCATACCTTTGCTCAAAATCCTGCAGGCCTGCAATAAATAATTTGAAATGCTTAAAATACCATCATGAAAAATATACAGTTGAGTTTGTTTTGTATAGGAAAAAATCAAGGGGCAGTGTCTATTAGCAATTAAAATCAAGGTAAGTGCCTTTTCCTTAAGGCTAGATGTTACATGGCTTACATAAAGTTTTTTTGGGAATTACATGCGAGCACAGATAGGAATAGTCACTGTCTCTTTATGTCAAGTGCAGAACCCACAAGTACAGTTTTCACAAGGCAAGTCATGTGCAGGTTCCTTGAGATTTTCATAAAGTAAGTCAACCTCCTGGCATAAACAGATATCTTAGCTTTAATTTTAGCTTACACAATTCTTATCTGAGTAATCACATGAAAAATGCAAATGGCCACTCTGTACCTATGACCTAAAACACTGTAAATAGTAGAATGTATTATTTGCATGTTTTCAATAAAAAGGAAGTAATTTCCTATCGGGCATGCATTTGCTCTTGTCTCTGAGACTTGCCTCTCTGGACCCTGCTACAGGTATCAAACATAATATACTTCAATTTTAGTGTTTGCTAACAGTGATTTAAGAGAATTTTTAAACACAATCAAAATAGCTAGTAAATGACTCTTCTTGCTTTATCATGTAAATCCATTAAAACAGAATATCCCAAAGTTCACACATTTTAGTGTGCTAAAAAATAATGAATCAAAGTTTTTAAAAATCATTTACTGTCTGAAATATTATAGGATAGATAATATGGGACATACCATATGAAAGAAACTATATTTTCTCGTAAGGCATTTATCGACATTTTACCAATCCTAAAATGTAACTCATCTCTGAAAGTTGAGAGTTTGTCATCAAGGCTGATTTTTTTTAAAAAAAAAAAAAAAAAAAAACATGTGTTGATGATTTCATATACAATTCTCTAACATTATTTTAATCGACAATGAAGCAAGTAATTCTAACTTAGCAGAAGCACTAATTTCATTTAAATGCCCAAACTGTATAAATGCATATTTAAATATAAGTTTATTAAAAGGCTGCACATTATATTATATTTAATTCTTATTGAATTAATTTTCCCATTTCCTGAAATTCTTAAACTTTGGTTCAAATTCATGGGATTTTAATAAGTATTTCTAGTCTGTCTTCAGTTTATATTTACGTGGGATTATTATTTTTCATCTCACAATCCTAAATTCAATGGAACCTTCAGGATATATCCATTGATGTTGCAGAAAAGACTTGAGATTTGGGAACCAGCAGTTAGCGTAATGGCTATGTCGCTGGACTCCCACGTAGTCGACCACGGTTCGCGTCTCGGACCCGGTGGCTTACAACTCACGCCGGGCGCGTGTGCGTGCATGCCCAAGATCCCGAGAGGAGAATGAAGGAGAAGGGATTGCAGCGTGACCATCCCCCCTGGTGGGTGATTTCTCACTTTCTGTCTCTATGTCTCTCTCTGTCTGTCTGGCGAGCGCACGCGCCCTATAGCAAAAAACCTCTCCAAAAAAAAAAAAAAGACTTGAGATTTGAAGTCAGAGAGTCCTGGGTATCTATCCTAAATTTGGCAATGTGATTGTGGGCCGCTTACCTAACCTTTCTGAACAGTTTTCTCTGCAAATGTGATATGGTATATAATTTTCCAACATATAAACATTGTAACTATTGTGGGGTTGGGGTGGGGAAACACTGCTCATCTTAGTTGTGGATCTCACAACACTGTGGGTGATCATTCTAAAGACCAGTGATTATCAGATTCAAATAATTTTAGTGCTTAAGGGACAGGCTCAACCTTCTCATTATACATAGTAGGACATTCAGAAAGGAGGGAAATCACTTGTCCAAGGCCACACACTAAGGTAGTGGAAGACCTTGGATTAGTATTTGACACCAAGGCTAGTCCTTTCTGTACAGTAGACCACACATATCTGTGAAACTATGGAAAAATCAGCAGACTTTCTAGTGATCTTTTACATCTGCAAATTAGGTTTCCTGTTCTCAACACATTTCTGATAAGATAGTTGCTAGCACTTTGAATTTAGGCAGAAAAATAAGCACTAATTATTCATTGTCATATTCTCCAATATAACAAAAAAAAGAACTTTTATAGCTCCATAAGTTTGTTTGATCATCACTTAGTTATTCTTCTAAAAGAGAAAAACAGACTAAAATGTGGATAATTGGAAGGTCCAGTTAATTGGGTCCTAGTTAATCTAGATTTTTTTTCCCTAAACAATTTAATTATGAACTCATTGGTATAATTGCTTGAAAGCCTGTTCCATATGGTGCCTTCTGTTCTCTAAGCTGAACTGACCCCAAAAAGAATGCTTTCAATTCAACCTGAGAGTTACACCCAGTTCTGAGAATGAAGACAGTGTTTTAGTCTCCTGTGTTTGTGAGCTGGTACCTTTTCCTATATTTTTATTTTTAAAAATCTAATTTGAGCTTTTTGACTCATGTCTTCATCTCAGACACCATTAAAAAAAAAGTGAGTGAAAGAAAATCTTTCCCACAGAAAATCTCACACATAATGATGCCAAGCCTTTCATTTTACTGGTTGCCTAGCTGACTAGTATATTGGAAATAAGTGAAGATGGGAAAATAACAAGAAGTAGTTTCTGCTGAGGGGAACAAATTCTACAGTTATGAAGTTGTAAGGAAAAGCACAATGAAAAATAATCTTAGTATCACAGAAGAAAGCGATTCTCAGCAGTAAAGAAGTAACAAAGAACTGAAAATCTTAGGAAACACTCAAAATGGGCAGTAATAGCACAAAGGCATTACAATGCTTCAAATTGCAAGGTGAATTGAATGATGGAGAGACTGTCATGAGAACTCTAGAGATTAGTTCTCAGATGTGTTTTATTTGCTTCTTCCTTTTTTTCTTCTCTGAGAGATTATCTCATCTGTTTGGTCCTTTTACCTTTCTATCTCAGCAACAGAGAAAGACACTTGAGATATTTATTAATTACGATGTCATTTGTAGCTCTACTGTGAAGGATAATCACTTGTTAGCTTAAGACGGGAATTTATGACCTAAAATATTTACAAGGCAGGCTTTCTACTGTGAAGTTAAAGACTGTAATTCAAACTGATGACAGAAACTAGCTAGACCGTTTAAATGAAGCAAATACCTTTCAAATTACAACACAAGGTTAAGAAAAGTTCTTAATTAATTAATGGACTGCAACAAGTAGTGATTCTTTTTGGCTTCATATATTCTATGTCAGTTCTTTACAAAATGAAGAGAATGTTGTCGTTTATGTGTTTTTAAAGAACTGGAGAGACAAACATAGACTTAACATGAATTTGTCCTTTCTACACAAAAAGTCAGTAGCAATGACATAACAGTAATAGAGACTTTTATTTAGATAGTATCTGTTTTTAGGATATCAAAATGCTCTTCAACACCACATTAACCAGGATATTCCAATATCTTTGAGCTGAGTAGGTGTCAAGGATGATCTTTCTTTTGCTGGAGAGAAAATAGAGCAGAGTTGGTTATGTGATTTAGCCAAGATCAAATGTCAGTAAGCAAACAATCTCAAAATCAGAGCCTTTCAAGTCTCTACTGACAGTCCCAGTCTACAGGATCAATTCTCTGAGTATTATGTGAGAAAATAACAGAACAACATTAAGGTTCAAGGTTTGGGGCTCTCAGTTTAGTTCTACCTACTCCCCCCCCTCCAGAGACCCTTTATTCTCATACAAAAAAAATTAGAATATTCATTGTATCACAAGGTCTGAAAAGCCTAATTAAAAATCAGTTATTTTCAGTGGAAAAAAATCCCAACGTATATAAGTTAGACCTCAGGTTAGTGTTACAATTGATTGCTTTTTCCACTATTAGTATCTGTTCAAACATTTTAGGCAGACATAAGGGAGGCATTTTAAAGTAGGCCGATGAAAGGAATGGCATATCTCCTGGAAAAGCAATCCACACGCATCAACTCTTTCCTGTTTGCAGATTTCATGCTCCAAAATCCCATTCAAAGGATTCATTTGTGCTTCTGACACTAATGGTACGATAGGCTCAAGCCTTTATAAATGAAGAAAATAGCTATGAGGATTTTGCCTGTGTAGTATTGTAGCTATTACAGATTTTCAATTAACCTTTGTGCCTGCTTGGCAAATACCATAAAATGGTCAGACTTCAGTGCCATCGACTATGTCACAGTACGCAAGATACAGCTAAAGATTTAACTAAGACTCCAAGGCAATTTCTACAAAAAAAAAAAAAAAAAAAAAAAGATATAGAAATCATCCTAATTATTTACTTGTATAGAAATGGTGATCAAAAAAGGCTAAGTTCTTTGTGTCAGACAGGTAATACCCATTATCACTCCATGCAGTGTTAAATATCATTAATATATCCAAGCATAATCTCATCACTAAATTATGCTTTAATTCAAGTAGAAGTAGAAAATTATGCTTAGGTATTATACAAATCATGAAGGAGACATAATCCTTTCCTTTCCAGTGCTTGAAGGAATGACAACATTTTTATATGCATTGAAAATACACATCTGTGCAATCCACAATCACACTTGGAAAAATATAAAGTATTATTATCTTTATTTTTAGAGTCAGTTTTCTGTTTTCTGAATAGACTAGGCACTCAACGTGTTCATAAGAAAAAGGGAAATGGCTCTGTCTGTCTGTAAAAAGACGTTAGCTCTTAAATTTACTATTCTCTAATGTCACAAAGGTCAAGACGAAGCATGTAAAAAATCTAAAGGACATACACACAGGGAATGCTTTGGATAATTACTACTTTTGCCTTATCAGTCAGACAGCGAAAGGCATTCTGTTCTCTTGCATTCAACTTCTCCGGAGCCTCAGGATCCATTTGATTACATTTAAGGCTTCTGATGTAACGATGTGAGCCATTCGGCCCAAGAGCTCTTTCATTCAGACAAAATACTCCTTAATACACTAGAATGATTTCTAATCCTCATTTATTTTCTAAGAAGCCTACCATATTTTTTAAAGCATTCGATTCAGATACTAAATCAATAGATTTAGTGATAATCTCTTGAGCTGGGCCATATGTACCTGGAATTTAAACCTTCCTAAGCGGGAAGTTACTACAAGGGTAAAAGAATGCATAATTCCATCTGTCTTAACTAAATCAAGTTCATTCCAGAAGCAGAAACTCCATCAAGAATGCAAGCTACTTCATGGCAAGAAACAATTCAAGAAGCAGAGTAACAAAAATTTCTGGGAATGATAAAAGAAGGCAATCTTGGAATATGAAAAACTGTGTAATCCATCCTTTGGACTTGAATTATGAGTGGCCCTCTTTTAACCTACAGAACATTGTGCTGGTGATTCACGGAGAAGACAGACAGGACACCAAAAGCTCGATGCCAAGAGCAGGTGCTGAACCAGACCCTAATAAGCCCACAGAGCCATTTATCTCCACAGGAAACCAGAGGTGTGTGTTTGGGGTGGAGGCAGGGGGTCTAGCAATATATTCCTATTTTCCTCCCTCTTCCATTGATAGAACAGCCTCCTTTCAAGTAAGGTAGATTTCTCCAGGACACACATGCACTAGGGTATAGGGGTTGTGGGGTTGATTTGTACTAAGGGAGCTCCAGATTTTCCTTTACCTGTTGCTCCTCCTCCACCCCCTTTACTAGATTCCTGTCTTCCACACACCTCAAAATTTCACATTGTCCCATCATTTATTGCTTGGTTCTGTTTCTTCTCTAACTACACTCACTTTCTTGGTGATCTTATCTAGTCTCAGGAATTTATCCACTGTCTATATACCAATGACTCTCAAATTTAGGTCTAAAATTCAGACAATGGATTTTAGACCTAAATCTAACTTACCAGTGGTCACCCCATATTTAACGTGCCCAATGCTAAAAATCATTGATCATTATTTCCTTATCCCCCCAAAAAATGTCTGCTTCTGTCAGCAGCCTTCCTTGTCACAGACAAGAACCAATCTGGCTAGTCAAAAACCTTGGGGTCATCTTTGACTCCTGACTCTTTTTTTATTTTAACATTTGTCTAATCTTTATGCAAATTTTGTTGTCTCGTCCTTCAAAATATCAAGTATCCTAGCCTTTCCACCACCTCCACCCTTTTCACATTGCTCAGATCATTGTCATCTTACTATCACTCATTCCCAGGACTCAGGTCAAGAATGGCGGACGCACACAAAAAAGCAACAAAACCTACATTTTTATAAGATCTTACAAATTTTTTTCTCATTCTTGCCTTCTGTTTGGAAAAAAAATACATCTAGTTTTTAGGTTGGGGCAAACAGTTTCTTAATAACAAAATACATATTCTTCCATATCTGTTTGGCTAACTGCTATACAATCTTGGCATGTGACACTCACTAGGTCACATGCCACGGTTTTTAAAACTTACAAATTCTTTTTTTTAAACACTGTGGTACTTTGTCTAAGGAACAAGGGTGTTTTGTATTTTAAATCAAGGAAGAACAAATTGAAAAATAATTTCTGGAAATTAAAAAAAAACATACAGTAGAAGCCTTCTCTATATATGCCAACTGATATACATAAAAGTATATTAGCTATTATGCCAGTTTAGCTGGAGCTTCTGAAAGGACTCTTCCTTTGTCAGAAAAAAGTTAGTCTATTTTAGAAATTCAAGGTTTATGATAGCCTTAAAAATCACCTTCCATATTTCTACCTCTTATCAGTTCTCTTGCAAATAAGATTGCCTTTAAAAGGGAAATTTGGCATTCCCATGTAGTCGACCGTGGTTCAAATCCCAGATCCAGTAACTTAAACTCACACCAGGCGCATGTGTGTGCGTGCCCAAGATCCTGAGAGGAGAATGGAGAGGAGAAGGGATTGCAGCATGACAATCCCCCCTGGGTGGTGATTCCTCGCTTTCTTTCTTTCTGTCTCTCTCTGTCTTTCTGGTGAACACACATAACCTACAGCAAAAATCTCTCCAAAAAAATAAATAAATAAAAGGGAAATTTATGAGTCAGACAATGGGATAGCAGTAACACAATGCTCTGGAAGACTAAGCCCAAATGGGAAAGTTCTAAGTTCACATTCCACACCTCCCTGTGCACCCTGGGCATCCACACACACATGTCCCTGATCCAGGCTGGCTGAAGGCAGAGATGTGCTTGCAAGAGGGAGAGTAAAAAGGGACAAAGGGAAAGTGAGAAAGCAACTCCACAGAAAACAGTCACACCACAATCTCTTCTCCTCCATTTCTGTCTCATTTGGGGACTTCGTGCTTTTGGGCATGCACATACCCTCACCTGGCATGTTTTTCAAGCTACTGGGTCTGGGACTCAAATTGCACAATCAGCCGTGTGTGATCAGCCACCTTAACCACCAAGCCACCGGGTGGCTCCAGTGATTTTCTTTTATGGCTGTATTTAATTTCTATTTTGAATATCCAGTCTGATAGGTGATGAAAATAAGAGTTCTTCAACTAAGGTTCTCTCTCACCTTTTTTTCCTCAGATTTCCATCCCACATTCCAGTCAAAGGGGAAACAAAATTAATGAGAAGAACAACATCAATAAAATTAGGCAACAGACACAGTTGCAGTAGTGTGCGCTGGTTGATGCTTCTATTCAGCAGACTGAGGCCACATGGAGGCTTGGGTTCAATTCCCAACCCGCTGCGAATAGCTGCGTGTGATGGAATACAGCTATCTTTCCAGCTACACAGAAGGCTGAGGCAGGAAGACAGGAAGATCACAATACAGCAAGATTCCTTCTTAACACACACACACACACACACACACACACACACACACACACACGATGGACCGTATGTCTGTGAGGAGATGGACATTGCAGGTCACTGAGAGAACAAAGTGTATCCGGGGTTACCTGGGCCCTGACAATGATGGAGACCTGCTGATGTTAGATTGGTTTGAGAACTGAGGAAGACTAATATTTATAGACATCCCTTTAAATGAAAGTAGGAATATTGCTGTATAAAATGCTGTAATAGCTCCAGCAAAAAGAGCAATGGCTGGGATCAGCAATTAGTGTGATGGCTATGTCGCTGGACTCCCATGTAGTTGACCGTGGTTCGCATCCCGGACCCGGTGGCTTAAAACTCACGCCAGTCGCGTGTGCGTGTGTGCCCAAGATCCCGAGAGGAGAATGGAGGAGAAGGGATTGCGGCGTGGCCATCCCCCCTGGGGGGTGATTTCTCGCTATCTGACTCTCTGTCTCTCTCAGTCTGTCTGGCGAGCGCACATGCCCTATATCAAAAACCTCTCCAAAAGAAAAAAAGAGCAATGGCTAAGAAAACCTCACCTCCATTTTCACCCTGGCAATCTCAGCTGAGAAGAAATTGCCACCAGCTGCAGCATGCCCCAAGTGAAAGGAGGGGCAGAAAAACCTATTGCAGTCATGTTGCTTCTGTTCCTATTCATGTAGTTACTCACTCCTGCTAAGTTCGGTAGCTTTGGTTAATCAAATTGAGAATTTCACCAGATGTGTCTTCTTCCTGCATATTCAAAACCTTACCCACAATACTGCAACATCAAAATAGCTCACCTGGTCATTTTGCATCAGTCACCTCTAACATAAAGCCTAGGTGGCTTGATTTTTTCTTATTTGTTTAATTAGCCAATTAATGAATAAACAATACTGACTACTGGGTTTCTTGCAAGTTGCAAACATTTTCCAGAACCTGGCAGTACAGGGCAACAGGCTTCCTGGGCAGAAGAGGTTAATAAACTCTGAGTCTTGGAACTTTGCTGCTACTACCACATCTCTCTTAGACCCTGACCTCCAGGGTTCTGACCCAGGCCCAGGTGCTAACCTGGATTATGTTTTGTTGATGCTGACTATGAGTTTTAACTCTAATTAGCCTTAAAATAGCAAACCTAGAGGCAGTCACTGCTTCTACAGTCCTGCCCAAATTAGACATAGAATGTTTAGTCTTGACGACAACACCACTATTAAAATTAATTGTTAAATAATTTATATATATATAGCTAGATAGATAGATAGATATAATTAACTTGCCAAGTCAGCATCAGTAATCTTAGCCTAAACTCCACTTGTATGTACTAAATAAGATTTCATTTCTCCATTTTAACACTGGCTTAGGATTGTGCTGTCTGATACAAAACTTCTAGCCATCTGAAGATGAAAATGTGGCTTGTGTAACTCTGATTTTGTGTAATTTTAATTAATAGAAGCAAACTTAAATACTGACATTTGTTTAAGTTATTGAAAAATTGTAAGTATTTCTGAAACAATATATATTTCTGGATTCTTTGTTCTCTATTCTGTTTTATTGGTCTATGTATCTATTTTTGAGTATATCTACCTTTTCTATTGTATGTTTTATGAAAAGCTCAATGCACATAGTGTATTTTTGATAATAACATCCCAATAAAGGTGTGTCATAAGTGTAAACTACACACTCGGTTTTGAAGACTTAGTACAAAACATACAAAAGACCTCATTAACATCTTCATGTTGTTTACATCCTGAAATTATATTTTGGACATAATGGGTAAAATTTTAAAGTAGCCGAAAAGTTAGTTTTATCTGTTTCTTTTTACTTCCTCTAATGTGACTGTTAGATATATTACATATCTGACTTGGGTAATCTTTCTGTTGAACAGTGTTGGTTTAGACAAACTGCTCATTAAATTGCCTTATGGTACTTTAAGAGAGAGATCATTATATAAGTTTTCCCCAAAATGGTCTCAATGTTTTAACCTGATGTTCCCACTGAAAATTATAAAAAATCTCTGTGATCTTTTTCCCCTATTGCAAACATTATAGAAAAATCTCTCTCAATCTCTCTCTTTCTCTCATAGGAACAGGCCTGTTTATGCAAAGCAAAACAGGATGGGGTACTTGGGCTCCTCTCTCTTCCCCGAAATTTGCATCCAATAATGCATTCCCAACATTACTTCTGCAGTTTCCACCATCACTGAAGCTCTTTCTGTTGAAAATCCTCCTGAGTGAAATAAAGAGAGCAGATGAATGAATGAAACAGATTAGGATGTTATTTCCTTCTTCTTTTGTTAGTTGCAAAATGCACCATATGGACATATCACAATGTGCTTGCAGAAATTTGAATCTCTGATAAAGTTTTGTCTTTCTTTTTTCTTTTTTTTTTTAATGACATAAAGTACTCATGATGAATGAACTTTAAGCATTAAGTGACGAATGAGTTTTTGAACAGCCATCTTTTTGGAAGTTATATCAAGTTTCTAGTAACATAAACATCTAAGTTCTGTGTAAGTAGCTTATATTTCAGGTTTTTGAACAATTGTAGTGCCTCTATAAAAGCTTACAATAAAGTAAAACCTACACATTTCCAATGTTTGCATAAGAACAGATTTTAGAGATTTGCAAATTAAGATTTTAATCAACTCTTTCAGAGTTTCATAAGTGAGGCCATTAAATTAACTTAACTTTGGTCCTTTAAAGTACTGTATTACTAACTCTTTTTAGTAAATGATAGCACTGTTTATGAATACTGCTAAAACAATAGTTTCATAACCTTTGAAATACACTACTAGGCTGAATATATACTAAATCAAAGATTCACTGGGAATCAATGTTTATTTATTTATTTTATATTTGAAATGTTTTAATTAAAAAGACAAAAATAACTATCCTGATTTCTCAGAAATTACAAAATAGTCCCCAATGTAAGAAATCCACACATAGTTAATATTAGAATTGACAGACTTTAGATAGATAAAGGGGAATAAAAGGAAAAAAAGAAGAAATCAGCATAAACTAAAATGAAACACAATAAAGAAAACGAGCGAAAAGAACAATACAAATACACTCCAAATAGGAACAATATAATTCCCTACGTAATTCAGATTCAAATGTGGTTTTGCTTCTTGTTTTAGCCTGCTAGTGTTTGCTACGGTCTGAATGTGTCATTGAAAAATTCACGTGTTGAAATTTAGTTGTGATGGAATTAAGAGGGTGAAAATTTATCTGAACATAGTGTTGAAAGATAGGGCCTTCTGGAAGAGATTAGAATTAAGGTCACCAGGGTAGGGCCTCCATGATTAGAGTGCGATGGGCTCATAAAGACAGGGAATAAGACAGAGATACATAAAACAGACACATGAGCTCCTGTTCAACTCTGCCTTACCATATGATCCATCAACAAAAAGACTTTCACCAGATGCAGCCCCTGAACTTTAGACCTCCAAATCATGGGCAGAATATACCCCTATTCATTTTTTTTTTTCCAGAGAGATTTTTGCTATAGGGAGCGTGCGCTCACCAGACAGATAGAGAGAGACAGAGAGACAAAAAGCGAGAAATCACCCCCCAGGGGTGATGGCCACAACGCAATCCCTTCCCTCCATTCTCCTCTCAGGATCTTGGGCACGCACACACACGCACCCGGTGTGAGTTTAAGCCACCAGGTTTGGGACTCGAACCGCAGTTGACTACGTGGGAGTCCAGCAACATAGCCATTACACCCACTGCTGGTCCCAGTACCCCTATTCTTATACATTACCTGATTTCAGGTATTTTCTGTTATTAATATTAGCAACAGAACAGACTAGAACAGTATTGCTACAATAGAATAACTGAGACAGAGTAATGTACAAAGAAAAGAGATTTGACTCATAATCCTGGTGGCTGGGAAGTCCAAAAGCATGGTGCAGCATCTGCTCAGCTCTGGTGAGGGCGGCATGGTAGAAAAGTAGAAAGGCCAATGAATGCATGCAAAGAGAGAGAGAACACATGTGTTGAGCTAGCTTTATAACAATCCCTAATTATGCGAAGTAATTAGAACTCTCTCCTTCCTAGAGATGCCTTAATTTATTTATGAGGAATCTGCCTCCATGTTCCAAACTCCTCTCACTAGGCGCTTCTCCTAACACTGCCTCACTAAGAGACAAGTTTCACAACAACTTTGGTGGGGTACTCAAACCATAGCACTTTTATTTCTGGTAATATCCCACATAGCTGACCCTGTAGTTCAAACTCCAGATTAGGCAGCTTGAAAAACATGTTGGGCATGTGTACATGCATGCCCAAAATCTCTCTCTAGAGGAAAAAATGGTGGAGATGGAATTTTAACATGGTCATCCCCTTGGGGGGGGGGGGTGATTTCTCACTTTCCCTCGATCTCTCTCCAGTAAGCATGTGCACCCTGTAGCAAAAGCTTAATTTAAAAAAAAAAAAAAAAAAAAAAAAAAAAGAAACAATGAGGTGGTAAGAATATGGTAAGAATAAAATCAATTATCAAGTGGGAAAAATATTAAATTTAGGAGTAGAACCCAAAGAAAGAAGCAAAATACTGAATATACCTTTAACCCTGAGGTCATTGCCAACTAGGTAAATTTAAACTTCAGTTTTCATAGACCGGTGAGATTTTAGAAGTTGTAACACTGAAGAGATAAACCCATCATATAACAGCCAACCAAAAGGGTTTTTTATAAAGAAATTAAGAAGAAATTACTCAGGTTACAGGTAGCATCAAAAGACAAAGGGACAGAAAATAAAAATGAAAGGTTAAGAGAACTGGAAAATAGATATGAAGGAACTACCCAGGTTTTAGGTAGCAGAGAAAAACAAAGGGATAGAAAATGAGAACAAAGTTGAAGAGACAAAAACAATCAAGGTGAGACAATATTGCATACATTGATTTAGAGTTCCAGAATGAGACAAAGATGATAAAATAACTAAAGGAATGGTGGTTGAAAATAATCTAGACTCCTTGAAGAGTTCTAACCTCATATTCTAAAAGCCTTACAATCCTCTGTCCTGAGCCCCAGGAGCCTTCCTGGAAGTTTATCTCAAAACTTAGTGCTAAACAGAGGGAGAAATCATCACTAAAAATCTGGGACCTCGAGTCAACCCTCCACAGAAGAAATGCACACTACATCAGTATTAAGGAAACTTTAAGTTAATTTAAATTCCCTGTAAGAATTTCTCCTACTTGTCAGACAAAAGCAAATGAAAAGCATCTCAAAAGCATCTTTCCTCATTCAAAGAAAATCATCCACTCACAAATACAAACAAAACCAAAAGGAAAAGAGACACTGTGATTGAGAACCATCAGAAAAAACACAGAATCCAAAAAAATTTCATTCTGATAAGGCTATGTCAGATGCATACTGTGAAGTAATTTTGGGGGATGTTAAAGAGATTGTTTACATCTAGAATATATATGCATTGATGAACAAAGCATATTTATAGACAAATGAATATAATTTCTGGAAATGATATTAAATAAATTAAAATTTAAACACAGGAAATAAATGAGCAGGGAACATATGAATTTGAAAGAGATATGAAGAAATTACCCAGGTTGTAGGTAGCAGAGAAAAACAAGGGGATAGAAAATGAGAACAAAGGTTAAGAAACATAAACAATTAAGGTGAGACAGTATTACATACATTTATTTGGAATTCCCAAGTGAGACAGAAGAGAAAAAAAGATTTTTTTGAGAGATTTTTGCTGCAGAGCCCATGTGCTTCCTGGAGAGACAGAGACAGACAGAAATCGAGCAATCACCCTCCTCCCCAGGGGAATAGCCAAGCTGCAATCCCTTCTCTATTCTTCTTTTGGGATCTTCAGCACACACTCACATGCACCTGGTGTGTTTCAAGCCACTGGGACTCAAACCATGGTTGACAACATAGGAGTCCAGTCATGTAGCCATTATACCATCAGCTGATTCTGAAAATATATTGTTTAATGGTAGTTGAAAATGATCTAGAATCTTTCTAGCATTCTAATCTCCAGATTCAAAAGTCATGAAAAATCATACTTGTAGTTCAAATCCTGACTCCAACAGCTTCAAAAACACACTGGCCACATGTACATGCATCCCCAAAATCCTAATGGGAAAGAAAAAAGGAATTTACCATGACCACACCCTGCTTAGGGGAATGTTTCTCTCCCCCTCGCTCCTCTCTCACTCTGGTGAGCCTTTTTGCTCCCCTGTCAAAAAAAAATTTTTAAGTAGAGTGCATCATTTCAAAGCATATAGATAAAAAAGAAAGAAAAATTAATCAGCTCATCTAAGAAAACACATAAGAAGCAACAAACAGAAAACCTAAAATAAGATGGCAAGGTAGTCATGCATTGATTAATGACACAGATATATTCTGAGAAATACGTTGTTAGGAAATTGTATCATTGTACAGACATCCCTGTGACTTGCATAATCCTAATAGACTACTACATATCTAGGTTATATGGTATAGCCATTGCCCTAGGCTACAAACCTGTACAGCATGCTACTGTACTGCATACTGTAGGCAATTGTATCACAATGGTCAGCATTTGTCCACTGAACCTATCAGAACATAGAAAAGGTATAGTAAAAAACACAGTGTTAAAAATGGTGCACTTGTACAAGCATTTATAATGAATGGAGTCTACAAGACTAGAAGCTGCTCTGAATGAGTCAACGAGTGCATGGTAAGTACATGTGAAGGCCTTGGATAGGTACAATGAAAAATTTCCACTCTGTTGTAAGCTTACAGGATCATATTTTGATTCATTGCTGACCAAAATGTCCTAATGCAAAGCATGTCTATATTTACAAATTTTTAAAGTTTATTTATTTTATCCATGAGCAAGAGAGACAGAGAAACAGCGTCTTCAATAAGGTTTGGATTCCACAATCCACCCCACAGCCTTTGGCCAGCCCAGATCATGGGCAAGCATGGCAAGCATGTGCTCAGCATACTTGGCAAAGTCTGTGTATTTGAACTGGAACCTTCTATGTTTGAAGGCCACACAGAGCATCATGTTTTACTGCTGAGCCACTGCCTTGTATCAGTAGTTACATTAAATCTAAAAGGACTAAATGGTACATTTAGAAGACATTTTTGAGTGGATTTTGAAAAACTGAAGGCTAAATCCTGTGTATAAAAGATACATTAGAGATTTCTTCCTCCTAGAAGATAGAGTCTATTTCCTTTTCCCTATTCCTTCACCACTAGGTACAACTAAAAAGTTCAGACATTATATACAAAACAAATCTAATGTGATCCCAGTAGGTGGAAAGAAGTTAGACCAGCTAAGAACCTTGAGACTCTAAGAACAACATGATAGAGAGTTTCCTAGGTTTTCTTTTTGCTTTATACATAACTTAGACTTCTCGCTAAGGGGGGGGGGTGGGGGGGCAACAACCTAAAAATACCAAGGCTGAAAACAAAAACTAAGCAACCCCCCATCTGTTCTCTCTAGCCAAAGGACCAAGAAAGGGACCACCTAGCAAGGAAGTAAAACAGAACAAACAGAGGCCCTACCCATGCCAGCAAAGATCAAGTGGAGAATCTAGACTCATGACCTTACCTGGCTGTAATGAGATGCTCCAACTTTCTCACTCTGAAGAGGTAGTGTCAGAAATGACCAAATAGGGGGGGGAGCACATTTCTCCTACTGAGCAGTTAGGAGCACCTCACTCTATGGTGTCAGCAGAAGGCACACGAAGAGCCCAGAATTCCCTCCCCACCCTGCAGGAACCAAGTGCATTTCCCCCCCATGGGGTGATGTCAGGGAAAGCTTAGTAGAGAGTCAGGATTTTCACTACCAGCCAAATAGTAGAAGAGTATTTAAACCCAATGCTTTCCAAAGCTGACCCACATAGGGTCATCCTGAGTTTGCATCTGGAGTCTTCCTTGAGTATGCCAGGTACGACTTTGCTCGAGATCCCATGGATCACTGCATTAAGACCCTGTTAAGGGACCAGCAGTTGGTGTAATGGCTATGCCACTGGACTCCCATGGAGTCAACCATGGTTCGGGTCCTGGACCCAGTGGTTTAAACTCACGCCAGGCACGTGGGCATGCGTGCTCAAGATCCTGAGAGGAGAATGGAGGAGAAGGGATTGCAGTGTGGCCATCCCCTCTGGGGATGATTTCTTGCTTTCTGTCTTTCTGTCTCTCTCTTTCTGGCATGTGTACGTGCCCTATAACAAAAAAAAGAAAAAAAAAGAAAAGAAAAACCCTGTTGAGAGTGCTATCTGTGTCTCTCTTGCTAATGGAAGAAAAATTATTTCACCATTGCCTATTCCCAGTTATGGGAAGTAGTAGTAAGGCAGTCCTGTCCCATTCAGACAGGGAGGTAACAAAGGAGGTCTAATGAGGAGCCAGGACTCTCACTCACCCTTGCCTAGCAGTGACAAGGTGCTCTCTCACTGGGTGTCAGACAAAGGACAAATAGTGGCCCTCATTCCCCACCATGTAGAAACTAGGCTGTCCCATTATCATCTCCTACTTCTCCTTCCAGAGCAGCATCATAAATAAATAAATAAATAAATAAATAAATAAATAAATAAATAAATAAATAACATTGAAACAGAAGTTTTATGGGCTAGCGGCCAGCTGGTGGCATGGTAGTTAAGGTGGCTAGATCTCACATTACTGACCATAATTCAAGTCCTGGACCTGGCAATTTGAAAAACATGTTGGTTGTGATTGTGTGCATGCCCAAAATCTCAAGAAGAGAATGGAAGAGAAAACACTGCAGTATGGCCATCCCTTGGGGGAGGGCATACCTTTTCACTTTCCTTCTCTTTCTCTGTCTCTCAATCTCTCTCTAGTAAGTGCACACACCCTGTAGCAAATAATTTTTTTAAGTTTCAAATAATGTCCAGAATCTCCATCACTAAATACTACAATTCTCAATAAAAATTACTCACTATACAAAAAATCAGAAAGACCTTAAGCCAAATGAGACACAACTAAATCATAAGAATATAGAAAGTTGGAATATTAAGAGACAAGGGAAAACAATGCATCAAGCCAGAACTAACCAGAAGAAAGATAATGTGGCCATGAAAAATACAAATACCAGTAAGAGTAGACTCTGAAACAAGCTCTGCTTGAGATAAAATGGGTCATTTCATCTAAAAGTTGCAATGTACCCAGAAGACAAATTTCTAATCTACCTATAATACAGCCTCAAAACATACAAGGTCTGTCAGAACTACCAAAAGAAATTGAAAAAAAAGGGGGGAGGGGACTCATTTCTTCCTACAGTCTAGCATACTCTAAAATGTCTGGACAACAGATTTAATTCTCACAGAAGCACTGTTTAATTCTGGAGAATATGAGCTCAGTATTGAAGAAGAGTTTTTCCAAAAAGACATATGTGTATTGTCACATCGGCCTCATCTACATCTCTTCTCCTCTGGTGTGCTGAGGGGGTGTTTTTAGATGTCAAATTGATTGCAGGATCTCTCCTAGGGCGGCAAGGGTGGGTGGACTGAGAATGAGAGCCGTGACATGGAAGACAGCTGGGCTGTGTGCTCACCTGCAGATTTCACCACTCCAGAACATGGGGCTTAGTGAAGCCCAATATGAATTAGACATTTCCATGAATATGAATAGCATCCATTAAGATTATGGCATTTCCTTCAGAAAGCACAACAGTAATGATTACAGAATGCTCCCATTAGAATAGCTCATGAGTCAGTCACTCAGAAGCAAAACAATCCTTGAACACCCAAACTTAATCTAAAGTATAATCCCTTATTACTAGTTCTTAGCATTATGCTTTCCTAGGGCTGCCTAGACTCTCCTGTGAGTACTAATACAAATGTCCCAGGGGGAATCAATTCTTTCTTCCTCTGGGGAAGTTAAAATGACAATGTTAAAGAAAATAAAAAAGCAAGGCTCTTCTTACCAATCACCAGTCCCTCCAGAAAGTACAGGAGAAGCCCAGAGTCTCCTATCACCTGTTCATAACTAGTCTCAAAAGCAAAAGCTGAACAGGGTAGACTTTTAACTACCAGTATATATTAACAGACAATATCCAAGCAGGGCATCAGAAAATTACAGGTGTTTCTCTGTGCTCCCACTGTCTTCATGAATGTAGCTTTTAGAGAGCAGTGGGTGCACGGAGCTACATGCTACAGCCATTAACTGTACCAGCAACAGGGGGCACCCACGGAAAGAATCAGGCCCCCAAATTCAGTATGAGACCCTCAGAGCTAGCTACATGTCTCTCTGAAGGGCAGTCATCTGCGACCTACCTTTCCCTAATCACCAGGACCACAAATTATAAAAGAATCATACAAAACATCAGTCCATAAGTGAAGAATAGAGGGGATCTCCCCAGCCATCATGACTCCAGTAGTAGGCAAAGTGAAAACCAAACCTGGTTGATACATTTCTCTCGCCCAGCATCATTGCCAGGAAACTGCAGGAGAACAGCTGTACTGTTAAAGGATTTTATTTTAAGTCTAAAAGTATCAATCACATGGCATGTACATAGTCTTTCTTATCGGAAGACCTTTTATACTAGGCTATAATCTAAAAGACCTAAAACTTCACTGCTTGCTCTGCTGGAAGCTTTTCCATTGAACAACAGTCTTTAAGAAAAATAAGTACATTTTGGTTTTCAACTCCTCAGCAGAGCAAATTATCCCATCAGCCTGTGGAGAAGTAGGAGGTTATTGTTCATGAAACTATGAAAGAGCATAACACAACAATGCAAATGAGAAACTTGAAGTCTGTCTCACCAGTTAAAGCTTATGCTGTGAAATACTGATTCTCAGAGAAAAGAAGGAGGGGAAATGGAATATACCATAGCCCATGTAGAGAAAGATTTAAGGATATTAGCACTGTATTTAAGGAAAGAGAGAAATAGCTATTCAACTCAGTACCTCCCTCTATCATTCCAAGGCCACCTTTTAAGGACCTTTTGTTATTATGAGACAAAATGAATGTTTTCTGCCTGTCTGACCTAGAAAGGTATGTTAGTCCACAGTTCTATAGCTTCTGCCTAGAACATACTGACTAAAGGTGATAAAAATCACTGAAGGACATTAGCTACTCAGCATTCTGGCAAACTCTCACTTCCTGTTCCAGCTTATTCTCAAATCATCATCACACAACATATACTTATGGCCATCGAGGGCTCCTGTTAAGGAGCAAACTACCAGGAAGAGAGTGGGGAGAAATGCCTTCCAGTGAAGTGGGTAACCCTTGACATTTAGTGAGTTCTTCCTGTTTTTCAAAGACAGTGAGTATTGTATTTGTTCTTAAACCATGTACATCCTGGGTAGATCTTATTTGTTCTATTTCAAGCTTTTCAACCAACATCAAATCCACATCTCAAGGAGTATGTGAAGCGACAATCTTCACCTAACACTAAATGCACCTAGAAAGTGCTTTGAGCATTTGGATTGGTTAAGAAATGGCCAAAACCAACAGCCCACTAGGAACTTCATGGTAGTTACAGACCAGACAAAGTCATCTAAGATAGCACTGAAGTTGTAGACCCAAATAGGAAGGAACCCTTTCAAGGCCCACTTAAATAAGTGCCTCTCTAAAGTCTGTCTCTACTTCCTAATTTCCTCCACTACAGTGTTGTCATAATCCTTAAAGCCAAATAAAATAACACCTTTCACTCATTTGTACCTACACCCCCCAGCATTTAGCACAGGTTCTTGTTCTCAATAATGTCTGATGAGTAAATTAGGAGCATTTCCTTGTGGAGCCCAACCTGAAGAAATTAAACATCTATTCTTGCTCCCACATCATTTAACATGTTATAAATAATCACAGACACATGCTGATTACATCCATTCTAGACAGTTTCCCACCTCAATGGCTTTTGGTGATACCTAGAAGTTTTAGCATGTTCCCACTGCCTGACCTATCCTCAATCTGGATGAAGCTGTCTCAAATATTTAATCTCCAAAACCTCCTAAAATCACTTCAAAATCTGACTACTTACAGATATTATACTGAAGAACATAGGTCATCAGGTAAAATTTCTTGTTTCTTTCCCTTTAACTTTCTTGCCTTCTTGTTTAATTCCATCTTTGCCTTTTTCTCTTTTCACAGAGAAAAATGTCCTTTCTAATGTGAGTCTCGTATGTATGAATTCCTTGCCTGTCAACATCCACCAGAAGTGATGTCCACCAATTAGCAACCTCACTCTTATGCTTTCATTTTCTCTGTCTCCAGTGGAAGAGCTTTGATGCTGACAGGTCTTTCTAGTATGGGATCCATTTTTCAACATGTTACTGTGGACATGCTCTCTAACCTCAGTTTCTTCATATACAAAATGGAAATGTTGATCTATGCCTCACAAGATTTTAGGGGAGAGTTAAATGAGATAGAACTGACTACAGGTCCAATGCCTAGTGCTTATGCTCATCGATTAATATACATCTCTTTTCTTTCTTCCTTCCCCATCCAAAATCAAATCACTTCTAAGGCCTCTGCTTCCCATTTTTTCCTACAACATCTTGTCTTCCTTTCCTTCCAAAATCTGCATGCTGTGCCCACAGTTCCTCTCTCATTCACTCTCCAGCCCACTGCAATCTGGCTTCTCTCTGCTACCTCCACTAAGGCATCTCTCACAAATGAAACCAACTCCTAAGTGCTCTGAGTTTTACAGATTTAAATTTTTCCTAAAAGAGCCAAAAAAAAAAAAAAATGAATCATGGAATAAAAGACAGGATGATTGCAGGAACAGATGATATTCTCTCTAGTTTATCCTATCTATCTTAATGGCTTTAACTGTTAACCACATTCCATGAATTCCAGAGGTATCTCTGGAACCATCTCTCTCCTAACGACTCCCTCTATTCCCCAGTGTTTTCTAATACTCTCTATCTGGTCATACCATGGGACCACAAAAAAGGACTTAAGCAAAAATCTGTTCAATTGCCCAAATTAGAAACTCCAGCATAGCCAAGCCTATGGAGTTGCTTTTTTATTTATTCTCAGAGCTCATTGGTCACTAGATCTAGTCAATCTATATTCAAAATATCTCTTGATAGTAACCAAATTTCTGATGAGTAAAAGACTTCTCTAAATATTAACTATATATTCAAGGATTCACCCACCAGAGGTGCAATTGCACTAACTGAAATAGCCCAAGTTCATTTTTTCTCTACAACCTCTATTACATGGGTCCTCCAGTGTTCTCATTCCACCCAGGTAAAGACTCACATGTGCTCACAACCCAGGTGCAATGTGTATACTAGCATTAGCTTGTCTTCATAGGCACAAGGCCTGATCATGATGACCCTTTAGGTGCTTCATAATTGCCACTGCTGAAGGTGCACACGCTAGAAAATGCATGATGCTGCCTGGAAGGTTCTCCCTTATATTCCCCAAAGCTACACACTTTGAGACATCAGGGAGGGTCCAACTTGATGTCCAAGTGAGTTGTGGCCCTCCACCCCACTTAGACTGTGGTTGTCTTCCAGCCTAGCACCCATGCTCACAGTATCTCTAAGAAATCCACTCTACTCTCTCCCTCATGCTTCATTCTCTGGAACTACCACCAGTCCAAAGAGTCAGGGATAAATCAGTGGTGCTCAATTCTCCCTGAAGAACTAGTCAGTAAGAACTATATCCCTGACAAATATAGCCTTCTCATTATTTATTTAACAAATCCCCCAAACTGCAGTAAATATCAGCTCTAATAAATTCATTTCTATAAATGAGATAACTCCACCCATAAGATTTACAAACAGCTTAACACAGAATCCTAGTTTAGGTTACCTAGGAGACACTACTCATTTGCTTGAGACATGAATAAATAGAAAAGAAGAAATAAAAAGTAAAAACATTTCTAAAATCCATTAACTTTATGTGTAAAAGAAAAAAAAAGAATTAAAAAAATTGTATGTGTAACAATATTGTAAAGGTAAATATCTTAAATATCTACTAAACTCAAACAAATTAATAAGAAAAACACCAAAAATCCCATGTATAAATAGGTAAAGATTATGAATGAATTATTTTTTAAAACAGAAATCCAAATGTCTAAATAAGATATGGCAAAATATTCATGCTCACTATTAATGGAAGAATTATAATTTAAAACAAAAATGATAATATTTTTTCCTACCAAGTTAACCAAACTTTAAAAATTTTCTTCCATAAGAGACAGAGAAAAAGATAGAGGCATTCCAAACAGAATCCTCACAGTGCAATCTAACCCCAACCTTAGCTAGCTCAGATAATGGGCACACACACAGCCCATATGCAGAGGGAGGTTTCAGGACAAGAACCAAGGACCTTTCCATGTGAGTTCATTTTTGCTACCACTGCATTACTGTCTAGTGTTTAACCAAGATCTTTTTAGTGAAAGCAGCACTTCACCACCGCACTATGGGGCCAACCCTACTGTATTTTTAATAACAGTCACAAAACAGAAACATGAGGGCCACTATTAAGTAAGTAATTATGTTTTGGCATCTCAATTGATGAAATAACATGATATATTATAGAATATCAAATTTCTAGAGTTTCTATGATATGGAAAAATAGGTATAATTTATTGTTTTATTTTAAAAAAGCAAAATTTGGGACCAGCAGATGGCGTAATGGTTATGCCACAGGACCCTCACATAGTCAATTGCAGCTCGAGTCCCAGATCAGTGACTTAAAACTCATGCCAGGCAAGTGTGCATACATACCCAAGATCCTAAGAGGTGAATGGAGAAGGGATTGGGGTGTGGTCATGCCCCCTGTGTGTGTGTGGCGGGGGGGGGGGGGGGGGGGGGGGACTCCTTAAGTTCTGTCTCTCTCTGTCTCCCAGCAAGTGTACACACCCTATAGTAAAAATATCTCTCTCTAAAAAGAAAGGGGGGGGAAGCAGAATTTAAATTTTTTAACAGAATATATACTCAGCTATGAAAACAATACATAAAGCTAAAAGAAGATGGTAAACTATTAAGAGTAATTGAAACAACTCCATGATACAACACTAAGGCACTGCTCAGGAGAAGCCAGCTCACTGGTGGCATCTATGATTCAAATCCCATCCCAGTCAGCCGGAAATACACCAGGCACATCCACAAGTGACAGGATTAGCAGGCTAGAGGACTGGAGGAAAGAGATGGTGCTGTGACCAGACCCTGTGGAGTGTGTTCATCTCTCTCTCTTTCTCTCATTCTCCCTCCCTATTGTCATGTGCTCATGCATGTGCTCTGTCATGAATAAAGTTATTTTTTTTTCCTTAGAAAGAGTAATTGACACAGGAGTATTACATCATAAGTGATGATATGGGAAAGAGGATGTTTATCCTTTGTAATAATTTTAAATTTTCTATACAAAGGCTCCCAATTAGACATAGGAGTAAAAATATATATATATATAAAACTAGAAATGGAACATTATTGATGATAACAGACATGATTAAGCCACTATGCAGTATATTCTGGATGGGAAACCACATTTTGTATGCTGTGACGATGATTAGGGGATGAATGTAAATTAATTAATTTTAAAAAAAGGTTCAGGAGAAAAAAAAGAAAAGAAATTATCCTTACCTATAATGCTAGCAAAATAAATACAAACCATGAAGAACAATTCTAGATAGAATGTGGTGAATGAAGCATGCTTGTTTTCTCCTGAGAGAAGCTATAAAAGATCTGAAGAAAATGTACCACAGCATGAACAGCAATTACTTCAGGGAATTAATATTAAGGTTTTTTTCCCCTTAATTTCTCATACTATTGTATATGCATTAGATTCCTAGGATTGCTATAATAAAGTATCAAAAACAGGGAAGCCTAAAACAAGAAAAAATTATTATCTCACAGTCTGGAAATGAGAATTCCAGGATCAAGGCATCAGCAGGGCCATGGTCTCTCTGAAGGCTCTAAGGGAAAACTCTTCCTCACCTCTTTTAGCTTCTGGAGATTTGGACTATCATCGTCTTCCCTCTGCATGTGTCATCTCTTTGTCCCAAATTTTCCCTTTTGATGACGACACCAGTCATGTTACATTAGGGCCCATTATAACAACCTCATTTTAACGTTATTATCTCTGTTAAGACCCCGTTTTTAAATAAGGTCATTGGGGATTAAGGCATAAACATATCTTTGGGGGTGGAGGAGAGAAAGAGATAATTATGCAACTAATAACACTGTACTTACCAAATGTGCTTCAATAGGCATGTATTATATGATAGTCAAGATAGAGTATAGTAAAAACTAACCAGATCAATCCCAAAATGGCTTTTAAATTCATCCCCTCTTCTCTGTTCCTACTATATTACTTATGCTACTACTGCCTTAATTCAGGTAACCATCCTCCCATCATTTCTCCCAAGGCTACCACAATTATGTCTTTATTGGTCTCCTCACTTCCAGATTTTCTCCCTTCCATCCATCTTCCTCATTGCTGTCAGATTTTTCTTATATTGTCATATCCTTACTTAATAGCTCTTATAGATCCTAAAAGTTCCCAAAATTAAACTACAACTCCTTCAACCTGAGTTTATTTATTTTTAAAAAAATAAAGGAATATTATTTATTTTACTTAACCTTTTCTTTTTTATTTTTATTTATTTTATTATTACTATTTATACATTTAATTACTGTACATCATTTAGATTATAAAGAGACTTTATCCAGTTTGATATACACCTCAGTCCAGCCCAGTTGAGAATACTATATACATCCTCATCAACAAATACTAAACTATATCTGTGTCCCACAAATATCTTACCTATTTTTCCCCAAATTTTCTTTCTCACGCTCTTCCCCTCCCACACTCTTTCCACTTTGCCTCTAGTGTCCATAACAATTTTTAATGCTTTTATGTCCTCCAGTCTTTCAGTATCTACCATAGAGTGCTGACAGTCATATATGTTAAGTGGAGACATACAATGTTTCTCTTTTATACCCTGACTTGCTTCACTCAGCAACAAATCTTCCATATTCATCCACTTTCTATCAGATTCCCGGGCCTTGTTGTTTTATATGACTGAGTAGTATTCCATGGAGTATATGTGCCACACTTTTTCAATCTATTCATCTGTTTATGGGCATTTGGGTTGGTTCCATGTCTTAGCAACGGTAAATAAAGCTGTAATGAATATAGATGTGCAAGGGCTTTTCCAATTAATCTTTTTCCTGTCCCTTGGGTAGATATCCAGGAGTGGAATTGTTGGATCACATGGTAGTTTTATTTGAAGGTCTTTGAGGAAACTCCATGTTGTTCTCCACAGTGACTGGACCAATTTACATTCCCACCCACAGTGTAGGAGTGTTCTCCTTTCACCACATCCCCTCCAACCTGATTCATCCTCCCTTTTTAAATTTATCTCCCATGCCTTCTTGTCCATAACTCTTTTCCCCACTCAAGGAACCTATTAACTAGTCTTCCCTGCTCTGTACGCAGTTTCAAAAATGTTCCCATGCCGTCTCACCTACTAATTTATTCAACCAAGAGGCTTTAGACACCTTCCACAGAACAGGTATTGTACCAGAACTGACCATTTAAAAATAAATCACCTCTTCAACTTTCAGGAGTCAGTTTAGTAAATCACATCAGTCATGTGTTAATAGTAAGTTCTAAAACATGGTGTAAGTGCTATTATAAAATCTTGCTCAGGGTACATACAAAACAGAAATAAAAGGAGTCAATTTTACTAAAAGCTCAGGAAAGATTCCATAGTAGAGGCACATCAAGTCTTTAAAACATTAGCAGGTATTCTAAGACCCTGTTTCTTTTACCTCATTTAGGTGTCTGATTAAATTCTATTTATTGTTTAAAGATCAATCTTTCTAGAACACAGGAAATGATTCACCTATTGCTCTATGAGCAGTTATGGTTCAAAGACTGTTGTTATTTGTGCTTCTTTGTCTTTGCTATGGGATTGTAAAACAGACATTCATTATCGTATTTCCTTACCCCATTTCAGACTGGCACACTCAGGCCAACTTGTCATATTGCAGGTCTTTGTACAGGGGTCCCTGCTATGGTCTGAATGTTTATGTCTCTCCGAAATTCATCAAAACCTAATCATCAAGGTGATGGTATCTGGGGCCTTCAATGAATTATTAGGTTATGAAAGCAGATCTCTTACAAGAGAGGCTCCAGAGAGCTGCTTTGCCCTTCTGCCTAGTGGATATATAGTGACCGTCAATGAGGAAGGGTCCTCACCAGCATATCTGCTGTCACCTCAGTGTTGACTTCCCCAGCTTCTAGAACTGTGAATAATAAATTTCCATTGTTTATAACTTACCTAAAGTATTTTGTTATAATAACTCAAATGAACTAAGACGGTCTCTATTATTTCTATAAGGTTTTATAACTTTTCAAAGACATTTTCTCACATTACCATACTTGAACTACATAATGAGTCTAAGAATTAAGCATATGCAATTATTATCATTCTACAGATGGGGCAGACAACACAAACCATGAAATAACCTGCCTTATGTTCCACACTGAGGAAGCAAACTACAATGCATGAGCAAGAAAGAACCCAGATGGCCTGTTCTTGGAGGGCAAGTTCTCTTGGGGCATAACACTTTGCAGTAGCACATGGATTATATCATTACTTTGCCATCTTTCTTTAAACTATGCTTCAGACTAGATTCTCTTTATTCACTGCACCTGTAGCACAGACTTCTGTGTATAACATAATATAAATAAATGTCTTTGTATTTCTTTGTCAAAATAACACATTTACATAACAAAAGTCTTACAGTAAAGATGGTTCAATGAAGATCAAGATGATTCCAAACTTCCCAGTTTTCCATCTGGGGGCACTATTGGTTACAATCCTCTGGCAATTGTTCTTTGTCTGACTCCCTTTTGACTGCTGTTGATATCTTGGGATAATCACTAATTTATTATCATAGCATCCTTTAGCTAAGATGACCTTTCCAATACTCATTTTTTGTCTCCATCAATATTTATTGCATTTTGCTGCAGCTATTTTCCATTAGGAAACACAAACAGAAATCAATATTAAGATCACAGTCTAGTAGAATAGTGTCCTCCCCACTGCCTCTCTTTAATAAGTGATTTTTAGTGAATCCAATATAATTTCCTGTTTCTTAAAACTTCAGTGATAAACTCAGCATTTGGAAAACAGCTACATTTAACAGTAAGCCAATGTACTTCTCAGGGCTGTGTTTATAGTGTGAAGCATCACTTCATGCATCCCAACCACGCCTATTGAACTTGCTAAAAGAAGATGTTCTCACCTCTCCCTTTCTGAATCAGGTAGACCCATTTAATTATTTACTCATGAGTTATTTCCTTTCTGAAAATGAAGCTAAAAAGCTGTCTGGTACTACAAGAAAGCACATTTTCTCCCAGCACCTGTGTTCCAGGATATTTTACACTTTGAAATACACTAAATTGTTTCAAATCTGAACATGTCACCAGGATCCCAATTCGAAAGTGACACGAGGGCATCTGTGCTGTCAGCATTGCCCCAGACACCTACAGAAGGTGCAGGATGGCTCCAGCAAGTTGGGCCTGTGCACAGAATGGGAGCCAACCCGAGGGCACAGCACATGGCGGGGCTGAGCACAGAGCATTTGATAACACACCAGGTGAGCCAGTGCAGCTGTTGCAGCATTAATATCAATAAGCTGGGGTCTGTAGAGTATTTCATAAAGCTGTGAAAAAATGAGAGGGAGCCGCCAGTTGTCAAAGCTTATTAACCTGCCTGAGATCTTTCAGATGCGTAGCTAAATAGCCATTAGGAGGGCTGTAAATTCCTCACAGGGTTGCTGCTTTCAGGAATTTCTCCTGATGGAGTGTGTGACTTCTCCTTTTTAAACTCTATGTCATTCCACCCTCTTCTCCACCTCCCCCTCTCTACCACCATTTTATTTTTCTTCAATTTAAAAATCTCTACATTGTGGAAAGTGTTCTTCATGAACAAGCAAAGAAAATGTCTGTTCTGAGACTAAGCTAGCCTAAGAGAGGAAGACTCACAATTAGAAAGAAGAAGGGACAAGCTAAGGCAAAGTGCATGGGGTGGGGCCACGTGTGAGAGAGAAGCACCTTGCAGCCACCAATATCTACACAAGGTTTTCTCTGTACAAACTTGGTGTTACCTACTACCTATCCTCCCAGGGATCCAGCCAGGTACACAGTGCTACCAGTGGGGCAGGTAGACCTGCCTACCGTGACCTGATACATACACCCCTCTCCTCTTGGTACTGCTGCCAATCCAGCTCAGGGCTCACAGTGCTAGGCTGTTGGAGCTGGACTTTCAGGATGGGGCAGCTTTCAGCCAACTCGTACTCATTGTGAAAGTTGGACCATGAGCTCCCCAAAGGAACTGAAACATTGAGATGTTGTGAGATGTTCCCTGAATGGTCTGCAGGGCACCTGAACAGACGACTCATGCAACAATCATACCATGGCATTGAATTCCTAGATACTGCTCTCCATGAACCTATTATAGGATAAATATCTGGTCATACTGCATGAAGCCACCTTATTCCTCTGATAGGAAATTGGTACATTTTGATTTTTTTTTCTTTCTGTTTTTAAATATGTACAACAGAATTAGAACAAGGCTCAGGAATAATGATTCATTACTTCACTAAGTGCACTAAGGATGCAAAGCCACTCCCCAAACCCCTAAAAAGCAATTTGGGGTAGGAAACAAGGAATGATTGTCTAGAGAAATGACTATGTTGTTATTATGCTGCCTGACTTCCTGACAAAAATAGAAGCCATTCCTAGTGTAGCACTGGCAGGTGAGGTAGAAGCTGCATGTCCCTTGCATTTGGGAACCAAGATCCAAGCAGACTTTGGAGTCATAAGAAAAAGCTATTTCCCAAACACAATTGATGCACATCACCAACTCCTCAAACTCCCGAGGTCATGGTGGCACGATGTTTATTGATGAGTATGCTTCATCCTAATCGGTATTCCAGAGCATTTGCTTTATTTTAAACCCACTTTTACATATACTGTCATTTTAGAAATTGTTTTAAAAATGAAACCTTTATGAACAGCACAAAAAAAAAAAAAGGCATGAAGTAACAGAAGGTTTTGCAAAGACTATAGAAAAAAGGGGGAAATGCCAGTGATTACTCAGGAAAAATCTTTGAGAAACATTCTGTGCAGAAATAATTTCTGCTGATGTGTCACGTCTTGCAAGTTTTCTATGAGGCATCAGTGTCTCTTTAAAGAAACATTTGTCAGGAAGGGTGAGTTCGAAATGTGTCATCTTAATTATTACATGAGTAACCTTCAGATTCAAAATGATTTTTTGATTCACCCACTGAGTGAAATAGTTGAAAGCTCACCAAACTTTTTTTTTAACATTACCAAGATTTTCTGCTCCTCTGACTTCCAATCCAAATAGCCTAGCAACACGAGGACAGAGATAAGTCTAACAGTTAAACTCTACTCTCTGAACCATGAAAAAAAATCAATAAAAAATTGTTGCTGCTGTGATAAGAGTGAGGATATGACTGGCGCCTATACCAGAGTCACAGATGGGCAGGTTAAGTCTCACAGGTAACTGTAATCTTGGGAGAATTCTCTTTTTTTTAAGAATTATTTTATTCAATTTTATTAATTATCTTTATTTATTTACTTACTTATTTTTTGGAGAGGTTTTTTGTTTTGTTTCGTTTTGTTTTATTTTGTTTTGCTATAGGGAATATACACTCACCAGAAAGACAGAGAAAGACAAAGAGACACAAAGTGAGAAATCACCCCCCCAGGGGGATGGCCATGTTACAATTCTTTCTCCTCCGCTCTCCTCTCAGGATCTTGGGTATGCATGCACACACACCCAGCGTGAGTTTAAGTCACCGGGTTCAGGACTCAAACCACAGTCGACTACATGGGAGTCCAGCAACATAGCCATTATGCCAACTGCTGGTCCCTTATTATTTTTTTAAAGTTGACCAGAAAGAGACAGAGAAAAAAGGAAAGTGAGAAAGTAAGCTGCCAGGTTTGGGACTTGAACTGTGGTCAGCCATGTAGGAGTCCAGATGCCCTATCCACCACACTACCTGTCAGCCACATCATGGGAGAATTCTAATGCCCTGCAAGGCCTCTCTATGTTTAACAATCTCCAGAGATGGAGTATTTAGAGAAATGCTGCCAAATTCTTCTATGAGTTTCTTCAACTGCTGTGACTCCTAACTCTCTAAGTTGCTCTTTAGCATCCATAAAACAAGGATTGGAAGGCAATGTGAGGGGAGTGCCTGCACATACATTTGTTCACTCGAATTACACAAATTATTTTAACCAAGGACAGAAGATACCAGCCATGCAGTAAACTGCCTTTAGGAATTGTTAGAGTCACTGAGCAGCCATGCCAACAAACTTCATATGGGAAATCAGCACTACCGTAAACAGGTCTGACCAGTGAATTTTAAAGATATTCTATATCTATGGAAGGTGTCAGGGAGTAAGTCTATGAATCCCTGTGCATCAATGTTGGAAGGCCACCAAGCACAAGAGAAAGGAATCCCAAATGCAAGCTTGATTGCATTATAACAATCCAGGAAGCAGAAATTGAGTCTCCAACCAAATACTTTTCTAAAGTTTTCATGAAACCGTCTTAATGGCAAAGAAGAGTGAAAAATAAGAATGGGCCACAGTCCAGGACATGGGAACTGGGAATTGTGAAAGCCTTCAGTTCTACTAACAACTTTAAAATATTTTTGAACTCTCCTGGTCTAGCATAAAAATCAATATAAATATGGACCATCCTCTGTAATTAATCTTTACTGGCTGTAATATAAGCTAACTTGAATGTATTTTCAGAATATAAACACTGAGTGCTTATCCTGTGTGTGCTAAAGATAACTACCTGCCAATCTGAGAAACAGTGCTCAAGCCTATTTGGACTCAGTCTTTAAGGGAAAAAAAAAAAAAAAAGTAAGGTAGGTGAATCCGCTTGCTAACATTTGTGTGTTTGGGGGGGATGCCATAAATATATAGAAAATGTGCACTAAAAGTCCACTGAAGCGACTTTGAGTTCAATGGTTCTCAAGCGTCAGGCTGGGATGAAAGAGGGCTAAACAAGGTATGATTGGCTTAGAGAGAACACATTATAACTCTAGTTTAGAATTAACAATATTTATAAAGATAAAATTACTAGCGTAAGAGAGGCCTATAAAATAATATAACTAACTGGCTCTGGGGGATCGAACTGGCAAAAAAGGCAAAATATAATAAACCCTTTATCTGCAATATTAGATCTAGAGAGTGTTGGATAATTTGGAACTGATCAATAATGTTCACAATGTCCATAAGCAATTTCTCTCCAATCTACCCTAAATAAGCAACCAATCTAGGGTTTGTTTTTTGTTTTTTTTTTTTGTTTGTTTTTTTTTTTTTTTAAAGTAATGCTCTTTCTAGACCCTACCATTCACTACCAATAAGATTGCTGGCTTAAACTTCTCTAAGGAAAAGTTCTGCAACCAGCACTGAATTTTACCTGCAGCTGTTAATAACCACAAGCAAACTCTACTTCATTATAGTAAAGGTATCTGCTTTAATGTAAGCTATCTAGTATAATGGATCTTTGGTACATACATTTTCTATGAACTGGCATTTAAGTTTATTCCACTTTTTTTTTCTATGAAAACACACTATATTGAGTTTCACATTTGTACAATGATCTCCTCAACGTAAGAAAAAAATTTTATGAAATAGAATTGTTGAATCAAAAGTCATGAATATTTTATATTTTGAAACTATCTGGAAGAGTTTTTTTCTAATATATTCTCTCACTTAGAGTACATAGTCTGGAAGTTTTTCACATCTTCTTATGAATTTAGACTATTGAAATTACTTTTATCGTTGACAATCTGAGAAGAAATAATTATTTGTAAAATTTTTATGTAGTTGAACCTCTTTTTTACAAATATGGTAGTCATTTGTATTTCTACATTTTTTGAATTAACTGATCATGTCCTCTAGCCATTTTCCATTAGAGTGGCGAATTTTTCTCTTTTTGTTCCAAAGAGTTTTTTCTAAATTAGCAATATTAACTCTTAATCACATGTAACACATGTGATACAATAGTTTTTCCAATTTACCATTTGTTTTAGTGGCTTTTAAAATTTCTTTATTTTTTTATTTTGTTTTAATATTTGCTATAGAGCATGTGTGCTTGCCGGAGATAAGGACAGAGAGAGAGGATGATGGAAAGTGAGAAATCACACCCTAAGAGGGATGACCATGCCTCAATTTCTTCTCTTCCATTATCCTCTTGGGATTTTGGGCACACACACTCACACATCCAGTGTGATTTTGAAGACAATAGGTCTAAGACTCTAACTGCAGAATTGGCTATGTCAAACCCAGCCACCTGTTGACCCCACCATTTGTTTTTCAATTGTACAATTAGCATTCTTTCAATATTATAAAATACATTGAATGTTTTTTCCTTTTTTAGAAAAGGTATACACTTGGGTTGGTCCATAGCTCAGCAGTTAATGAAGCCAGCTCCCAAATTGCTGGCCATAGTTTAAATCCTAGCCCATGGTTTGAAAAATACACTAGGTACATGTGCATGCATGCCCAAAATCCTGATAAAAAAGAATGGAGGAAAAAATATTGTAACATGGCCATACCCAATAGAGAGTACCTTCTCTCTCTGTCTTTGTTTCTCTATCTCCTTCTCACTCTCTTTCTCCAAAAGATGACTCAAGTAGACCTTTACTCCAATGCTATTGTTTTTCTTCGGTTTTGGAAATCTCAAGTTATGAACTATTCTAGACAAGTACTTAAGGATACTGCAATATGACATTAAAAGAAATCCTAAATATACCTGAAATCTAAGGTTTGCTAGGGTGAGAAAGAGTCATGACTCTTGAGAGTCAGTTGTTCATTGTTTAGGAATTTTTCAAGTTGATTGTTAAACACAGGCATTATTAAATTTATATAAACTTGCAAGTAAATAATTTATATAAAAACAAAGGTAATAAATACTCAAAAGTCATCAATCCCCAATTATTTTAGAACATGTTGTTCTTATGTGCTCTTTTTTTTTTTTTTTTTTTGGAGAGGTTTTTTTTGCTATCGAGCTCATGCGCTTGCCAGAAAGAGAGACCAAGAGACAGAAAGCGAGAAATCACCCCCCCCCAGGGGGGATGGCCACGCCGCAATCCCTTCTCCTCCATTCTCCTCTCGGGATCTTGGGCATGCATGCACACACGCCCAGCATGAGTTTAAGCCGCCAGTCCGGGATTCGAACCACGATAGACTACATGGGAGTCCAGCAACATAGCCATTACACTAACTGCTGGTCCCAGCTCTTATATGCTCTTGAAATTATTTATATCTATTGTAACTACAGTGGAAATGTTCCTACTGTGCATCTTATCCAACTGTGTATTTAGTGATGTCACATTGCAGCTTGAACTCAACCATGGCATGAGCACTTACACCAAAGTGCTGGCTAGCAAATGCTACAAGTCTTGATTTATTATTTTTCGGTTGCCTACAGGTTGTTAAACATTTGTGAGCACACAACACTCTTGCTAAATAAAATTGATGACATATGTATACCATCAGCTCCCCTAGTGGACATCTTCTGGTATTACCTACACAATACCTCTTCCCAATTCTATTGGCAAAACACCCTTATTTTGGAGGGTAACTATCCCCTCTTACATTTCAAGTGGTCTTGGTAAACAAGTGTAGACTACATTATCTCATTTGACTTAGAGATCACCATCATCAAGACTAAGAAAAAAAAGAGCAATTTTTAAAATTCCTTTTCAAAGAAATTGAGGTTTACAGATACAAGAGACTTCCTGAGTCCACATAGGAAATGAGTGGTGGGACTTAGTCTCGAATCCAGGTGTTTTGACACTGATCTCCTTGTGGGTCTCTGTTGCCATGTCCTCTTGTCTCTTGTGTGACATGTCAGATTGTCTGGTCTCCCTGACTTTGACAATCTTTTCTGTCTACATAACATTCTCACTTTTCTTTTGCCCAACTCTCAGGCATAGCCTTTTCCCTTCAAGTGATCACTTTCATCTCTTTCTCCCCAGTTTCCCCACTCTATTCTCCACACAAAGACTGGTGAGACAAGGCTTCCAAAGTCACTTTTATTATGTCCTGAGTTATGAGACTGGATTTCTTTTCAACACCAGGATTAGCAAACATTTTCTGCAAAGGGTCAAATAGCAAATATGTTAGATTCTGCTGACCATGTAATCTCAAGTCACAATTACTCTACTCAATTTTACTATTGTTGCATAAAAGTAGCAAAAGACAATACGTATGTATATGAATACACAACAGCAGCCGAAGTAGCAGCCTCTGTCTTCCCAACCCTGCATACAATGAAGCATATGGCAGGGGAAATATCCAGATCAAAAATGACCATTTTCTTGTTGTACAGACGTTGCCCTAATTTTCATGACTTCCCACAATCAAAATACATCAGAAACTTAGTTTTAAATGAGAGACTTTATTTGTGAAAGTTGCCTTTGAGTGAATGGCTCATTAAAGGACAAAGTAAATGGGGTCCTCACTAGTTAGTGACTAGGCATGTGTTAAAAGAGACAAGGGAAGGACAGAAAGTCTACCGGATGCCTACACAATTATTTCTCTTGGGCTGACAAATTATCAACTTTCCTAGATTACTCTATGCTCTAATTTGACTAATTAGCTACACATATACTTATTTGTTCTACATGCAGTTCTCTTAAAAATTTTTCAAAACTGGGGTCAATAGGTGCTATGGTGGTTAAGGGCACTGGACTCCCACATGGCCAACTGTAGTTTGAATCCCAAACCTGGTGGCTTGCTTTCTTACTTTTCTCTCTCTCTCTCTCTCTCTCTCTCTCTCTCTCTCTCTCTCTCTCATGTCTCTCTCATTCTGTCCCTCTATGGTCAAATTAAAATAGATAAAGTTAAGTAAAATAATTCTTTAAAAAAAGTTACCAAAACTTATTTATGTAATGCTATTGCCATTTCACATTTATATGACATCTTTGTGAGAGAGAATTGTTGAGTTAATAGGTTTAAAGAAGAAAGGAAGGGAAAACAAATGAATGCAAGAAGACAGAAAGCAAGAGAAGAAATGGGGGAAAAATCAATTTAGCTACCATATCCCAAGAATTGTAGGAGGCAGCGACGTGGGTTCAAACCCTTGCTTTGCAGCCTAATAGCCAGATGACTTGAGACTGACTCAAATCCTTCTAAAGCTTGGTGCCTTAGGTATAAAGCAGAAATAATGAAAATGCCTACTTTTCAGAAATGCAATAAAGATCAAATGAGACAATGCATATAAAAAGTGTTTTGGGGACCAGCAGTTAGCATAATGGCTATGTTGCTGGACTCCCACGTAGTCGACTGCGGTTCACGTCCCAGACCCGGTGGCTTAAAACTCACGCCAGGCGCGTGTGCATGCGTGCCCAAGATCCCGAGAGGAGAATGGAGGAGAAGGGATTGAGGGATTGCGGCGTGGCCATCCCCACTGAGGGGTAATTTCTCATTTTCTATCTCTCTGTCTCTCTCTGTCTGTCTGGCGAGCGCACGCGCCCTATAGCAAAAACCTCTCCAAAAAAAAAAAAAAAAAAAGTGTTTTGCAGATTATGCCACAGAAAACAAATATCAGTTGTAGGTTTTATTATCTGTAGTTCCTTTTTCTTACATTAGCTTGAAATAAAAGGTCATGAAATTGAAGGCCACTACTGTAATTTCATTTGTATACACTGGATATTTGAATATGTTTGACTTATTTGACTAATGAAGAGAGAACACCAGACCTCATTTATCTGAGAAAAGACAAAATTAGCTAAAGAAATAGGACCAGCTTAGCATATAGACAAATATTACTATTGATAGAAGGACAATAGGGCCCATGAGCATAAATAACTACTTTTATATCCTAGCTCATGACCAAAATTTTGCTATATATTTATCTCTTCAGATAAAACCTCTGATCTCTTTAAAACTAAAATATTATTGTAACAGTATTTTATCCATCATTTATTTTCAATTGTGTGTTAGTCTGGTCTACAAAGGATCAGGAAGACAATCTTGGTAGAAGTGAGACTCAAGGTCACTTGCTAGCCTATGACAAAAAAGGAGGCAATACTTTCTCGAAGGCTGATATCCAAAAGACCAAGCAGTCTACTTCAAAAGTCTGGTTGCAGGCAGTTTCCGTACCTGATTTCCCAGCAATTTAATGACAGTCTCTACTTTGAGTTGGAGCACTTCTGGAAATTTCTTGAATTAAACCATATTTCTCATTTGTGTAAGATACAAACTGTAATTCTTGTTTTTGAATAAAAATGGATATTTGCAAGTTCCCCAGTCAGGAGACAACTATTCTTTAAAAGGTGTTATACAATAGTTATTGAAGTAAGAAAAGTGCCTGAGGTTTTCAATAGTGCTGTGGTTATAAGTTGAAAACTTCAGACCTGTCACTGTTAAAAGGTTCTTACTAAGTTGAATGTGCATTTTAGAACCTTTTCTGCCCAAACCCTGTAAAAGTTAATACTTAAATCTATTTCCTCAAGGAAGGCCTTACCAGTTTCTCCTCACGTGTATTTTCATTTGTTACTAAATTCAGCAGTACAGATTTTTTTCCTAATTAGACCAATGATTCTTTTCTCTTTTCTTTCCTTTTTTTTTTTTTTTTTTTTGGAGAGGTTTTCGCTATAGGGCACATGCTCTTGCCAGAAAGTCAGAGAGAGACAGAGAGACAGAAAGCGAGAAATCACTCCCCAGGGGGGATGGCCACGCTGCAATCTCTTATTCTCCATTCTCCTCTCGGGATCTTGGGCACACACGCACATGCACCCAGTGTGAGTTTAAGCCACCGGGTACAAGACTTGAACCATGGTCAACTACGTGGGAGTCCAGCGACATAGCCGTTATGCTAACTGCTAGTCCTAGACCATTGAGTCTTTAAAATTACACACCCAGAGAGAAATAGAATCCACAGTAAGTTATCTGATTACCAGTCTTGACAATGTCCCTTTTGAAGTTTTCTATGGCTCCACAATTTATCATAAGGTTAGGTCCAAATAAATTAAAACTATTGTAAGCTGAAAATGCATTTAACACCTCACCTACCAAATATCAGAGCTTAGCCTAGCCTGTCTTAAACATGCTCAGAACACTTGTATTAGCCTACAGTTGGGAAAAAGCATCTAACACAAAGCTTATTTTGTAATAAAGTATTCAATATTTTATGTAATTTATTGAATGCTTTACTGAAAGTGTAAAACAGAATGGCCATACCAAACCAAAGTCTGGTTTCTACTGTATGCATATCACTTGCATGCTATCATAAAAATGTATATCACTAAACCATCATAAGTCAGGGACTAAGTGTGTGTGTGTGTGTATGTGTGTGTATCAAGAAAAAATATATAGTATTCACATGCTAGAGTGAAGGAGCTCTGCTTATACTAACTATTTAGCATTAAATACATTTTTAAACTTTCTATGCCTCAGTTTCTTCATCAGTAAAATGACATTAATTCAGAGACTTATTGTAAAGTTTATATGAAATAATTTATATAAGAAACTTTTATAGTCCCAACACATGCCTGTATTTTAATGAACTTTAGTGATCATCATTATCATTATCATCATCATTATTATTAAAGGAATGGAAAAGTTTTGAGTGAAATGCTTCATGAAATGAGAACATAAAAATCATCCCTTCTACTATATAACTCCTGCAGTCATGTGAAGGGAAGAGGAAAAAAAAATACCTCTACCATATCTTGAAATCTAAAAACCATATTTCAAATTGACAGACTCAATCATGCACTCCTCCAACTATTCAGGATGGAACAAAAGGAGAATGTTAAACACAAGTTAAAAACCAGAGTCACGCCAACTACATTTTCTCAAAATCTTTTTTTCTCTTAAAACTGCCAAAAAGTTTCATTTGTTGTTCATTATGGGAATCTCATAAATCTAATTACCTCAGATCAGAATCTCTGAAAAGTAACCAGTGTGTTTTCCAGTCTTGTCAGAGGTAACATACAGCTTTACGGTATGCTGAAGAGACCACAAGAAATCCGAGCACTCCTTGGAGTGTTTGCTTTAATGAAAAAGATATTTTTAAAAAGCTATATACACTTATGAAAAAATTACCTCAGATTAGTTTAGAGTATTAGCTAGAGACCACCCACCTGCTGGTCTAACATGTTTTAAAAAGCATGTTATCTCAGAGTCGTCTACTAGGAATCTTACCCTATAAGATAGATACTTCAAATATTCTCTGAAAGAAAATCTTCTCTTACTTTAAATATAAAACCTCAGAAATTTAGTAGATTTCCAACTCCATGAACTTGACAGTAGACAGCAAAATGGAACTTTTTCAATGACTACTCATAGGATTTTCTGGTCAATAAAGTATTTGAGAGTATGTAAAATACTGAATTTTAATGCCTAACAAAACAAATGCTTGCTTCAAAAGAGACAATACAGAATGCAATAAGGGATGATAAACTATAGAATCTCTTTTACTTTCTCCCTTATCCAATCACTGACTTAATTTAACTTTAGCCTCAGTAACTTTAACATCCCCTCCATTTGACTGTCTTTGTCACCATACTTTTTTAGTCTCTCAAGCATTTCTCAACTGGAGTAAGATATAATGATATATAAAGATATAAGAAGAAAGACAAACTTTACTTACCTGTCCCCTTCCTTCAATTTTGCCCTGACATCCAACTAAAGTGCAAATCTGATCTTATTCCTTGCTTAAAATCACCCATGACTTTCAGAGCCTGTGGGATAAAGAACAAACTGCTTGGCAGAACAGCCAAGGTCATCATCTCCTGCATCCCCCTCCACACACACCCCCCTACACACACACAATTTGCCTTGTAGGCAACACTGACTGTCTCTAATACTCAGAACATGCCCTGTTGACTCACACCTCTCCTCTACGCCTTGGCACATATAATTCCCTCTGCCTGAGATGTCTGCGTAAAAACTCCTACTCACTCATCCTTCAAATTTCAACTAAAATGTTATCTCATTTTCTTGCCTGCTCGTTTTCCTCTGCTCTCATTTAACCTTGAAAATACCTCTGAGAGTTGCTTATCTTACTGTTTTATAACATGGCATGCTTGCCAGTCTGCATTGCCACTGTGCTATAAAGTCCTCCAGTCTTGACTTCATGAATTTTATGTACTTCCCCTATATTCAGTGCCTGGCCTAAAGCAGGAAATCAAGGAAGGAAAGATGAAATAAAAAAAGAAAGAGTGGCAAAGAAGGAGGGAACAAGGGAAAGAAGAGAAACAATGCTTACAAAATTAGAGGATTCATTGTTTATCAAAGGCAGCTTTGAGAACTAAGAAAGTAGATAAATGGATAGATCGATGGATGGATGGATGGCTAGATAGACAGGCAGATATGCAAATAGAAAGACATGAGAAAGTAAAAGCATCTTTCCAAGTTATTGGAATGCAAGGTCCTTTTAAGTTTCAAAAGGCCCTGAGCAAGGCATGGACTTGAAACTTCAGTTATGCCTACAAACTATATAAACTAACCTGCAAAGGATTATAGATTTTTACAACATGATCCCGACTCCTTCTTCCTCCCAATGTCCTCCAGTTTATGATGTGAAGTAAATAGCCCATCATTCTTGACAAACAATTGGTAACGTCTTCTCCTCTTACCCTTTTTGTTATATAAACTAGCTTTCTGGTTGCCATTTCAATGACCATGTATCTGAAAAACCACAGTGCTCATCTGGGTGAATTTGTCTTAAGCCCTGGTTCAAATAAACCACGTTTATCTCACTAATTATGCCTCAGTCTTTTTTTTTTTTTTTAGGTTGACATATAGATAGATAGATCAATGGATAGACAAATAAACAGATACACACATAGAAACATACATATAGGGGCCAGCAGATGGTATTGCACTCTCACAAGGCTGACTACAATTTGAGTCCCAAATTTGATGGCTTGAAAACTATGCCAGGGGGACCAGCAGTTAGCGTAACGGCTATGTCGCTGGACTCCCATGTAGTCGAGCACAGTTCGCGTCCCAGACCTGGTAGCTTAAAACTCACGCCAGGCGCATGTGTGTGCATGCCCAAGATCCCAAGAGGAGAATGGAGGAGAAGGGGTTTTGGTGTGGCCATCCCCCCTGGGGGGGGTGATTTCTCACTTTCTGTCTCTCCGTCTCTGTCTGTCTGGTGAGTGCACGTGTCCTACAGAAAAAAACCTCTCCAAAAAAAAAAAAAGTTAAAAAAAAAAAGAAAACTATGCCAGGCACATACGTATGCATGTATGCCCAAAATCCCGGGAGAGAATGGAGAAGGAAATGTGACATGGCCATCCTCCCTGGGAAGTGATTTCTCACTTTCTTTCTATCTCTGTCTCTCTCTGTCTTTCTATCTCTGTCTCTCTCTGTCAAACACACACACCCTATGGCAAAAAATATTTAAAAAGAAAAGATATACACATACATGTATAATGAATAGATTATGAGAATAGTGAAATGTTCTGACACAACCGTGATTATTAACATCTCTGGACTAATTGACACTTTATTCGCCTTTTAGAACTTATTGGTGAAACCCTCTAAAACTTCATTCATTGTTCTTTTCTAGAGAAAGAGAGAGAAATATGACTTTTTTTTTTCAGTAACAGGTAAAAAAGTTCTAAAGTGCTTTGGAATGGCAATAAAATGGATCATCTCTGGCTGAATCAAGGTAAAGTCTAAAATTTGGAACAGTATATATAATCTGATAGAGTAACTAACTTATTTTGAATCAAATGAATTATTTAGCCTATATATCGTTATCCTCTTAAGACAGAATTTAGAACAGAAATGGTAACTGCATCTTTTACAAGCCTAAAATGGTTATGGGAGCACTGCTCTGTGTTGGAAACATAGCCTGACACTGTGAAAGAAGATTGTCAGTAGAAAATATTATGCCTTTCTTTCCTATTTCACCAATTTCTTCCTATTGTTAGGGCCTGACTTCACTGACTGGTAAGGACATGTTATAAATCTTAATAATTCTCTTTCCTAACATTTTGTTTAGTTTAAAGAAATAATCCTAAGCATTTTAGCCAACCTTGAATTCTGAGTTAAACTCATTACTCTGAACTTTAAAATTTAACTTTAGATGTTTCATAGGAGAATATCACGAAGATTTAAGCTATGTTTCTAAAGATTTAAATATTTGGTTCAAGTCTATAAATATGGTACCCAGCCTTAAGAATTTTATGATCTAGGAGGAGAAATAAAGTATATACATAAATCACAGTAATGTAAGAGAAAAGTAGGATCCATATGATAATAGAGATATAAATAAATATGGTATAGGACCACAGAAGACAGAACAATTAATCCTACCTAGAAAAATCATAATTATACATAAAAATTTATGTGGAAGAAGACTGTGATGTATTCCCTAAAATTTCATGACCTGATTTAGATGTCAAAACAAGCTCTTTGTGTCTAGGACTCAGCTGAGATATTTCCTCCATAAATTTTTTGTGTGTGGAAGGTGGCATTTTGACTAGGTAAAATAGATGAAGGTAGCTCTGTACATTATTTTCCCTTCCCCATCTGGGGAAGACTTGGGTATGCATGAGAGCTTGTGTTTGTAACTAAAAAATGGGGGAATGTGTTTGCCCTAGGAGAGAGGGGACAGAGAAGAGGATGATGATGATTCTAGTTTATTTATGGCCTATCTGACCTATCAGTTGACTTAAATATATTTAGCCCAAAGAGAATAAGACATTCATAATTGTTTTTCCTAAGACACTCTAATTCTAGGCAAGTGGTAATAGTGACAAATCCAATAAACCTTTCAAAACTAGCTATGAGCATAAACAGAAATGCTTTTGCAATGAAGTTAAAAAAAAATTTAAAAGCCTAGCCTGGAATTTGTAAGAATGTCATTCTATTAATACAATTCCCTACATAGAACCAGGAACTTTTCGGTGCCAACCTTACATGGAATGTTGCAAGCTGTTGGCACACCTTAAATATCGAGAGTGACGTTGTCAAAGAGGGATAGAAACAACAGCAATTCATCAACCGGTGAATGCTGCAGAGTCAAAGATGCCACACTGGGGTCCAACTGACTAATGATGTCAGTCCCGTAAGAAGCCTTACTCTGGGGAATGCTGAGAAATTACCATCATGCTCTTGGAGACAGCTAATCCTAATACTCAGGTCACCTTATTTGTACATGTATGTTGGTTCAGTATGGGATGACAGTCTGACCTCAGAATTAGGCAAATATGGTTCAAATCTTATTTCCAGCACCAATTACATGAAACCTTCTGGTTTCAGCTAATTTAAATATCCTGAGTTTTTATTTCCTCAACCATAAAATGGAGATAAAAATACCCATCTTGAAGGACTATTGCCAAAATTAAAAGAGATATTGTCAGAGGTCAGCAGGTGACATGGTGGTTAAGATGCTGGGCTTCCACATGGCTGACCATGGGTCAGGTCCCAGATCTGGTGTCTTGAAAAATCACACTAGGGGTGTGTGTATGCATACCCAGAATCCTCAGGGGAGACTTGAGGAAAAACGATAACAGTGTGGGCTTCCATGCTTAGGGAATGATTTATCACTTTCCTTCTCTCTTCTCTTTCTGTCTCTCTCCAGAGAGTACACATGCCCTATGGCAAAAACCAAAAAAAAAAAAAAAAAAAAAAGAGAGAAAGAAAGAAAGAAATCTGACTAAAAAAAGAGACTTATTAAGGAATAACTAGTCTCATTACTTCCATATTTGTTTTATAAACATACTAATAGCCATAGATAATAAAATGATTGTATTATTTTATCATACTGACATTTTTTTCCTTTTGAGAGTTTTTTACTACAGGGAATATGTGCTTGCTGGAGAGACAAAGAGACAGACAGCAAGAAATCACTCCCATGTGGGATGGCCATGCCACAATCCCTTCTCTTCTATTCTCCTCTCAGGATTTTGGGCATGCACCCGCTGTGAGTCTTGAGTCACTGGGTCTGAGACTCAAACCATGGTCAACCATGCGGGAGTCCAATGCCTTAATCGCTATGCCACCCACTGGCCCCTATACTGACATTTTTACCTCAAAGAGCACAGATTTCTAGAGTTGAGAGTTAACCTTTCAAACACCTCATCTAATCTTTTATTTTACATATTTTTAAAAATGTGCCCAAAACAAAGTTCCCCAACATCACACAAGTGATTGATGGAAGACTCAGAGTAAGAACTCAAGGAGTCTGTTGTTCTTTTTATCCCCAGTTTTGTGCCTTCTATTTTAAAAGATAAATCAGCTTTTAATGTATCTTTTCACACAAGAAACCTGAAATTTTTGTGAATAAAATAAATTCAAGAGCCCAAGGGCTCAGGCTCAACTCAAAGTCTCATTCAAAGAACAGCCCACCAAGTGAAAGTAATTTTAAAATAATTGCAGTCTATACTTGCATATCAACTAAAATTTCAGTGACTCAACTTATAATCCACAGCAATATTATAAATATCATTTTTTCTATTCTTCCATTCTCTTGTCCTGCAACTATTCTATATTGTCTCATTCCCCAGTCCAAAAAACGTTTAATGTTACTACCGAAACTTTGCAACACTCTGTCCTTCTGTGTCTTACCTCTCCCTTCCTCATGTTTCCTGTTTCACTAAACATCACTTCCTGAACAGGAAGAGACGAAGAGGGTTTGAGCACCCTCCCTTTTCCCTGCCTCCCAGCTGCTGTGCAGTGGCTCATGTGCCCTTGGCTCTGTGCTCTTCTGATACACCCTCACTCCTCACTTCCTCTTAGTATCCCTCTTTTCTCAAGAAAAATTCTTGTGAGGACTTTCTGAATTCTTTGCCTCATTAAAAATTTAAATTTTAAGTGTTACATAAAACTAGAAGTTACACCTTATGTTGCTAAAAGAAAAATATCGCTTCAAATTTAGTCACTAGAAAACTAAACATTTTGTGTTATCTTTTTGACTCCAGCAATAGAGTGCAATTACCCATATGCCATTCATGAAAGAAAGTCTCTGGAAAGTTGGTCCTCTTCCCTTGAATTTACTTCTTTGAAAGAAATCTGCAAGGACTAGAGAGGAAGGAAGACAGCCACCCAAGTAAGTCGATTAAATTGTGTCAATCATTGGTCTTAGCATAGCTGCAGCTCCAGTATCCCTACATCTTGGTCCTCATGTTATTTATAGTACTTTAAAAATAATACCTAACTGTGTTTAGTATATCAATATAAAAAAAGTAATGCTTTTTTATCTCAGCTGCTAGGGCAATGGTAAGAAATAGAATATTATACTCAGATGCCAATAAAATTATCTGAGGGATCTTTTTCTTTTTTAGTTCAAATCTAACTAGCTTATGTATTGCTAGGCAGCTAGTGAATAAGGTTTAGGGAAGCAGGTGAGGGAGCTAGCTAGCCTCGTGGAGGTCTTTTTTTTTCATTTGGATATATAGATATTGCAGTTACTATTGGGTTGATAATTTTAGTTTCTGATAGAAGTATTATCTCCCACTTATATTTTAACTTTATACCAAAACTCATGGCTTAAAATTTGCAGCCAGGTCTACGTTGATGCCAGAACAGGCAGGGATGCTCATTCAGGGGACCTGAAATAAGGTCCATGCCACTTGTCCTGAAGAGACAAAACTTGGTAAATAAAGAAAATCATTTACTCAGCGAAGCCAACATTGGGAAGAGAGCAGACCAGAATTCCAAACTGCCTCTACTGTACTGGATGAGATACAGAACTTATGTGGAATAAGAGGTCAGTATGCAATACATTTCAAAATGAAGGGCAAGTTATTCATTGTTTTGGGGCAAAAAATGACAAAGAGTCCTGGTCAATATCTTGGCAGGATCACAAGGAGTCCAACAGTATCAGGGGATGGCTATCACTGCTTGAGAAGCAGTTTCAGTTCTGGATATGCAGAGCAGGGCAGAGGACTGGTTCCCATTCTCTGCACCAGATAAAGATAAGCAGTAATTAGCAAGGCAGTAGAAGCAAATGGAATCAGTCAAGATAATTCTTGGATCTTGATTTAGAAGCCAGATGTGGCTTTGTAATGCTTGAACTAATAACATCTTAGCCAGTCACAGGGGAGGGGTCTGGTGTGGTCTTTCTCCTCCCCTATCTCCCCACAGCCAGGTATCTATAAAGACTCAGCAATGTCACTGTCAACGTCCATTAGTTAAGCATTACGCTCCATCTATTGCAAGGGAGGCAAAGGCTAAGTTCTGCAAGATTCATTGTGAATAGAAAGAAGTTAAAGACTACTTGTCCTAAGGTTTAATCTATGAAGATGGACTCTATAAAGATGAACTCCAACATTTAAGAACAATATGCAGCTGCTTCTGTTCCTTTATGAGTTGGTTAGAAAGTGACTAGTATGCACAATAATATCTAGCCCTCTTTTATATCAATAAAGATTTTTCTAAATATAGATTTTAGCTATAGGACACATGCACTTGCTGGACAGACAGAGAGACAGAAAGTGAGAAATCACATTTCAGGGAGGATAGCCACTATGCAGTACCTTTTCCTCTATTCTACTCTTGGGTTCTTGGGCATGCATGTACACATGCCTGGTGTGAGTTTTAAGCTGCTGGGTCTGAGACTCAAACTATGTGGACTACATAAGAGTCTAGCAATGTAACCATTGTGCCATCTGCTGTTCTCTCAATAAGGTTTTTAAAGTCATATTTACATTTATTGAAAGAGAGAAAAGGTGAGCCCTGTAGTCTAGTGGTTAAGGAAGCCAGATCCTGCATGGCTAGTAACAGTTTGAATTCCCCGCGCTAATGGCTTAAAAAACATGCCAATCATGTGTGCATGTGTCCCCAAAATCCCAACAGAACAGAGAAATGGTTAAAGGATTGCAACATGACCACCCAATGGAAGTACTTTCTCCCCCAACCTCCACTATGTGTGTCTCTCTGTCTCTGAGTGAGTGCACACACACTGTGACAATTAAGAAAAAATAATAGAAAGACAGAAAATATTAGATAGGAACATGGAGACCTATAAAAGATCTACCTGGGCCCAGCAGGTAGCATAGTGGTTAGGTGCTAGACTATAATGTAGTCGACCGTGGTTCAAGTCCTGGACCTTGCAGCTTGAAACTCACACCAGGTGTGTGTGTGTGTGTGTGTGTGTGTGTGTGTGTGTTTGTGTGTGCGTGCCCAAGATCCCAAGAGGAGAATGAAGAAGAGATTGCAGCATAGCATCCTCCTGGAGGGAGAGAGGGTATTTCTAATTTCTGTTTTTTCTGTCTCTATTTGTCTCTCCAGAAAGTGCAAAGTGCATGAACCCTATAGCAAAAAAAATCTCTAAGAAAAAAAAAAAATCTACCTTATAATTTTTACAAGCAATGGAATTCAGTGCTTCTCCTTAAGAACATTTAAGTACTGTTTAGTTTAAGTGAAAGAAAACATTACCCATGAATACTGAACTGAATAAGCTATAAGGCCCAGTCTTATATCTAATAACTTTTCAACAAATCTAATGAAAATTACAGCAACCCTAATAGAGGAGTAGTGGTTTGGAAATTTGTATTTCCTGCAAATATTTACCTTTACTTAAAATATTTACATTTACATTTGCACTAGAAAATTATCTGGATTACTTAGAAAATCCATGTTAGTTATTAACAATGTTCTTTTTAGCTTATAAACAACCACTCCACTAACAGATAATCATGCCGTTACTAAGTACCATATGCATGTAATTACTAATACTCTAGATTCTAACTTATAGGAAGGAAAATATCCCTTACATATTATATGCATTATAAATGGAAAAGTGAAAAACAGTTGAAGCAAGGGAAAAAATCATGAGGAGAAAAAGAATAGTAGAGATTGAAACTAATGCTAGGCCTTCTGACCTACTAATGGATTCTTGAAGAAAGACTCTGAAGAGATTAATTCGAAAGGAAAATGAAGTGGAGCCCTGAGCTGTTAACTTGTTGAACACTCATTGTAGAGTAATAGGAGCTATTTTCTCAATAAATGTGTTGCCAGAAGTCAAGAGCACTAATATATATTCGACCATTCTCCATGGACAATTTATAATTGTTCCAGAATAGACTCCCTCCTCCTCCATGCCCTCTTCATTTATCCCCTCTATCTTTCTCCATTGTTCTGATTCTTCGTGAACACGGCTCACTGAGGTTTGAAGATATAAATGTCTTGATCAAGAGTAGTGATGGAATTATAAAGACAAAGCAAGAAGGGAAAAAAATGAAAATGCTATATCATCTGTCATGTGGACATCTTCAAGTCTAGTGCTTCTGGACTACAGTTGGGGATGTTACGTAAGTACTATTATTTGAACATCATTTAGTTACCAACATGCATTGACAAACATAGAAAAAAATGGATGAGCAAAGTATCTGTAATAAATCTACATCCATTGTGCACCCAAGTAAGAATATTGCCAAAACACTTTATTAATAAAAAGATAACGATTATATTTACTAAATCAAAGATAAAGTGATAAGGAAGAAGAAATGGTAGTGAAATTGGAAATATTAGGTTGTTGGGAAATTTAAGATGCATTTTGCATAGAAAAACAGAAAAGTATGTCACAACTTTCCCAACAGCCTAAATAGTAATGTCCACAAAAATAATAAGATAAAAAACATCTGTAAATTCTCTAGAGTAATGTTAACAATAACATAAGGTTATTATGTTCTGGCTAAGGGTAAGATAGCATATCTTATTATCAGTGATTTTTCTGTCAATATAATTACAGACTGTGTAAAGGCACAGGAAAACAACCAACAGCAAATTAAAACTGGAGGGGATTCAACTCTTGGGAGAAACAGACCAGACAAGGTGAAATAATTGTATACCTTTTCTTTGCATGTATGTCAGCCCAGACCAGGGAAATTAGCAACACTAAGGAGCCTGAAATCAGCTGACAGATATTTATAAAGCTTCCTGTAACAAAAAAACAGATATGTTTTGGAGTTTATGGCTTGCAAATTAGAGTGTCTTTCCATTAAAACAATAATGAACCTTAACTTAAAAAGTCCCAGGCAAATGATGCCAGCAGGTTGCATTGTGGTTAAGGTGCTGGACTCCCATATGACTGATTGCAATTTAAGTCCTGAACCTGGCACCTTATAGATCACACTGGACATGTGTGTGCGTATGACCAAAATTCTAGGAGTAGAATGGGGTAAAGGGATTATGGCATGGCCATCCTCCTTGGGAGGTTGATTTCTCACTTTCCAATTCACTTTCTCTCGCTAGCGAATGCATATGCCCTATTGCAAAAACTTTGAAAATAATAAATAAATAAGAGTCACGGGTAAATAAAATAAAGACTATGTAACAAAACATAAATCTAAGTCTCCACCATCCTCAAATAATTACTCAGCATTTTAACTCCTACTAGAGCAAAATTCAACCCTTTTTAAAGAAAGACAATTATAGAAAGATAAGCTAGTCTCCACAATATATCATTTTAAAGAAATTAAATAAAGAAATCAGTAAGCTACAAGACCAAATTAATAAAATAAAAAATGAAAAAGAAAACAGAAATTCAAGAGAGTTGAAATAAGTTTTCTTAAAAATCTGATAAAATTGGGATAAGCAGTTGGTGTCACGGTTATGTCGCTGGACTCCCATGTAGTCAATCACAGTTCAAGTCCTGGACCCGGTGGCTTAAACTCACACCAGGCACGTATGAGTGTGTGCCTAAGTTCCCAAGAGGAGAATGTAGGAGAAGGGATTGTGGCATGGCCATTCCCCCTAAGGGATGATTTCTCACTTTCTATCTCTTTGTCTCTCTCTGTCTTTCTGGTGAGTGCATGCGCCCTATAGGAAAAACCTCTCCAAAAAAAAGAAAAAAAAATCTGATTAAAATTAAATTGTTAATATAATTTAAAAAGCTGTAGCTCGTCATTTAAAAATAAAGAAGATAATACAATTTCCAATATTAAGAATAAAAGAAGGCTCAGCCACAGTGGTACACATCGGTAAGATGCTGCTGCTCCCCAGGCTGAGGCCATGTGAGAGGTTCAGGTTCAATTCCCAGCCCAACTTTTAGGTTGACACAGTAAAGAACAGCTATAATTACAGCAATTAAGGAAACTAAGGCAGAAGAATCACTAGCTTGAGGCTAGCCTGGACAACATAGTGACATCCTGTCTAAAAGAGCCAGACATGGTGGCATATGCCTAGAGTCCCAGCTACTCAGGAGTTTGAGGCAGGAGGACCAGAACAGAGTGAGATCCTTTCTGGGGGAAAATGAAAAAGAAAAAGAAAAAGGAAAGACAAAGAAAAAAGAAATATAAAAATATCATAAGCAAAAATTATGAAAATTACACTTAACATTTTAGCTTAATGGGAAATGTTATTGAAAATCAAATCATCAAAACTAAAAACAAGAAGAAATACTAAAGCTAAATAGCCTTGTGCAACTGAAAGCACTTGCATTCATAATTCAAAACCTTCCCACCAAGAAAATTCAAGTCAGATAACATTCTTGGTGAACTATACAAAACTTTTAAGGAAGAAACAATAACAACTTCCAAAATTTCAGAGCTGGCGAGTGAAGAGAAAACTTATCAAATGATGTTGGTAGATGAGCACCTGAGTTGTTGAACCTGCAACAATTTTTCCTGTGGGACAAAAAGGCAAGACTCCACTCCTCCAGCTCTCTGACATTACTTCTGCACACCCCTGTGTTTACTTTGCTAGCATTTCATTCAGAATTTTTGTCTGCATTCATGGAAGATATTGGGTCTGTAGTTTTCTTCTTTGATACTATCTTTGTGTGCTTTCAGTATCAACACAATACTATATCATAAAACAAGTGAGATTTCACTCCTATTGTATTTTTTGGACTACATTGTGTAAAAATGCTATTCTTTAAAAGGTTGGTAGAATTCTCCTGTGAAACCATTTGGACCAAATTTCTTTTTCAAGAGATTTTAATTATAAATTGAGTCTCTTTGATAGTAATAAGATTATTCATATTCTTTATTTCATATTTGTTTAAGTTTGGCAGTGTATGGTTTTGGAGATTTTATCCATTTCTCCTAATAAATAGATAACGGTAAGGTTATTTGTAGTATTCTCTATTTATCCTTTTCATAGCCACAATATCTATCATTACATCACTCATTTATAACTGATATGGTGATTTTTGTTAGTCTTGTTAGAAATTATCAATGTATTGGGATTCTTCAAGAAAAATCCTTGATGATTTTTCTCTATTGTTTTCCTGTATTTAGTTTTAATTCTTCCCTTATCTTTATTATTTCATCTTTCTGTTTACTTTGGGTTTATTTTGTTCTTCTTTTTCTAGTTTTCAGAGGTAGAAATGCATATTATTAATTTCATAACTTTTTCTTTCAATGTAAGTATTTAATACGAGAAACATACACTTTAGCACAGTCTTAGTTGTATTTCACATATTCTGATACCTCATTTTCATTTCATTCAGTTTTATGTATTTTTCTACTTCTTTTGTGATTTCCTCTTTGATCTGTTATTTATTCAGAATTGCATATAATATTTTCATGGTTGAAAATTTTCCTGTTGTCTTTATATTATTAATTTCTAGTTTGTTTCATTACAGCCAGAGAATAAACTCTATGATTTCAATTCTTTTAAATCTGTAAAGGTTTGTTTTGTGGTACAGGATTGGTCTATCTTGGTAGATGTTCCAATAACATTTGAAAAAATGTTTACTGCGCCGATGTGGAGTGGGTATGAGGGTACTTCAAAAAGCTTATGGTTTACTTTAGTGCAAAATAAAGCATTTAGTCCATGCATAATTTTTTCATAATGTCTTTTTTATAAAAATTTTTAAAACTCTCATTTTCTCTCATATGTATTAAACAAAATCTGTTGGCTGATTTTATTGGACAGTTCTTCTGTAGCCTCACTTATTTTCTGTGTAGTGGTTCTATCGATTGCTAAGAGTGAAGTCTTGAATTCCACAACTATAATTGTGACTTTATCTATTACTCCTTTAAGTTCTATTACCCTTTGTTCTATGTATTTTGTGGTTCTGTTCAGTACACATACATCTAGGGTTGTTTGTTGTTATTGTTAATATTTGCAAAGTATATATTTCCATTCCTTAATTCCAACCTGCCGACATTGTTGTATTTGAAGTGAGCTTCTTGGAGACATAGCTTTAGGTCACACTTGGCTTTGTTTAGTTTTGTGAAAATCCACTGTGCCAATTTCTGCATTTTAATGAATATGTTTAGACTATTTATGTGTTAGGTAATTATCTTAGTCATTTCAGGCTACTATAACAAAAATTCTATAAATTGAGTTACTTAAATAGTAAACATTTATTTTGTACAGTTTTGGAGGCAGGGAAGCCAAGATCAAGGTGCTGGCAGATTTAGTGTCTTCTAAGGCACATTTTCCTGGATTGCCCAACATGTACAGGGAGACCTTGGGACATGAATCTGGGACCTTCTCATGTGGCTTCAGCATTGCCAAACATCACATTACTACTGTGCCACATGGTTGACTGATCATTTCCATTGATCCTAAATTCACTGATTCTCTCCTCTATGGTCTCCACTCCACCATTGATGCTATCCAGACAGTTTTATTTTTAATTTCAGTTGTTTATCAGTTCTATAATTTCCATTTGTTTTATTCTAATAATTTCTATTTCTTTGCTGAGACTTCCTATTTTCATTTGTTTCAAGAATTCATAATTTCTTGTTGAAGCATTTTTATTATAGCTGCTTCCTAAATCTTATGTGATAGACTCAGCCACTGTGGCACAGTGGTAATGTAAGTGCCCTGTAAGGTAGGAAGTCATATGGCTGACTGTGGGTTCCAATCCCCTATTCAGCTCAAATGCACACCTACGCATAAGGAGTTGGAAGGTTAGGGAAAGTAGGTCATGGCGCTATGAGACCATGCCAAGGGTGCTTCTCTCTTCCTGTACACATATACTCTCCACCACATACACAAACACCTTGTTAGATAATTCCAGTATCTGACTCATCTCATTATTGCTGTCTATAAATTTCCATCTCATTCACATTGCTATATTTCTTATTTTTGTTTGATGACCTATTTATATTATACCTTAGACCTTTTAAATATTGTATTTTGAGACTCTGAATCCTACTGAGTCTTTTTCATTCAGAAGTCCCTCTTTTTCTGTATGAGATGAGGTGTAGGAGTGTATGCCTGATCAGTTTATTTCTGGGTCCTGCCAACACCATCCTGGCAAAAGCATATCATGGACTTGCACCACCTTGTTGTTTCTCAAGAGGGTTGAAAGATCACCTCCCTGCTGGGCTCTACTACCACTAAAGAGTATAAACAGAGTCATGATTCACATCTCTTTGTTGCTACATGGTGGGGACAGAAACTCAGCTCTTCATTGGGTCCCACTGATGAAAGGTAGGGACAGGAAAACAGGGTATCAAATAACCCTGTTGGCCATCACCTCCTTACTCCTCATGATGCCAGTTGGTAGTACAGGATCAGCTCCCCACGGGGTCCTGCCGACATGGGATGGCAGGTGTTCAAGCCCAGTGTGTTGATTAGCTTCACTTTGCATTGCCTTGTTAATCTTGTCACTGCTGAGTGGCAGTGGAAGCTCAGCTCACCACTGGACCCTGTCTACACCATCCTGACAAGGAGAATCAGAGTGTTGTCTATTTCTACCAGATGAGAATGCAAGATTGACTTCCTGTAGCCTCGCCATCATTACCCTGGCAGGAGAATCAGCAGACTGCCTGCTTTTGCCAGGCAAGGCATGGAAGATCAGCTGCCTCCCTCCAATCTGCTAATAATATATTAATAAGGGAATCAGATATCTACTGACTGATTCTATAGGCAGGAAATGGGAAAACGACTCTCACTGGGTCCCGCCATTACCATGCAGTGGGAGAATCAGTGTGCTGCCTTCTCCCTCAGGTCAGAGGATTAGGATAGGTAGTAGAAAATCAAATCCTGGGGGCCAGCAGTTGGCATAATGGCTATATCACTGGACTCCCATGTAGTTGACTGTGGTTCAAGTTCCAGACCCAGTGGCTTAAAATCACACTGGGTGTGTGTGCATGCATGCTCAAGATCCCAAGAGGAGAATGGAGGAGAAGGGATTGCAGTATGGCCATCTCCCTTGGAGGGTGATTTCTCACTTTCTGTCTCTCTGTCTCTCTGTCTCTCTCTGTCTTTCTGGCAAGCACACATGCCCTATAGCAAAAACCTCTTCCAAAAAAGAAAGAAAGAAAGAAGAAAGGAAGAAAAAAAAAAAAGAAAGAGAGAAAGAAAGAGAAAGAGAAAAAGAAGAAAGAAAGAAAGAAAGAAAGAAAGAAAGAAAGAAAGAAAGAAAGAAAGAAAAGAAAAGAAAAGAAAAAAAGAAAAGAAAAGAAAAGAAAAGAAAAGAAAAGAAAAGAAAAGAAGGAAGGAAGGAAGGAAGGAAGGAAGGAAGGAAGGAAGGAAGGAAGGAAGAAAGAAAGAAAGAAAGAAAGAAAGAAAGAAAGAAAGAAAGAAAGAAAGAAGGAGGGAGGAAAGGAGGGAGGAAGGGAGGGAGGAAGGAAGACAGAAAGAAAGGAAGAAGAAAGAAAATCAACTCTTGAGGGGCCAGCAGATGGCATGGTGGTTAAGGGCGCTGGATTTCCACAAGGGTAACTGCAGTTTGAATCCTGGACCCTGTGGCTTGCTTTCTCACCTTTCCTCTATCTCACTCTGTCTCCCTCTGGTCCAATTAAAATAAATATATAGAATAAAGTTAAATAAAATAATTTTTAAAAAATAAGAAAGTCAACTCCCAATTTGACACAGCTTAAACAGTGTAAAGACCAGGGTGGTTTCCCCATTGGTGTTTGGCTAGAGCAGGATGGATATTGCCAAAAAGACATTTCTGCTATTAGACCACACTTTTTTGATTTTTAGCCTAAAGAGAAAAGCTCTTTTTCAGCCAAGTTTGTCTATGAGTGTTGCCAGTTCCAGGTTGGAGACTCCTGCAGTACTGTCTGAGATGACTGGGAAGCAAGAGGCAACTTGGGGAACTCCCATCCTGTCATTTCTAAAGTCCTGAGGTCCCTAGGTTGTCCATCTATGTAGTGGTATTGTTCAGAATATTCTTAGGTTTGTTGTTAAATTATATTTAGAAAGTTTTAGTTGTAAAGAGGAGAATATGGGAGGAATAATGAGGCTATAATGAGGCTACTTCATTTTTGGTGGAACCAGAAATGCTCTCTCTTGGCAGAATTAAAAGCATTTTCTTCAATATTTAATATAACTATATTATTGAGTATAGTTTATATTCCACACAATTCATCCACTTAAATGTATAATTCAATGGTTTTGTAGCATATTCATGAAAGTGGGCAACTATCATCATGATAATTTTTAGAACATTTTCATTACCCCAAAAAGAAACCCCATACATATTAGGAATCACCCTCCATTTTCCCCCACCCTCCCTAGCCTGGAGTAACCCCTAATACACTTTGTGTCTCCATAGATTTGTGTGTTTGGGACACTTTGCATGAAAAGAAAAATACAAAATCATTCTTTAGTAAATGGCTTTTTTTTTTTTTTTTTAAACTTGCCATAAGGAATGTGTGCTCACCAGAAATAGACGAAGAGAGGGACAAAGGGAGAAATCACCTTCCACTGGGAAACAGTCCTGCCACAATCCTTTCTCCTCATTTCTCCTCCATAACAGGATCTGGGACACAACACATACCCAGTGTGTTTTTCAAGCTGTCCAGTGAATGGCTTCCTTTACCCAGCATCATGTTTTCGAAGTGCATTCATAGGACAGCATTTATCAGTACTTCTTTCCTTTATGGCTAAATAATATTCCATTATATGAATGTATTAAACTTTATTTATCCATTCAATTGAAAAACATTTGAATATATTAAACTATTTATCCATTCAGTTGAAGAACATTTGTGTTGTTTCCTTTTTTTTTTTTTTTTTTTTTTTTGGCTATTATGAATAATGCCACAATGAATATTTGTGTATAGGTTTTCTTTGTCGAAATAATTTTATAGTTGTTTTTATTTTTGTTTTTTATATTTTCCCATAGGATGCATATGCTCACCAGAGACAGATGGAAATAGAAAAAGGGAAAGTGAGAAATTGCATTCCAGGGAGACGGCTACACCACAATCCCTTCTCCTCTATTCTCCTCTCGGGACTTTGGGTGCACACACATATGTGCCTGGCATGCTTTCAAGCTGCTGGATCCGGCTCTTAAACCAGAGTCAGCCATATGGGATCCAGCTCCTTAACCACCATGCCACAAGCTGGCCCAGCAATTCTTATAGTAACTCTGTTTTTAGTCTTGGAAAGAACTCTTAAACAGTATTCTAAAATTACTACCATTTTACATTCTACCAGTGGTCATTTGTTTACATCCTTTACACTTCCTATTATCTATTGTATCTTTATAATTTATAGTCATCCTGATAAGTATTATTTTTATCTTCATTTCCCTTATGGCTAATAATATTGAGTATCATTTTGTGTACTTATTGGTAATATGAATATCTTTCTGGAGAAATGTCTATTCATTTTTTTCTTCTTTTTTTTTTTTTTTAAAGAGGTTTTTGCTATAGGGTGCATGTGCTTGCCAGAGAGACAGAGAGACAGAAAGTGAGAAATCACCCCCAGGGGGGATTATCACGCTGTAATCCCTCCTCCATTCTCTTCTCAGGATCTTGGGCATGCATGCACACATGCCTAATGTGAGTTTAAGCCACCGTGTCTGGGATTTTAACCACCTCCGGCTACATGGGAGTCCAGCAACATAGCCATTATGCCAACTGCTGGTCTCTACTTTTCATATATTCTACACACAAGTAAGTACCTTATCAAATATATAATTTCCTTATTCTGTAAGTTCTCTTTTACTTTCTTTAAATCATTAAATTGTTTTTTTTTCCTTTATTTTAATGAAGTCCAAATAAATAATAAATAGAAGAATGACATATCTCTTTGTTCTTAAAAGGTGAAGTCAGAAACTTCCATTATAAAAAAATAGTAAAATTATAATTACATTGATTTTATTCAGTACTATATGTCATATATATTTGTATTTTTGTCTGTTCCTAAATACAAACAACTGTGCTAACTATGAAAACGTTCCTCCAGCATTGGTGTAATGGCTATGTCACTGGACTCCCATGTGGGATTTTTTATTTGTTGTTTTTTGTTTTGTTTTGTTTTTTTGAGAGTTTTGCTACAGCACACATGCTTTCACCAGACAATGAGAGAGACAGAAAGTGAAAAACCATCCCCCAGGGGGCATGGCCGTGCCATAATTCCTTCTCCTCCATTCTCTTCTCAGGATCTTGGCCATGCACGCACATGCACTCAGCATGAGTTTTAAGCCACCAGATCTGGGAAGTGAACCATGGTTGACTATGTGGGAGTCCCGCACATAACCATAATGCCATCTGCTGGTCCCAAGATTTTTTTTTTCTAATAAAGAGATAAACCATTTTCCCTTGTTCTATGACATCTTTTGAGTTGTTTAAAGAGCACCGTTTGAGACAAAGCTCATATAAATATTTTACTAATATATTATTTCTATGATTTAGTGGTTTATTATTTTGTTTTTTGTTTTTGCTTCATCTCAACAGTTTGAGGAATAGTACCAAATATCTTTTTTAAAAACATCCATGAATGAAAAATTTAACTGTCATATGTAGAGAAAAAAAAGTTGGAGAACTTATTAATAGTCACCATAGTTGTTCGTATTTAGGAACAGATCAAAATCTCAACCCAAGTCACACTCTATCTGAGCCAGATTTGGAAGTTTACAGAGGGCCCCAAGGAATTCTCTGCAAGTGTCCCAGATGCCATCTTGTGCGTGACATGATGCCTCTGCTAAAATCTTCCTATGAATCATGGAAAGCCGCAAACCATGCAGTGTTAACAATTCTCTGTCACTAGAGAGGTAATGGATTCTGAAAACATTAAATGGAGATGATCAATATTCTATCATGTTTCATGATGTTTGATTTTTAAGAAAAATAAATGCCAACTAGACCGATTAGAAAAGGACATGCACTCAAGGGGGAAAAAAGCCTAATGCTTGAGTCCCAAGTCATTTCCTAAAACAATTTTATAGGGGCATAAAATTCCAGCATTATAACATAATGTGTAATACCATTTTACAGTGTTGAGTATTAGTTTAGACATTGCACTTTGTTCAGTAATAGCTTATTCAATATATAGCATGCAAGAGGACAATAATAAAAGCATGAAGATTGTAAAACATAGATTTGAAGGTGCAAGCAGTCCCTCACCCATATTTATTATGAGCATAGTTAATCAGACAGTATTTTAGAATGGCTTGTCTAGAGTTTCTTAATTTATTGTTCAGAGATTAAACAAACTACAAAACAAAGTAATTAGTTGAACTCAAAGAAAGTAAATTCTATATGAGATTTAGCATGCTTAGTATTCTGAGATTGTAATTACTAAATATTATAGAACAAATTATGTACAAATATTTTGATGGCCAGCATGTTTCCTAAAGGTATGTTTTTCAATTTCTTAAACTCACACACACATAATGCTTGGCAGGTCAATTAACTAGGACTTACTATCTACTTTAGAGATGTTAAAAAATAATAAGAAAAAAATAAGCAGAATATGATTTTTATATGAGCTCTTTTAAAAGATACAGCTCATGAAATGCTAATAGTGTATATGTAGCAGAGGATACGTGCTACGCTATAAGTTGTCTGTGGAGTAATGAGAATAACAATGGCTAGGAAATTGTACATAGTCCCTGACATTGTACTTTTTTATTTTTTGCCAGAGGGTGCAGATGTTCATAGGAAAGGGACAGAGAAAAAGAGAGAAGGAAAGTGAGAAAAGCACCTCCCATGGGTGATGGTCAAACCTCAAACCCTTCCCCTCCATTTCTTCCCCTTTTTTTCATATTTCTTAAGCTGGTCTGGGACTCATACCACAAAATTGGCTATGTGGGATCCAGTCTCTTTAAACACTATGTCATGGATGGCCTTGTATTTTTTAAGCAAAATGAGAAATAGTGATTGACTGTTTCAAAAAATAATTAGAATAATAATAATGATTGGGAAAAACATAGAAAAGATATTGAATGATGAAGTGGGGAGATTAATGTCTCTGTATTGACTGACACGCATGGCATTCCCTTTTGAAAAAGCAATGTAATACACTGTAAAATTATATGTAATCCAATGTAATATAAAGAAGATTATGATGATAATAAAAATAAAAAATATTAAAAAAATTAAAAAAAAGAATCCATCTGTATGCATGCCCCAAATCCCGAAAAGATGGAGAAATGGAGAGAGAAGGGATTACAGTTTGAACATGTCCCACTGGGGTGAGATTTCTCTGTCTTACTTTTTCTCTGTCTGTGTCTCTGTCTTACTCTTTCCCTGGTGAAAATAAATAAATAAATTTTGTCAAAAATAAAAAAAAAGAATTTATAAAAGAATATATCCATTATGGAAATTTTGAATTAACCAAAGATCATTAAAAACTTGATTATTTTTGGAGATCAGCAGTCAGCGTAACAGCTATGTCGCTGGACTCCCATGTAGTCGATCGCGGTTCAGTCTTGGACCCAGTGGCTTAAACTCGTGTCTTTCTCTGTATTTCTGGCAAGCGCACGTGCCCTATAGCAAAAACCTCTAAAAAAAAAAACGTTTGATTATTGGACCAGCAGATGGTGTGGCAGTTATGTCACTAGACTCCCACAAGGCCCACTCTGGTTCAAGTCTCAGACCCAGTGGCTTGAAACTCAGACCAGGTGGGTGTGCGTGTATGCCCAAGAGCCCAGCAGGAGGATGGAGGAGAAGGGACAGCAGCAAGGCCATCCCCCTGTGGAGGGGGGGGAGGGGTAGGGTGATTTGTCATTTTCCCCTTCATCACTGTCTCTGTTTCTGTCTCTGTCTCTCTCTTTCAGGCAAGTGTGCATGCACCCTCAGGCAAAAACCTCTTGAGAAAAAAAAAATCAATTATGTTTTGGACAGTCCCTGTAACACAGTAGCACAGTGGCTAAGTGCTAGATTGGAAGCCGGATTCCACATGGAATAAGTTTCTAAAAGATTATTCTGTCAGGGGCTATAAATACATGCAGGTATTTAAATAAACATTGGCAAATTTGGTAGAAATTCTACACCAATTCCCCCTCACTAGAAGCATGCATCCTCAAATTTTTATTTTTCTTTCAGCAAATTTGAGACAAATCTTGCTTAATTTCAACTGCATAACCTCTGAATTTTACGACAATATTATTATTCTTGTCTATCCTACAGGACAATACTTTACAAGTAAAACAGAAACCTTGTTTATAAGGTACTTAGGGTCTCTCAGTGGCTAACCAAAATACTTCTATGCAAAAATTTAACTATATGGACAACCTGCATTATTATAAAATCTGTTATATTCTTAGCACTGTTATAATGAGAAAAAGGCCATCGCTAATTTTCGGTAGCCTGCATAATCTGTAATGTAAACCCATCTACCTAGTAAAATGTATTTATTTCAGAAACATCAATGAAGAAAAAGTATAAATTACAGAGAAGGTCATTTATAAGATGTAGAATCTTTTTTCTGGGGAGGAAGAAAAGGGGATGTTAAAGGGATCTTAGATTTGTCATTTTAAAATTTTGAATTATTTTTCTAGATTAAGATTTTCTTTTCTACACATACTCTTCTTTATTTCTGGGGGGGGGGGGGGCAGAGGCAAACTCATTGGAAAAGCACAATAAAGGTGTAGAGATTGCTAGCCTAAGAACCCACTGAATCTTGTGAGGAAGCAGTCAATATTGTCAAAGAAAGTTATTTTTATTTGTATATCCTTCACTTGAAAACTCTGAAGAGTCTAAAGCTACCTCCAGCTCTTCATGGTAAAGCTCTGATAATAACTTTTCAGAATGGCTCTGGAACAAACCCTGTGGACTTTAGCAACTTCATGCCATACTTCCGCAGGGAAAGAGATTTGGGGCATCCATCTGAGGCAGAATCTCTGAATTAAAAGTGATTCAATGGAAAAAAAAATATTGATGTCCTGAATCATCCACTGGCTTCCTTAATATTCATGATTTCCTAACCGCATAATTGTTTTTCTAGTTAGAGCTATAGCTGCATTCTCTTTGACATGTTGTAGGTATCATCAGTGAGATTACATTTTAGGAAGCCAGTATCAAGGATTATTGAGCTTGAGGCAGTGACTGACAAGGCCCCAATCACATCACATCACATCACATCAGAGATCTAGGAAGCTACACTATCAGAAGGTGGCACCCAGAACTAGATGCACATTCATCTTGAGCAGTCATAATGATAGGAACATTTCTGTAATGGGAGAATAACATAACAAAGACAATATGAACAAGGCACCATGGTCATTCTGGGAGATTCCAGCTCAGAACCAAGAAGCAGAGTTTGCAATATTAAATAAGTTTATGTGATTAATGTTCAAAGAACATTTCATAACGAGAGAATGAAAAACTGGACTGGCCCATATAGAATTATGGACACTACTGCATCTTCAGATGCAGAATGTTTAGAAAAAGGTGGCATATTTCTGGAGAGGAAAGGGAAAGTGCTACAGTAAAATAATAGAGTTAAAGGGAGAACATAAGCCAACACTAATCTGGCAATGTACACATTGAAACCACGATACTGGGTACCAAAGCTCAGAAATTTACATGTAGGCCAAATACCAGGAAAAGAAGATTTGGACTGTGTGCCGAACTCATTCACTATGAATTGTTACGATAATAGACTACATCAGTGCATGAGAAAAGTAATAAGATTATCCAGGCTTGGAGGGCCCTGTTTTTAATCATAGTACATGGGGTAAGGCCAGTAAGTTTTTCTTCTGCTAGTATACTCTGCAGTATGCTGACTTTAAAGCAAGCTTTCTCTGGGTTGTTTAAGAGTCTGAGGACATGGGTTTTTTTGTGTGTGTGTGTGTGATAGTGAATAGATGACACCATGCCAGCCCCTTCAGAGATGTCTTTTCATTTACTAACAATCCCAGGAAAAACTACCCCTGCTGGTGACTCTCAGAGAATCCCTTAATAAAGTATGACAAAAATACAAAAGTGTTAAAGATAGCTGTCAAAGAGGCCTATGGTCTCACGCTATTGCTACCCTGGTCCCAAGTGGCAGTTAGCAGAACTCCAGTTAGTAGCCCCTCCCTTCTTAGATGCCACCACTACTCCATACTGTCATTCCCAGGTTTATGGTACTGTATGTCTAGGTGTCATTAAGGAATAAAGAAAGAGTTAAGAATGCCAAGAAGGGCTGAGCTATAGGTCTTGAATTTCTAGCTATTCCAGTGATAATAAGTGAGATTTACAAATTCCAAGTGTGCAAAAATGTAACTGCCATTGTACCATATTTTAAGGAATTTAAAACACCATCATTCGTAAGAACCACTATTGTTTTACGTACCATTAAGAAAGAAAAATCACTGCCAACTAAACTATGGTAAGTCATGGATTGTGAGCTGCATCTCAATTTCAGACATGTTAAATGTGAAAAAAAAAGTGCCTCTTGGAATCAATGAACTAAAGAGTTTCTGTAAGTGTGCTTAACTCTCAAACCTCGATTTTTTTTTTATCAATAACAGAATCATTGATCTTGTCATTTCAAAGTAAACTCTGCCTTTTCTGAATTGTGCTCAGTCTCATCTGGGTAAGCTCTCAGTCAATTCAGAATTCTCCTAGAGGTAGCTCAGAGGGAGAGGCTGCTTTCTTCAATTCATAAGGGAGAATGCCATCGTCCTACTCAGGCTATAGGATCTCAGCTAATCTGTTGTGGACATCAGTATGTAACCCCTCCAAGGCCTTATTCTGGTCCATGTATCCCATGCCCAGCATGAGCAACACTGAAGAGTGACTGCAGGTCAACCAACCTTTTGGACATTACTAGGAAATGTCAGGCTCTCAGCTGCTTTCCCTGTACTACCATGAAATGTTGAATCTATCTGCTTATTCATCTCTCTTCCCAAGGGCCATGACCTTCTCTGCTCCATGCTACACCCAGAGCTTCTCAGGGAGACCTTCAGTTTCTCCTGATAACAAGTAGTTTCCTGGGGAAAAAAGATAAAGATCTTTTTTCTTAGAGAGTTCCAACTCTTTTTTAGATTACATTTGTTCCCCCAAACACAAAGGACTTCAACCCTATGGATAAGGTAGATAAATATCTCTTTCTCAGGGACTTATCAAAACCAAACTAATTTTATATTCTGCTTTTATCAACTTCACTCCTTCCCTCAATGAACTTATTTTATCTGATTCCCAAAGGCAGAAAATTCTGGATAAATATTCAGACTAACTTATTGTTTGTGCCAGAATCATGGCTTTTAATGACGCACAAATGTCTTCTTAGAAATTAAAATATTAAGACTCTGACTCTTTTCTTGTTCTGTATAATCCATTACCCTGAAGGCAGTTCATATAGGCAATTTTCAAGAAAGAAACAGGAACTTAGTTGCAGGAATAAGGAAAAATCTTAGCTAACAGGCCAAAACACCATATCATTAAAACAGTAATTCTGTGATACCTGGTTCACATTCCTCTTAAAACACTGAAAGGGGTTATATGGTTATGTCAAACCGTATCGTGGTTTAAATTTGGTGATCAGGTAATTTTTGAGAAAGTTGTAGTGTTTGCAAAGCCCTGGGCATTGCTTCAACCCTGTGCCCTAATCTCAAAGACCCAAGCTATTGGATGCAACAACGGAGATAAATCTTGGTTGTGTTTTAGGAGTTTCACTATTGTCAGTAGCACCAATGGACCATATATAGCCACACGTCCCAGGCATATCTAACACTGCCTTAACAGTCTCCAAGAAGAAGAGCCAGGCCTCATCAATAACCCACAGAAGTGACTCCATTGAACCTCAAAAACTACATATACTGCACTAGAAACTCAGTTTCTTAGAGTCTGAGTTTACGGAGGTTGTTAAAATCGCCCCAGTTTTTTTTACCTTTTCCTTTGTGCTTTGCAATGTGACTTTGACATTTCTTTAATCAAGCAGTGAACTCTATCTCCCCACCTCAGAATCTAGGCTGACCTTAAGAATGACATGGCCAGTAGGCTGGGCAGTGTGCCACTTCTAGGCCTGATAACCAAAAACCATGTATATTTCTACTCTTTCTTTGTCTTGAAACTGTCCAGCACCATGAGAAAAATCCCAGACTACTCTGGGATAATAAGTCACTCCCACTAGCCAAAAGCAACCAATCCCCAGACATCCTATATTAGGAAAACACCCATCATTCTGTTGAATGACTCACACACATCTGTAAGCCCAGTCAAGATCAAAATTATACTAATGATTTATAATTCTGAAATTATGGGCTTAATCAGTTCAATCTTTCTAAAATTATTTTTATCATTCCATGTATATTTATACATATAGAGATACTTGGAATAATACTAATCATATGTATGTATGTATCAGGATTTGAGCTTTTTATGTTTATGAAAACATTAAAGCAAACAAGTGACTCCAGTCAGTCTATTCAAAGAATTATTCAGTTCAAGTTGGATTAAGATTTACAAACTTTTTTTTTGATCAAATATACTAATTAATCTATTGAATTAAATCAACATTACAAAACTTATAGTTCTATGAAACTCGAGTTTAATCATATCAAACATACTCACTGATGGAAAAACGTACAATAAAAAGAGACATGCCTTTATATTTTCTAAACTTTGGGGAGGAAGAACAAAGTATAGTATAATTTTATACTTTTTTCACTTCCTGTAGGATCAACAGATTTTAATACACTCATTCTTTATGAGCATCATCTAATAAAGATGAGTCTAAAGATGATATAAAGTAAAACAAGTTGTATGTGACTCATACTTTCCTTCCTCCTTCTAAAAACAGCAGGGATCAAGACAGTTGGGTTTTATTGAAGTTTCAGTGGGGATTTTGTAATTGATTCCACAAAGTAAAATAAAAAATTCATAGAAAAACCATGAAATAGTAATCTTTTTATTTTCTCTGAAACAATTTTGTTCTAGGATAATAATCAAGTCTTTCTTTGGACACAGAGAAACTCATGTAACTGTGAACTGCTATCGAGTCTAGATCACTTCTCAGTTTTTTAAGCTACTATTTAATCAACTTATTTCCTTCCAAAGTGGACCATACTTCACAGTCTACAGGCAAAAAAATTAATTAATTTCAAAAATAAGGTCACATTCCGATCCTCAAACTCTATTTTCTCTAGATTCTCTTACCGTAGTATGTAATTTGAATTTTCTCTCAGATTGTCCTCAAATATATCTAACTGTCCATTAGGTGCCATTCCTATGCATCTGAACTAAGGTTTTTCATTACCATGTGACTAACAACCAAAATTTCCCTCTTTTATTTTATCATCTCAATGTCTTGATATTATTGGGTCATCGAGGCCATTGGCATTATGTAAACACAAGTGGCGATGCTGACAGTCCAGCCACGGGAGCCTCCAGGGTTGACAAGGCTAACGACATCTCTATGAAGGTTACAGGCTTGGGCTGACAGGCATCCCATGCCCTCATGATAGTGCTATGCTTCCAGATCACACCCTATTCCTGTAGCTACCAATGCAGCAAGAGCCATGATGCTAATGATGTATTATGTTTTCAGAGATAAATGGAAATTTTGGTGAAACAGCATTTTGATGTTTGTGCTTAGCTTTTAGTAGTATTTGCTTCCTTTTATTTGGGAACTCTACTCTGGAATTTGACCAGGGAGCTGACTCACTTCCTGGAAATACCACACTCAGAATGGCCTTTCAGCTTTAACTTAAACCAAGGAATATGCTTCAAGTTTCTCTCTTCTGGTATGATGGCCCTTTAACAGGATATACCACAGTTCTTCATATAAATAATTCCATCATTAAAAACCCTACTCAGAGGATCAGCAGATGGCATTACAGTTACATTGCTGGACTCCCATGTCGTCAACTGTGGTTCAAGTCCTGGACCCAGCAGCTTGAAACTCATGCCAGGCACATGTGCCTGCATGCCCAAAATCCCATGGGAAGAAGGGAGGAGAAGGGATTGTGACATGGGCATCCCCCCTGGGGGTGAATTCTCATTTTCTGTCTCTCTGGTGAGTGCATGTGCCCTGTAGCAAAAACAAACAAACAAACAAAAACCCTACTCAGTTCTCCAGAGATACGCAGACCTTAATTCAACAGGAACAGAACTTGGGCTCTAATATTGTAATGACGCAAGAAATACAAGACAAAACAAAACAACTCCTAATCATTTAGATGCTTAATTGAAGTAGATTTTTGTATGAATAAGTACAAGCAAATGTTCTACAAAGTTGACTATTCATACTAAAGTCTTTCTATCATGAGCTTATTATGTTCCAAACATTTCAAAGTACTATACATACAAGACCTCATTTATCAGTTTTCTAGATAATGAGATTAAGGTTTAGAGAAATATTTAGGAACTTGACCAAAGTCAATGGTTAATACAGATCTGATGCCAAAACTCTATTTTTTTTTTTTTTTTGGAGAGGTTTTTGCTATAGGGCACACGTGCTTGCCAGACAGACAGAGAGAGACAGAGAGATAGAAAGCGAGAAATCACCCCCCAGGGGGTATGGCCACGCCGCAATCCCTTCTCCTCCATTCTCCTCTCAGGATCTTTTAAGCCACTGGGTTCGGGACTCGAACCGCGGTCGACTACGTGGGAGTCCAGCAACATAGCCATTACGCTAACTGCTGGGCCCAAAACTCTTATTCTTAATTACTATGATCTAGAATAACAAGGGATCTCTACAAAAGAATAAAGTTAGGGGAAGCCAGATGGTGGCACAATGGCAAAATGCAACATTCTGTGGCAATCCCACATAAAAAGGTTCCCAGTTCAGTTCCAGAGAATTCTTCCTTAAGTATGCCAGACACCACACACTCGCCCATGATCTGGGACTGGCTGAAGGTTAAGGTGGGTTGTGGCATCTGTGAGCATGTGTGTGTGTGTGTGTGTGTGTGTGTGTGTGTGTTCTGTTCATGAAGTGAAAAAAGAAATAAACCTTTTAAAAACAATGAAATTATGAACCTGATCATCACCAGTCTGCATTTATTATAGTTCATGAGCATTTATTCAATTTATGTTTGTGCCGCAAATTATGCTAGAAACTTTGAAAACAATGATGAACAAGACTGCTTGTGCCTTCATAAAGTTGACTTTCTCATTTTCCTTCTCAGACTTCTTGAAAGATAATCCAAGACCAACAAGTACAACTTCAGTTGAAGTACATGTATATGTAGTCAATCAAACTATCCTTAAAGTGCAACAAGGCACCTAACCTATAAAGAAGTATACTTCTTGAACTTTCCTGAAAGATATAAAATAACTAATGATCAGCATCATAATGTGTTTTCTAGAGATGCTTTAAAGTTTATTTATTTCATGAAGGAAAAACAAGCACCCTTTATAGTCTCACATTATAATTCTCCCTACCACTACCAAGTCATTCAGCCAGCCAGGATCACAGGTATGTATGTGTATGTGCCCAGCATGTATAGCGTGGCCCAGAAACTGAACCTTTGACCTTCCACGCGACCTCCAACCATTACAGAGTGTCACACTCCTGCTGTACCACCATGGCTGGGCCTCTTTCTAGAGGAGCTTTACTTGGTACAAGTACATTATAAAAATGCATCCAAGTTACAATTTGGCATAGTTTTTAAGATGCTAAATCCTTTTTTAATAAAAATATCAGATTTGGATTGATTAATAAATAGGGCCACCTACAGCATGAAGAGCTCACAGTGCAACTCCAGGATGAATCCACTTCTGCAGTATCAGCAATGTCAACTAACTCATTTAAAATAAGCTATCTTTGAAAACAAAAATACTATTTTTAAAATGAAACAGGCCTCAAGGAATCTCTGGTTTATAGTCGATATAATTCTCAAATACTAAAATTTCTTAAGCTTGCATTTGAAAAAACAAAAAAAGTCAATGCTGTTTCTCCCCTGCAGAAATATTGGATATTGCCTTTAATTACCAACAATGTATATAATATCTTAAAGAGTATGTGCCAAATGGAAGTTGAAGGAAAGGACAAGGATAGGTTTATGTCATCTACAAAATAAAATGAAAAACTTTTACTATATTGACTGATTCAATATTTTTGAAAAGAATAACCCAAGGGAGACTTTCCTTGACTTCTCTTTTACTTTAAGAGAACTGTTCACCATATTAAAAATAGGAGGGAATTCCCTGCTTACTTCAAAGTCATAGAACCTGTATTTCATGTCCCTCTAGTGAGAAAAAGCTGGCCTACTACAATGCTAAAATTAGAATGGAAGAAAAAGTAATCCAATTTATTTATATATAAAGGAAAAGAGTCCATTACACATCTAATAAGGTTGCCTGAGTGGTTTCTGCAACCGCAAAACAAGGAAACAGAAAAGACTCCATAGATTACATCACATTTTTATAGATTACATCACATTTTTATAGATTAATCATGACTCCCTTCTTCTGAAGAAAGGGCTTTCATTTCATGTAAGGTAAAATGGCATAAGTGATTTTCTTTCTGTAAGTCTGGTATATGAGTAGATACTTACCCTTCATGGTATGATGTAAAAGACTGATCAACTCTCACTATCTGATCTACCCACTTTCTCCCCTGTGCCTAAGATTCCACCAATGGCAATTCAGTCCTCTAAATCTTGTAGATTTTTTATTTTAAATGTGCCTTTTCTTTTGTGGCCTAGCTTATTGTGGTTGTAATAGCCATTGGCACTTCTGAATTTCTCTTTATAGAACTCTGAATACATATTTGGATTAGCATACTTCAAATAGCTGGCTAAAGTAGAATGCAAAATTCTAAATAATATATAAAAGTACAGGGAATTTACTAAATTTAGAATGGAAATTAAGCTATCTTGAAGGTCATGACATTTATTCCTCGCCTCAAAATATGCGAACTTACATTTTTTTTTAATTTTTTTTTCCATAGGGTACGTGTGCCCACTGGAGAGACAGTGAATGAGAAATCACCCCCCCAAGGGTATGGTCTTCCCACAATCCCTTCTTCTCCATTTTCCTCCTGATATTTTTGGGCACATGTGTTCAGCATGAGTTTCAAGTCACCCAGTCTAGGACTTGAACCATGGTTGGTCATGTGGAAGTCCAGTGCTCAACCACAATACCAGTTGCTGACCTTCACTATGTTTTAATCATATAGCATAATATTCAGGAAATAAATTATTCATCATATTCCGTATCTAAATGGGAGGGTGAGCTTTGTTGTCCAAGATAATCATCAGAACAAGTGTCCCAAAGTAAGTACTTAAAACAAACAGGAAAGTCAGGGGCTACTAGCAAACCAGGAACATGACTTCCCAAAGTTCAGAAAAAGTACAGAAACTATCAAAAAGAATGTTAGGAGATCAGCCACCAAAACCAGTCTTTCAGAGCTGTGTATTCATATGTGTAGACAGCACAAATGCTCCAGGACCATAGGAGGTCAGTACCTATTGCTACATCATTTTATCCCAAGCTAAATACTTCTAAAGGTCTAAGTTCTTTGAATCCTAACTTTATGGCTGATTACCTCCAACAATTCTTCATAAATAACTTAAAATTAAAGAAATATAAGAAGGATGCTATTGATATTTACTTCTACACACTAGCTGAAACTCCTTTAAATATTAATATTCATTACTTTTTGGAGGAAAGTGAATGGTCCTTCCCCTACCTTCTTCATTTTTATATATCCCTTGATCCTAGCAAATAATGGATTTTTTTTCTTTTCCTAGAAGGAATATACATGTGCACAGATTGAAATGTGTTTTAGCAGAAAATCAATCTCTCTAATGTTATCTTACTTAGTATTGGAAGAATAAAAGAACGATAAACAAAGAAATCCCAAAACAGTGAAGTATTTACATCTTTTTATAAAGCAAATAGTTAAAAATTTAAACTTGTTGAGATTAATCTGTCACTCCTAACCCACAAAAAGGCTATTGAGTTAGGTCACTAACCCTGAATAGAAAATAGATCCATCCAACTTTATTATAGCAGCCAATATGGTAGTCAGAGCCAGCCTGAATATAAAAGTCAACACTAATAAAATAATATCAAGATCAGTGACAAATAACAACTAACAATGATATACACCTATGCAACCCTCAAAGCCAAGGTGACTTTACCACAGGTTAATCTTGTAGTTAGAGGAGTCACTGTATTAATTGTGCAGTTTCATAACTAGGAATGTGCTGGAACTCCTAGAAACTTTGTCTAGAGATGGGCATTATGGAAATGTAATTCCTACTTGATGATGGATATGCTGCCTACTGTAAAGGAAAGTAAAAATTTAAAGACAGAATACTATAAGTTTAAAGTATAAATTTAAAGACAGGAATGACATGAGTGAATCAAAGAACACCAACTATACACCAACTAAATATCCTTTTACATTCCTTTTGGGATAAACATTTATTTCCTTCTTAGAGTTTTAAAATTTTAGTGATTGATACACACACACATACACACAAATATATATATATATATATATATACATATATATATATATGTATATATATATACATATATATATATTCTATAAATATATTCCTTGAATATATAAAAATGAATAATATATGTAATTCACAATCATATAGAAGAGAATTTGTGTGACAAATTTTTAAGAGATTTTAATCATATTTTCTCTCCTTTTATAAGTGTGTGTTTCTGTTGAGCAAGAACAAAAAAGAGATCTATAATCCTGATCATGTTGTCACTTTGGCCTTAGATATCTGAAAATTTAGAAATAAAATTAATTCTCAGTTATACCAAGTGATCCTAAACTAGGTTTTAAGTCAAATATTCTTCCATTATCTAAATTTCTTCACTCTCATTATTTAAGTCTTTGTTTATTAACCTAATTCTAATTATTGTTTTGTTTATGTACATAATATTGAAAAGGTCAAATCTTCTTGGTTGTAAATACAATACATACAGACAATACAATAAAATTTTTATATATTCACATATAATACAAATGCATTACGTATTTACATTTCATGGTGAAAGTGTTCTGCTCTTGGTCCAGTGGAGGCTGAGAATGGATTTTGACATGGAACAAAGATTCTGGGGTACCAGGAACAAAAGAACCAGTGCTCAGATGGGGAGATGGACCCAAAAAACACTCAACTTTGTCACATTAATCACCTTTCAGCTTTGTCTAGGAAAGAACTCTCATTTTTAGCAGGCTCAAGATAAAAAAGAAAGAGATCAAAGAGAGTGAATCCTTAGTAGACAGGTGATCACTAAATGGAAGCTGAAAATTCTGTTTCCTCTGATTGTTCTAGAGAAGGCTCTGGAGCCAATTCTAAATTAGATAGCCACCAGTGAAAGAACAGAAACCTCGTGCTAGCTCTAGAACTTCTCAGTCTCTTGGAACCATTGAACTGGAAAACATCATAGATCAGCCTTTGTGGCTGAAAAACAGATGCCATACTTTGATTTTTACCCTAGAAGAGGCAAAGAGATAGGGTAACAAGTGTTCATATGAGGGTCTTTCCACTCCTTATCTTACATGAATTTTCCTGGTAGGAGATGAAATATATTTCACATTTTGTCAATAGAGGAGATCACCTCAGTTACAACCTACCAACTCAGATGACATTCAAAGCACTTTGATAGCCCACTGCAACTAACAATGATCTCTCAATTTCCTGGTTCCTGTTATAGTTCACCAAGCCCTGGTGATATTCTAGGGTCTTTGAGAACAGCACAGAGCAAAAACTAAGTGAAATCAAGCAATAGGGTAAGGTCACCACAGGAAGAGATCAGCAGTCTCACTGGAGTATAGCAAATTTAAACGTGTCTAGGACATACTGTAACATTGCCAACAGCTTATTCCAAGAACCAGAGAAAAGTAAACAGAGTAATGTTGAGTCAATGGAAAAGTTATCTAACCAAGGGAGAGGCAGACTCAGATTAAACTTCTGTTTACAAACAGAAAAATATTCAGTCAATCGGAAAGTTACCTAGTTAAGAAAGAGGAAGACTCAGGTGTTTTTTGTTTTTTTTTTTCTTTTCAGGTTTTAAAAATAACCTTTATTTGTTAAAAGTTAATAAATGTATTATAAGAAACTGAAAAACAAAAGAAGCAAAGAACAAAGTCACCCATAGTCACAAACAGCTTATAGTGGGATGTGCACTTCTAGGTCCTGGTTGTAAACAAAACACCCAATTTTATGTGACTGGGATAGTATAGAGCTGATAATGAATTATCTTACAAACATTATACTTAAGAGTATTCTGTTGCTTTATGTTTTAAACTGACCATTAAGGGAATGTGATACTTTAGCCCTCACTACCAATACTTTTACATAGAAGCCTGCTGCCATTTTTGTCTTCTGTGAAATTTTTGTCCCAAGAAAGGATTATTTCTTTTTAACAGATTGAGTTGGTATACTGTAGTCTTGATTATCAGACTCAGTCTTTTTAAAGGATGCTTGAAGTATCCCGTTGCAGGAGGAACAGACTGGCTAGAGCTTAGGAGTAAGGTTCAGTCTCTCTGAACTTCATGACCTAAGATCCAGTCCCAGGAGAAAACTGGAGTAGGAACCAGAGGTCAGGAGCCCATCAAGTAAAAGATCTGTATAGCAGCCTGGCCATGCTACTATGGAATTGCAAGGTACACAAAGATGAAGATGCAGATCTCTTCTCAGCAAGACACTGAATCATTGTCCTATACTTCACACAGCAAGTGTGAAGTAATGGACTTTTTACAAAAATTTCTGGTAGAAAGGGACCTTCAGTGTGTTGCCAGTCAGGCCTCCACTGGTTCAGAAGCAGGCAGGGATGAACAAGGCTCTGAATGGCTGCTCTGAATATCCAGTTCTTGACTGCATCCTGCATGGAGCCTTCTCTTTGCCTGACACAGTGGCACCTGCAAATGAGAGAATGTGAGACAGCCCTGAAGAGAGCATAGCTGAGTCCATGGTGGCACCATAGAAGAAAAAATGAATACATAAAGGAAGATAGATTAGTTCAGAAGCCCAGTCTTGAAAAGGAGAATGACCTTCATGGTATAATGATATATGAAATTTGAGGCCAAATATTGATGCTACAAAAGACAATTTTATCCTATTTGTATGAATAATTCATAGGAACCATTATTCTCTTTTCAGTAATTTTTTTTGTCTAAATATTTTATATAAGTCCTTCTTTCTTAAGAAAAATTCAGAAATTGTATAGTACATCAGCCTGAAATATTTTCTAATACATGCTGCTTGAGTTAATGAAAATCCTGAGATAAAACTTACATCTTAAATTATTTTAGGGAGCATTATACAGCTTGTAGAAAACTGCCATTTTCTCTGCTGGATAAACCGTTTCTCTCTGGTTTTGCATAATAAATATTTGCAATTTTCAAATTCAGGCATTATAAATCACTATATCCCTTTGAAATACAACCAGTCAATTGTCTTCTTCAGCTAAAATATATTTAGTTGCTTTGCTGCTTTTTAAACTATTATAATCAAGGATCCAAATTAAACCAAAATTAACGGTACATAAAATGTATTATAGAAGATTTTATACACTTACCACCTGAAAGTTTTCAACAATAACAATAAAAAACAAAGAGAGAGAGAGATTTAAGGTGAAACCTTTTAGATGAAAACATTATAGAGAGTACTTTTTTTTAGAATTATTTTATTTAACTTTATTTATTTATTTAAATTTGATCAGAGAGGGACAGATAGAGAGAGAGGGAAAGCAAGAAAGCAAGCCATTAGGTCCAGAACTAGAACTGCAGATGGCCATGCAGGAGTCCAGTGCCCTTAACCAGTACGCCACCTGTCAACCCCTAGGGAGTACATTTCTATCATTAGCTAGTGACTGTAGATTATCTAACCAGTATTGTAACTAAATTATGATATATCACAATTAAAACCAATGAATTTTTTTAACTTACAAACTGTTTTTTGTCTTCTTAAGGCACAATAACAGACTAAAGACGGAGAAGAATCATCAAGGATGTCTCGAATATCTAGTCTATAGAAAAAAAGCATAGTGGTCCCTATTTTTGAGGCCACTATGAAAAATGAAAAGATGATGAAGAGTGAACCGCCCATGCTCATACAGCCAGCATCAGTTTTTGTGGGCATGAAGCTAGCACATGACACTAGGCTCCACACTAGGAAGAGCCCTGCACTTGATTTAATGCTCTCTCACCATCCTGACAAATTTTAATAATTTCTGAGGGAGAGATCCTGCATTTTCACTTATACTGGGTCACTCAGGTTGTGTAGCCAATTTTGCATAAAAAGAGGCTAATTGAAAATCAAGAAACATCAGGGCCAGCAGGTGGCATGGTGGTTGAGGCACTGTTTTCTTACATGGCCAATAGTGGTTCAAGTCCCACATCTGGTGGCTTGCTTTCTCATTTTCTCTTTCTCTGTCTCTCTTGTCAAATTAGAAATAACAAAAATGAATAAAATTAAATAAAATAATTCTTTTAAAAAAACAAGAAACATCACCTCCATTGCCACATGACTTAGCACAATATCTAATATATAGTATGCATACAGGAAATGTTCACTGGGTGAATTAAATCACCTTTACTCTCTAATTTCCAAGGTAAATTTTATTCTGCTCAAAATTGTTGACTTTTCTTAAGGCATATATGGAAAAAAAATCAAAGAAGGAACATTTCCCTATGATAATTCTTTCCCATATTGACTTGACCCTAATATTCTCTTTATCTTTTTTACAGTACGCAAATCATCCATTTACACTATTCATTTACTGTGTGTTACTGGGTTACACTGGTGTCCAAATCAGCATGAACATATCCAGAGCCCTGGGATACCGAGGCATGATTCCTTTCAGTGAGAAGCTATTTTCATAAATACTTCTTTAAGGGAGCACAAAAGATAACTTTGGATTTTGACAGTAAGAGTCCCAGAGGCCCTTGAGGAAAGAAGGGCTTTCAAACTCTGGACTCCAGAAAAGCAGTGAGTCATTTTGTTTCAGAAAGAGCTAGGAAAGTGATTTGACTTTCTCATGCCCCCTGAGAAAATATCACTTATATGCACTTCTCTGGGTAGGTTTTGGGGATTTCTGCACAGTTGATGTGTTCTATTTGTTACAGCTCAGCACTTACTGTAGGGACGGACCTGGTGGCAACATGTTTAACTGTGTGACTCTCCTATGGCCACAGCGATTGGACAACACATGGGCACCAGTCTCTAGGGCAGCTCCTTATCTGAGTTTGAATCCAGACTTCATATGGAGCTAGAGTTAGAAAAGAGAAGTTTCCACTGTCAGGTCATGCAGTCATGAAGTCAGAGCAACCCTTTATAACTGTGTTGGAGAAAGCCATTACACAGACAAAAAAAGGGAATAGAACAGAAGTGCAGAGAAGCAAAAGTTAGAAATCCCAGGTGAAACAGAGGGAGTATCTGTCTTCATTTCTATCAGCTCTCCAGTTTCCAACTCTACTCTCCCAAGGCCCTGCTTTTCTGTGTTTCTTATATGAAACAAATATCTTTTCACAGAGTTAGCTTTGTTCCTTGCAATCAAAGGTCTAGGAAACCATCCCTGAAGAAAGTATTCTAAGTTATCTGATCGCACTTACTGTGAAATTGAAACACCAACAGCTCGCATCCCCTAAAATATGGACATCTAGGCCTGGCCATAAGAGATTAGATTAGGGGGAAAAATGTCCCTCTCAACCTCAGGAGAAACATTGACCCTTAGCAGTCTAAAAGTGAAAAGTCCTTGCTCCTTCTCTGTGTTCATTCTAGCTCTTTCAAATGTACCCACCCAATGCTTACAGACTGCCCCTCTCCAGTTGCCATCTAGAGAGTAGGAAACCCAGCCCTCTCAAGGACTGCACAGTCCTGACACTTGGGGAGCCACAGCAGCCACACTAGCATAAACTCAATGACAAAGACTTGACATGACAGAGAAGCCAAGGAGCCCGGAAGAAAGAAAAGAATCTCAAGAATAGAAACAAAATCAAGCCCGAACCTAGATTCTAAGCCATTCAAGTCCTTGCATATCCCATGGCTGCTATAATCTGAGGAAGCAAAAGGTAGTTTCATACATCAGTGCACTTGATACTTCTTGTTAAATTCATCTACAATCTGTGCTGTAAGCCTTCTTATTATTTTTTTCATACTGCTTCATTTGTCCTGCCCTAATAAACTTTCAAAGGAAGATAATGACAAGAATTCCCCCTGTATCCTCTACAATATTTGACACAACACCTGTAAGGTATTTTAAAATACTTACTTAAGTGAATTGATTAAATGACTAATTTCTCTAAGGGGGTTAATAAATTTCTATTTTTCATACAGTAGAATCTAACCCAGTATCTCGACAGATAAAAGAATGTATAAAGCACAAGAGAAAAATGTTTTACCTACTCTAAACCTTAATTGATTTTCAAGTCTTTGTTGAATTGTCCCCAATATTTTTTAAGACTTTTCAGAACATGGATTTCTGCCAGGTCAAGCTTGCGATACCCTTTTTTCAGGCCAGCTGAAGTCACACATTGCATCTGCCTAAAGTAGATTCTTGGTTTGTTGAGCTTTCTGCAAACATAGTACATGGCACCTTACAGTTTTCTTCACACATCAAGCCCTTAATAAGTACTTCATAATTTTATGCAGTCTACTTTCCTGAAAGAGTCTTTCAATTAGCCCAAGACTAGGGGTGAAACAAAATCTTAAAGATTATTTTTAAAGAAAATTCCAGAAGGGATGCCAAAAGCCATTGCTCCTTTTCCTCAAGAAGAATAAGTCTTTGTATGAGATACACCCTCGAAGTGAGAGTTTCTTCATTTTTTTTTTCCCGATAGTGAATACCTAGGTCATCTACGACCTAGCTACGACCACCTGGACCTCAACGTGGTTGGGCCTGTCATGCCACAGTAGATTCTCTCCTTGCTTTTCTCACCTCTCTTGATGATTGGGTAAATCCTTTAACTCCTAATCAAAGTACACACAAACACACTGGCTTATTTTTGTCCATGTGACAGGAACATGGGACACTGGACTTCCTACCTTTACTTGTTTTAATTATACTTTTTAATTGACAAATATAATTGTACATATTTATGGTACACGCTGTGATTTTTCAGTACATGAATATAGTGTATAATGATCAAACCAAAGCAATAAACATACTAGCAATATCAAACACTTATCATTGCCTTGTTATGAACATTTGAAATCCTCTCTTCTACTTTGAATACACACTGAATTGTCACCAGCTATAGCTACTCTACTGTAGAGCTCATTTCATTATCTACTTGCAGTTTTTATCTGTTAACCAAGTACTCTCTAACCTCCAAACTCCTCTCTTCTTTTCAGCTTCTGATATCTATTATTCCACTCTCTTCTTTTATGTGATCAAGCCTTTTAACTTCTACTAATGAGTGAGAACATACCTGACTTCTCTTCCAATGTCTGTGTCATTTCCCTTAGTGTAATTTTCTCAGGTTCATTTATGTTGTCACAACTAACAAGATTTAATTCGTTTTTAGGCTGAATAATATCCTATTGTGTACATATACCATATTTTCTTTATATATTCCTCAGTTGACAGACACTTCGATGGGTCTAACCTTTCCTTTTAACCACTCACTTGGAAGTCTAACATTTGATTTTCTCATGTCTGGCACCCCTAGGCCATAACAACTCTGGTGCTACTTACCCTCTCTCTTTCCTTATTTCTTTTCTTCTTTTCTTGTGTGTGTCTCGTTTCCTCTAAATAGAAAATTTACTCTGATTCTGAAGAAGTAAAAAATGAGAATGATAGAATTTCTGTCTTAAAGAAACTCATAATCTAGTGAAGGAAACTATCGATTAAGCAAGCTATTAGAATATAATACAGTAATTTTTAAAGCTATATACACAGTGAAGTGCTTGATTCTTCTCTGGAAATCAGAAAAAAAAAACTCTAAAGAGATAATGTCTGAGCTAGTTTAAATATCTATCAACTATTTTGCCCAAATACTATAATATTGGCCATCAGTTTCAGACATTGCTTCTAGAAAATATGAAGAAGAGCATTTGTAAGTTTAGATTAAGATTCTAAAAATTTCTCTCAGGTAAGTGTGGGTAACTTGAAGAAAAGAGTAAAAAAATATATATCTGTGTAGTTTTCAGAGTTTTTAAAACTTATATTTGAGATTGTGTCTATTTTTCACAGCTCATTATGTTTAACATTTCCTTTCATTTAGTGAAAGTATTTAGTAGCATCTTAAAGGCCATTGTGAAAGTAGTAACAAAAAGATGATCCTGGCTCTACTTGAGAGATTTTCTCATTTTTGTTCCTAAATTTAAAAAGTTAAGTAAAAAGCTTAAACTATTACTAAATACGTATTTATTTAATTACTAAATGATTTTTAAAAATGATGTACAGTTCCTTATTGGAAAAGATGAATATAAGAATTATCACATATAAATAACCAACCATGATTACTCTTGTATTTGAATGAAATTTTCTGTTTATTTGAGGATTCCTGTTTATCCTCTTTATGAAAGTATCTCTATAATTACCTAATACTGAACTTAAAATTTTACTATTAGAAATGAAATTTAGGATTTACTATAAAGTTTCCTTCCAAAAAAAATACTTTAAAATAGCTAGTGGAATACTGACTGGAGAGATAACCATTATCAGACAATAGCACCTTAAAGGCAATTGGTTTATCAAATGTGTTTTACCTGATAGCTAAGTTCAAGTCAGCTACTAAGAAAATGGAATTTGTAACAGAGTTGAAAAAACACCAAGAACGAGATGAGAACTAGCCCAGGTAAGATTATTAATAGCAGGCATTAGAAAGCCCGAAGAGTATCAGATGAGAGAAGAAATCAGAAAAGGGAACAAAAGCAAATATATAATCACACTTTTTTTTTTCTATGACTGACCCCAAATTCTTTTTCTTAGGACATGCTTTATTGGGAAAATTATTATCCTCATTTTAAAACTTAAGGTGTGGGGGTTGTTCTGTGCCCAGAATGAGCTGCGTATACACACTTCACAACTGGTTCCTTTAGTTAATTACAGCTGAAACATTTGTTAGCTAAATGAGAGAGATAAACAAATGAATAAAATAAATTTAAAAAAGAACTACTGCAGGTTCTGAAAAGTAAACAAAAGCAGAGAGCTTGCAGAGAGGAACTGAAACTTAGAAAAGGAACTGAGGAATGATTTCTTTTGTTCTTCTTAGAACTTGGCCCTGGAAGTGGAACCTAGAGTAATTTGACAATGGCACTAGGGCAAACCCCATATTTCTTACCAGATAAAAGGAAAAGGAGATCCTATGAGCTGTAAATTGTAAAGGAATTTTAGTGCATTAAGAGCAAGTTAAAAAAAAAAAAATCCCCCAAATCTGTGAAACTATATATGTTTTAGGCTTACTCTTCATCTACATATGGGAAAGACAGACCCAAATCAGCATAGTAATGACTTTGAGAAACAAACAAACAAAAAACAGATTTAAGCCACTGCCCATGTCTCAGAATAACCCTTGTGTTACTCACAGACGAATCATAGTATTGGAAGAATGCTTTGAGAACTGAGACATAAAACACAGATCCCTTGATTTTAATCTACTGAAGTCATTTGCTTTCTAAACATCAACATTCTCCAGGGGGTTATAACCAGACCCAGAGTCTATACAACAAAATATTCACATACTCCAGAATAAAATTCAAAATTACCCAATATGCCAATATCCAGGAAAGGCTAACCAATTCTCAGAGAGAAGATACAATAAACAATTGCCATTCTCAAGATGATATAAGCGTGTAATTAGCAGGCAAAGATTTTTAAAGCAGCTAAAGCAGATATGCTCTGGAAGTTAAAGAATAATACATTTTAAATGAATGAAAGGATAGAATCCTTAGGAAGCATATTATTAAAAAATGGAATTTTTGAAGAGAAAAAAACCTGAAACTAAAAATTCACTGGATAAACTCAATAGAAGGTTAAAGTGATAGGAAAAATTCAGTGAACCTGAAGATGAATCAATAGTAATTATTCAATTTGAAGAAAAAAAATTTTAAAAAGATTTCAAATTAGCAGTGCCTAGGGGTCAGCAGGTGGTATGGTGGCTAAGGTGCTGGACTCTTACATGGTTAACCACAGTTCAAGTCCAGACCTGGTAGCTTAAAAGTTATGCCAGGTACCTGTGCATGCATGCCCCAAATCCTGAGAGAATGGAGAAGAAGGGCTTGTGGCATGGCCACCATCTCTGAGGGCTTTCATTTCCCACTTTTCCTCTCTCTGTCTCTCTCCAATGAGTGCACTCACCCTATGACAAAGGTGAAAAAAAAAAGAAACAGCACCTCAGATAACCTGTGGGACATGAGTCTCCCAAAAGAAAAATATCAAGATCAAATATCTGAAAAAAAAGTCTCAAAATTTAGTAAATTCTGACAACTTATGTATATTAACATATCTGAGAACTGCAGAATGTCCTTACTGGAAGACAATTCTCTATAGTATTTCTGCACATTTTATATCAGCTTTTCTTTGGGATTTTCTTTACAAGCATGTTTGTACAGCGAAATCCTTGGATGATACAGATACTACTTTCCTCTAAAGTACAAGGCACATTGGTTTTATGACAATTATAACAAAAACATACTATTTCCTTTAAGGAAAAAATTGGGCATATTTATTATCAGGCTCCTTAAAACACCGACCTTTCCTCAGCTGTGACTCAACTCTTCTATATGTATAACATTCTCCTGGGATGTTCCACCTCACACTGTGGAACTTGGGAGAGAGGTAAACCAATGTAAATATGAAGTTCATGCTGCCTGAAGTTTCACAAATAGTAACTCCTTTGTCTTTTGGCTAGAAGTATTATGTAAACTACCAGCACCCATAAAACCATAGGCTAACTTGTTAGCTTGTAAATAAGGTAAAATCTCAGAACCCTCATAGTACTTTACTACCCCAAATAAGATAACCTACTACTAATAAAATAATAATAATAATTCTTAGACTCATCATCTCCTAAGTTCTGAGCCCCAAATGTAAAAGAAAAAAAAACTTTAATACTAAGAAAAAAAATTACCTACAGTGGAACAATTATGTGAACTCTATGGATTTCTCATTGAAAACCAGAAGACAATGGAACTACATCTTTAAACTGATGACATAAAAGAACTATCAACCCAGAATTCCATATCCAGCAAAAATGTCATCAAAAATGAAGGAGAACTGATGCCATTCTCAGATAAAGAGAAACTAATAAAAGTCAGCATTAGCAGACGTAATCGACAAGAAATGATAGTGTTGATTTTTCAGCCTGAAGAGAAATAATACCACAGGAAAACATGACTCTTTAAAAATAAAAGAACTACAGAAATGACAAATATCTGAATAAATTTAAAATATTTTTTTTCTTTTAAAATCTTATAAAAGCAAAAATTGTAACACATAATTATGCTGGACTTTACGATGTATGTAGATGTTATACATATGCTGTCTGTAACATGAACAACGGGGATTAAGATAGCTCTATGATTGTAAGCTTTCTACATTTGGCATGCGGTTTTACAATATAAACCGTAGAGACTATGAGATGTTAGGAATGTATATTGTAATACCTAAAACAACTGCTGAAAAATAATATAAAGCTAAATAGTCAAAAATTCAATGTTCAAATAAACCAAGAAGGTAGAGAGGGAAGAAGGATAGAAATAACTGAGGGGGAAAAAAATAACACAGAAAGGACAGAAAAAAAAATATTAAAATGGTAGACCTCAATCCAATAATTTCAATAACTGAATTCCCCGCGTGCCTTGGCCGGGGTCTGCCCCGCGTGCCGTGGCCGGGTCCTGCCCCGTGTGCCATGGCCGGGGCTCTGCTCCATGTGCCCTATCCGGAGGTCCGGCCCGACCAGGGCTCTGCCCCGCGTGCCGTGGCCAGGGCTCTGACCCCGCGTGCCCTGGCCGGGGTCTGCCCCGCGTGCCGCATCAGTTGATGGCCATCTCTGCTTTCCTGAGCCGCATTCCTGAAACTGTGTTCCATGGAAATTCACCTACATTTGCGGGGCTGCACGAGACCCACCCTTGGTCCAGCCCTGAGTGGAGTCTATGTTCCCTATTGTTGGGAACTTTATGATCTGATAATTGGAAAAAAAAAAAAAATCATGTTTATCATAAAAAATAATTAGAATAATAATAATAATGATTGGGGGAAACATAGGAAAGATATTGAATGTTGAAGCGGGGAGATTAATGTCTCTGTACTGACATGCATGGCATTCCCTTTTGAAAAAGCAATGTAATACACTGTAAAGTTATATGTAATTCAATGTAATAAAAAAAAATAAAATAAAATAAAAAATTTTAAAAAAAAAAAGAGTCTTTTACCAGTAGGTGGCATGGTGGTTAAGGCTTTGTACTCCCACATAGCTGAGGCTTGAGTCTCAGACTCAGTGATTTGAAAATCACTCTGATGCATGTGTGCGTACCCAGAATCCCAAAAGAAGAATGGAGGAGAAGGGGTTGTGGCACAGCCAAACACACTTGAGTTGTGGGGCAGATTTCTCATTTTCTCTCACCCTGGTTAAAGCACATACCCTATGGCAAAAAGTCTAAAATAAATAAATAAATAAACAAACAAATAAATAAATAAATTTACTTCCAAAATGTAAAAGAGAAGGGCACACGTCCTAACTTATTCTATGAGGGTACTATTACACTGATATCAAACCCAGACAAAGATACTGACACGAGACTTAAAGTCACAGCAATTGATGTTAATTTCTCTTTAAATATTTTACTAAAAATAAAAATATCTGATACATAAAAATATACGCTTATAATGAGTTAATAACATATACAATAGAAATTTTTACCCTAAACATCAGCCTTTTTTTGAGAGAGAGAGAGAGAGATTTTTGGTATAGGACATGGGGCATGTACACTTACTAGAGAGATAGAGAGACAGAAAGCAAGAAATCACCCCATTTGGGTATAGCCACACAGCAATTCCTTCTTCTCCATTCTCCTCTCAAGATCTTAGGCACACACGCATACACACCCTGTGTGAGTTTTAAGCCACAGGGTACAGGCCTCGAACCACAGTTGCCTATGAAGGAGTCCGGTGACATAGCCATTATGCCATCTGCTGGTCCTAACATAAGCCGTTTTTACCCTAAAGAACAGAGTAAAATTTTATGGGAGAATGGTAACATAATTTTTTTTGAGAAAAGGAAACAGTGTAAATTATTGTCAAAGAATTTGCTCAATTAGGATGATAACAAGTTCACATCACAATCATATTTAGATTCTATTGGATACATTTTATAAAGTGTTTAAAGTCTTTATTAATATACTATATGCCATAAATTACAATTTTGCAACTATTACTAGAATGATAAGTTTCAAACAATAACTTTAAAAATGTATGATGGAGAATGTAGATTTTGCAAATCATTTTGAAGTTATTAAAATTTAAAAATTTGAAGACTCCTGGAAAAGATAAAGTTATGACAACTAAGCTATGAAATTTATGTCTCTGTGGCAGAAGTATATGATAGGAGTGAAAAAAAAGTCGTCCTCTTCTGAATGTGCAAAGAACATAAAACAGCTAATCATGTCCTGCTTTCCCCTTCTTGCACTGTTGGCCCTGCAGCGGGTGGGGCTGTCTTTCTCCCTCTTATCAGTTGGTCCTCTGGGAAGGACCTCCCTTCTCCCAGGAGGTCCAGTGAATTCTCCCCTTCCTTTCCACAGCACTCCCCGTCTAACAACATCTCAGAGAGGGATTCAGAAGTTTGTGAAATCTGAGATACTGAGCATTTCCTGGGACCATTAAAATAATTTCACAGGATTGTACTAAATTTACATTTTTTGTTTGCTTTTGTTTTTGTTTTTGTTTTTTTTTAGTTTCTATTGGATATACTTAAGAGAGTAGTTTAACAGTTTTCTTATAAAATAGTAATCATTATGTCTGCCAAAAAGTACATCTTTTGTAATAAAATAAAATTATAATTTTAAAAATTTAGATATTGGGACCAGCAGATGGCATAATGGCTACATTGCTGGGCTCCCACATTGTCAATCATGGTTCAAGTCTCAGTCCCAGCAACTTAAGACTCATGTATGTATGCCCAAAATCCAGACAGGATAATAGAGGAGAGGGATTGTGGTGTGGCCATATCCTCTGGGAGGGTGATTTCTCACTTTCTGTCTCTATTCCTCTCTCTGTCTCGCCAGTGAACACACATGTCCTATAGCAAAAATCTCCATTAAAAAATATATAAGGTATCAACTTAACAGTGTGTAAAGGAGTACATACATTACTCCTCATGGGTAAGGGTTCAGAAAGGAAAACAAAAGACTAATGATTTCCTGTACATATACATATTTCAAGTAAAGTCTACAACCCTATGCCTAAGAATTTTACAAGAAGAAAAGATGTAAAAATTATATAAAATGAGAAATCTCTTCAATCAAAAGCAGCCCTCCTTTATTTTTTAATTTATTTTTTATTATTATTTGTATATTAACTCACTATACATCATTTAGATTGTGAAGAGACTTTACCCAGCATGATATATATCTCAGTCCAGCCCAGTTGAGACTATTATACACATCCTCATCAACTAATAATAAACCTTATCTGTGTCCCACAAGTGTCTTACCTCTTCATATCCCCCCCAAATTTCCTTTCCTATGCTCTTCCCCTCCCACACTCTCTTTCCACTTTGTCTCTAGTTTCCATTACAATTTTTAATACTTTTATGCTCTGCAGTCTTTCAGTCTCTACCATAGAGTGTGGACAGTTGGTATATGCTAAGTGGAGACATACAACGTTTCTCTTTCATAGCCTGACTTGCTTCACTCCACAAGGTATCTTCCACATTCATCTACTTTCTATCAAATTCCAGGGCCTTGCTTTTTTGTAATGTCTGAATAGTATTCCATGGAGTATATGAGCCACAGGCAATAATCCCCCAAATAGACAAGTAGGATTACATCAGATTAAGGAGTTTCCGTACAGCAAAGGATAACATAATTAGTGTGAATCAACGACCCTCAGAATGGGAATTTTTGTTAACTGTGCCTCAGATAAGGGGCTGATAACTAGAATATACAGGGAACTCAAGCAGCTTACCCGGAAGAAAATGATTAACCCAATTAAAAGATGGGAAAGTGAGCTGAATAAACAACTCTCTAAGAAAGACATATGAACAACCAGAAAGCATATGAAAAAATGCTCAACATCCCTCATTGTAAGAGAGATGCAGATCAAAACCACAATGAGATACCACCTAACCCCAGTCAGACTGGCGAAGATCTAAAAAAAAACAAATAATGGTAAGTGCTGGAGGGGATGTGGTGAAAGGGGAACACTCCTACACTGTTGGTGGGAATGTAAATTGATCCAGCCACTGTGCATAACGATATGGAGGTTCCTCAAAGACCTTCAAATAGAACTACCATGTGATCCAACAATTCCACTCCTGGGTATCTACCCAAAAGATAGCAGCCCTCCTTTATAATAAAGGAGCTCCAAAGATCCCTGCTTCCATAGGTTGGGTCAGAACATACTTGCACTAGGCAGTCATCTTCAGGGTATTAGCCAGGAAGAGTATAGCACTGGAGGCAAAAGGTGAATCCCTTTAAAGGGAGATATTACACTTCACTCTCCACTTTCTATAACCTTCCTCCCATATAAGCCAATATTATAATCTTTTTTCCCAAGGAAAAAGAATAAGTGTAATTGATCAATTGTACATTGTAATACATAAAACAATTCTTTGTCATTTGGCCGTGTGTGCATGAAAAGTTTTCCATCAAGCAAACAAAAATCAAAGAGAGTGACAGCATCTCCATCTGGCCCACAAGGATGTTGACTTTCCAAACATGTGACGCTTCTCGTGCTGGGTGTAGTGAAAGAGCGCATGACCCATCCGACTTCCTGCCAGTATACTTTCCTAAAGCCAAGTACATTTCTTGGGTTAGGTAGAGTTCCAGACATGAGTAAGTTCCAGCAACATTTGTGTCAGATTGAAAAGGTAGAATTGAATATGAGGCTGTACCTACCTTCATTACTTCTCTTGACCTGCCAGATCATGTCTGCGTTCTGATCATGGCAACTTCATTGATCCTATGATTAGTAAAGGCAGGGGCTCTTTTGCTAACCTAGTTCTGTGACATGAGCTCAAAATACTCTCTGAAAGCTGAATTTCCTGTTTCTTCTCCTCTCTTCCTGATTCTAGAATCAGTTTAATAAGTGTAATTACTGTAATTAATCTTTTACCTTAAACTAGCCGGAGATGTTTCTCACAAACACACCTCTACTGGCCTGGCCCATTTGGAACAAGATGCCAGTCATTAAGTACCTTCCAGATTACATTCTGTAGCATGCTCCAGGGACTTGGTTAATGTTAGGCTGTATCTGAAATCTGTATATTCAGCCTTGACTTTTCTCATCAACAGACCAAGGAGTTCAGCATTCCTTTCTCAAAGGTTGCAAGGGACTCTCAAGAGTTTCCCAGATATAATTGTGCTAATTCAGAACCCTCTAATGGTCCTGCTTCTCTCTAGCAAGTTTTGAGTCTCCAAACTGTTGTCACATTTGGCGTATATTATCTTACATTTTTATAGCCATTTGTTTTGAATCTCCTTATTATGAACAACCCAGTTAAAGTCTCTTTCCTTCCTAGAAACTAGATTATATGAAAATTACCACATTATTTTGTTAATTTACACATTTCAGTTTCTGTTCATTTAGACTAGAGTGCAGTACATTTCTCAAGGAGAGAAAAAACAAGTTTTTATGTAGCTTCTTCCCTTTCTGAACTTCAAACAAGAATTCTGTGCAGGTGTCACAGCTTACCGATTTTCTATCTCTAATTCCCTCCTCTTCTGAAAAATTGAAGTCCTCTGTTTGCTTTAAATAGTAATTTTATCAACACACAGAAGCCAATGCAATTCCTTTAATTTAGGCTATTTGATGCAGTGCACAAGGCTCCCATGAGGGAAGAAAATATATTTTGCTTCCCAAAACCTCACTTCCATCCACAGGCAATCAAGGCTAAATTATTTTAAACCTGCATGCACTTGAAACTACATCCATCAGAAGGTATTAGGCCAGCAATAAGGTCCTTAAACCACATCTATAACTTTCCTAGATCTGGCTATTCACCTGGTAGCATCTAGACTTCTTTCCAACCTACACATCATTTCTACGTTCTTTCCAGACAGCTGCATCCGCACATACTCATCACCTGTCTTCACCACTTCACTGTATAACAGTGCCATAAATAAGTTCGACTATTATATATAAGCCTACTTGGTATTCTCTTTTATTGGCCACACACTATCTGCTCTTCATGAGTTCGCTTCCACATACCTTTCATGTTCTGTGCACCTTCAAGCAGCATACCCCGTCTCCTGTGAGTGCTCCGGAGGGAAGACAAGGCTGTGGGAGCCGAGCAGATTCAGCATATCCCAGTGTGAGCTGAGTGACACTGGGCAACTCATTTAACTGTTTGAGCCTTCATCCCCTCATCTATAAAATGGGATTCATAATACTTACCTTATTATGTTGTCGAGGAAAACAAATGAGGTAATTTATGTAAAACACCTGGCTCAGCACCTGGTGATATAAAAAGGGAAAAGGATGAGTCTTTTGAAATGTAATTCTCCAGATGTGGTTTTATAACTCAGCCTATTGCTCATGACTAATAGAGGATTTGTTTAAAACCCCCAGAGGCACTTCTCCAGATGCTTTATGATTCATTTTTAGAAACAGTCTACAACTAATCAAAACTTTTTTTTTTCATTTGAGACAATGTGATGTTGATTTACTGAAATGTAACATCATAATCATTTAGGTAGCAGAGGTGCCACTGGCCTTGGCTCAGCCCTGTCCTCCCCCACCCTGCCTTTTCTTAGTCATTTCACCTCGTGTCTCACAGCACGTCACTCTAGCACTATTTCCCCAAGGTTAATTCAGGGCAGAAATGATTTCTTCTATGTCTTTGCCTTTCTACTAAACGGCTTTCTTCCCAGTTCCAGCTTCAAAGGGCCAAATGCTCCTAATAGATTATTTTCTATAAGAAGTTTCATTCTTCAAACAAAGGTTGTGTTTGTGCCAAACTTTCAAAAGCAAGTGGCCTGCCCAAAATTACAAAGTGAAAGTAAACATGTAACCAGAAATTGTCAATTCAATCAGTACGGGAATTGAGGTTGTTTCCTTACAATTTGGTTCTGTGAGTCAGGCTGGGAGTCCAGAATGAGGGGCTGGCGATGCTTTTAACTTGTACAGGAAATGAAAGCTGAGCTGCTTGTCTGTTTTTATCAGTCAGTGGAGTTTGCAACAAGACTCATCATCTTTAATACTTGATGAAGCAAATTACTATGTAAGACTGATACAGTGTGGAATTCAACTTTTGTCTCTAAACAAAAAGGATTACATTTTCTATTTAGTCAGCTGTAGATCAAATGTCATTAAAGTGCAGGGGTCACATACCACATTTAATTTGTTTTCACAAGAAGATACACAAAGGAAGAATTATACTTAACTAAAAAATACTGTAATGAGGAAGTCTCAATGACTTGTACTTCAATACAGTTAGTAGAAGTATATTGATGGTAATTATTTTTAAAATTTGTTCTGAAGAGCTAACTGCAGTTTGATATTTATAGTAATGCAACTATAAAAGGGCAAACTCAACATTAACCTTCACATTTTTCAGACAAATGTTCTAATGGCATAGAAAATTAAGAAGATAATTAAAATTGTCCAGAATACAACCATCCCCCATTTTTCATTATTCATTAACAATTTCATGTATTTTCTTCCATTCTTTTCTCTGGTTAGTTTTTAAATATTTGCAATAACATAATCATTTATATCCTTTTTTTCCAACTTCTCACTATAACCTGAATACTTTCCATATCATTAAAATCTCTTTATAAATATAATTTTAATAATCCCACAATATTGTTAAGGATGTATATAGTTTATTTAGCCATAGGATATTTTTGGTATTTTACTTTGTATATAAATATGTGTGTATTAACATTTATCAAAAACATTTTTTATTCTCTTAAAGCAGAGTAAGAAAAGTTAAATTACTGGGTCAATACACTTCAACATTTTACCATTTTTGATGTTATAGCATTGTGGTTCAGAACATAATTTTTTTTCTTTTTCTTTTTTTCTTTTCTTTTCTTTTTTTTTTTTTTTTTTTTTTTTTTTTTTTTTTGAGAGTTTTTTTGCTATAGGGCACATGCGCTCGCCAGACAGACAGAGAGAGACAGAGAGATAGAAAGCGAGAAATCACCCCCCAGGGGGATGGCCATGGCACAATCCCTTCTCCTCCATTCTCCTCTCGGGATCTTGGGCACGCATGCACACGCGCCCAGTGTGAGTTTAAGCCAATGGGTCCAGGACTCAAACCGCGGTCGTCTACATGGGAGTCCAGCGACATAGCCATTACGCTAACTGCTGGTCCCCAGAACATAAATTTTAAAGTCAGATGTAACCTGTATGGAACCCTGAGTCCACTGAAATTAGATTTATGTTCTTGAGCACATCATTTAACCTCTCTGAGGCTCTATATCTTCATCTGCAAAGTGAGGATAATTTCACAAGGTGTAATTCTAAGAAAAATTAAATTAAATAATAACATTTATTAGCCAAACTGTTTAAAACTTGAATCTACCTCATATGAACTCTGTTTTCACCAATGACTAGTTGTTTGATCTTGGATTAACATCCATATGTTTCATTTTCCTCATCTCTGGAAAAAACAATAGTGCCTACCTGATAGGAGTGTCATAAGACAAGACTGAGTTAATTCATGCAAAGCGACATAGAGCTATCCAGAGAGAGAACACTCAACAAATATCACTGCTGTGTCGCTGGAGAAAGGATTTTGCCCAATCCTCTCAAATAGTGAGCACTTCATTTCTATAATAATTACTTATTATAAATTCATTTCTAGAAAGATTATACATATTTCCTTACAACTAACAATGAAACACACATATGCTCTAGCCATTCTGTATAACAATGAAACAAAACGTTTACAATTTGAGGAATCATATAGTTTAACCTGCCAGTTATGTTTAAAAGAATAGGATCCTTTGATTTTAGGAAGAAAGATCTGAGAGTTCATCCAACCCAATCATTTAACTGTACTTGATCATCCTCCTTAAAGAAAGATGAAACAGACTAGTTTCTTAAATTCAAACACAATAAATCATGCATTTTAAAAAATCCACTGACCTCTTTAATCACGTTTATTCTTCTCGCCTCATTAGTGGGGCTGGCTACTGGGCACAATGCCATCTGCACAGCTCCTATAGATGTCCAGATCATTACGATCAATCACAGTGGGCTTACCTACCGTGTACCGCTTCCTACGTGGGACAGAATAAAATATCTTTTATGGCTATATGTCAGAAGAACATTTTTGTAACATTAGATGATGTTTCTTCTCTTCAATATTTTATTTCTCCTTTTACCTTCCCTAGTGTACCCACCCTTCCATTTGTCATCCAAGCAGCTGGAACAAGGTGTATCATTGCCTCAGAAAGATGATCTCAGAGCAGAAAGGAAAAATTAAATGATCCTTTCCCAGATTCTCCTGTGTGTGTATAACCTGGGCCCTCACAATACACCATGGATTTGAGAGAAAACATGATAATCAAGGGCAGAACTTCTTCCTTTTATGCCCCTTTCAGCTATAGGGAGAAGGTTTTCAATTTTCAAACAAGGGTGTAGAGTCAGAGGAGAAACAAGGAGACCATAGGAATGGTGTTTCTACAGGAGAAAGCTCATACTTCTATTCAGGTTAGTTTGAATTTTTGAGGTCTAAAACAAGAAAGGAAAAAGAGGACACATGGAGGGAGCACAAAGGAGTACAAGGGACACTTTCGGGGGTGATGGATATATTTGTTATCCTGGTTGTGATGATGGTTTTATGAGTACAGCATACTGCAGTAATATCAAAATGTGCCCTTTCAGTGTATGTACTTATTGATTGTCAATAATACTTCAATGGCCTTGATGAGAAAGACAGAGATGGGGGTAGGAAGGGAGAAAATGGAGAGAAACAGAGAAGTTCTGTGCACCAAGTTCCAAGTAGATTCCTAGAGAAAATCTATGACCTAGAGAATAAACGACTGCTTTGTGTGTCCAGGCAGATAGGATCTTAGGCAGTCTGTGAGTCTCCAGTCTCTTGTGGTGGTAGAGGAGACAGAGAACACACATTCTACATTCAGAAGTGACACAGAAGCTGCTGAGAGAGCTGCTTGATTTTCTAGAGCATGAGTTGTGTGAGTGAGGACAAAAGATGTGTCCAGCCCAGCCTGTGGGCCACAGACCAAGCTGCTGAGCAGACAAAGGCCAATTTGGCAGATGCCCCTATAAGCAGATGATAGCAGGGACTCACAGCACAACTTTCTGCTCCCTAGTTGGGACTCTTATCAAACTCTCTAGGACTTTCACACAATCCCAGAGAGGTGGGGGAGAGAAGAGAAGGAGACTTTTCTGAATTCACTGACATTTAGTTTCTGCCGTCCTGCCATAATAAGGCTTGAACTATAAATTGAATGAGTATAGATGAAGAAAATAACATTTCTTGTCTGTCATGATTCCAAATTCTGTGATTCAGAGATGAGACGCTGTCCCTACCTTCAAACAGCAAATCCAAGTTTACCAGACTCTAAATTAGAATATAAGAACTACAATAGCAGGTACTACGAACACATCACACACATATTATCTTGTATAATATCTAGCCCATAAATGTGCTTAGTATGTACTTGTGGGGTGTGTAAATGAACAGATGGAGCAAGCTCAAGGACACAGTGAATCATTACTAGTCACCCAGAGGAGCATCTAACTGCAGAATGAGAGGTTTTAGAAGTGCGACAAACAGTGGCCGAGAGCTAGTCACCATTGATTATGTTGTTGGAAGAGAAAGAATTTGAGGTGGTCCTTGAAAGCTAAGAAGAATTGACTCAATAAAAAGATGAGTGGAAAAGGTGGGCAGGTAAATAAGGATACAGAGAAGACAAAGGATTCACAACTCAAGCAGAAGTAATTTTGCTGCCAATCCAATGTACTTTCTCCTAGATCCTTTTCTAAACAGTATCTGGCATAGGATTTGCTGACAATATTTGATGAATGGGGAAATGGATGGATGGAGAGGAGAAATAAGAGAAATAATTTTTTAAAAGAACTTAAAGAATTGGGTCTGAAACTTGAGACAATTTAGTCTGCATGTAAAATCTTATTTTCAGTTTTTAAAAAGCTTTTAATTTTATCCTAGTAGCAGGGTTGATATTTACAGGAAATTTCAATATTTGGAAGTATATTTAAGCAGTCTTAGGTTTGATTTTTTTTGATTATTTTAATTCCTGGAATCACCGGGCCATACAGTGCTGCAGCTATAAAAGGCTACGCTCTGCAAGGCTAAGCCATGAAGGATCATGGGAAGGCTCCATGTTCATATGCAGAAGCTTCCCTGAGAACTCTAGGTGTGCGTACACCCATGATCTATGGCTGACTGGGCTGGGGAGGGGGGTAGATGAAGGCATCTATACCTTGCTATGGGTTCTGTCTCTCTGTCTCTCTCGAACTTTCTCATAGAAGAAATACATAAATTATATATATATATATATTTTTTTTTAAGTTTTTGAAATATCTATATTATATCCCTGGAATCAATGCCATTCAAGGACTTATTTTGTAAACTGTTCCTATAATAACTCTGCCCATCTAAAAAGACTTCTGAATCCACCTTATTACTTTAATAATTACCTTGAAATAATAATTAACTTGCATTTGTAGTTTATCAGCCTCTCTTACATTATCTCCTTTATTATGTTATCTCATTTATTCCTCACAAAAGAGACCTCTGAAGTAAACATTGTTATCTCTGTTTTTAGACATGTAAAAACTGAGACTAGGGGGTTTTCTTACGTGCTTTAATTCTCCAGCCAACACAGGGAGAAACCTAGGCCTCTCTTTAATGCCATATTACCTTGCACCTGTCACCTGCAATGCTTAAAGAATGGAAAACGATGCAGATGCTGCCAAACTATGCACATATGTCTGTGAAAGACAGGACTCAGAGATGAGTTAGCACGTTAGAAGATTTTAACCATAGCTAATCGTTGGTTTTCTGTTTAGGTAACAGAGGGAAAAGGGCACTTGCTCAGGTACTCCATATCATTACCTATATTTGAGGGACCATGTATGATCTCCCTACAAAGTCTCCCTCCTTGTTACGTCCTCTCCCTGGAGCAAGAATGCTAGAGAGGATTTTTTTTTTTTTTCATGGAAAAAATAATTAAGCTTTCTCACAGAGCAAATCCCCCAAAGTAATTTATCATAAAGAAAAACTCTAACCCAACCTTTTTTCCTACCCGAAAGTACTAATTTAATTTTACAGCAGAACAGCTTTAGGGATCCCAGGAGCAGAAGCAGAAACAAGAGGAGGCCTTCCAATTTGATCCTCTTATTCACCCCCAACAGACACAGGTTTGTTTCATACTGAGAATTGTTTTGCACTTTGCTGAGTCTAGTTATAAATGTTTCAAATAATAAAGCTAAGGCACTTAGAGTGGGAAAGCCCATTTTGCTAATTGGTTTTATTACTCCTTCTCCCTTCATGGTTAAGGAAAGTTGGGGGTCATTTTTCAGAGTTGAGTTATATGTTAGGTGTCATAAGGTAATCACAAATGGCCAAAATTCAGTCCTTTTTAACTTGAGCGATTATAAGCTGCAAATGCTTCTTTTATCCTTTCCACTCCTTCTACTCCTTCCTCTCTCTCTTTTCATTCTGACATGGCAACCATGTTCACCCAAACAGATGACAGATGAAAATGTTCATTTGAGAGATGGTATTGACAACATTCTGCAAAAACAAATTTTGAGAAGGTGTTGATATATTGTGCCAGGCACTTTGATGTTTTTTGTTTTGTTTTGTTTTTTGTGGTTTTTTTGTTATTTTTTTGGTTGTTTTTTCTTGTTTGTTTGTTTGTTTGTTTGTTTTTTGCCACAAAGCAGAACAGAGTCTTCTTTAATACATGTCATCTTTAAGAGGTTTATTTATGCATTTGATACCCAGTTGTGAGAATCACAATTGAAAAAGGGACCCATACTTTTTTTTTTTTTTTGGAGAGGTTTTTTTTTTTTTTTTTTTTTTTTTTTTGCTATAGGGCGCGTGTGCTCGCCAGACAGACAGAAAGAGACATAGAGACAGAAAGCGAGAAATCACCCCCCAGGGGGGATGGTCACGCCGCAATCCCTTCTCCTCCATTCTCCTCTTGGGATCTTGGGCACGCACGCACACGCACCCGGCGTGAGTTTTAAGCCACCGGGTCCGGGACGCGAACCGGGGTCGACTACGTGGGAGTCCAGCAACATAGCCATTATGCTAACTGCTGGTTCCCGGGACCCATACTCTTGATAGGCCAGGTCAGGACTCCTACATTGCTGAACAACATCCAGCTACAAAGATTTTGACATTTCTATTTTGATGCAGTCATGTTAATGCAGCCTCATCTCCACAATATATCAAAATGTAAAATAACTGTTTTATTTTGCCAAGTAATTCATGCAACCCATCTCTCTGATTCTCACTTTATACTTAACCATGCCCTGCCCCATTTCAGGGCATTTGCATCTTCTAATTTATTCATTTGTTCATTGTTTCTACTTGTAAGAGTTCTTATATTTATTTTATTCTTAGAAGAAACCATGAATAGCATTAATTTTAATTTCTGAAAAGCAGTTAAGTCCCTAAAAGTTATGTCATTTATCCTGCAAACAATCATTAAAAACAAGTTTTAGAAGCCAGCAGGTAGCATGGTGGTTAAAGCATTGGATTCTCTCATGGTTGACCATGGTTTGCATCTCAGACCCAACAGCTTGAAAATCACACCAGGCATGTGTGCATGCAATGTTCAAATTCCGAAGAGGAGAATGGAGGAGATGGGATTGTATTTGACCATCCCTTCTGGGGGGTGATTTGTCACTTTCCCTCTCTCTGCCTCTCTGTGTCTCTCCCCATGAGCACACATGCTCTATGGAAAAAAAAAAAAAATATATATATATATACATACACACACACACACACACACACACATATATATATATGTGTATGTATATATATATATATATTATGATATACCCACTTCCCTGAGTTCTGAGAACATTTACAGTTAATTGGAAATGTCCTGAATACTTCGAACTGAGAATAAGAGAATAAATTTTGGAAGGCTGCCAAAAGGTGTCCATGATCTAGATTTTCAAATGGAAAACAAAAATACTAATATTAAGTGGATAAATCAATTTATCAATTGATATTGAAAGAGTATGGCCATTGAAACTTAATATTATATGCAGTCTCAGATTCACATGTGTTCTCAGAGATTGGTGAAGACTTAATGCTTCGCTTAGATAGGTGACCGTCTCTGAGATAATGAGGTTTGGCAAACCCTGAACTCCCATTTCATGTAATTTTTCTACATAGCAGATTTGAGTTTTACTAAGTTACAAAATTCCATTATGCATAAAATGTGAATTTCTTTACATATTTATAACTTTTGCACAACTCACAAACCCCTCTTTTATTACATCTTACCACATCATAATACCTCAGTCATTTCTGGTCCTCTGGTGTCCAGTTATCAGCACCATTATTCCTCTTCTCATGCTGATTATGGGTCCTCTTTTGGTCCACCAGCCCTCCCAGTCACACCTACATTCACCTCAGTGCTGGCAACCTGCCAGATTGCTCCCACATACCCATGAGTGTGTGTAAACTCCTCCATTATAAGCTAGGAATATGAAGATAAGGAATTAGAAAGTAGAGAAAATAATAGAACATAGGGTTAGAAAATCAGGTAGCAAAGAGAAAAGCATTTTGAAAGTAGCTGAACCAGGTTAAAAGGCAGAGACTGGAACAAACATCCTGACCCTGTAGCTAAAGCCTCCAGGACTCTTCCAATGTCTGCACCTTCCTCTCTTCCTGAAGCCAGTTGGGATCTTCCCTGCCCTACTGTCTGTGCCCACACATCTTTACTCCATGCTATCATTAACAGGGAAAACTTAAATCTTTATGCTTTACAACATTAAAAACAAAAAGGAAAAGAACTATAAAGAAAAAGAGAAGTAAAATACATAGTATTTACCTTGAAAGAAGAGCAGTTCTTGAAAAATATCAAGACATTTTTCAAATGACCAACTAAAATTGTCCTTATCACCAGGTTTCAATGTGCAAGTATGCGAGGGTAGGCGGGGAACACGTTCAAACCATAGCACCTGTAATTTTAGACTTACTTAATGTTTAGTATTTCAGTATCATTTCCACATTCCATTTACATATTTTAAATAATCTGTATTTTCATACTTTTAATGATTTGCCTTTATACCAAACTGAAAATTAATACCCACTAGATAGTAACAATTTAACCCTATACAAATGTCAACATTATTGTTAACATTTATTATTTTGTCACAAAATTTTATTTATAGTAATACAAATTAACACATTCTTTAGATACGAATAAATATCTGAATCAATTTTAAACTGAAAAGTATTTCTACAAGCACTAGAAAAAAGATAAATGCATGGCAGGTGGGAATATAATTAGAATTCTTGTATCATCCTCATTACTTGAATGTCTGGTTTAAGCATCTCAATACCTGACACACTAATTTAGCTACAATGAGGCAAAAACAGCATTGTGGTAATAGAATATTGATTGTACAGTGTTCAGAGGCAAAGAACTTATGCCGTACTTTTTAATACATGCATGATATTGCAGCAAAATATCAATGTCAATAATTTTCACAAAATGAACCCCACTACCACTGTGCTCAATAGGAGTATAGTTATGACATAGTCAATCCTCTGCTGTAACATTTTATCCTACATTAACCTAAAATATAAGTAACTTGCTGATCTTAGAAGACTTTCATTTAAAAGCACAGTGAAAATTCCCTTACAAAGTTCACTTAGTTATATTATTTTCCTAATGTTTATCATCAAGATTTTTATTCCCATTATATACATTTGAGAAAGCATTCTCACAGAGACTCTAATTTCACAAGGATCAAGTATTAATTCCTTATATTCTACAAAGAAGAGTAATTTTATCAAGGTGCCAAAATAAATTTTAAAATAAATTTCTCTTACAGCATAATTCTTATGAATGCAGCACCCTGTTAAGAAAGAGTTTAGTTTTGAAAAAATAAAAAAGAAAGAAGAAAGATTTTAGTTGTTTTTTTTTTTTTTTTAAAGAAAAAAAAAAAACAACAACAAAGAGGTGTCATTTTATTTACTTGGAAATACAAACATAGAACCTGATGAGAATTGTAAATAGAAACCCAAAGATAATCTGGACATGAAGATCAAGTATTTATTAAATTGTTGTTTTGAGAGAATTAAGTACTGAGGAATGAAAAACAGGAAATATTTTTAGAAATGTGCAAGTTGAAAAGGTTATTAAAATGTACAAAGTAACTTTCACCTACCCCTTTTCCAGGATCTCTATTACAAATTCACTCAACACCTGCTTGAATATCTTCAGGATAGCTATTTTATGAAAATGTTATTCCTTTTTATTTTCTTTAAATTTATTTATTTTACATTCATTCATCAAATATCAATATAGCATACAAAATAAGTTTTCCCAACCAGAATACACTGTATATTGCTTGAATAAAAAATATTACCATACATGTTATCTTCAACAAATAATTTTCCATTTCTTGTTTCTTACATATTTTAATGCTCTTGTTTCCCCTTGATTCTCTCCCTCCAACATCTACCGTTTTCCACCCTCCTCCTATACTGTCTCTGGTATCCACAGTTGTTTTTCATGTTTCCCCAGACACACACATTTTATTGATTCACAAAATATCTTAATTAAACTAAATACTTCAATAGTAAATACAGTTGATATAAATGTATCTATGAACACATGTCTGATTTTAGGCATAATACTCAGTAAGTAAAAATGAACATACTACACAGTAGCTTCTAGCTGAGGCTAGATAACTTACTGTAGTCATTAAGAAGGTATTTTTAAATTTATTTTGTTTGTTATGTTTTTTTTAATTCAAGAAAAGCAGTTTTAGCTTTAATAAATTAAAATTTTGAAAAATGCCTAAGACTTAAAGCCATGAAAAAGGTTAGGATCTGTTCAAACAGTAGGTAGTTACTAGAAACTCAAAAACCAGATATGGACAAAGCTAAAACCTGATAACAAGTGCTCTGTAAGTTTCTTCTGAAACACTTTTTTCTCTCTTCATTTCCCCTCTTACTAAAGAGATGCATAAACTATATTGCAAAAAAAAAAAAAAAAAAAAATTTACTCTCAATTGGGTTATTTGCACCAAGGTCCATAAGAATACTCATTGATTTAGTTTCCATTGCTGGAAACATTTTTAAAGAACTTCACATTAAACTCCTTAAAAAGACTCCCAAGGCTACTGAGTCAAGTCAGGAATTAACCATTTAACTATACCCTTAAGTACCTGTACTTGAAAGATTTTTGCACCTGTCAGGAAGTGACATTCTTTACTTACCTACAGGGTTGAACTGTTTATGGTACCAGGCAATCTTTCCAAGAGCTTCTGTGGGCTTTCTTGAGATCTACCTTAGTTCCTTAGCTTTCTGGTCATATCGTCAGATATGAATTCCAGTCGAAGCCCTGGCAATAACCAGTATTTTAAATTTCTGATGCAAGGCCACAGATATTATTGAACTTATACAAATAACCATTCTGCCACAAAATAATAATGCTTACAAATATTTTCCAATTCCAGAGGGATCAGGAAGGGAAAAAAGTTTATGTTTCAATTTCAAACAAATTGCTAAAACCTATGAACAGTTCAAAAGAAAACAAAATCCTTAAATCTGGAAGACAAAGCATAGAAGAAAATCAGTAATATTTTAGTCAAAAGCTATAAAATTCTATTTCACCAGTTCAGACTCATGTAATTAATCTCTCTTTCATTGACTTTGCAGCATTATTCTAGTCCAATCTTTCCATTTAAATCCTGGAAGTTAACATTCAATGTTATTATTGCTGTTTCTGGACTTGCCTCTACAGTTAAGTTGGCCATATTCTTGGTTGTTTGTTGTTGTCTTATTTCTGTCTGTCTTTAGTTTTCTTGGTATAGTACACCCTTCAGAACTTCTTGAAGAGCTGGTCTGGTGTTGGTAAATTCTTTAAGGTTTTGTTCATCTGAGAATGTTTTTATCTTTTCTTGCCCTAGGAAAGATAATCTTGCGAGGTATAATAGTGTTGGTAGAATTTTTTTTTTCATTCAACACTTTGAATATTTTCCCATTCTTTCTTTGCTTGCATTGTTTCTGATGAAAGGTCTTATGTTAGCCTGACTGGAATAACCTCCATAAGTAAATTGATGTTTCTTTCTTGACAATTTTAGTATCTTGTCTCTCTGCAGTTTTGGCCAATCTGGTTGTGATGTGCCTTGGAGAAGATTTTCTTGGGTTGATTCTATTTGGGGTTGTTTGTATTTCTTAGGTCTGGGTATTTCAGTGACTCTCTAGGTTTAGAAAGTTTTCTTGCAGGATTTCATGGAATAGATTACCGATGCCCTTATTAGTTTCTTCACTTTTGTCTTCTACATCTGAGATTTGATCTCCTGCATGACCTGATATGTTTTTAATACTTTTGAGAAAATTTTTTATTTCCTGTTTTACAACTTTCATCTCTGATAGCTCCATTTGATTATTTTTTATGGTGTGTATTTCTTCTTTCGAATCATAGAACTTTCTCATCTGCTGGAACGTGTTGTCTCTTTTCTCTTGCATCTTCTGGAATACATTGTCTCTCTTTTCTTGAATCTCAATTAGTTTTGTTACTATGAAAATTCTGAATGCTTTATCTGAGGTTTCTATGAGTACCATTGTACTGTCTTTGGATGATGAAAGGTTGTCCTTTACCCTTGCAGAGAGATATTTTCTTGGTTTCTCATATTTCTTGTGCCTCTGCACTGATTTCTGGTCATGTAATGAATTATATATTTCTCCCCTAATTTCTTGGAGTTAATTCTGAGAAGTCAGAGGCATGTGGGAGATGACCCACAATCTCTTTACAGTTTGGTTTCCCTGATGCTCACCAAGCTTTTGTCATTGGAACTGGGTATTACAAATGCCTCCCAGTTTCTAGAAAATAGGTGCACCTGGAATAAGCCACAAGGTTTCAGCTGCAAGTTTAGAGGCACGTGGGAGAAGATGAGCTATGCTCTCTGCATATTCGTATTTCTCCCTGCTGCTCACTTTGCAGTCTCTCTTCTCGGATTTTTAGTCATTTGGTGGTGTATCTGTTTTTGGCTAATTTGTTAGAGAAGGTTTCTACAACTGTAAGCTTGTATGCTTCCCTTTACTGTGAGGAACTTCTGTGCCAATTTCTCTCTTCTACTAAGTTTTGCAATGTGGTATCCACAGAAAGAGATTTGAGTTCAGATTAATGAAGAGGAGTTTCTCCCTTTGTGCAGTATGTTCAGAGGGGATTGAGGACTTCTATGACCCTGTCTAGGTATTTGGGTCTGAAAAGAGAGATTTAGAGCATAGTGTCTTCAGTTACCTTAGTCCCTGAAAGAAGCAGGGGTAGGACCCACCTCACATATAAATGGATTTTGTCTAGGTGTTTGAGCCTGGAAACAAACATGTTATTTTTATTTTTTTAGTGTTATTTTTTATATTGAGACAAAAATTTACTTCTTTATTATAAGCTGGTCTCCTAAACAACTGCAGAGGGTGTAACAGGGTATTGTTTTTCTGAACTTTAGTATTGCAAGACAAACCATAAAACTCTAAAGTGTATCCATTCCTTGGTTTTGTAATTCTGGTTCTAAGACCTTATACTAAGAAAATAAAGTTATGTATAAAGAATAAAGTTATGTCTAAGGATTCATTATTTAGAGAAGTAAAAATTTGGAAAGAAATTAATGTTCAAGAATAAAGGATTATCAAAGTAAATTATGATGTATCTATTTATTAGAATACCATTCAGTCATTACAAATCATGTGTAGATAAATGTGTCCACACTATTAATTTTAACTAACTAATGTCTGTTAAGTACTTAGTAGCATCTTCTGACACAGAAACCAAAAAGTAAATATTAAATCTTATGTTTCTTAAAGTAAGAAGTAAAGAACATAATCAATATACCACTTGTAAAATTTTTTGCATTGAATGTGCATTCCTCTTGCAATCTAAAAATTAAGTGATTATTTTATATATATTTATTATACCAATATTTTTTTTTCTTTTTTTGGAGAGGTTTTTGCTATAGGGCTCGTGCGCTCGCCAGACAGACAGAGAGAGACAGAGAGATAGAAAGCAGGAAATCACCCCCCAGGGGGGATGGCCACGCCGCAGTCCCTTCTCCTCCATTCTCCTCTCGGGATCTTGGGCACGCACGCACACGCGCCCGGCGTGAGTTCAAGCCACCGGGTCCGGGACTTGAACCGCGGTCGACTACGTGGGAGTCCAGCGACATAGCCATTATGCTAACTGCTGGTCCCTATTATACCAATATTTTGATGACAAGACTTATTCTTTAGTCAGGAGGATAATAATAAATAAGAAATAAAAATTATTACAGAGTATTATGACTACTATGAAGGAAATCTACAGAGTAGTTTAAAGAATAATGCAGATGAGGTACTATTTTAGATATGGTGGTTACTGAGAGACTTACACAGTCAGGGACAGTTTAGCCGAGATCTGTGATTTGACGACCAACCTGTCAAAGAGCCAAAGAAGAATCTTCTAGGTAGAAAGAAGAGCACATGCCAAGGCCCAGAGATTGGTAATGAGTTTGCCATTTGGGGGGTTATGGAAAGGTAATAAGCATAATAATATTTATATGGTGAGTAAAAGGTATTCACTGTAATTTTTTTAAATGTTTATGTATATTTTAAATTTTTCATAAAGAGAGAGAGAAAGAAGAAAGAGGTAAGGGGTGGGAAAGAAAGAGAAGAAAAGGAGAAAAAACATTTCAAGTCAGCTAAATCCTAAAGAATGAGGAATAGAGATATGAAAGAAGTTTAGAGAGATAAAAACCAGCCCATGCAGGAACTTCTAGGCCATTTTAAGGAGCTCAAATTTTATCATAAGTGCATCTAAATAAGTTTAAATATTCCAAGAACGGATAAATGTGATTCTACTTCCAGATGTATGGGGGAAGGGAGGGTATAACACACAGATAGGCTGAGGTTGCCGTGTGTGTGGCGTATTCAAGTGAAGATTTCAGGTAGACAGACGCAATACTGTGGGGCCAAGGTTTAGGTTAGAATAATACACTTGGGAATTGTAAACAGTGTTATGGTATTCTTATTATGAAAGTAAGACAATCATCTAGTGAGAGAAGACAGAGAAAAGATCAGTATTGGGTGCCCTTGACATGGAACAGAAGTCTCTATAAAAAGGGAAGGATGAAGAAATGAATGGGAGGAGCACAATTTCAGATGTCATGTGTAGACATATGTTGCAAGAATTTTTGAAACTGAAATATAGGAAGAGAAATGGAGTGGTTGGAGGATTATGTGGTTTGAGAGTTTGTTTTTCATATTTTTATTGTGGCAGGGACACACAGAGCAGAGTGCACATAATCTAAATGCACATTTCCATGAATCACCACAGAGCAAACATTTGAGTTATGCTGGGCAGGCCAGGTAGGGAACAAAAGCAACGTCAACACCCAGAAGTCCTGCGGTGCCCTCTCACCATCACTTCTCCCTGTCTCTGGCCTCAAGACACAGTAGTGTAGTTGTTCTTGATTTCAAATTTTATGTAAATAGAATCATGAGAAGAGCATTTCTAAAAGGTAGAATGTGTTATATTTTGTCCTTAATATTTTTAATTGCCAGTGTGAGCTTGAGCTTGTCCAGAGACAGAGAGGCAGAGAGAGAAAAAGGGGAAATGCACTCCCAATGGGGCATGGTCATGCTGCCACAATCCCATTTATTCCATTTCTCAATCCTGTCAGAAGTTTGAGCATGCATATACATGTGTCCAGCATATCTCTTAAGCCATTGAGCTGGGATTCAAATCACAACCAGCCATGCAGATCTGGCTCCCTTAACTACCAGGGCCAACCTTGGCCTTAAATTTTAAGATAACTGAAAAGGATAAGTGTTTTTACAAGGAGATAAAAAAAAGTCTAGGATCCAGAGTCTGTGTGAAAAGACTGGAGGAGCTACACTTGGCTCAGTGAAACCAGAGGGGAAAAGGAGATGTTGGGTTAAGTTTGCTGATTTGATAGTGTGAAGAGAGAGTTATCATAGACTAATTTCTATTCCTAAACTATGGAGCAAAAAAGCTATTTGAGACTGGGAGAATGGATATGTAGCACTTAAAGAAAAAGATGGGTATCTCTTACCATATACAAAAACAACCCCTAATAGGTCAAAGACTTAAGCCTAAAACATAAAACTATAAATACACTAAAAGAAAACATAGGAGAGTCACTTTGGGACATGGATATGGGCAAACAGAAAACCTCAAAAGTACAGCAACAAAAGCAAAAATAGGCAAATAGGATTATATCAAAATTAAGTTTCTGGACAGGAAAAGAAACAGTCAACATGGTAAGGAAACAACTGACATAATGGGAGAAAATATTTGCATAATATACATCTGACAAGGAATAACAAGAACATGCAAGGAATTTCAAACAACTCAGCAGTGAAAAGAAAAATAACCCCATTTAAAAAGGGGCAGATACAAAGCCATTCTGCACAAGAAGAGTGGAGTAGGGAGCATCTCACTTCCTGATCCCAAAATATATTACAAAGCTGTGATAATCAAAACAGTATGGTATTGGCACAAAAGCAGACATGAGGATCAATAGAACAGAGTAGAAACCCCAGAAATAAACACAAAACATACAGCCAACTCATCTTTGGCAAAAAGTACCAGTCGATCCAGTGGGAAAAGGAAAACCTCTTTAGCAAATGGTGATGGAAAAACTGGGTATCCAACTGCACAAAGATTAATCTGAACCCCTATCTACCACCATTAACAAAATCAATTCAAAGTGAATTAAATCTCTAAACCTAAGACGGCAAACGATAAAACTACTGGTGAAAAACATTGGAGAAACTCTGGGAGACACTGGGCAGGCCAAGACTTCTTAAGTAAGACCCCCAGAGCACAGGCTATAATCTCCAAAATAGACAAGTGGGATTACATCAGATTAAGAAGTTTCTGCACAGCAAAGGACGCTGTCACTAGCGTGAATCAATAACCTTCAGAATGGGAGAGAATTTTTGTTAACTGTGCCTCCCATAAGGAACTGATAACCAGAATACACAGGGAACACAAGCTGCTTCCCTGGAAAAAAGATTTACCCAATTAAAAGATGGGAAAATGAGCTGAATAAACAACTCTCTAAGGAAGACATACAAACAGCCAAAATGTGTATGAAGAAATGTTCAACATCCCTCATCTTAAGGGAAATTCAGATCAAAACCACAATGAGATACCACCTAACCCCAATAAGAATGGCGAAGATGAAAAAAAAAAAAAAAAAAAAAAAAAGATTAGTACTGGAGGGGATGCAGTGAAAGGGGAATACTCCTACACTGCTGGTGGGATTGTGAATTGGTCCAGCCACTGTGGAGAAAAATATGGAGGTTTCTCAAAGATCTTCAAATAGAACTACCATATGATCCAGCAATTCCACTCCTGGATATCTACCCAAAGGACAGGATAATGCTCAATTGGAAAAACACTTGACATCTATATTTATTGCAGCCTTCTTCACAATCGATAAAACATGGAACCAACCCAAATGTCCACAAACGGATGAATAGATTGAAAAAGTGTGGCACATATACTCTATGGAATACTATTCAGTCATAAAAAAACAACAAGGCCCTGGAATTTGATAGAAAGTGGACAAATATGGAAGATCTGTTGCTTAATGAAGCAAGTCAGGCTATGAAAGAGAGACTTTGTATGTCTCCCCTTAACATATACTGACTGTCTGTACTCTATGGTAGAGACTGAAAGACTGGAGGACATGCAAGCATTAAAAATTGTTATGGACACTAGAGACAAAGTGGAAAGAGTGGGGGAGGGAAGTGCGTAGAAAAGGAAATTTAGGGGGAAAATGGAGAGGTAAGGCATTTGTGGTACGTGGATATGGTTTATTATTTGTTGATGAGGACGTGCATATGTTTTCAACTGGGCTGGACTAGGGTGTGTGTCATCCTGGGTAAAGTCTCTTTATAATCTAAATGATGTATAGTAATTAAATGTATAAATAATAATTAAAATTAATAAGTAAAAAATTATTTTAAAAAATTATAAAGGGGCAGATGTTCTGAACAAATTGTTGCCAAAAGAAGACATTTTAAAATAGCCAGCAAACACATGAAAACATGTTCAACATCATTAATCATTGAAGAAATGTAAATCAAAGCCACAATGAGATTTCATTTGACCTTAGTTGGAATAACTATTATTAAAAATAAAAAGTAAAAAGTACTGGTGAGGACCCAGAGAAGAACACATTTTTTTTACAATGTTGGTAGGAATGTAAATTAGTATAGCCACTATGGAAAACAGTATGGATTTTTCTTAAAAGCTAAAAATAGAACTACCTTATAACTCAATAACGCTATTACTAGGTATATAATCAAAGAAAAAATTAATCAGTATGTCATACATGTATCTATTTACTGTTTATAGCAGCACTATTTATAGCCAAGATATGTAATTAACCTAAGTCTCCATCAATAGGAAAATTGATAAAGAAAATAATATATGTGTGTGTATCTACATGTATATGTGTGTACATGTATATATATGTATGTGTGTGTGTGTGTGTGTATTTCAGTCATTTAAAAAGGCAAACTCCTATCATCTGAAGTTAAGATGGATGAGCCTGAGAGGACGCTGTTAAGTGAAATAAGTCAGGTACAGAAAAGGAAATATCTTATGTTCTCCCTCATATTTGGAAATTGAAAAGCATGACCTCATAGAGGTAGAGAAATGAAAAATGGCAACTAGAGGTAAGAAATAATGTTAAGAAGAGGGAACAAAGGGAAGTCAATTCATGGAAACAAAACAGACACATAAGAGGAACAAGTTGTAGTGTCATAAAATACAGAAGGGAAAATATAGTTAACAACAACATACTGTATATCTCAGAGTAACTAAAAAAGAATTTTGAATGTTTCCCATATGAAGTAATAACTAATGGTTGTGACGATGGGTATACTAATTACACTGATTTGATCATTACACATTGTATTCTTACACTGAAAAATCACATTGAAACTCCATAAATATGCAGAATTGTTGTATGCTAGTTTTAATACATTCATTGACCACCTTTTGTAGAAGACACACAATGTTAAGCACGGAAACCATCAAATCGAGTAAGTTTTATACCTTGTGAAACTTTTACCATGGAAAACTGAAAAATCTTTTTTTTTAATTAATTTATTTATTTATTTACTTTTTTTTATCCATTCAATCGCATTATTTAGTTTACAAAGTGAACATTTCAGTATGTGAACATTTCTCCCTGGTCCAGTTGATCAAAATATCTTCAACAGATAACAACACTACCTCCTCGTCCCATCAATGCTCTGTCTCCGTATCCCTCTCCAAATGTCCTTCTCCAGGCCCCACTCCTCCACACACACATCTGAAATCAATTAAAAATAATTATTAGGAAAACAGATAAACATAGTATGGCCCATTAATATAATAGAATATTCTGGAGTTTTAAAAAAGAAATGATGAACTAGATTTATATGCACCAATATAGATTTGAAAAATTTACTGTTGATTGGTGAAAACAGTTGCATAATGATATATACAACATGTAACCAGTTAGGAGAAAACTTAAGAATTCAGAGATATATGCTCAAAATCATACCATGTACTGATTATAAATGGATGCTTACTGTAAAAGAAAAAAAAATGAACAGGAAGGATATACACAAATTCATGAAAATAGTTATGCTTGGAAAAGTTAAGACGACAATAGGCTGTGAACGATTAGAAACTTAAATTATGTCAATAACATCTTATTTCTTTTTAAAGTAAAAGAAAATAACTAGAGCAACTACTAGGATGCCATTAGTTTTCAGTGCAGAATAGTAAGTACAATCATCCTGGGTTCCTGTGTTTATTTTTAAATAAACAACACAATAAAAATGTAAAGCTTTTAGCATCCAATAAGACAAATAATGCACTATAGTAGATATTATAAAAAATAATGAACTTTGAGCAATTTTACTTGAACCTAAGTTAGTGTATATATTCAGTAAAAGACACTTTTAAGAGTATTTACTGCACCTTTACTAATAATGTAAATCTAAGCCAATCTGAGTGTCCATTAACTGTGCAATGGATAAATAAATTGCAGTATTTTTAATAGCTTTAGTGAAGTATAATTCACATTCCATCACATTTACTCCATTTAAAATGTGTGATTCAATGAATTTTAGTAAATTTACTTAGTTGTGCAACTATTGCCATAATTTGTTTGCTTTTTTTACTATATTTTCATTACTCCAATAAGAGCCCTTACATTCCTTTACTGTTAATATCTTTTCTCACTCTCAGCCCCAGGCAACCACTAATCTATTTTATGTCCCTATAGATTTCCCTAATTGTAGTATATTCTTACAACCTAAATAATTGTGGTGTTTCTTATAAAGAAAAACTTACAGCTACACTAGTGATAATGATGAATCTTAAAGACAAAAGAATGACTATGAGTAGCCAAACCAAGAAAATATATAAGTGCTATATGATTCCATTCACAGAAGTTTAAGAACAGGGAAATAGAATTCGTATTAGCATTGTACGTATCATTGAGAGTGGTATTGTCTTGGAAGGGAAAGGAGAAAGGTTTCTGAAATGCTAGAAATAATCTGGGGCCAGACCGTGGACTGGAGGATAAGGTGGCTTGGCTACCCATGACCAACTATGCAGTTCGAGTCCCAGACTCGGTGCCTTGAGAAACACTCTCAGAGAATGTGTGTGCGTACGTGACCAAAGTCCTGAGGGGAGAGATGGTGAAAAAGAGATTGCAGTATGACCATGCTCCATGGAGGGGAGTGGAGATTCATTCTCTCTCTCTCTCTCTCTCTCTCTCTCTCTCTCTCTCTCTCTCTCTTATACCCCCTGGCCAAAAACAACAACAAAAAAAAAAGTACATCAATCTGGGTGGTTTCACTAGATAGATAGATATAGATAGATAGATAGATAGACAGACAGACAGACAGACATATATGAAAATAAATGAATCAGTTCTGCTGAAATCTTTGTATTTTTATGCATCAAATTTTATAAGAAAACTAAAGCCACACTTTTATCAATTTCCTTATACCATCCTTACTTTACCTCATTATTCTTCCCTTCTCCTTTCAGTTCTGGTTTCTAACATCTTTTTGCCAAGTTGAATGTGAATTTTCTGAGAAATGGTATATAAATCATACCATTATTTTATTAAAATATCTGGGAAAACACAAATCAAATAACAAATTCGTCTTCTCTCTCTACTAGTTTATATTTCTGATGTACTATGAAAATGGGTAACTTGTAAGAAGGAGAAATGAGTTTATGAGGATGACAAAACAACATAAGGAACAGAAGAGTGTTACCAGTTATGAGAGTGGGAGGGAAAGGAAAGGAAGGGAAGGGGAAGGGAAGCGGAAGGGAAAGAAAAGGGATTTGTCATCCAATCATTCAATTACTTAAATTTTTGCATGCTTTTTATAAAATTTGCAATGTATCATGTGAAAAGAATAAAATGAAAGGAATTTTTTTTCTTTGTCCTTTCTTTCTTAAATGCTCAGAGGGTACATGCACAGCAGAGAAAGAAAAAGAGAGAAGCACCCCCGCTCCTGCCAACACGGTCTGGTCATGCCACAATCCTTTATACTCCCGTTCTCTATCCCATCATGATCCTTGGCATGCATGCACACCCAGGCAGTACTGAAGCCTTGTTCAGTCATATGATATCTGGCTTTCTCTGTGGGGCACTTAACCTTTGTTGCAGTTCCCAATTTTTCCTTTTGAAAGTATCTTAAAGTGGTAACAGATTGCTACTTAGATCTTTAAAGACTAGTGTTGGAACACTACAAAGTATCTAGTATTCAAAAATGCAGTGAAAAGTAATACCTCCGTGTTTACTGTGCCCTAGACAGAATGTTGCAATAGTAAGTGAATCATGATAACCTAGCAATAAAAGTCCACCTCCAAACAGACTTCCTAACCACAAGCAATGACTATCTGTTATATGGCCATATTCTGTAGGGAACTCCAGCCATTTAAAAACCATCTAATCAATCTTTATCATAACCCCTGTGCTCTATAGTGCACAATTTAAAGAGCCACTGTTTGTTTGATAATGCTATGAGAGAGCACTGCGTAGTCGTTTATCAAAGTCTTCTAGCATCACCTCAATACCATTCCTTAATGATGCAGCCATTTTCAAAAGAAAGTTATGTAATTGGTCAGTAATACATTTGAAAATAATTCTCAGGGGCAATTTCATTAGGAAACCAGAGCATTGTCTTATTGTTCAAAGTTATATTGTTTGACGTTTCATACCTATTTGCAGATTAATAGCAAATACAACATCGAACACTCAATCTTTACACAATAGTAATCTTAGCATTTGTAAGGCTGTGACTTTATTGAGGTATTAATCAATAATCTTTTAGATGAAGTGATAACCTGGCTTTAGAAAACAGATGGAACTAATTTATTAGTAATTATTTAAGAGTGGAGAGTTTAGTACAGACCTCAGGCATAGTTAGATTCAAGTCTCTACTCCCCCACTCCTTTGTTTCTTTGCTTCTTTAAATGTTGACCTCAATTTCTTTTACTGAAGAAATAAAGAACATGAAATCAATAAAGAACATAAAATCAATAAACTCCCAATTATATCTTCAGTACAGTTTATGATCCAAAAGACAACGTTAATCACCCTTGACCTCAAAGGCTGCTGCATCCAATTTTAGAGAAAACTTAGCAACCCAGTTTGGGATCACACGACTATCCTTGAATAAAATCATTAAGGCCAATGGGGAGACATGTGTTCTGGTCTTAAACCTATGCATGGGTCACAGAACAGTTTCTCATCACGAGTAACTCTCTTAGGACAATATGGAGTTGAGAAGATGTTTCCCAAAAGAAATCCTGTGAATTGATACTGAGAGAGAAAGACATGGTAAGCAAGCTAAACAAACAGATGTCCTAGTATTGTCATCACACTTTTGAGCTCTTTCTTTCCATATACTCAGCAGAGATTTTTTGGCAAACAGAGTGTGTATTTCTGGTCTTCTCCAATATAGCAGTGCACAATATTAGCATTACAGGCCTTTAGAAAACTATGAGCCATTTGAGAAATTCAAATATATGGAGAAAAAAAAATTACACTTCTTGCTTCATAAACTTGGTATTAAAAATTCCTTTGGGAAATAGTTCTCTATCCACCCTGAAACAATACATTTTGCAATTGAATTAACCTACCCTTTAAAACATGAGTATTTTGACTTGCTGCACCAAAATGATGACCAAGAGGGGGAAAAAACACTGCTGTCTGTTTTCAGTTTCACCAAGTGCTGAGTGAAATGAATGCCTCCAAGTCTTATCCCATCTGCCAACTTTGCTCCCAGTGAAGCTGAAAGGTGAATGAAGTTGAAGGATGAGATGTGAGTGTCTGTTCTATACACTACTTAATGGTCAAAATATAAAATTAAAGTAACTAGAAGAAAATTTCAGTAAATATTTCTATTGCTATAAAGTTGGGATGTCGACATAGTTTTAAAGAAATATCAAAGCCGGGACCAACAGTTAGCGTAATGGCTATGTCGCTGGACTCCCACGTAGTTGACTGCGGTTCGAGTCCTGGACCCGGTGGCTTAAACGCAAGCCGGGCACGTGTGCATGCGTGCCCAAGATCCTGAGAGGAGAATGGAGGAGAAGGGATTGCAGCATGGCCATCCCCCCTGGGGGTTGATTTCTCGCTTTCTGTCTCTCTGTCTTTCTCTGTCTGTCTGGCGAGTGCATGTGCCCTATAGCAAAAACCTCTCAAAAAAAAAAAAAAAAAAAAAAAAAACAGAAAAGAAAAGAAATATCAAAGCCAAAAATCATAACAAAAAGATTCATGGATTTGACTACCACAGTGACAATAACCATAAACAAAGTTAAAAAGAATAGAAAACTAGTAAAAATATTTGGAATATATATATATATACATATATATATACACACACACACACACATACAGAGAATTAATATTTTTAACATAATGAGTTTATCCAAATCAATAAGGAAAAGGCAGATACAACAATAAAAAATTCAAGGAATATTTATAGGAAATTAAAAAATAAGTAAAGGGACTGGCAGGTGGTGTGGTGGTTTGAGGCACTGGACTCCCACATGGTTTTCTCCCTCCCTCCTTCCCTCCCTCCCTCCCTCTTTGGTAAAATTTAAAAATAAGTAATTAAAGAAATAAAGTTAAATAATTATTTTTAAAAAGAAGTAAATAAAAACATATAGGGCTAGCCAGGAGGCATAGTGGTTGGGGCAGCTGGATCCCACGTGACTGACTGAGTGGTTTGAGTGCTGGACCTGGCAGCTTATAAGGCACATTGGGGGCATGTGCATAAGAGTCCAAAAATCCCAGGAGAGTGGGGTCGATGGCATTGCAGCTTGGCCATTCCTCTCTAGGAAGTGATTTCTCTCTTTTCGTCTCTCTCTCTGTCTCTGTCTCTCTCCAACAAGCACAATGCCTCATAGGAACAAAATTTTTAAAATTAAAGAAAACTGAAAATGTCCATGCATTTTAGATAATGTTGGCTCTTTTTTTTGGCCAGATTCATCTATTACATATACATATAAATGTGAGATCAAGATCCAGGGCAAGCTAGCCACAGTAACACAATGCTCACAATGCTGAACCCACATGGGAAGGTCCCAGATTTGCACCCCAAGAGCTCTCTGTACATGCTGTATGTACGCATGTCCCTGACCCTGGTCCCAGATTTGCATCCCAAGGGCTCTCCATGCATGATGGATGTATGCATGCCCTTGATCCTGGTTCCAGATTTGCACCCCAAGGGCTCTTTGTATATGCTGTATGTATACATGTCCTTGAAATTCACCTCACTTCCTGAGCCAGTCATCATTAAGCCAAAGATGATCAGCAACCTCTGTTATATAGCTAAAGATGGAATTTTATTTTTCGTTCTCATTTTACTGTATCTTTCTATGGCTTTTAAGAAGTTGGACGTTTACGTCTTTGAAAGGTTCTTTGTTTGTTTGTTTGTTTGTTTTCCCTCTGTTTTCTCAGACATTCTCATTTCGTTTCCTTGGCAGTCACTACATTGTTACCTTCCTCTGTTCACTTTACTTCCTACATGTAGATTTATCCTGGAGATTCAGTCTGACAACCACACGGACTCCAAGCACCCTCTGGATGATCTCATTCTCACCTATTATATCAACGACCAACTCGATAAGCTTATGAATCATAAATCACGAAGAATCTTCAAGGCTTGATGTTTATATAAATAGCCCTCCACATACCTCTCCTTAGAAGCCCTACAGGCACATCAAGCTGAGTGTATCCAAAATGAAAGTATTTTCTCCTCTTCCTCAAGTGGCATTATCTTCTGCACCAGCAAAGGGTGTCACTCATTCAGGCACCTTCTAACATCTCACTTTATTTTTTCTCCCTCACATACCAAACCCTGTGTCTTAGACCATTTTCTGCTGCTATAATAGAATGCGTGAGACTGGGCAGTTTATAAACAATGAGAAATGCATGTGGCTCATGGATCCGGGCTGAGAAATGCAAGATCAAAGGGTTACATCTGATGAAGATTCTTACTGCATCATGACATGGCAGGAGATATCACATGGCAAGAGAGTGCAATAGTGTGTAAGAGAGAGAGAGAGAGGGAGCAGACTCCCACAATAACTAACCCACTGCTGAAATGATAGCACTGATCCATCTGTTAAGGTAGAGCCCACGTGGTCCAAATATTTTTAAAGGCCTCACCTCTCAACACTGTTACAATGACAATTAAACCTCAAATATGAGTTATAGAGGCAACATGCGTGCCATAACACCCTCTTCAAGATTTCTATTGACTTACCTCCCTAATAACTCCCCAGAGAGCCACTATTTCCCACCCCTGCAGCTATTATCTTAGCTTTCAATAACTTCATTTATCACCTGAATTACTACAAGCCCCCTAGTTTGTGCCTAGTTAAGAGTCACAGCAAAAATGTATTGAACAAATTATCTTGCTTAAGTCTTTCCCCTTTTAATCTATGCTCTAAACTGTAGCACAATGGCCATATTAAAAATTCAAATCAGATGTTTCATCCCCACCTCCGGGGTAATTGGTGCTCTGCAGAAAAAGAACAAACTACATTATGCATGTCAATTCATGAGCTGACTCATGCTCACCCTCTGTCCCCACCTGTCACCACTCCCCAAATCAAATATATCCACTGCCCTGCTATATAAGCAATGTGCAGTTTCTACAGTGACACCAGAATATACCTCTTCTTCTCTTTCTTTCTTCCCTTCTCCATCTTATCTGGATTTAATTCCTACCCAGAATTCAGGATTCAACATAGACATCAGCACCTTAGGAAACATCCAATTCACCAATCTTACATTAGGTGCCTTTATAGGAATTTTAGTACCCTATTTCCCCCTGTAATTACCAGTGTCCCACTGAAGAGTACTTTCCTGGTGACTTGCCTATGGTATCCTTAAGAGCAAGACTCATCATTTATGCATCATTTCATGCTCAAGAATTGTCCCAGGACCTGAAATACAGAAGGACATTCAGGTTGAAGGTCCTCATCTGTGTAAGAGGGACACTGCCTTACCATCTGTACAGGACCACCAGGAGGATCAAATATAGGGTTCCAAATAAAATATGGGATGGCTAGTTAAATTTAAATTCTAGATACATGATGAGTAATTTTAGCATAAATATGGCTTATGTGATATTTAGAACATACTTACAATAAATATTATTTATTGTATAGCTAGAATTCAAATTTAGCTGGGTGTTCTATTTTTCCTAAATCTGGCAATCCTAACTAAAGATCATGTATATGTGAAACTGCTTTACCATCTATTAAAGGATCTGTGAAAAATGAAGGCAATGGAAGCTTTGTTTCTCTAAAAGTTTATTACAATTTAGAAATGAACAATGAGGGAAACTTCCATGTCAGGCATCTGTGATTACCATCCATTAGTGACAAATCTTGCTACGTGAATTTTGTTCCTCCTCAATTAAGCAATATTTTTCTTGAAAATAAAAGTGAGTTTCTTAGGAACTTATGTTCAGTTCCAAGCAACTGGAGACAAAAACGCATACTCACATCCAAAATGATCATTACACTAGAGGAAGAGTGGGATCAAGAGAAGAAAAGAATGGAATAAAAAAAAAAAAAAAAGAGTTTTAAACGGTTTGTGATCAGTCATTTCAAGAAGGAAAATCCTGGAACCAACTCTTCTTTTAAATTTCTTTCTACATTGGCTATCAAAAGTTTAGGAATGGGGGACCAGCAGTTAGCATAATGGCTATGTCGCTGGACTCCCACGTAGTCGACTGTGGTCCGAGTCCCGGACCTGGCAGCTTAAACTCACACTGGGTGCGTGTGTGTGCGTGCCCAAGATCGTGCCCAAGGTCCCAAGAGGAGAATGGAGGAGAAGGGATTGCGGTGTGGCCATCCCTCCTGGGGGATGATTTCTCGCTTTCTGTCTCTATGTCTCTCTCTGTCTGTCTGGCAAGCACACGCACCCTATAGCAAAAACCTCTCCAAAAAAAAAAATTTTAGGAACGGGACTAGCACTTAGCATAATGACTATGTCGCTGGACTCCCATGTAGTCGACCACAGTTCGTGTTCCGGACTTAAAACTCACCCAGTGGCTTAAAACTCACACCGGGCATGTGTGAGTGGGTGCCCAAGATCCCGAGAGGAGAACAGAGGAGAAGGGATTGCAGAGGAGAAGGGATTGTGGCATGGCCATCCCCCCTGGGGTGGGGGGGGGGGTGATTTCTCACTTTCTGTCTCTCTGTCTCTGTCTGTCTGGTGAGCCCATGCGCCCTATAGCAAAAACCTCTCCAAAAAAAATGAAAAAAGAAAAAGTTTAGGACCCACTGATCAACACTTCTCCACACTGACTAAACACATTGATGAAACAGAAGTTTTCTAATTACCCTCTTGATTTAAGATTTAAGAGGCATCAGAAGAGACTAGAACAATCTCCAGCCTAGAGGGAGCCAGTATACCTACTTTTTCAACTAATTCTGTGTTTGACCTGCCTAGGCAACTGTTTTCTTATCTTAAAACAAGTAGTGTTGATTCCAGTGATTTTTTAAATTTACATATAATTCTAACATTCTAAAATTTTATAAAGTATTCGCTGATATCATCATACCACAGATTCAAGGAAAAATAAAATGTATTGGGTTGTGTTTTCTACGCAAAACACATCATGACTTTCCTGACAGCCTAGTAAAATTTATTTGACTTGTGTGTTACTCTGAATTAAACTATATTACATGAAATTCATTACTACATTTGTAAGTCTATAATAATTTTATACAAGTCAAGTCTACCCACAGACATTAGGTAAGGCTGACAAAATTTTAGTGGTTAACAGAATCAACATGCTCAAAATTTCGGTAAAATTACAGGGCAGTCCACACTGGCAATGTTCAGCGAGAAGTCACAATACAGAAGCTTCATCCCTCCTCCCCTCATTCTCCCAGAAGGGGACAGAAGAGACTAATTTGGAACTGAGCTTGAATGTCACAAGTGCTGGGACATCAGACACTAGGACAATTACCAGAATCACTGAACTGAAGAGATTTAAGAAATCATCCCAGGCAGATACAAATCACCCCTGGTAAACTGATTCCCTTGTAAGCACCAAGTTAAAGCACAGATGTTCTTATTTCACACAAACCAGCATCAGAGAGGATGCACCCCACAACATATTTAACCTTAAGTATGTTAATGAACTAAACATAGTTTGCTCTGTTTATCCTTCTTATGTTTTCTCTTTCACCTGAGTTTACCAAAGCCTCTCAAACTCTCAGAATGCTTGGGCTGGGCTGTAGAGAGTCTGGAGAAAGCTCTCAGGGTCCAGCTCCCTGAGGTGTGACCTGGAAATGAGGTGGAGTTAGCAAGGAAAGAAAGGGGAACATTTGGAAGGATATTTATTATTCAAGGAATTATTCGCATCCCTGGCAGCTTCTGAGAACTGTACCCTCCATCTTACCTCTACAGCATGACTGGTCTCCACCTCATCCGGGCTGCTCTACCAGGAACTGCCATCACTCTACATGGCCCTGCTCTTGGGACCATTTGATTGGTCCACGTGGCAAGTAATCCAAGATGGGCTGGTCTTCATCCTACTTCATGATTTCCTAGATTAAAGGGAAAAAAGATTAAGTCTTTAGCTTTCTGGTGGTACAATGAGGAAAATGTCAGGCAATAAGCTGTTGGCAGCCACATTCAAAACCACATGGAAAAAATGGAGCTGCCTAGAAAAGAATCAGCCAAGAGTCAGATAAAAGCATGGACGAGAGACAACAGGAGAGAGTCCTTGCTGTATTCAAGGCCCAGTTCCAGCTGTATTCCTGCCCTTCCCTGGTCAGCTCAATGTATGTTAGCCTGTAATTTCCCTCCTTTTCTCTCCCCAGGTTTTTCATATTGAGTCTCTGCCAAGGGTCCTGAATTATAACATTAAAGACAGAGGAAGCAACATTTGCAAAGGCAAGAAGCAGTGGCATAACTAATATGATGTTTGAGAGGGACCACCAATCTCTGTCTCACCTCAAAACAGTGGGAAAATGTGCCACATTACAACTATCCGGGCGGAGCATGCTTTTCCCTGTGATTTACATCATTAATTGGGAAGATGTCTTTTTATTAGCAGAACAGAAAAGTCTGAATTATAGCAGGGAAACTTTGATAAGAACTGTGATTTATTTAGGTGTCGATTTGGCTACTCAACCTTCTGGCTAATTAAAGATCAGAAAGGCAGGGCTTACATTTTACTGTGCAGTGGACAGAATTCTGAACTCATCCGCAGGCCATGTGACACAGCGGCTTTTCCCAGACTGTGCTTTGAGAAGAGATATGCGTGTTCACACAGGATTAGAAAACACAGCCTAATGAAGTCTTCCTCTTGGATGTTCACAATGCATATTAACACCAAAGAATTGTATCAATAAATAAATCTGTTTAATTTTGTATAAACTACAAACAAACAAACCTATTTGCACAGGAACAGATTTGTTTTATTCTTCCCACACTTATTAACAGCAATTTGCCCTTCATGCCAGTAATGGAAGCATACAGTGTAGAAATAGAATGAAGATTTTTATGGAGTTTCATCCATTCTCTTGTCATGGAGATTTGATGGCAGATTACATTTATATTCCAGGACCATAAAATCACAGGCAGAAGCCATTCCCCTAGCACGGCAGTTACACACTGTGCATAGGGAATCAGATTCCACATGACCAACTGCTGTTCGAATCCCAGCTTTGGTGCTGGGAAAATGTGCCAGATGTATGTGCATGTGCTCCAGATCCTGATAGGGTGGAGAAATGGATGAAGAAGGATGGTGCCATGACCATACCCCACTGAAGAGTGCTTTCTCTCTCTCTTTCTGTCTCTCTCTCTCTAGCAAGGGTCCATGCCTTCTAGAAATTACAGAAAGAGAGAGAGACTGAGAGAAAGTTTAAAGCAGTCAGGACACATTATTTTTTCAAGTACATTTTTGTCTGTAGGGAATGATTATAACTTCTAAGTAGTGGCTGATTGGAAATTTTATTTCACCCAATGTCTCCAAGGCCAAGTGACCAGATAAAATGCATGAGCCACACTGGCATTAGATTTGTCCCTGGAAAGGAAGTAGGAAATAAGACAACTCATTCAGGGAAGTGCAAGAACCTCAGTTTGACAAGAGAGCATAGTGCAAAGCCCGGTGGGACAGGCTGGGGAAAACAAGAGCCCCACATCTGGTTTAACGATGAAGACAAAGGCATGAATACAAAAAATTAGGTAAATGCTGACTGCTTGTAGGAGGGCATGGGGGAGAATCAGGGATGATGAAGGAAGAGTTTCTGGGGGGAGGTAGACTGCATCCCAAAGGAATAACTCGATTCCTGACAGGAAGAAATTCAGAATTCTCTCCTTCTTGCAGGGATAGCTCCTTTTTCTGTTGTCCTCTCTCTGTAATATGAGTCTAGAGCACCAAGGGCATTTAAATCAGTGCAAGGTGACAGAAACAAGTGCACACAAGAAACCTGCTCATTCATAGATAAGCACATCTACCCAAGTGTGGAGAATCGTTTAGCGCCATTCGAAACCAAATGAACTGTCAATACACCCTGGACGATAGCTGGTGGTGATAAAAATTGTAAAGTTAGTCCTGCCTTACCTAGGCAGAATAAATACAAAATTAAATCCATGAGAAAGCATTGAAGACGCCTTTAAATGACAAGTTTGCTTTGATGATATAAAGGATGCAAGATCAATTTTCCTTTGAAAAAGAGCTTGTCAAGTAGTAGCAAGTAGGACTAATTATTGAAAATAATTACAAATGGTATATAGATTCAAACAACCAAATAAATAAGAACTTTAAAAATTGATGAGCTATCAACCCCTACTAAACTGTACATAATTTGGCAATATTTTAATAATTTGACAGTATTATTAAATAATCATGGTGTCTAGCATAAGTAATTTCCAATGTTTAGTACTGAAAACATAACCAAAGCTTTCCACTAATCCCACTTAGCTATAAGAAATGCTGTACTCAACTGAATCCAGAATGTAGTATAATAGGATAAACTCAAGGATAAAGATTTTTTTAATTCTTTTTTAAGTAAATCTTATGAATATGTCTGATAATTCTATCTGTTCTTCAAAGAAAATTATATAGCAGTGCTTGCTTTTTCATGCTAGCCTCAATATTATTTGTATACTACAGTGTTTCATATCCTTCCACCTCACCTTTCATTTCTGGGAACTGAATGGCTAAAGTACAACAGTTCTGTTTTGTCAGTGCTTTCTTGTGAATTACACATCCATGTATTTTTTTGTTGGGATTTCAGCTGCTTTTGATCTGTCACTACATATTAAGAATTTATCAAAATAATACATTATTCATAAAATAATTTCACTTATTTTGCTAGTAATGCAGATTTAGGAATAATCTATTCTTTACCAGCTCCCAATAAGATAAAACATATAATGGCATTAAAGAGTAATTTGGATATTTTACTGACTTTATATTTTGGCAATGTTTCATGCCTCATTTGCCTGAAAACTCATTAGATTAGTGCAACACCATGTTTTAATGCAATAGGTTCAGACTTATTTTTCCAAGTAAGTTGAGCCCTGTTCATTTCTGTACTTTCATGCTTGAGTTAATAAATTGCAAAGTTTCCCTCTTCTATTTGCTCTGTTTTCCTTTATATACCATTGTTGGAGGTTCTCTATTTTGAAAGAGAAGGAAGAGATGAAAAGTAAAATATCCCCTTGGGCTGGTAAAATAGTTTGTCTATCTACTATCTGCAACCTCAATCATTTCTTATATTTTACTGAGCCTTCAATATGTGACAAGTATATGTACTAAAACTAACATGTAGATGGAAAGGAACCAGAAAACAGACTGGATGAGAGCCAATGAGGACAACAACAGAGATCACATCATCTCAGAAGTAGGGTCACTGCAGGAGGAGGACTTAAAGACTGGCAAGGCAGGTGGTTTCATCATGCCCTACACAGCCCTGAGGTCCTCACAAGGAGAAATGTTTCTTCACCTTCTTTCTAGGCATTAGCTTCATCCTCCTTGTAATTAGGTTACACTTGAATGTAACTAAAACACACACTTTCTTAAAGTATTGAATCATGAGAAAGCAAAGTTCCATTGTAATTAGGTCTGTATCTAGTCAATGGTCTCATTCTTTTAACACTCTGAAGACATTTAAGTCATCTTAGTCATGAAGGTTTGAGAGAAGATTGGTTTATTTCTCCTTCTCTCTATTACGTTTCATTCATGACATGAAAATCAGTTGTAATACTACAACATAGTAAGGACATTATGCTATGTGTAATAGGCAAGGCACAAACAGACAAATACTGCAGGATTCCACTTACGTGAGGCACTTACAAGGGTCAAATTCACACAAACAGAAAGCAGAATGGTGGCTGTCAGTGAATGGGGGCATTTGGGAGTTACTCTTTAGTGAGTATAGAGCTTCAGTTTTACAACATGAAGAGTTAAGAAAATAGATGGTGGTGGTTGTTGCTCAATATTATGAATGTATTTAATTCCACTGAGTTGTACTCTTTAAAATTATTAAAATAGTGGAATGCTTAGTTTGGGGCTTCAACTTGACTGGGCTAAGGAATACTTAGAAAAAAGCATTACTTTTGGTATGTCCGATGGGGTGTTTTAAGAATGGGTTAACATGGGCTCTGAGTAGACTATTCAGTGGACACAATCCAATCAATAAGAAGCCTGAACAGAATAAAAACAGAAGAAAAATGGGTGTTTTCTGAGACAGAACAAAATAGCTTTCTGTTGCCTCAAACATCAGAGCTCAAGACTCATCTGCCTTCAGACTCCAGGATTTATACCAGCAGCCCCTTGATTCTCAGACTTTCCATTTCGGACCATGAGTTACATCATCATCCTGCCTGACTAATAATTTTGGACTTGGACTGATCCATACCACCAGAATCCCAGGATCTCCAGTCTCCAGGTGACTCATTGTGGGGCTCCTCACTGGCATAATCGGGTGAGCTGACTCCACTAATAAATCCCCTGTTTATATATCCTATTGTTTATATATCAATACAATCCTATTGTTTCTATCTCTCTAGATAAACCCCCAACACAGATGGTAAATTTTATGTGTATTTGACTGCAACTTTTAAAAAAAGTGGGAAAAATTGTAATCGCATACCTACTGTCACACACTCTCTTTTCCTTGTGAATTTATCCAAGCCCTGCACAATCTCTCTGGCCCTCGACTGTCCTAACTCCCACTAGAGGCCCTACCACTGCACACTCAGATCAGCGTTCTCACCTCATCCTGACCACAGTAGAAAAGGTTGCCTGACTCTCATTTAGCCAGTAAATTCTGCCTTGCAAAACCTGGCTTTTCATATACTGAGTTTTAGTTTCCCCATATGATAGCAAGTGCTTCTGATATTGCTGTCATATTGGTATACTCAGTGGTTCCCTAAAAAGAGTACATGCTTAATAAATTTTGGTTCATTTGTGAATTTCTCTTATTTTACAGATACGAGATAAACAAAAATAGAACATGAAGCTTTGCATTTTTCCTCTCCACTCTATATCTTAAATACATCTATCATCCTCATCAATATTCATTTTCTAAATCGGGTTTTTTTCCAGGAACATTTCAAAAACCATCATTTTCATTTCCTCACGTCTCTAAAATCTGAATGGTAGCTGTACATTCAACAGTACCTACACAAAAATTAGGAAAACCCTCGTTTCACATGTCTCAGTGACACAGAGTATTTCGCTTTCCTCCCACAACACTCTCCTCACTAAACTTACAGAAATAGTTGATTGTTTTCATGATATTTTGGCCATTTTTGGTTATTCATGGACTCCCATTAGAAAATCACCAAATTATGCTAAAATAAAATTTCACTCAAAACTGTTCCATCAGTTTAATAGCCTCATGTCCTGCTACTGAGAGTCAGTAGGCAGCTCATCAGCAAGACAGATGGGAAGCAGCACGGTCTAGTGCCCAGGTACAGGGACTCTGGACTTAGATGGCAGCAACCGTCTGCAGGGCATACGACAAGTTATTTAATCTTTCTTCTGATCTTCATCCATACAGTGCAGCAAAACCTATAGAATTATCATAAGGATTAAATGAGATGATTCATACAAAGCACTCAGCCCAATACTGAGAGCAAGCAGACAATTTTTTAAAACACTAAAATCATTACTTTAAAGGGAAATGGAAATTGAGCCAGAAGTTTAAAAAAAAAAAAAATGAATTGGTATCCAGAAGTAGAAAACAACCTCAGACTGAAGAATTCAATAGGATTGGGCATGGAGTCTTCAACAGTTCCCCAAACATTAATTTAACTATGTTAGCAATTCTCAAGCAATTTTAGCTCAAAACAGTACCTTTTATTACTTAGTCTTTACAACTGTTTATTAAAGTGCTTTCATACACCTACCTACACATAGTACTATGATAAACTGAGTTGATTGTTTATATTTTCTGGATAAGAAAATTTATCTCAATGGGGGTTAGCCTGAATTCTCCCTGTCACTTGTAAAAAATCTTCATAGGACCAGCAGATGGCATAATGGTTATGTCACTGGGCTCCTACATAGTTGACTGAGGTTCAAGTCCCGACCCAGTGGCTTAAAATTCACACCAGGCGCATGTGAGTGTATACCCAAAATCTCAAGAGGAGAATGGAGGAGAAAGGATTGCAGTTTGGCCAATTCCCCCTAGGGGGTTATTTCTCTCTGTCTCTCCAGCAAACACACACCCTACAGAAAAAAATCTCTTAAAAAAAAAACAAAAAAACTTCACAACCAGAGTCATCTGACTACTTATTCCAGGATTCTTTTCAGAACACCAATCTGATTTGGATAAATCACTTTCTTCCTATCTGGATCGTGAGTAATACAAAAAGAAAAAACAAAAAGTTAGAACTTTCCATGATAGATAAAATATGATGTTTACAATGCCTAAATAATATTTCAATATTTCCTTCCTGTACATAAGATTTGAATTAGAATAGGCTTTCCATAACAGGCAACTCAAATACCAACTTGAAGATCCAGAGTTTCTAGAGCTGTGCTGGCCAATACAATAATCCCTAGCCTCACGTGACTACTGAGTGCTGGAAAAGTGGCTAGTGTTGAGTGTTCAAATAAAATTTTGGATGTTTGAGTCAAACAAAATATATTATGAAAATTAGCTCCCCGTGTCTACATTTCATGTGGCTACTAAAAATGTTTTAAATGCAGCAAACATTCTATGTCTATTGGTCTAAACAATAAGGCTCATCATAACCCAAAAACTAGCTTCCCTTTCCAGACCTTTATGCCCAGTGCTCTTCACCACTGCAGGAACACTCAACTTAATATGACTGAGCTGTAACTCTTGGAAGCCAATTAATCAGCAGTGCATTTATAAAAAGCAATTGCCTCTCACCATATATCACTTCAATAAAGCAGGCTGATATTTCCCTGTACCTACTACAGCTTGGCAGTTATTGCAGCTCCAGGGAGTAGCATTTGCTCAATATGAAAAGGACCAATGTGTGTCTGTTTCTAAGGTAATTTCTTTCTAGTTAACACAAGCAATATAAGATGATGAATGTTTCTTTTTTTTTTTTTTTTTTTTTTTAGCTATCATCAGAAAGTAAAGTTATCTGACAAAACTAAGTATTTTACAGAAGGGTCAAGCACTATTAATAAGGTTAATTTTATGTAGTATCTGAATATCACAGGTCTTCTTTGTGACACAAGAATTGCTAGAAACCCTTTGAAGCTTAGTAGATAGATAGAATAGAAATGGATTGTGACATTTTTACCTGCCAACTTAGCATTGAAATGTTCACAATGTCAAGTGGGAAATTAATAATTACACTACTTTTTACCACTGAATATCTGTCAAAGAGAACAAAACCATGTCAAGAAGAATCGAAGTACAGAGATAGAAGCATTTGTGACACCATCTCTTGTCTCTGTGTGAAATAGCAAATCAAAGACAGGTTCAATATGTTCCCCCCAAAGTTAATAGACACATAGTACTAGTATAATAGAACAAATTAAATTAATTTAGTATTCAGCCTACCTCGAACTATGCATCAAGAAATAAATTTTGTCACGTTAAAAAGTAGAAAAATTTAAATTAGGTAAGAGTAAAAAAAAAAAAATTCAAGTCAGAAATCAAACTGCTATAGCAGATTCACACTTACCTGTATAAAAATCCAAACTCGTACTAAAGAGAATAAGTCATTTCCTTCATACTAGTTACATTAATAAAAGAATTAAAGCATTAATTATTTCAAAAGATCTATTCACATCTGAGTGTTGGGGCTTTGAGCCCTGTGGTTTGACAAAAAGTGGATCAAGCTGGTTGCCAACAAAAAATATAACTCAAAGATTTCATCCTCTGGGGTTATTTTTGAAAATACAGATGACTTTATTCACAAAGTCAGTACCCCTATGTGGTCTGATTTGTGAGCCACTAGAAAGATCCCTTCAATGAGACATATTTAACCAATGACTCTGAAACTTTCTCATTTTTAAGAATCATCTGTTAAACTCCTGCCTCTATCAGCAATATTTGGGGTATCAAACAGAATTGCTTACCTAGAATGGTTAGATCAGGCAGTCTCTTTTCTTGTCTGAAGAAGGGAAGGGAAGTAGATGTTAAAATCTAACACGGGCCAGATAATGACCCACAAGTAAAGTGAAACTCTACAAGGCCGACCTACCCCAGAAAGTTCCAAGTTTGCTTGGCAGAGACCACCCTGAGTTCTCTGGCACATGCAGGCCCGTGATCCAGGGCCAGCTGAAGCTAGGGGTCAGGATCTTCCTTGAGGTGCTATATGTCTTTCTTTCTCATCTCTCCAGTTCTTGAAAGAAAAAAATGCACTTGAAAAATATCTAACGAGAGTAGGGTACCATTCTGGAGGGCCTATAAGTAAGGGGTAGAATAATAAAAAGCTAACAGGGTACTCAATGTTTGCCTTGGGAGCAGAAGTAATAGTCTTGAAAAGATGACTGGGAAGGTTGGAGAGGAGTCTCAGGTTCACCCCATATGAATCAAGGTAAAGATGGATGTACATTTTGCATTCGTCATGGGCTTAAACTCCTGTAGATTATCTCTTAAGTCTCTGATGCTAAATACCTTCTTTAAAGAATACTAAAGAGCTTAGTGTTGTAAAGAAAAATCCACCTGGGTAACAATTTCAAGATGCTGAGAGTCTCAGAGCCCTGCTTTTATCACCGGCTGAAAAGCCAATAAGTCTTAATTGTCTCTAAACAATCTCCAGCTGTGTAACCTTCTTTCCATGCAGGATCCTTATAAAAGAAAGGCTCATAAAATAGTTTTCTAAATGCTATATTTATGCTGGGATTTAAATTTCAATTACAAGGAGAAATTATATCTACCACTGGATGCAAATGTATTTGAACACATTATGACTATAAAAGTAAAACCTGCTTAATCCTCTCATAAACTTAGTAATTTTATAAAACTCATATTGTTTTATACACATAAAATGTGACTGACAATCAGCATTCTCAACAGTATTCTAAGTCAGAAACACAAGACTTCATAATATTCTCAATGTTTTCTCTTTCCATTTACTCTATATAAGAAGCAGAATGAAGTATGTTCCCCATCTTTTAAAAATACAAGTAGGAGTTTATCATCTATAACTTCCAGATCTCATGACTCTACTCTTGAGTACTAAAGTCATTCAGAACTATATTTTATACTTTTCCAAGTTAATTTGTAACATAAATCTGAAATTTTTGGAAACTAGTAAACTCACCACTTAAAGCATTAGAATTGTTACGGAAACCTAAGGCCCCTCAGGTTCCCCTCTGATCTCCAATCTAAATAGGGATCTGGAGCACTTTCAGTAGAGAGTTTGCCACTATTCTCAGTCAATAAACAATCCCTAAGTAGCGCATTGAAAAGGTAGCGATTCCAGGGAAGATGGGAAGAATTTGCCTCAGATGGTAGGAAAAGATGTTATCCTCCATTAGAAGGAGATTGCCAAAGAATAGGACACTTCACACAAATCTGAAGTCACCACCATTAAATATTTAGTAAAATCAAGTTGCTAAGATTCACACCCACAATTCAAAATCTTACAAATTTCCTTTCCTCAGCACTCACTTCTCTTCCCACCATACATGAAGCCTGGGAATCTCCAAAAGCATAAGAATCCCCAGTCGCTTCTATTTTTCTTGTCTCCCTCTATTCAATGGGAATAAGGTGCCGATGAAGTTATAGGTTTGTAGAAGTTGGCAGTGAAAAGACAGGATAATTAAGAAGAAAGGCAAAAGCACTTTAAGCCAAATTTTCTTTTTTTACCATATATTTTTCTAAAAATGTTAGGTTACTGGTGAAGAATTATAGCATTTATTCATGTTTTAAGAAAGTTGTCTGAATAATGTGTGTGCAGGATATAATAAAACAAGAAATTAACAAGCAATCTAAAAATAGTATCTTTTTTACTGCCTTGCTCAGTATTTCGAAGGAGAACACAAGCTTGCATTCTTAGAACTCATGGAGTTATCTTTGCCTAAAAATTGGAACACATGAGGAAAAAGTTGCCATTCACTAACTATTTAACAAAGAAAGATCTGCACATCATGCCAAGACATTATGCAGTAGGTGGTACTAACATAGGAAGCTTTTATCATGAGAAAGTAGAAACCCCATTACCCCCTAAGTTAATAACTGCAACCTGTAATATGAAGTTCTATTTTGGTAGAGCTCTGTATATTTTTAAAGAATAAGAAAAGAATAAGAAAAGATAATTTGTCTCCCTTTCTACGAACTGGGCCACACAATGAGTTGCCAATGCCTTTTCTTCTATTCTATTTCTTCAAAAAGAGAAGGCAATAATAGTCTTATAAGGTTGACTCCACATGAATGAACTAAATTCGTAAGAATGGAATTTTTTTTCACAAGGAAAAGAGACTCACAGCATTGTAGTCAGAGATTAATATCTGGGAGTAAGTAGACCACAGACCATTTGATAAGTTTTGTTTCAAATGCTGTCTCTAAAGAATGATTTCCACAAGCTAGAACAAAATCCATCTTTTTAATTTGTAGTTGCACCATGCAAATCAGGCTTTTTATGGAAGTGCATTGGTCTCTAGGGAATTATGAGGGATTGGTGATATACAATGCTCTCCAAAAATGCTGCTGAGTGCGATTCAGGAACGAGACCTGCACTCTCAAACAAGCCCACCTGCCTGAGCCACAGGAGAGAGAGAAAATGCTCTCAGCCACCAACTTCCGGCAGGAGCAGGACACTGACGCTGTGAATTCTGAGTCACATGTGACTGTCTGGACTGTCCCATAATCTCCCTCAGAATAAAACAGCAAAATACTTCATAAATATTTATTGGCAGACCTAACTCAGATCTTCAAACTCTTTAATATCCTTACTAGGACATGGTGTGTCGGTGTGTCCTGTGAGGCATGGCATTACAGGACATGACTATGACACGCCTTTTCTGGTTGCTGACAAGAGTGAAGAGCAGCCTATGGATGGTACTTCGTGGGCACCTCCAGAGTCTGACTCCAAAGGGAAGTGGGTTTACTGGTCAGATGTCAGGAGTGCCACAGATACAACCAAGTGTTCAATTCTGTTAACGCAGTTTTCTGTAGCAATATTGGAGAAACTTTTGCTTTGAACCTCTAAATAGGATGGACTGACAGGGATTTCACCCTGGTAAAGCATAAACCATATACATTTATAATATTTAATTCAGGTTCAACTTTACAAAGCAAAATATAAATAAGAGACATCACAATTACACTTTGGCCCTACCATCGGCTGGCAATCATTTTTTTAAGAAGATATCATTAAAATTCTAGCCCTGTAAGGCAAGGATTATGTTTTTGTCCTGGTTGTAAACAAGATAATTTTTCTTCTTTTATTATGTTTGTATTTTCTTTATTTAAATTAACACTGCCACAAAGTACTCAAGAAAGCTGCCCTAGGGGCCAAGCAGTGCTGCAATACTGATACAATCAGACCGAGGTTCCAGGTTCAGGCAGGTCTGTGATGCAGGGCATGCTGAGGCTGCATCAGGCATAAGGATCCTGTTGGGAGTGGGGGGCTCTCACTCTCTCTCCTCTCTCTTTCTCTCACTCTCTCAAAAGAAGTAAATAAAATAGACTTTTGTTTTTTGTTTTCTAAGAGAGAAAGGAAGATTTTTGCTATAGGGCACGTGCACTCACCAGAGAGACAGCAAGAAGTCATCCCCCAGGGGGCATGGCTATGCTGCTCTCTTCTCCATTTCCCTCTCAGGATGTTGGGCACACACTCACATGTGCGTTTTAAACCACAGGGTCCAGGACTCAAACTGCAGTTTCCTATGTGGGAGTCTAGTAACGTAACCATTGTGCCATCTGCTGGTCCCAATAAAATAGACTTAAAAAAAAAAAAAAAAAAAAAAAAAAAAAAAAAAAAAAAAAAACTGTCCTAAGCACTAAAGAATACAGTGATGTAAAACATACAGGCACACAGAGGGCTTTAGACTAGAGTAAAATAGAAAGAGGTATCTCCCCACTCTAGATGACTCATGCTAAAATGTGCTGATGTTATTTATAAGGAAAGAAAGTTTGAAGGAAGGAAGGAGGGGAGAGACAGAAAGAAAAAGGAAATGAAGACATTGGCCCTCCAGTCTACACTTAAAGCCCTAATGTTCTTGGTCTTTTAACCCCTTCCTATAACCCTGTATTCAGCTATTGTTGCTCTGCTGACTCTATCAGACAGGCTTCTAAGTTTGGATTCACTTTTTGTGTTTTGATTTCAGCACTGCCCATTCCAGGACAGGTCTTGTCACCCATTTGCTCTGCAGTGTGACCAGGGTATAGAGGCATCCAGACCCTCACATCCCACAGAATGTTTTTGAAAACAAACAAAAAGAGAAAACTCTTTTCCTAATTCTCACATGGAGAAAGAACTTGGTAGAAGATAAGAAATTCAGTTAGACTGACAAAGCCAGAAGATGATCCTGCAGTTCTTACCTTTCCAGCTATAGGACATCAAAGATTAGGCAGTACACCCAGTGTGAAGAGGTTCCTGGGTCCAGCCTACAAGCCCGGAAGTTCATTAGATGCATCATCCATCCAGCATGTGGTATTTAAATTAATCTTGCTACCTATAACTCATACTCCATATTCACATCAGCTACAGCCTTTCTCCAAATCCTACAATGAATGTCCAGTTCTATACTCCAATTAGCAATTACTCAGCAGGTTCCAAACTGAGATTGGAGACCTGCCCTGATGCCAAAGAAGTTGTCTGCAAAGTAGCAAAATACCTAATCCCTGAGGGCCCTCTTATACATGGGAACCAGTTGCCTTGCAAAGTAGTTCCAAACCTGATGGTTCGAAATCCAGCTTTAATCCCCACTGGTGTTTGGTGCCAAAACATGACCGTCCCACTGATTTCAGTATGACCAAAGCCCAAACCTCCAACTGTTGTGCCCCAGCCATGTGGTCTTGACTCTTAGAGATCAATAACCAAGCCTTGTCTCCTAGAACACTGTGAATGATCTACTACCTTTCTGCTTTCTAAAACCTCCAACCCTCCTGCAAAGTCAGTTTCCATATCCCTGGCTCCACGCATTGCTAATTTCCTGCTTTTCCTTCACGTTGTGTCTCCTGGTATTGTCAACACGAATTATAATAAAAGATTAGGACAAAGCTCTTCAAACGTGGGAAATAAGTTTCAGATTTAATAGGTACAGTATACCTGAATAAAGATAACGAGGTCAAGAGACGTACATATTTGAGTAAAGTCAAGGAATATGTAGGTAAATGTATAACAGTCTCCACACGAATGCTGCGCCCCCACATAACATTCAAGGTTCCGGCACAGCAGCAGATAATGAGTCTGGGACCAGCAGTTGGCATGATGGCTACGTCGCTGGACTCCCATGTTGTTCACCGCAGTTCGAGTCCTGGGCCCGGTGGCTTAAACTCATGCCGGGCACATATGCGTGCATGCACAAGATCCTGAGAGGAGAATAGAGAAGAAGGGATTGCAGCATGGTCATCCCCCCGGGGGATGATGTCTCACTTTCTGTCTCTCTGTCTCTCTGTCTCTCTCTCTCTCTCTCTCTCTCTCTCTTTCTGGCGAGCTCAGGCCCCCTATAGTAAAAACCTCTCAAAAAAAAAAAAAGCTAACGAGTCTGATGTTTTAGGGTCACTGGGTATGGACACATCCTATGATCTCCATATCCTGGTATTACTCCCGTAATTATATCATACTATACAGCACAGGGCATGTATAGATATGTTTCAACTTACTAATTAGCTGACTTTAAAATAGGGAGATTATATGAGTGGGCCAAACCTAATCATATGAGCCCTCTAAAAACAGAGTTTTCTCCAGCTGCTGGCAAAAGAGGAAGTCAGAGAGTAGAAACCTGAAAGGGATTCAGTGCATGAGAAGTTCTTTCCTGCTGGCTTAGAAAAAAAAGGAGTCATATGGAACAGACTTGAGTACAGTGTGTACAAGCTTGAGATCAAAACCCTTCCAACAGCCAGAAAGGAAACAGGGACCTCAGTCCTACGACTGCAAAGAACTGAATTCTAACAACAAAATGATTCTGGAAGTAGGTCTTTTCCCCTAAGCCACCAGAAAAGAGCCCAGCCCAGCAACACTTAAGTTTTGACCTTGTAAGACCCTGAGCAGAGAATCTAATCAAGTTTACCCAGACTGTGACCTGCAGAGTTGTGAGCTAATAAATGAACCTTTTTTTTTTTCTTCAGCCACTATGTTTTTTTGTCATCTACTAAGTAGCAGTAGGACAAAAATACAGGGGTGACAGTGAACAGGATGGAGAGAGGCAGGCATGAGTCTCACAGGAAAAAAGACATCAAGCTCCTTAGAAGCACCACAGAACTATCTAATGCATCATTGATCATGAAAACCTCTGCCCTACAATTCATATGATTTATATGCATGGGCTATAAATCTTCACACATTTAGGACTATCTATATAATTAAAGACTGAACATTAATACTAGATATTAATATGTAGAATATATTTTTATATTGTCACAAACTTTTCATTATCACCCATTAATTTTTAAGAAATAAAATAATTCTGTCTGAGGAGTAAATCTTGGTATGTTTATACTAATATAAATTAGTTTTCTTCATTTTTTTTTTTTTTGAAGAGGTTTTTTGCTATAGGGCACGTGCGCTCGCCAGAAAGACAGAGAGAGACAGAGAGACAGAAAGCGAGAAATCACCCCCCAGGGGGGATGGCCAGGCCACAATCCCTTCTCCTCCATTCTCCTCTCGGGATCTTGGGCACGCATGCACACGCACCCAGCATGAGTTTAAGCCACCAGATCTGGAACTCAAACCGCGGTCAACTGCATGGAAGTTCAGCGACATTGCCATTACGATAACTACTGGTCCCAGTTTTCTTCTTTTTTAACTTTTTTTTTTTTTTTCCTTTCTTATATACGAGAGAGAAAAGAGAAAGAAAGAGAAAGTACTCCCAAAAGGTACTGGTGACATTGCAGTCCTTTTCTCTCCAGTTCTCCCTCCATCAGGGACCTGGGGACCTGCATGTGTGCCCAGTATGGAAGCCGTGGAACAGAACTTCAAACCCCAGTCAGCGATGTAGGATCCAGCTCCTCCTGTAAAGCATTTCGGTGCTATACTACAAGGCTTGCCCCAATATTAATTAATATTATTTAAAATATGAACTAGCATGAATAAATGAATGGGTATACATATAGATTCATAACATTAATAAGCTTTCAGCATTTTATCAGTATTTTTAGGAGATTTCTATTCGTTTCATGAACTACATAATGGTAAAACAAGTTCATTGATCATTTGACAGTCTTATTGCTTCTAAAACAAATCTAAATTAATTTAGAGGAATTAGCACCTCACACATGAATTGATTAAATAAGTTTTAAATTTTTTTAAGGTAAAATTATGATTACAAGTTGCATGCAATGATCAATTTTATAATTTTTTTGTGGAAATGGAGATATCTTCCTTATAATTGCTATAATATGAGGGAGCATCTGCTGCAATGAATAAAAATTTTATACCAATTTATCGTTTTAAATGAACCAAATGAAACCATTATCTCAATGACTTATAATTTATAAGACTTTTAAATCTCTACAATTAGGCTATGTCAAGGTGCCCTTAGAAATAGCCTGGTACTCTGAGGAATAAATAGTCACTTCTAGATTTGTTTTAAATTCACCTAATCAAATAATTTTGCACTAAATTCTCTGCTTTAGAATTCATTACCCACTTAGAATTTTGTTATTTCCTGGCTGTGAGGTATAGCCCTCCCCCAAAAATGTGTGTTTCACTTTTCTCCTATTAGTCACAGATGAAGGGGCATCTCACTGAGCTTCGTCAATATGAATCTTTGAAAATGCTCATTGAATATAAGTGACAATATGACTAGACTATGAGGAGAAATGAGGATGCTGACATATTAAGAATTAAGAGAGTTGTAGGACTAGAATAAGATCATGGCTAAGCAACATAAATATGGAAACAAGGAAAGTGAAAAACAAGCTGAGTAAATAAGAAAGAGAAAAAAAGCAAATATGATGAAATTTTACCATTTTGCAATAAAGCAAATAAAAGAAACAAAAGCTATAAATATTAAAAACAATTTTGTAAAACTAGCTTTAATTTCTAATGAAACAATTGCCTTATAGAAAATCCTAAAAGAATCTACAAGCTACTACTAGAACTAAGTGAATTTTCCTAGCTCCTGAGATACAAGGTCAAAACAAACAATTCAGTATACACTGGTGGCAATCAATTAGTAAAATATAACTAACAATTCCATTTGTAATGGCAACAAAAAAATAACCTTTACATGGGCAACAATGACAAAAAAATGAGACAAAAGTTGACAAAATATTTAAAATACCTAAACACACGGGAACCAGCAGTTAGTGTAATGGCTATGTCGCTGGACTCCCACGTAGTCAACCGCGGTTCGCGTCCTGGACCCAGTGGCTTAAAAACTCACGCCGGGCGCGTGTGCGTGCGTGCCCAAGATCCCGAGAGGAGAATGGAGGAGAAGGGATTGCAGCGTGACCATCCCCCCTGGGGGGTGATTTCTCGCTTTCTGTCTCTATGTCTCTCTCTGTCTGTCTGGCGAGCGCACGTGCCCTATAGCAAAAACCTCTCAAAAAAAAAAAAATATATATATATATATACCTAAACACATGAAGAGTTATACCAAGTTAGTAGATCGGAAAAATCAATAGTATTAAGATGCCACCTCTCAGGCCAACCCTATAGCCTTGTTCTTAAGGAAGATAGATCCTACATGGCTGACTATAGCTCTAATTCCAGTCCCAGCAGCTTGAAAAACATGAAAAGTACAAGTGCATGCATGCCCCAAATCCTGATAAGATGGAGCAATGGAGGAGAAGGGATAGCACCATGACCACAACCCATAGAAGGTTGCTTTCTCTCTCTCTCCTCTCTCTCGCTCTGGGTCTTACTGCCTCACTCTGGTGAGCACAAGTACCCTCTGGCAATGGGGGGAAAAAGTCAATTCTCTGAATTTACTTATAGGTTCAACCCTAGTCATAATTCCAACAGGCTTTTTTATAGAATTTTACAAGCTAGTTTTAAATTTTACTTAAAAAAAAAAAAAAAAAAAAATGGCCCTTGATAGCTAAAACAATGTTTAAAAAAAAAGTCGGAGGACACAGACCGTCTAACTTCAAGACTTACTAGTAAGCTACAGTAATTAAGACAGACTGATATTGGTAAAAGAATAGACAAATAGTTCAATGTAACAGAATACAGAATTCTGAAATAGACCACACTTAAACAGTCAATTGATTTTTAACAAAGACACCAAAGCAACTTAATGGGAAAAGAAAATCTCAATAAGTGGTTCTGTGATCACTAGACATCCAGATAAGAAAAGGGAAAAAAAAGAAAAACCCTGAAACAATACACAAAATTCATTCAAGATGAATCACAGAACTAAAGGTAAAAGCTAAAACTTCAAAGTTTCTAAAAGAAAACAATAGAGAATATCTTTATCAATCATCGCGGACCAAAATGAAAATGTCAAGTCACAGCACAGACTGGGGAAAATGTTTGTCATACATATATCTGACAAAGATTCGTAACCACAACATACAGAATTCATACACCTCAGTAATAAAAAAGATGATCAAACCAAAACCATCAAAAAGGAACAAAAGCCTTGAGCAGACACTTTTAAAGAGAAGATATGCAAATGGTCAATAAGCACATGAAAGATACTCAGCACCTTCACTCACCAGAAAAATGCAAATTAAAACCACTAGAAATGGCTAAAGTGGAAAAGATGAACAATACCAAATGTTGAGAAGGATGTAAGCCAACCAGAGCTCCTACATATTACCAGTGGGACTGTAAAAATGCTACAGCCACCTTAGAACATGGTGGGACATTTTTCTATTAAACAGATACCTATTCGCTGACCTGGCAATCTCACTCCTAAGTATTTACATCACCACCACCTCACCACCTCTCAAAAAACAAAAACATAGCTTGTGCAAGACTTCATAGTAGCCGTAACTGAAAACAACCTGAACATCACATATCAACAAGAAAAATAAACAAATGCAATAAATTAGTTTTTGGCAATGAAGAGAAACATATTACTGTAATGTGCACCAATATAAATGAAATTCAGAACATTTTGTCAGTGAAAGAAGCTATATGCAATAAATATACACTGGATGATTTATGTGAAAATGTACAAAGCTACACTGGAACTACTAAGTGAATTTTGAAAGAGCATGAGATAGAAGGATTTAGTGTTTCTATACATTGACAGCAAACACTTGGACAGTGAAATTTAACTAACAATTGCATTTGAAATAGCAACAAAAACATAACCTTTACACTAACAACAACAACAACGAAAATTGAGGCAAAAATTGACAAAATGTTTAAGACTTCAACACATGAAGAGTTATACCATGGTAGTAGATTGGAAGAATCAATATTATTAAGATGTCAATTCTCAGGCTAAACTCATAGCCTTGTTGATGGATGATTTATGAGAAATCTAAAAATAGACAAAATTACTTAGTCTGTGATTATAAGAAGTCATAAATGGTTGGTTGTCCTTTAAAGGGCAGGGGAGAGACCAGAAAGTGAAATAAGGAGTTTCTGGATTCAGAACAATCGTATGGTGTGCTTTGGGTGGCTGTTAGATGGATTTATACAATTGTCAAAATCTTTTTTACTACTCACTTAAGATCCAAGTGACTTGGGTACTAAATTATATATTTTTACCTCAACACTCCACTTTCCAACAAAAAGAGTAAAAGAAAATATAATTAACAAATCCTTTGCTTTTTATAAAATTGCCAGAGGGAAAATGCATTTGCCACAGAAAGACAAAGAGACAGAGAGAAAAGGAGAGAGCACTCTCTGAAAGACATGGTCATGCCACGATCCCCTCTTCTCCATTTCTCCAACCTCTAGGGATTTTGCGCATGCATCCACACATACCTAGTATATTTTTCAAGCAGCTGGGGCCATGATTCAAACCACATTGGGCCTTGTGGAATCTAGCTCCCTTAACCATTAAGCTACGGACTAGGACCAACAAATCTTTTGCTAATGCTGATTGGTGGGTGCATGATTAATTGATTAATTATCTCTTCATTTCCTTGTTATTTACACAAGAAATAAAGAAAACTCTAACATTTTAATGTTAATCTTTAAAAAAATATAATTAAGTCAAGTAAGTCCTTCTTGCTCTCAAGAAGCTTACAAAATGATGTAGAACCAGGTAAATAAATACGTTTTCACAATTCACGAATGCAGCAGAGACTGATTCATAGGCTCCTGAAGTACCAGTGAGGCTGGGATGCATGAGAATGAGTCTGAATTGGAAGAAATTCCCAAAGCTCTAAGAAGTTACTTTGGAATGCAACTACAATGTTTTAAAGCACTTGAACATTTGTCTTGGGCCACCAACATTCAGAATTTAGAAGTGAATAATAATTTTTGAAATTTGTTCTTTTTAAAATATGTGACATTTACATGTTTACAGTATACACCCCCTTTCAGCAACATAGAAACAAGTGCACTCAGCACCTAGCTGCAAAAATAAGCAGTAAAAATAGGCAGCTACCAGATGGCGCCCGCTGATAATAGCACTGTCTGAAAGCCACATCACAAATCACACAGGTGACAAGTTTCCTTTTCATTCTGTTTGTCCTGAGTTCCAAGACTTCTCTGCTCTGAACTCTGAAGTCGTAAGGTCCTGTTTTTCACTCTAAACCAAGTATTCCAGCTAATGGTAGAACAACTCCTAAACACCAAGATTATCCCTGGGAGTGCTCTTGTTGGATGTATGAGCTCTTCAAAAGGTTGAAGGAAAGTATGCATTATGAAAAAATTATGCACCGATTTTAAATTTTCTGCAACAAATTAAACTCACACATTAATTTCATTTTTCCATGAACTTGTTATAGTCCCCTCATTATGCCTTCACTCAATCACAACTTTAACTGTTTAGTTTAACTGAATGCCAACTACTGCTCCAAATAATTCAAACGATGTCACTAATTCAAGCCACACCAGCAGAGAACTCAGTACACTACTTGAATAATATCGTTTTGGTCCCTTATAAAACAAGTTTTCATGAACTGCATTTGCTAGTAGTAGATAACTTTTAGAAATGGTGAAGGATGCTACCCATAAAATCATGTATGAAGATCTACCACATCTACTAGGGTCTGTAAGACCTTGGTGTTGGGAAAACTGTATGATCTCTGAACAGTGTTTATTGACACATGAATCCTTCAATAGACTGTGATCTCATCTTTGTTTTGACTACTAAAAACTCAGAATTAAATTTGCAATTCAGTTCTAGCAGTTTTTCAGAAACACTGAATGATTTATTTTTATCTACTTCTTTTACGATGACATATTACTTCACTCATTTCTGTTAGCTTCCTAAAATCCTTTCAGGAGGAAATAAGATTATAAATAATTTAACTTACAAATTCATTAGATGTATGATTATTCTTATTTATTTACACCTATATCTGCTTCCATAAAGGATTTAAGATAGTACTATCAAGTAATATATCTAAAAATAAATTAAAACTCAGATTGTATTTACCTCAATTTCAAGGAAATATTACATATGTGCAGAATATTTAAATGAATATGCAATGAGATACTTAAAAGAACGAACGGCAATAAAACATTAAGTTATTTAGTGCCTTGGCATATTTTAAGATATTAATTGGGCTTTTCCTCGAGATGATTCAGAATAGGACTAAATGACATCTTTCCTTATATCTCTATGAATGGATCGATGGTTTTTAGGACTAGACAAGTTACCTTTCAACATCTTGACCTTACTCATCCCTAAAAGATATGGGAGAAATCTCCAGATTGATGAGATTAAATTTTCATGCCCCAGAAAAATAAGTTTAAAATATAGGTTATAATTTTATAAAAATAAAGCTCTATGTTCTATACATCTTAATTTGTATACTGGGGTCCATATTGAAGGCTCATAATATGAGCCACGATGATATGTTTTTTTCTATGTACATATATATGGGAGCTCCAGTAGCACAATATTTAGATGCATGTGTTTGCCTATCTATATGAAAGCTGATATGTGCAATATTCCTCTTAGCAAATGTGGTTAAAGAAAATACAAACCTGCCAGAATTAAAAATCTACAAAATTACCAAATGTGGAATTTTCCTGTACATTTCCTTGTGGAATTAAATTGCCATTATTTTTGTTTGTTTTTATCAATGTTAAAGTGGTTTGTTTTGATTATATCATTATTTTGAAATAAGCTTTAGGAATATTTTAAGTAAATTATATAATGTACTTCAAAAAAGAAAAATCTTCTTCCATAACTTCGAAGTATTTTTTAAAGGTTTTTGTCTTAGGACACATGCACTCAAAGGAGAGCAAGAGACAGAGACACTGAGAGAGAAAGGGGGAATGGCCATACACAATCCCTTCTCCACTCTCCTCCCCAGACCTTGGGCACTTACACACATGTACTAAGCATGATTTTCAAGACACTGGGTCCAGGACTCAAACCATTGTTGGCCATATAAGAGTCCAGCAATGTAACTGCTATGCTATCTGCTGGTCCTGTCTCCAAATATTTTAAAGAGTATATATTGTTTTTGATCAATCAACTGCATACATTAAATACAGAACAGATGTTTTTGTTTTCAGGGGAAAGAGCCTAAAATGGTTAAATGACAAATGACTACTGAAGTTGGCACAGTGCGCTCATCCTAATGGGATGGTCATAATAGTCTATGTACTGTTTGAACTTAAACACTAGCATTCATTGATTAATATATGCCACAGATTTACCATAATGAGCTGTTTCTTCTTTGTCTTTTTTATATTGTCATCTCCTTTGGCTCCTATAAATATGACTCACTTTTAATCCCCATCTCTGAAATAGGTAAATTCCTTACTATGGTGATTATACTTAAAGCTGAAATCAAGAGTCTGCTAAATTATTCAAGACAATTAGCAGGAGCCTATCGTCATGTATGCCACTCTCAAAATCTGAAAATACACATATAAAACCTAGAGCGATAACCTAAAACTATCCACAAATTCTTCACTTGGTCAAGTCCTGGCTTTGTACATGTGCTTCCTGAAGCTCACGTTGGTGTCTGTCACAGGACTTTGCCCATCTTGACTTAAAACTTATGGTTTACATGAGCAAGTCTCTCTTAGACCGTAAACTCCTTGAGAGCAGTAACAGTGTCATATCATCTTTGTATCCCTCACAGCACCCAGCACAGCTTTGTGTACAATTGGCCTTTCAAAAGCATGCACTGGGGACCAGCAAATAGCATAGTGGTTACATCACTGGACTCCCACTTAGTCAACTACGGTTCAAGTCCTGGACCCAGAGACTTTAAACTTGCAGTGAAGCAAAAGCACCTCCATTTTGAACTCCTCTCTATATTGGAAACTAGCTTTCTCATTTTGCTTGGAGTAAGCAGAGCGATTAACATTCCTCTTGTCTTTGCTAAATAACCCAAAACTCTCTACCTTAAGATGTTCCTTAGTGATAGAATAATCAATTGCCAAACCCCTTGCCCTAGCCATGATGGTCATTAAGATCCCATGTGTTTAAGCAAAGGTCTAGAGATTATTAACCTGCTTGATCTGCCTTCTGTAACCGCTTACATATAGAAATCCCTGCTCCTTCCCCTTGTCACCTCCCCCTCCTGGATGATTACTGCTTCTACCACATCAACCAGATGTGGTTTTTGCCTTTATAAGCCCCTTTCTCCCTACACTCAGGGCTGTAGGGTTTTTGAGAGACAGGAGTTCCCCCCCCCCCATACACTGCCGGCTTAACCAATAAAACTCCAATAATTTGGCTATGTCTGGTTTCCTCTTATTTCTTGCTGATTAGACTATAACATTTGGAGGACCAGTGAGATCAGTACCTACTGGCAATTAAGTGAGGCATCCGATCCAAGGAGGGTGGCCTCACCTGTGCAGTGGCTAAGAACCTAAGGTAATCTCAGGGAGGCACCCCCTGATTACCTTAGAGCCCTGGAGATCCCATGTAGGTTATTTGACCACTGCTGGAGAGATGACACCACTGCCACAAAATTTTTCGAGGGGTATGAAAAGTCATCTGGAGGCACCTTTCTACCTGTCCTGAACCTGACCTGCTTATCTGTAGCTTTTCTTTTGGACTGGTCACCTGTTTTGTGAGTATGTGGTCGGCACTGGAGGTGCCCCCCTGGATGTTAGTTCCCTAAACAGATACATGCCTGGCAATTCAGGTTGCTGGATCAAGGGTTCAAGTCCTTCCTTGGATTGTACCCTGGAATCTGGGTTGCTAGATAGGCAGTTTGAGTCCCCTCTTAGGTAGAAGCTTAGCGGTGAGTCCAGAGCACACTGGATGTGGTGGCACGGGCCCCTACTCAGATTTCCCAAGACATTGCAGCAATCAGAAGCTAGGCTTATATGTGCCTGATAGTCTAGATTGCTGTATTGGGGGTTCAAGTCCCTTCTTGGATTGTACCCAACAATCTGGGTTGTTAGATTGGGGGTTCAAGTCCCTCCTTAGGCTGAAGCCTAGCAGTTTCAAAGAATGGCATCGCTCAGTCTCAGACAGGTAGTCCCAGATGAGTAGACCTATTCTTCGGACTAAAATTCCTGGGGCTGACCGAGAGCATGTTTGGTGCTGGATCCAGAGCCCACATGCCACTCTTGTTTCCCCCCTATTTCAGCATCTGGTAAGGAGACCCTCTTGGATCTCCATTTTGTTTCACTTTTTCTTCAACCTTTATTCTCATTGTAAAAAGAGTGCACTGGGGGGGGGGGGGGGGGAGTTAGGGGGGAATGTTATAACCTCTGGAATAAATGGTGACTGCTTGAGTGAGTGTGTTTGTGGCTCATTGGTTTTCTAAACTGTTAAGCCATAATTAACCAAAGAAAAGTAAGAAAATGTTTGACAAAATTGTATGCTAAGTAACCAATGCAATGCACCTGAGTTAAATAGGTAAAATTAGTATAAAGGGACATAAATCAATGTTTACCATGGACTCACAGAAACATTATTGCCTGGTTCCCTCTGAGTCTTCCTTATAATACTTGTTGTTAAGTTAACATGCGTTAGTTATTCTTATTACTGGTCTTTAAATTTTACAAGAAACACTGAGAGTCTATTAGTAAGATTGTTTAGTTTTACATTGAAAAGTTGTTAAACAAATTTCGTTATTATTTGTACATGTTCATAAACTCCTGGTGTATGCTAAAAGTTAGGGTTACCAAAAATTAAAAAGTTTGATCAATATAGATGTATGAAATTCTATTTTTTAAGCTTAATAGTTCCTCTAAAAACATCAAATTTCCCAAGGTGAAAGAGGGAAAGATAAGCAGGGCAGTTAATGGGACAAAGAGATGGGGTATTATCTGTTGAAGATAACTTTATAGTATTATCAACTAGACTGGAGAGAAATGCACATATGTTGGAATATTCACTTTGCAAGCTAAATAATGTGATAGAATGTATAAAAGAACTTGAAATAAAAAAATTAAAATAAATGATAAAAAAAATCAGGCCTATATATCAGGGACAAAAGCTAGAAAACTCCTGTCTAACAGCTTAATAGGGTAGGAGTCTCAAGGAACAGGGTGGGACGAGTTAAGGCTAGAGCTCCTGGCTACTTTCTTCCCCAACCCCTTGCCTTCTTATACTCTTTCTGTTTCTTTTAGTTAGACCTCTTCCCCACTAGACTCTCCCCTCAGTTAAATGATTAAGAGGTCTAGCTAGAAAAACAAGAATTTAGATTAAGACTGCATTCTCCAGCTAAAGATTTTGTATAGACAAAAAAGGAAGATGCCTTGCAAAACCTGTAAACTGGGCTTTGCCCTCCTGATAGTACTCAGCTACATCTTGCAGGATCTATTCAAACTTCGGTTCACTCCTCAGTGTAGGACAATTAGGAACAGATATTAGAAAAATTCCCAAACAACTCAGAAAAGTGTTAAAACTGTTACCAGCAGTTAGCGTAATGGCTATGTCGCTGGACTCCCATGTAGTCGACCGCAGTTCATGTCCAGGACCTGGTGGCTTAAAACTCACGCTGGGCATGTGTGCGTGCGTGCCCAAGATCCTGAGAGGAGAATGGATTGTGGCATGGCCATCCCCCCTGGCGGGTGATTTCTCGCTTTCTGTCTCTCTGTCTCTCTCTGTCTGTCTGACGAGCACATGCGCCCTATAGCAAAAGTGTTAAAACAAAATTGGCAAATCATTTTAACCTCTGACTTAATTCTCACTTTAAAGGCACCCAGTAGTCACTCCTGGTAACCCTAAAGGCTGGGAACTTCTCTACGGCAAGATCTAGAAACAGCCCAGATCATAGCCTCTGCCTCAGAAGAAACTCTGTTTCCAATGTGGGCAGCCCGGGCACTAAACAATGCCCATGACTGGCACCCTCATGCCCCCGCCCCTCGGGCCTTTTACCTAGTGTGGAGTTGGTCACTAGAGATAAGACAGAATGCACAGAGCTCTGAACGGAGCTCGGGACTTCTAAAGTCCATGCTGGCCTTTGAAATTGAGCATTGATGGGGCCTAAGACTGCAATGGCTCCCCTTGGACATCTGATGATCTCACTGGACAAGCCTCGGGTAACCCTTAAAGTGACTAAGATTAATTTCTGTCTAAATCAGAGGTTAAGGTTGTTTCCAAAAGTATACTCATAAAAAAAAAAAAAAGTAAGAGAAAATAGTAGTAAACAGGTTGGCTGACCATGTGACAAGAGAGAAATTATAAGACCTAGCCAGAGGGAAGACATCTCTATCAGCAACTAAAGTTCTTGCAGCCACCACAGACTCTGTCCTCCCATCCTTGCCTTTCTACACATGGGGGGGCGGGGGGGATGGCCCACAAATAGTAGGCTACTGGAGGATCTGAGAATGGCTGTCGTTACCAGATGACAGGCCAATAGTCTCCAAGGCCCTTGATTAAGTCATCAAATTACCCACCTGGGAAAAACAAAGCTTGCTAAGTTGGTAAGGAAAAATATTTTGTTTCTAATCTAGATAGCCTTATTAATGGTGTTATCTCAAAATATGTTGCTTGTACACAGGTAAATCCTAAACTCTCAGGTAAGGCTCCCTTAGGAATCTGCTCCCTTAGGAATACAATCTCATAGGGAAAAGGAAAACCTTGGGGAACATTGGAAGATTCTATTGTGTCTAATAATTCAGTCTCTAGATGAAATGAGACTAGCTAATGTAAGACTAGCCTATTTTTACTTTTCTTAGCAGAAAAACATCTTAAATAAATAACCTGTTTCCAAAAATAACTTAAAAAAATAGACAAAAATTAAGTAAATGTAAATGGAGTAAATGTTTGTAATTGAACTTGTCTATTAAATTAAGATACTTTTTAGGTTAAACTTGTAAAGACAAAAGCAAAGAGGATAAGATAAAGAATGTAAGAAGGGTTATGACCATAAAAATGTATTTCTAGTGGAAAAGGTTAAAAGGAAAGGTTTTTATACAGAAGGAATTTTGTACAGTAAAGTTTTTGTCTTAAGATAGTATAGCTATCTCAGAGCAGAAGAAAAAAGGGACAAAAACTGAAAGGTCTAAAGCACATTGAAGGTTGAGTTACATTACAAGAGTCGAAGAAAGAGTTACAAAAATTAATCAAGTTAATGTTCTAAAACTAATTTTACTAATATCTTTAAATGTTATATACAGTAAAACAACTAAAAGAGAGGAGCCCCCTCCAGCTAGTCTAGATGGGGCCTCACATAGTAGTACTGGTTATTCCTTCCTCTGTTGAAGTTAGCCTGGAGATATGTCACACAGAAGCCAAGAGGACTGCTTCCACAGGCTCGCCAGGGCCTTGGTCCATAAAAATAAGCCAGGAAGTCCTCTCCGGAAAATACTTCAGAGACCAGAGAGCAACAACCTTACCGTAGTCACTCCAGAGGCTGACTACCCTCCATCAGGAATTGTCAGGAATATGGCCCAGAAGGACAGGCTGCTTCTGACGCATGGGAAGGTTAGCATGGCCTCTGGTAGTAGGCTCCTTGGCCCTTGCCCCTGTTAAGTCTTCTATTAATCGTGCTTCTAATTTTGACCTTCAGCTCTAGTTTACTTAATTTCCTTACCCAATTCCTCTCCTATAGGATGAAAGCCATGAAATATAGAGATAGGGAATCAAGGATGGGGAAAAAATAAGCAAAATATACAGGAAACAAGAAATGGAAAATTATTTGTTGACGATAACATGTTTGTTGATGTGCTTGATGGATGGAAAATCTCATTTTGTATGCTGTAATGATGTACAGTGAATGAATGTAAATAAATAAACTCAAATAAAAACAAAACAAAACAACAACAACAAAATTAAATACTAGTTACCTCTGGCCCTAGAGCCCAAATATATCAGGCACTGTACCACCAGGGTGTCTCTCCTTAACAGATATTTGAGGAGACTCAAAAAGGGAGCGTGATATGGCTTCTGTTTTGTGAGAAATTTTGTTATTTCCAGAAGCACCTAACCACATATTGTTCTGCCTCTCTAAACTGCTTTCATTGCCTCAGGGAGTGTTATATCAAGATCTCCCTGTAAGCAACTGAACCTAGTGGCTGCATACCATGAATATCGGCCCAAGCCAGTTGGTCCAGACACTCCCGTGCATGAGCAACTGTGCCCAGCAACTGGTGACCTTGAAATCAGCACAAGTCAGTTCAAACAGGACTTTAAATTCAGTGAAACTTCTTACCCTCCAAAAGAAGCTATCACCCCGCCCTCTAGCTGATACTGAGGAATCAGTGATTTGGTCCCCACGAAAGAGAGGTGGAGAACAAAGCTGTGAAGCAGAAGCACTTCCATTTTGAACTTCTCTCTATGTTGGAAACTTGCTCTCTCATTTTGCTTAAACAGAGTGATTAACATTCCTACTTTCTTTGCTAAATAAACCAAAACTTTCTACCTTAAGACTTCCTTAGGGATATAATAATCAATTGCCAAACCCCTTGCCCTAGCCATGATGGTCATTAAGATCGCATGTGTTTAAGCAAAGGTCTAGAGATTGTTAACCTGCTCGATCTGCCTTCTGTAACTGCTTATGCACAAAAATCTCCACTCCTTCCCCTTGTCACCCCCCCCGCCCCGGATGATTACTGCTTCTGCCACATCAACCCAGATGTGGTTTTTGCCTTTATAAGCCCCTTTCTCCCTACACTCAGGACTGCAGGGTTTTTGAGAGACAGGAGTCCCCCCCCATACACTGCCGGCTTAACCAATAAAACTCCAATAATTTGGCTACGTCTGGATGCCCTCTTATTTCTCGCCGATTAGACTAAAACAATACCAGGAACATGTGCGTGCATGCCCAAAATCCCAAGAGAAGAATGGAGGAGGAGAAGAGATTGTGGCATGGCAATCTGACCTGGGGGGAAAGGAGTGACTTCTCACCTTCTGTCTCTCTGGCGAGTGCAAGCACAAGATAGCAAAAATCTCTCCCCCTTAAAAAAAAAAAAATAGGATGCACTGAATTAAATCAATTTTCAGGATGACCTTAACGAGATTTTATTTACCCGAAGTCTCATTTACAATGATTTGTTGAGGTGGACAACAAGCAATCCAGCCAAGACGTGACACGTTGCAGGAGTCGTGGAAAGCATCATGCTGCCGATTCATGCTTTCCTCTCTGCTGCCTGCCATGCATCTTCAGCGACTGCAGTGCCAAGGCTCTGATGGAGTGCCCTTGCCATTAGCCTATGGCCATCTGTCATGCCAGGTTGTGAATGGCAGCAGGTCGAGAGATCCAGGCAAGGAGCCAGTTCCAGGAAACTGGGATACAGATAAAACATGAGGGTCATAACAGCAACGGGGTTAGTCAGAAGTCATTACACAAACAAACAAAAAATCAAAAGGACACTGACAGCAGAGGACAGAAATGATTTAAAAAAAAAAAAAAAAAAAAAAAAAAAAAAAAAAGTCCTAACAATGAGCAACTAGAAAACCGACAAGAGGTGAAGGTCAGCCCAAAGCAGAGGGTTGTTAGGCCCAAGCAAGGTTATATACACAGATGTAGAGATTTGCTGACAGGGCGGAAAGAAGGCCCTTGTCACACAACTTTAAATAACAGTGCCATGATCCAATATTCTCTCAGAAATGCACTTTGAACTGAACTATTTTTAAATAGATCTGTAACTCCTTATGAAAAGCCCAATTGGATAATTGTCTGAAAAATCATCCATTTATGAAATGTAAACCTTTTAAATAGACCATGATTTTTGCTAACTTATTTTGGATTTCCTTCTCTTTTGAAGGACTTCAGAACTTCAAAAAATGTAAGACACTTATGGAGAACTTAAGAGGACCCTTTCTATAACTGTTCTTATTGTGATGTTTTTATCGAGTCAAAGGAGATACTGTAGGAGACCACATAGTCCCAGCAACCGAAAAGACTGCCTCCTGGTTCACAAAGACCATGTCTACCCTGGTTTTTAAGGCCCTCCAAACCTGGTTTTTTTCAGCTTTAATTCTCATTTTTTACAAGAGTAAGGTGATTCCTACCAACTTCCCCTCCACCATAGCCAAAGGAAAGAAAAGGCACAGAGGTTTAATGAGCTCTGGATAAGTCTGTCTTCCCTTGTCTCCCCCTCACCATTAGCAAGAATAAAGAGGGAGCTTCAGTCTCTGCATGTTCCTGGCAAGCTCAACCTTGCGCTCTCCTCTCCTGTCATAGTCACAGCCCCACTACCAACATCTGCCTTGAAATCTGTGAGGTCTATCTCACTCCTTAATCCTTGTCTGTACAAGAGGAGTCGTCAAATACTTTATGGAAAATGTATATCATGAAAAACTATGTGTGGATCCTACATACGCCTAGATTCATCCCAGGTATTACAACAGCTTCCCCATCATGCCAACTCTCCCTTTCCAGTTTACTGTTCTATTGGATTTGATAGATATATTTAGATAAATTATATACATTTTTAAAATTTAAATAGCTATTTATCTACTGCTACTACCACACAACCTCTTTGAGGATAGGAATGCTTGCCTGTTTGGTCTCCTGCAGTATTTTCTTTGACTAGAACAGAGTCTGGGACAGAAGAGGTTCACAAAGAATACTTACCAAATGAATGAGTGGAAAAAAAAAAAAAAAAGCCCTACTGGAACACTCTGCTCTACATCCTGGATACAAGCAAATATTGCACTGTTCTATCACGCTGTTCAAATAGTTCCCGGTACTGCAGCTGGAGCCCTCCCGCGCTCTTTGTGTGTGCAAACCCTATCTGTCAAGACCCATCTATAATCCCTTCTGTTCTGGAAAGCTTCCTCAGCCCGTTCCAGCCCGCAGGTATCTTGTCCTCCTCTGAACTACTACGGTACTAACTGTCATTTAACCATTAATCATCGTCCTGCCTGTGCCAGCTCTGCACAGCTATGTAGAACCACTGTTTATATCTTCTGTGGTTATTTAACTTATCACTTTTCATTTTTCTTCTAAACAAGATTGTAAAGTGATCAGAACAGGAATCTTCATCTTAGTCTTCCTTATATGCCTTGTGAAGCCTTTTACGGAATAGACGTTCAGTAGACTACTGTTAAATAATTGATTGAAATAATTTGTAATTAGTTTTGAAGGAGAGAACAAATACAGTTTTCATGTCTCCATTCTAAAGGATGAGATTGGGGCTTCTTTTTGTTTTGTTGACCTTTTAGTGAAAATGGAATAAGAGATGAGAAAGTATTTTAAAAGGGTGTCATAATTTAGGAAGAGTTTAATCAGTGTGAAAGTAGCAGGGAGTAAATTTATTTTCCCTCCTGGCAAACCAACTTTGTTCAAGTGCCCACTCCTCTGCACAGCCATGGGCTTTAAAGAAAATTATGCAAACTTCAGCCAAGGGGTGGTTGTGAATGCTCTAAACTGAGTAGGGTGGTCTCATTGCCCTTACTATCATGTTTTTGGTCTTTTGATGCAATTACAGGCATTCAATGCAATTTTAACCAAAGAGAAGTGAGACTAGGAGTCTGAGGAGACTTCTGGGGAAAATTTCTTGACCCTCAAAAGAAACATGAGGTAAAGAGAGTCCTATCTTCTACCTCTAAAATCTCCTACCTGGGTACAATGCTTAGCGCTGTTTGTTATGTTGTGACCAGGAACAAGGCTAGCTCAAGGATAAAACCAACACACAGAAGGATGAAGGCCCAGGAAAGGGAGAAGGAGTCTGTGTCTCTGATGATTTATTTTTAATTAAATTAATATCTGTAAGAGCCATACTTCTTTTGAATTTCGTTAATGAAATAATATATTTATTTTAGATTGATTCGAAAATGCTTTCTGTAATTTTAAGGCACAGCACTCTACATGATACAGCAATTTAAATATTTGTTCAAAAAATAAACTAAAAGCGAAAGTCTATAAGTATATATCATAGCAGCATTAATGATAACACCAAAAACCGAAAATAAACTGATGATTCAGTTAACATATGGATAAGGAAATTATGGTAATTTGTACACTAAAATACTACTCAGTAATAAAAAGGAATCAACCCCTGATATATCCAACAACACAGATAAATCTCAGAAACATCAGGCTAAGTGAAAAAAGCCAGCAACAAAAGGCTACATGATTCCATTTATCTGATATTCCAGAAGTAAAACTATAAGGTAATGTCTAATTTTATGTCTGTTCAGCTAAGCCAGGGTATACATTTTTTAGTGAAACATCAGTCAACCTTGATGTTGCTGAGGATAACATCCTAACCTTTTTATTTTTATTTTTACATTTAAATAAGCAGACTTGGAGTAAAAACAGATTATCCCATAATATGAGTGATCTCATCTATTTGATTGAAAGCTTTAAGAGAAAAGATTGAAGTCTCCTGAGAATGAAAAAATTCTCTCTCTAGACTGCATTCGCAATTGAGCTGCAACATCAACTCTTCATGAGTCTCCAGCCTGCTGGCCTGCCCTGCAGATTTCAGATCTCTCTATTTCTTTGTTTTTTGTTTTTTTTTTTCCTAAAATTCTGAATAATATATAAAGGGACAGGGAAGGGATGAGTAGTTATCAGGGGTCAGGCAGGGTGGAGAAAACTAGTTGTAGAGTAGCACCAGAGAACTTTCAGTGTGAGACAATAGTCATTCCTTCCATGTCTAGTACAGTTACACTACACCCATGTGGTTATTAAGCACTTAACTGTGACTAGTTTGAACTGAAATGTGCTATGACAGAAGGCATATTGGATTTCAGAGACTCATACAAAAATAAAAACATAAAACTTCAAAAATTTTATATTGATTACATATTGATACATTTTAGTATAATTGATTAAATAAAATATATTCTTAAAATAAATTTCATCTGTTTCTTTTTACTTTTTGTTTAAGAGGTTTCTGCCTTAGAGCACGTGTGCTCAACTGAGAGAGAGAGACAGAGACAGAGACAGAGAGACAGCCCGTAAGAGAGAGAGGGAGAAATCGCCCCCCCCAGGGGCAATGGTCACACAGCAATCCCTTCTCCTCCATTCTCCTCCTGGGATCTTGGGCATGAACAAACACACACCCAGCATTTTTCAAGCCACTGGGTCTGGGTTTCAAACCACAGTCAGCCATGTGGGAGTCCTATGACGTACCTGCTATGCCATCTGCTGGGCCTCCTTTTTACTTTTTAATGTTAATTTGATATTATATTTCTATTGCGCAATGCTGTTCTGTGTCTTGATCGTGGCATTGTATACATTATCATGCATTGACAAAACTCTTCAAAGTATGCACTAAAAATGACACATTTTGTTGTGTATCAATTTTATATCAACAAATAATTTTAAAACATGAAACAAAATTTAGAAAGAATTGATTATACAAATGTATTGTGCTCTAATATTCATATTATGCTCATCCCCACAATTTACTTGTGCTGTTCCCAGTGATTGAAAGGTAAACTTTATTCTTTATTTAAAAGCTGGTTAAGTCAATCTCGTACATTACCATTCCTTGCCATTCTGCCCCGTGTTTCCTAAATCCTCATTCACTGAGAGTCACAGTCTGACTCCTCCTTCTCAACCTGGAATTTCAGTTTGCTAAATTGAATGTCATCCAAGAGAGTAGAAAGGACTCAGGGGCAGGGATTGCATTCAAAGAGTGATGAGTTCAAATGTTAGATCCAGCTGGACTGGTTTTAAAAGCCAAGGCTCATAGCCAATTGCTACAGCTCAGCACCAAAATGTTCTCTAAGTGTTTTATGTATGTTAGATATGGCATTCCTAGCAGGAGTAAATTATTTGAAGCCAGGAACCATGTGTTATCCTGCTTGGGTGTATTTCCCATAAGAATATCTAATCCTTTAAGCTGATATAAAAGTCTGCAAGCCATGGAATAGCCACTGCCACTTGTCCTTAATGGGCGAGATTACCTATCTGATACCTACAACACCCCCTGCCTTAACTGAAACCTGAATATCCCAGGACTGCACTTTCCCTATGACTTTCTGAAGGGCTACCTGTTTATTCTATTATACCCCATCTACTTCAGGATCTATACATGTGGTTGGTGTCTGTTTTGTTCCTCATTACAGATTTCAGAACCATACTCATTCTTTTGGGGAAAAAAAAAAAAGCCATGGTCTTGTAAAGAGCATGAATTTTTCCTATTCCATCTGTTTTCTTTGCTCCTTATAATACTGAAGAACTACGTCACACCCCTCCTTTGTCAATATTTTTGACATCCCCCTCTCCACTGCAAGTCCTGCTATTATGTCCCAAAAGGAAAATTCATTGAGCCCAAATACCAACCGGTATTGTTAAATTCAGCAGCTAAATTTGGACAAGGTGGATAGAGGGACTTAACCTTCTAGGCCTCCTGCTCCTCAATTTCATCACATCACTTCACCAGCCTGTAATATCCTGAGCAGTCTATTGAAGAAGGAAGACCTGTAAAGAAAAGAATATGTGAAACACTAAAAGCTAGGAGGACTTCTAGAATCCTCCAAGAGGACAATTTGTTCAAAAAATAATGTTTATGTTTCTTTTATAATTTAGACATTGATTGTTCAATTAATACATATGTGAGATTGTTAAATAACAATTACAGGCAAAGATAATAAACATCAAAATAATGCATAACATCACCAACCAGAGAAAATCTCTAGTAGAATTTCAGTGTAAATCTTTTCCCAGATCTCTCATTTTGGGAATCTAATTTTTTTTTCTTTTTAATAAAATGGCAACTTAGCGAATAAAATGTTTTGAAACCTGCTTTTTACGCTTGTGCAAACATTTATTTAGAACCGACCATGGGCACCATTCCAGATCCTAGGAATAGAAAATAAGTATGACATGGTCCAGTTCTAGGGTACGCACAGTATCAGAGAAGAGGTAAGAACACTGAGCGATTAAACACAGAAGTTGAACATACTTTTCTTGCCTGCAGGGGGACTACAAAGGAAGGAACGCCTACCTTGCCTACCTTGGTCAAAAAGCAAATCGTACTGTCTGAACTTTGGTACCTCAACACAGCCTTTGGGGAATCATTAGGTGGCTCAGGTGGTCCATTTGGTCTAGAAAAAAAAGAACATTCTAGGCCGGGGGGGGGGGGGGGGCGGGGGAACCTACGTGCAAAAGCGTGAAGTACAAATGAGATCATTTTGTGTGACTGGATCATCAGCCATTAAAGCCTTGCCCGAAACCTAATAAACACTAAAAATACTTCTTGGTGTGAGGAAGCTCTATATGGAGACTATATTACTGGATCACTAACATTGCTAATTAATTATTGTTCTTCATTTATTTTTCATTAACCTTCCGTAGTTCTATTAATTCTGAATAAACTCATTCAGTTCGATTTTTCTGTTTGTGCCAGGGAATTGATGTTTTTCCTAGTCAGAAAAACACTTCCCCACTGTCTCATTTTATGTTTTATATAAGCCCTACATGAGGGCACAGGTGGCTGAAGTCCAGACCCCACAAGTCCCAAGAAAATACACCTTCAACCTCAGGAGACATCCTAGTTGATCAACATACTAGACCTATGGTTTAGATGTTATACTCTTCTACAATAAGTAGGAGGGAAAAAGTTCTCTTCCAGTTCTACATTTAGTCAAAACAAAAAAAGCCAGACTAGATCATTTTTTCTTACTAAACACTGTCAAAAATGTATTTTTTTTTCTTTTTTGGAGAGGTTTTTGCTATAGGGCACGTGCGCTCGCCAGACAGACAGAGAGAGACAGAAAGCGAGAAATCACCCCCCCAGGGGGGATGGTCATGCCGCAATCCCTTCTCCTCCATTCTCTTCTCGGGATCTTGGGCACGCACGCACACGCGCCCACTGTGAGTTTAAGCCACTGGGTCCGGGACTCAAACCACGGTCGACTACGTGGGAGTCCAGCGACATAGCCATTATGCTAACTGCTGGCCCCATAAATGCATTTTGAGGGGGCACATGGTAGCATTGCTGTAAATTGCTACATTCTGAGGCAGTCTCACATGGGAAGGTTTCCAATCTGCATCCAGAGACCTTCCTGAGCACACTTGCAACACACATGCCCATGATCCAGAGCTGACTTAGACTCAGGGTGAGTTGTAACACCAAAACCCCATCAGGGGCAGGGCAGGCAGGGAAATTTCTCTCTCTCTCTCTCTCTCTCTCTCTCTCTCTCTCTCTCTCTCTAATATATATATATATGTATGTATATATTATTCATGGAATATATACACTTTCTAAAAATGCATTATTATAGAATAAACACACAAACACATTTTCTGTATATTCCAACTACAGCTAAAAAAAAAAGTAAACATTTTCCACTCATATACAATTTTTTTAGCACTCAAAGCACATTTATTTTTACATATATTTGAGCCTCAAAACAATCTCAGAAGGTCTTGAGGTTCAAAACAACCTTGGAATATAATCCCTATTTTTATAGAGAAGAAAATCAAAGCTGAACGTAAGTAGCTTACCCAAACTCACACAATTGTTATGAATAAAATGTGCTGCTCAGAAGCCATCTAGCATCTAGCGTAGGAAGCTTCTGAAAACTCTCAAGTGTGGGCTAAGGGTCCTTATTTTGGATTCCCATTGCCCTGTGACTGTCCCTACCACAGCAGTTACTTATCAGTGCTTCCTAAGCTTTAATGTGCACACAGATCATCAGAGACTCATTAATCATAAAATGCAGGCTATGATTCCACTGACTTGAGAGTGGAACCCAAGATTCGGCATTTCTAACAAGCTCCTGAGTGATACTGATGCTGTTGGTCCAAGGACCACACTTTGGGAAATAAGGCATGACAGTGTATCATCACTGTCTGCTTATATTTTATAATCTTCTACTCCACTATAAGCTCCATAGGGCTATTCCCTACACATTATTAATCATAGCATTTCTAGCATTTAACTCGGGATTTGACAGGCTGTGAAAGTCTCAATAAATATGAAATGAATGAATGAGCAAATGAATGAATAAATGAATAAATAAGTGAAATCTGTGTCTTCTAGCTTGAAGTTGTGTCTAGTTTATCATACTTGTTTCTCAGAAATGTGGTCCAGCTCTACCTTTCCCTTTTTAATTACTGGGTTGTCAGAACAGTCATGACTAATTTTTGCATAGAAAAACAGAAAAATACGTGATGACTTTTCTGACAACCCAATACTCTATTATGTAAAGTATAACATGGCTGCCTTAGGAAAACCTTATATCTCAGGAGCTTAACACAGTGAAGGGTTTTCTTCTCTTTCTTTATTACCTGTAGGAGAGAACACATTAACAGTGCTCTGTTCCAGAGAGTCATTCAACATCCAAGCTGACCATACCAACTCAATGCAAGGCTTTCAAGGTCACCTCAGGAAGCGGTGTCTAACTATCATATGAGGACCGGACATAACCTATCACTTTTGCCTCTATTCCAAGGAAATTTGGGAAATGTAGTCTTTGGTTGGGTCAGCACTCCCAGAGCAACAACAGTGAACTAAAAGGAGAGCAGGACATTGAGGTGAACACAGGTCCCTCTCCTCAGCTACAAGCCCCGAGATCTTAGCCATGACTACTCCTTGTTCTTTAACCGCACTTCATGCTGCCTCCGATTTTGGAGCTGAATTTATGACTTTCTTTTTTTCTGGAACTCCTTCACCCCAAAAAGCTTCACCTGTTTAAATCCTACTCATCTTTCAGTACACATCTCAATAGATTTTTGTTTTATGAAGTTTAACCAGATCTTCTAAGAAAATATGTTTCTCTCTACTTTTTGATCCTTCTAATATTTTTTACTTTTCTAATAATCTCTAAAACATTCTATATTTCAGTAATGGGCACACTTCCAAGTTCCCAAGGAATCATGCCTTGATCAGCTTGGTAGCCTTCTTGGCACCTAACAAAAAACCTTACATATAACAATAATTCAGTAAGTATTTTTAGGTTGAAGTGAAAATACATATAATAAATACACAGAGCTTATCTGGTAGTAGTCTTGTTCTATGTTTTTGACAGAGAGGACAACTATAACTCCAAAAAGGAAAGAAAGTAGAACTACCAGTGCTCAAAACCTACAAATATAACTAGAGCCATGGCATAAAATGAAATACTTCTGGTTCATATACTTCCACTGAGCAGCACTGCACTTTATACACTTCTTCTTTAATGGTTCAGACGTATAGTTCTTAACATCACATGGAGACTCATAACCTTCAGAATACAGCATGAATCAGCTGGCTGCACTGCAAAGAGAATATAAAATGCCATCAAGAATGTCCTAACTGGAACAGTAAACTTTTAAAGTACAAACAACTCATCTGTTAGCAGTCTGGCATTTTGCTGTCTGGAAAATAAATACATTAGAGAGAGATCTTTAGAGAGATTACATTACCTGTGTAAGTCAGCAGTTTTCAATCATTAATCCACAGTGGTAGATACAGGTAAGAGACACTATGACCTGGCTTTTGAGCAGTATCAATAAGCATAAGCAATCCCTCACATGAAGAGTTTCTAATTTGACAGTCCTCAAATGTAGTAACTTTTTTAGTTTGAGCCAGATTTGTCTTCAATTTCCTAGTCTATGGGGTATGTATTCTTAGATAGGCAGTTCATAGAAGAATATCATTAAAAGTATAAATCTGAAAACAAATATGTTTCCATTAGCTAACCTTTCGGGTTTTTATTTTCTTTTTCTTTAATTTTACTATATTTTTATATTACATTTAATCACATATATCTTTACAATATATAACATTTCTTTTTCCAGCATGATTACCATGCACATCAGTCAAGACAAGGACATTGATATCCACATCATCATCAAATAGCTTTTCACTTTTTTCAGATTATTATTATTTCTTATTATTAATTTTGTAAAACATTCAATCACTATACATCATTTGGCTTGTAAGGAGCATTCTGCTTTTTGAAAATCCTGCCTACGGTGGTCTGGTTTGCTTAAGGGTGCCTGGGAGTTCACTGTCCAAGTGTAACAGCCTCCCCAGAGAAGCAGTCCCTGCTTTGGTTGGAGGACATCTGCTTCTTTTCACATGAAGCCTAAAATCATCAGCTTTCTGCAGCCCAAACTTCATAAGTTGCAGGAGACTACCTTGGAAAAACAAGATGAAGAAGAGAGAAAACAAAAATGTAGTTTCGAACATCTTCCCATGAAAAAGGTCTTCTCCCTCCACCACCCCCTACACATGGAGAAAAAAAAAATGAAGGTAAGTTTGGGCAAAATTCCCCGTTGGAAAAAAGAAAAAAAAATAAATAAAAGTAGGATCAGACCAAGAACTTTTCAGTCTTAACTGAAAAAAATTACGGTGCAATTCCTTCCACCTCCCCCGCCACTGTGTGTAAAGTATAGTCAACAAAGTTCTCACGTGGATTGCTTTGATCTTTATTTCTCAATAGTAATATATCAAATAGAAAACATTTTCTGAAGAATTACTGGTTACTCAGTTTTATGTTTGTCCTAAGGACAGCTTTCCTATTGGAAAGTCCCTTATAGAGAATGACTTCAGCACCTAATTTAACACTGAATTCTAAGGGTTGTTTTTTATCTCAAAATGTAGAATTCTGGCAATTATAACAGGTAATTCAGCAAAGCGTATTTATAAGTTAAACTCAATAATGTATCCATTAAACTCAAATTAGTTAAAGAGGTATTAAGGATCTTCCATGCTGCCACACTAGATACTACAAAGATCAGTAAAGCAGCAGTCCCTACCTACAAGGTGTTCATTGTATGGAAATTTTTCTTATGGTTTTTAAGTAAGGACAGTCACAGGAGGATGTCTTATAAAAACGAAAATGTAGAACATAATTTCCAAAAGAAAGAGGAGCACTTGAGGGTCAGTGGAGGGAGAGAAGACATCCGGCTGGATGGAGTAAGATGGGCAGGATTAAATAAAGAATTAAGACATGAAGGATGGTGTGTGTTTTGTCAAAAGGAAACAGAGATAAGGAAGTTTTTTATTTTAAAGAACAACATAAGTGGGCAACTGGAGCCCACGTGGCTGACTATGTGGTTTGAGTGTCGGACCTGGCGGCTTGGGAAACATGCCAGGCGTGTGTGTGTGTGTGTGTGTGTGTTTGTGTGTGTGTGTGAGCCCAAAATCCCAAGAAGAGAATGGAGGAGAGAGGATTGTGACCTAGCTTGCCCCCCTGGGGGCTATTTCTTACTCTTTTTCTCACTCTCCCAAGCACATGTACTCTATAGCAAGGACTTAAAAAAAGAAAAAGAAAAAAAAAAAAAGCGGCATAAGCAATGGCATTTGTCATCTCCACCATCATCATAATTGACAGTTACTGAATACTTTTATGTTTGCCACTATGCTATTAAATCCTGTACACATTTTAACTCCTGTAACCTTCAAACCATATTACATAGTAGAGTCTGTTATTATCCCCATTTAACAGAAGAGGAAAATAATACTTTGGTTAATTGGACATATAAATAAAAGTAGTATACCAAGGTTAAAAGAACTGTGAGAAATCTAGTTTGAACAGAATACTTAATATTTATCAAAAAAATAAAAATATCTAAGACTACAAATGCAAGTCAGCATTTTCCACCACCCCAAATGCTAGTGTAAAGGTTTTGTGCTGAGTTGATAGGCCATAGGCTGGAGAGTTACTCAGCTGACAGCTCTGTGAAGACATCATGAAATGGAGGCCATTAGAAGGATAATAAGACCAAGAAGTCTTTGTCCATTTTTCATGTAACAAACAGACTTAGAGAAGCTCTTGGTAATGCAACGATGTAAGAGATATGATAAATAAAAAAGTCAAATTCACAGAACTTCTCAACTAATTGATGGAGTGCTGGAAGTCTCAGAGAAAATAAGAAATCAACAATGACTCCAAGAGTTGAGGCCTGAAGCTGAAATGATGATCTCAGAAGTAGAAATTAAGGAGATGTGTCAAAGAGAAGATAATGCTGATAAAGTTCCCCTCCTGCTCTTCTTGTTCCTTCCTCTTCCTCCTATTCATCACATCATAGTTTACAGGTAGATGGCATTTAGTCTATGCCAAGCATCATCCTAAGCCTTTTGCACATGCCTGCTAATGTAACACTTGAAAAGCTCATAATGTACACACAAATCATGCCCTCATTTTTATAATAACAAAGTAGGGACACAGAGGGTGAGTGATGTGCTCAAAGTCGCATTCAGTGGAGAGCCCCAGTGACAAACCTGGGCAGCTTGGCTCCAGAGTCCACCTTGCAAATTTTTTAACCAAGTCAGGGACAGACATCAAAATGTTCTTTTTGTTGGGATACATGTTTTTTCTTGGTGTTCCTTAGTAGTGTACATAGAAGGGAATTTAAGATTAATAAACAATCTCAAACCTGTCAGGAAGACCCCTAGCCCTTCTGTCACAGGACATCTGTACAGAAACCTTTCCTCTTTTCTCTAGCCCAGTTTCACATGTGGTCAGGGCTTTTCCACTTACACCCTGCAGTGCTCTGTTGATTTTGCAGGGATAGCTTGTGTGTACCCATGCACATATAATCCTCATTCTGCTCTTTATAAGTAATGGGAATAGGGTTTCTGATCTTTCACACTTTCTGATCTAGTACATCTGGACATTGTGTGATGGCCTGGGTTTTCTCTTTTCTTTAACATGGAAATGTGAAAATATTTACACAGTGAAACAGTGTTTTCAATGTGTTGGAAGAGTCCACTTCCTGCTGTGGTGCTGGCTACAGAAGAATTATTTTAATTTTTTCTCAATTAGAGACTTCTCCAGTGAATAAGGGCAAAACATTCATTTGATTTTCTTATTCCTCTTTTCCTTGTTCTAAAACAATGGAGTTTATCTACTTGGTACCATAAGAAGGGGTTGAAGAAAAGGCAGGGGGCACCCAAAAAGAGAAGAAAAGGAAAACGGAGGTAGCAAGTGAGAAGAAGATTGAGAAGGGCAGCCTGACAGCTGGTCGCGTGAGTGGCCGAGTGAGGCAGCAGCTGGCCTGAGCCTCCTCTCTTCACTCCAGGGAATGTGGAATGAGCTGATCAAGATTTGAGGGAAACAGTCAAAACAACATTTCACATCATTTTAGCTCAGTATGGCCATTGTACAGGACTGCAGGCATGCAAGCCACATGAAGCTGAACACTAACTCTAATTCTTTAAGTTTTTTTTTTCTTTCCCAATTAACTCTGATAAATGTTTACAAAGACACAGAAATGTTGAAAGATTGACACATTTATCATAAGAATTTCTACATCCTACATTTGAGTTGCAATGTAATATTGTTAACATTTCATCATATCTTCTTTATCTGTACCTATACATATAACCATATATTTAATATACATATGTTTGTTTGTTTGTTTGTTTGTTTCTTTTTTTGGAGAGGTTTTTGCTATAGGGCACGTGCGCTTGCCAGACAGACAAGAGAGAGACAGAGAGATAGAAAGCAGGAAATCACCCCCCAGGGGGGATGGCCACTCCGCAATCCCTTCTCCATTCTCCTCTCGGGATCTTGGGCACACAGGCACACGCGCCCGGCGTGAGTTTAAGCCACCGGGTCCGGCACTCGAACCGCGGTCGACTACGTGGGAGTCCAGCGACATAGCCATTACGCTAACTGCTGGTCCCAATGTTTGTTTGTTTTTGAGAGATATTTTTGCTATAGGGCATGTGCGCTCACCAGAGAAACAGAGACAGAAAGCGAGAAATCATCCCCCATAGGAAATGGTCACACCACAATCCCTTCTCTTCTAGTCTCCTCTTGGGATTTTGGACATGCACACGCATGTGCCCAGCATGAATTTTAAACCACCAGGTCCAGGACTCAAATCATGGTCAACTACTTGGGAGTCCAGCAATTTAACCATTACACCATCTGCTGGTCCCTGCATATGTTTGTTTTAATGACCCATTTGAAAGCATGTTGCCAACATCTTGTTACTTAACTCATAATCTCTTCAGCATACCTTTTCCTAAATATAAGAACACTCTTTTTACTGACTGTAATACGATTAAACCTCAAAAGAACACTCTCCTTACTGACTGTAATATGATTAAACCTCAAAACAACTAATAAATATTTTAATGTTATCTAACATCTGGACAATATTAAAATTCCCATATTGTCCCAAAATGTATTATCAGGATCTAATCAAACTTCAACTTTACACTTGAGTGTTACATCACTTTTTTTTAGTTTTCTTTTTTATTGAAGTGTAACATATGCACAGACAAATGCAACAGATCATGTGTCCAACTCAATTAATTTTCACAAATTCAATACACATTTGCCATCACCACCCAGGTTGACAAATGGAGTATCTCCAGCACCTCAAAGTTCTGGCTTGCCCTCTCCTCATCAGTATGCCTCCCTAAAGGGAATCGCTATTCTGACATCAATGATCATCAATTATTTTCACTTACTTTTGAGCTTTACATGAATGAACTCATATTGTATACACTTCACTTTGTCTGACTTCTACTGAATATTACTGGGTTTGTGAAATTCATCAGCATTGTTGCATATAGCAGTAATTCTTTTATTCTCGTTTATCGCTACATTTTATAGTCTATGTAGACTTGTCTGTTGCTGATTATTCTTTGGAAATCCTCTTTCTCCAAATGCAAATTTAATTTTATGTACATTTCTAGCTGTTGTCAGTCATTTTCTTATTAATTTATGAGTTGGTCTTTTAGTGAGGGTGTTAGTCTTGATTAAATGTATATATTTCAAATGTACTCTCCCATTGTAGCCTGCTTTCTCATTCTCTTAATTGTATATTTTTCTGAAGTGCTGTTTATTTTAATGAATTTCAATTTATCAGTCTTTTTCCTTTATGTCTAATGTCTTTTGTGTCCTTTTAAAATCTCTGCTCATGAATATATTCTTCTATGTTGTCATGAGTTTACTGTATTACCTTTTACATTGAGATCTATAAATCCTTCTCAATTTGATTTGTGTGTATGTGTTGTGACATAAGGGTCAAATTCACTTTTCTTCCTGAGTATCCAATTAAAACATTCCCTTTATTAAAATGATCATTCTTTTCTCTTTTCCCTGCTATACCAGCGTTGTCACATGTCAAGTGTGTTTGACTGTTTATTGACTGTATATCTGGTGATCTATATTGAGGGGTCTATTTCTGTCCCAGTTATGTGTTCATTGACATATTTGTTTATCCTGCAGCTAACACAAGGTCTTAATTACTGTAACTTTGTAGTAAATAGTACAACTTGAAAGTGTTTCTCAGCTTTTTTCTTTTTCACTAAGAAGTAATGACTACCTTAACTCTTCATAACCTTATACATTCCCATGCAAAATTAGATTCAACTTGTCAATTTCTATGAAAAATGGTTTGCTGGGAATAAGTTTTCATTGAATCTATAGATCAATTGCAGAAAGTTGATATTTTTACAATACTAAAATGATTAAGACACAAACATGAGGTTAATTTCTCATTTATTTAATACTACTTTCATTTCTCTCAGTGTTTTTGTAGAATTTTATATAAAATCCTCATATATCTTGTATTAGATTTAATTCTAGGCATTGAGTGTTTTCTGTGCTGATATATGCAATATTTTTATTAGTTATATCAAATTGTTTATTGCTAATATAAAGTAATACAATTGAATTTATATATTTATTTTGTATATGGAGACTCAGCTAAATTTTTTATTTGTTTAACTAGCTTGACTGTGAGTCAGCAGGTGGCATGGGGGTTAAGGTGTTGGATTCCCACATGGCCAATCATGGTTCAATTCCTGGCTTGCTTTCTCGCTCTCTCTCTCTCACCCCTCTGGTGAATGAATGTACCCTATAGCAAATTGAGAACATAATAATGAGAAATACAATTAAATAAACGAATATTTTTTAAGAAATAAAATAAGTGACTTGACTACAGATTCTTTGTATTTTCTAAAATGTTTGAACGTGTATGCTATATGAGAATAAAAATATTTATATTTTATCTTTCTGACCTTAAAATATTTTTTTCCTTTAATATTCTGCCAAAAAATGAAACCTCTCAAACAGAGTAAAATAGAAAAAATGGTAGGCAGGTCTAGCCATCATGGCATTTGCTGCTGAGACACTGTGCTCCACAGGCTGAGACCACATGGGAGACCTGAGTTCAGTTCCTATACCAACTTAAAATGTTGGGCAGGGTGGCATATGCTTATAATTCCAGCAACTCAGGAGACTCAAACAGAAGGATTCTGAGCTTGAGGTTGGCCTGGGTAATTCAGTGAGACTTTGTCTGGAGCTGGGCATGATGGTACATGCCTGTAATCTCAGTTGGGAGCCTAAAGTAAGACAATCATGACATGATTAGGCCCTGTCTTTAAAAAAAATTTTTTTAATAAAATGAATGAAGTTGTGGGGCTGGCAGGTGGAGTGGTGGTTGAGGACGCTAAACTTCCACATGGCCAACCCTGGTTCGAGTCCCAGACCTGGCGGTCCGCTTTTTCCCCCTCTCTCTCTCTCTTTCACTCTCTCTTGCTCTGTCTTTCTGTGGTCAAGTTAAATAAAATAATTTTTAAGAATAAATAAATAAAATAAGTTGTAAGGCTATCTTTGTATTGTTTTAACCTCAGGAGAATATTTTGTTTGCTAGAGGATGCATGCATGCATGCACTAGAAAGAGACAGAGGGAGATGGAAAGTAGGCCACGTGATATCTAGCTGCCTTAATTTCCCAGCCATCGGTTTGGCCCTCAGAAATTTTTAAATATTTTACCACAAAATTGTATATGTATTACATATATTTTGTAGATATCATTTATCAGGTTAAAGAAGTTCTTCTGTAGTAATTTGCTAAGAATATTTTATTTTTAATCATGAAATAAGTGTCAAATTTTATCAAATACACCTCTGCATCTATTGAGACAATTATGTGATGCTTAAAATTATTATTCAGTTAATGTGATACTATGATTTGAATGTGTTCCCCAAAAGTCCATATGTTGAAAATGTAATTACTCTGTCCTCATCATGGATTAACATTGGCTTTGCCCTCAGTGAATAGGTTGGCTCATTCATGGATTACTGTATGAAAGTGAGATTGTTACAAAAGTAACCCTTTCTTTCTCTCTATCTCAAGTGCGCTCACTTCTCCCTCTCACCCTTTTGCCATGAGATGATCCTTACCAGATGCTCATGCCTTGCTCAGGGACATCCCAGACTCTAGAATTGTGAAAAATCAATGTCTTTCTTTAATAGATCTCCAGTGTGTGGTATTCTGTTAGAGCAACAGAAAATGTTCTGAGATATATGGTTTATTATAGTCGTTGATTATTTTAACTTGAAACCACTGTGCATTCTTGGAATAAACCCTATTTATTATGATGTATTATTCTTTGTATTTATATCAATCATTCAAATTGCTAATTTTTGAGTAGGTTTTTTTCTATCTATATTCTTGAGAGATTGACCTATATTTCTGTAAATGTTTTTCTCACATTTTAGTAGCAAAGTTTTACTAACTTTATGAGATAAATTGGAAAGTGTTCCCTGTCGTTGTGTTGTCTGGAAGGGCTTCTTAAAATTCATACTATTTCATCTCTAAAAGTTTAAATTTTATTAATGAAACCTCTGGATCAGGAGATTTTTCCAAGGGAATGTAACTATTAATAAATAAAAGGGAAACTATATTTCCATGTCTTTTTGTGTAGCTTTTGGTAAAATGCAAATTTCAGTTTTGTCTATACTATCACATGTAATGACAAGATCTTACTATTTGATATAATTTTATATTCTAAATATAGAATATTGTCTATAGGGAATGTAGTTGTATTAACTTTTGCCTAATTCAAGTAATTTGTACTTTCTTTTACTTTGATCAATCTTACTTGGGTTTATCAATTTTATTAACCTTTCAAAGAAGCAAATTCTTACTTCAGTAATTTTTCTTTTATTAAGTTCTTATCTTTATTATTTTAATCTTTCTACGTCTTTTATGTTTTTTTTTTAACTTTGTAACTTTTGTAATGAATACATAGATGATTGGTTTTCAGCTTTTCTTTATTTCCTTCTTCTGTAATAAACAATTTGGGGGCATAAATTTGCCTCTTAATACAGGTTTAGTTGCTTCCCACCAATTGTCATATGTCATATTTTCAGAATCATTCAATTTAAAATATTTTTTTGATCATCATTACTTTGTCCTCCTTAACCTGAGGGTTGTTTACAAACACTCAAAAGATTTTTCAGCTACATTTTTATTATTGATTTCAAACTTATTTATAATACGATCAGACACTGTACTTTCAATTATTTCAGTCCTTTAAATTGTGCTAAGACTTATATTCTCACATAACATTATATGCTCAAATTTTGTAAATGATTTTATACTTGAAAATAATATGAATGCTGTCATTGTTAAAGGCAGTGTTCCATGTATACTAGTTAGGAGTATTAGAGAAAAAAAATATAACAAGAGAAACACAGGTAAGACTGATATGATTGCTGGAATGGGGCCACAAGCTAAAGAATACAGGCTGTCTCTAGAAGCTGCAAAAGGCAAGGAACAAATTCTTTTTTAGAACCTCCAGAAGGAGGTTCTAAGACTTATTCCTCTTACCTAACTTTAATTTTGTAATTGTTTAAGAATGATTTCAGTAAACTTTATATTTGCTTTTGCTCAATTTTATTCATGAAAAACACAGACAGATGCAAAAAATGCCACATTCTACTGAGCAACATAGAAATACACCAAACATGCATGCATCCTTTTCAAACATCTATCAGCTATCTCGTTTCACTGTGTGTGTTCTATGCTACACCCACAGGCATCTGGTATTACAATTTTCTGTCCAATTTCAGATAACTTTCTTTTGCCACTTCATAAGAATTCACACCCAAAAAAGCTCTTTGTTAAGGAAAAATGCCATTTTTATTGTTAAATTTATGTATTTCTTAACCACTTAATGTATGTAAAAGCTTGCTATAATTTCTGTTGTCTTTATCTAATTCTCTGTGTCAGAAATGAAATTTTTGAGTGCTGTGTACCTAAACTCATTTTTCTTCTTAGATTTATAGTTTACATTATGTGATTTTACATCATTTGATTTTTAGAAACATACTGTAACCGAATTGAGTTTTTACCATTTCTGTTGTGCTTCTTCCTCTTTTTTTTGTTTTGTTTTGTTTATTACACTGTTTTGTTTCTGCTGGCGTCCTTTCTGCATGAAAAACTCTTCAGTTACTATTTCTTTTGTTCTTTTTATCCTGCTGGTGCTGATTTCCTTTATTTTGTCTGTAAATATTTTATTTCATCTTTACTTATGAAGGCTGTTTCTGCTAGATACAGAATTCTACTTTTGCAGATATTTTCTTTCAGCTTCTGATATGTGTGTTAAGAACCCAGTTGTCAGTCATGTTATTACTCTTTTAAAAATAATGGTTTTTTCCCCCTATGGATGCATATAGCATTTCTCTATTATTTTGGTCCTTGTTACTTGTCCTGTGAGGTATCTATCTGTGGTTCTTTTGGTTAAGCATGCTTCTTATTTTTGACTTGATGTTTTTCATTGATTTTTGAACATATTCAGCCATTAGTGCTTCTTACATTGAAGCAGAAGTTACTTCACTCCCCTACCTTTCTAGTGCTCCAATTACACCTGTTATACCACACTTTATACACATTTTCTATACTTTTCATTACTTTTACTTTTTACACTTCAGTCTAGATATTTGCAACTGATCACATTCCAATGTATTGGTCCTTTCTTCAGCTATGTTCAATCTCCTCTTAAACCCATCTGAGTTATTCAATTCTAGTAATTTTATTATATTTTCTTACCCAGAATTTCCATTTCATTTATTTTTAATTGTCAGAAGGTGTGTGTGTGTGTGTGTGCTCCCTAGAGAGAACCAGGTAGATAGAGAGAAAGTGGGAGAAGAAGAAATAACCCCCTAATAGGGTATGATCATGCCACAATCTCTTCGCTTCCATTTCTCCATCCTGTCATGACTTGGGGCACACATGCTTCATGCACCTAGCATGTCTTTCAAGCCACCAGGGCTTGGACTTAAAGTGAGTTGGCCAGATGGAATTCGACTCCCTTAACCACTAGAATACAAGGCCTACCTTCTTTCTGATTATTTTTTTTACAAACTTTAATCATCAACGAAATATGAGACAATGAAGATGTTTTTATAAAATACTTATTGAGTCAGGAACAAAATAAAGATAATTTATACTCTAAGTAAAGTATCAAATAATTTCATATTTATCGTAACTGTCAATTATTATAATATTTCACTCAAAAATTAGATTTTTTTTTTTTGGAGAGGTTTTTCGCTATAGGGCGCGTGCACTTGCCAGACAGACAGAGAGAGACATAGAGACAGAAAACGAGAAATCACCCCCCAGGGGGGATGGTCACGCCACAATCCCTTCTCCTCCATTCTCCTTTCGGGATCTTGGGCACGCACGCACACGCGCCCTGCGTGAGTTTTAAGCCACCGGGTCCGGGACGCGAACCGTGGTCGACTACGTGGGAGTCCAGCGACAAAGCCATTACGCTAACTGCTGGGTCCCCCAAAAATTAGATTTGATTTACTTTTTTTACATTTAATTGTACAGCTTTATAGCATACAATATAATTTTTCAAAGATGTTTACAGGGTGTGATAATCAAATCAAGGATATTACCATATACATCATTTTCAACAAAGAACCTTATACTCTTGTGTCTGTTAAATGCTTTTCTCCTGAGCCACTCCTACTCACCTTCTACTATCCACCCCCTTCTCATACAGTTTTTGATAGCTACACTTCCTCTCTCTACTATTACGTCTTCAAGTCTTTCCATTTCTGCCTTATAGTGCAGACATTTGGTATATATTGAGCAGAGAGATGCAATGTTTGTCTTTCATAATCTGTTTATTTTACCTAGCATTAAATAGAATAATTTTTTAACAATTGTAATTCTCTAGTAAATTTCTCCATGTTGTCATCTATTTGATTGATTATGTTAATCTTTATTTAAAAATCTTATAAAGTCAATATCTAAAATTGTTACTTTAGGCCCTTCCTCCTTTTCCATTTCTGAATTCCAATCTTTGTCTGTCTAGCATATGAGACTGCATAAAATTTCTCCCTACTTTCAGTCACTTTTTGCTTAGCTTCTTAGCCTCTTGCTTTGGACATCTGAATTGGCAAATACCTCAAGTGTTGGGTTTGGGTCTCTGCACCTCACTTTTCTTTTTTTATTTCTTTTTTTTTTCTCTTTTATGAGAGATTTTTGCTGTAGGGTGCTAACGCTGGCTGAAGAGACAAAGAGACAGAAAACAAAAAATCACCCCTCAGGGTGAGTTTTAAGCTGCCGGGTCCAGCACTAGACCCACAGTTGACTACATGGGAGTCCAGGGACATAATAATCTGTTGGTCCTGCACCTCACTTTTCTATGGGCAAGCTCTAACTGCCATATCAACATCAAATTCCAATTTTTTATTCACACCCCCCCAAAGCAATTGCTTAAAGTTCTAGTGGTGTCACTTCCTCTTTGCTATCAACTACTGCCCAGCTTTTATCGTGCTTACTTCAGTTGGTTTCTGGTCTGTCTTTCTGTTATCTGCTCTCCAAATCTTAACTGTCTAAACAATTACCCAATGCATTAGAACTGATGATTTTTATGTTACCCAGGTTTTGTTTCTGTTCTCATTAAGAGCATTTGTCTGCCATAAGTTGCTCTTTCCTAATTAGTTTCAGGATTGGTTTTTCCACAACTTTTTTGTCATCTGATGGCATGCTACTGGTCCTATTTCACCTGAATGTGTAAAGTCTACCTGGCTCCAGTTTCTTCTTCTTTCTCTAAATAACTACACTCCTTGAAGAAGAGGAAAGAGAAGGAACAGAAATGCTGAACTAAGATATAGGCCTTGATTTCATTTTTCAAATACTAGCTGTGTTATATTTCCTTGAACTTCAGATACTGTCTTCTAAATTGTGGTAAATGCATTTTAGCCACACCACAAAGTAAAAAGTAGTTGAATCCAAGTAGTTGAATTCAATACTCCTTGAAGATCTGCTTGTGAGATTATGTTGTGAAGGTATGTAGAGGAAACTTATTACAAGGAGAGAGAAGGAAGCCAGAACAGAGAGAGACCTATGGACAGTCATTCTGTTCTGCTCTTGCTCTCGTGATGTGACTGGATGTGACTGGAATTCTGCAAGACACCCACCAGTTGCCCTGGACCTCGAATCTGTGAACTAAATAATACTGTTTTTATAAATCACAGTTTCTTTTTTGTTTTTATTAGCAAAAAAGTGGGCTAAAACTATAACAGAATTCATCTATCTCATTTTTTCCCTTAAGAGCAAAAATGGACCTGGCCAGTGGCACAGCAGGAACACTGTGATGCTGGATCCGCTTAGGAAGGTCTTGGGTTCACGCCCTAAAGCCCATCTTGTGCACAGCAGGCACATGAGCATGGCTATAAACTGGGCTGGCTGAGGAAGGGGCTGGGTCCCAATTTGAAGAGACTGTTGTTGGTACCTCTCTTTCTTTCTTTCTCTCTGAAGAAATATAGAAATAAACTTAATAAAAGAGTAAGAGCATATAGCCAAACTGAATGAAATAAGGACAGTATTTATACACATATCTACTGCTATCCCTGGTATCTAATAACATCCAACCAGCTCCTGACTTCTTAAAGCTAGAGAAAAGTTGAGAGAGACAAACTTCTCTGTTTTTAAGATCATGGGCAACCGTCCATGCCTGTGATACCCGTTAAATAAGAACATGAATTGCCATGGTCATACTGGCTTCAGGACCACACCTTGCCGAATTTTAATGATCTGATTTTGAGCCAATCCATTTAACTCTCTAAGCTCGTTTCTTCTTTTATAAAATAGTCAAAGTAAAAACAGTGCTCAACTCTTCTGTTTGTTGTGAAAGTTAAACGAGATAAAATAGGTAAAACATGATATAATGCCTGGTACATTATATACACTCAATAAACATTAACAATTTTTATTTCTATCCCAGCCCATGAACACAGTTGTAGTGACTCTTACCAGGGAATTGAAAGACTTAGAGGGCCACTAACTCAGCAGGTGGGAGGGCACCCAAATTATTTCCTTGATACTGAAGAGTGGATTAGGAGACTACAAAATTAATTTGTGACATTTTCCTGTTTCTGTTCCCCACCCACCCAGAGTCTAAAAACCAGATGGTGGCAAAGGAAGAAAATACGTCTGCTGCATTAGGATAAAGGAACATATTTTATTTGTAGATGTGTATAAGCCACTTCCTGTGGGGGTCTCTGTAGGTGTCCCCTTCTATGAGTGTCACTGTCTATTCTCATTTGCAGACATTTTTATTAGGCATCTCCTATGTGCCAGCCACTGAGCGAGGCAGCAGTCATGCCTATTAGGAGCCTAGAGAGGCTATGCTTTGTGGCGCACACGTCTAAGATGCTGTGCTCCACAGGTTGGGGCCACATGGGAGGCCCAGGTTCAATTCGCAGTCCAACTTAAAGGGTGGGTGCCAGGCTGTGTGCCTATAATTCCAGTTACCCAGGAGGCTGAGGCAGGAAAATTGTGAACTAAAGGCTAGCACAGGAAACAACAAAATCCTGTCTAAGAAAGAGCTGGGTGTCATGGTAGTCGCAGATGGGAAGCTGAGGCAGGAGGATCACAACATAGAGAAACACAGAGAGAGGAGGACAGAGAGAGAGAGACTGTACCCGCAACATGATCCACCCCCAACTTCAGCCAGTCTCAGATCATGGGCACACGTGTGCCTCGGGTACTCAGAGAGAGCCCTAGAAATTTCTCATGTGAGTCAGCCTCACAGTGTGTCACATTTTACCAGATCTTACCATATCTCCCTGTCTGAGTAATTTTACTGACCTTTTATTGAACTAAACTGAAGTTCTTTTTCATTCTTTTTTTTAATGTTTATTTTTTTTTCCAAGAAAAAGATACAAAAAGAGGGATAGAGACAGAGAGACAGAAACCCCCCAACAGGGTCCTCACATCAGAATCCACACCCCCAATTTTAGGCAACTGAAATCATGGGTTTGGACACATTATTGGCATGCTCCTAGAGATCCTGGGATCCTAACCCAGTATCCCCTCCATGTGGGCATACTTTCACCACTGCCTGGCCCATGGCATTCTGTAAAATATTAGAACAAATAATATACCAGGGTGTCAGATAGTGTCTCAGTAAAACACAATGTTCTATGAAGCCCAGCCACCTGAGAAGGTTCCAGTTTTATGACTGGAGGCCTTCCCGAGTGTGTTGAACACACACAAGCCCATGATTGGGGATTGGCAGAAGCTGTGGGTGGATCATGGAATCAAGACTCCACTGGGGTACTGCCTCTCACTCTCACATATACTCAAGGAAGAAATAAATACATAAATAAAACTTTTTAAAAAGAACTACAAATATAACTGCTCTAAAAAAAAAAAACAGTAAAACAGTGGAGTGTAATAATGACAGCATAAGTAGGTTAACTGACAACTTTGTTAGGAGTGTTAAGAAAGCTGGAATATTTAGTATTCAGTTTGCAAGACACCAGCATAACCAAAGTTTGTTAAGAATGACTCAAATATAAAATGTAATATGTGAGAGAATATTTAATCTCTATATAAAATTTAAAATCAAGTGCAATGCCTAGGAACAGATGATTCAGAATATTGCTAATTGATTTGCAGTCTGGTTAAGCATATAATCTTAGCCAAGGCTGTATGTGGTATGATTTCCATATTATGAATTTAATAATTGTTGATATAATGGGTGGATTCAAAGAGGCTACATCTGTCTTTGGACTCCAAAATGCTAGTGCTACATTTTTGAGTCATAATATAAATATTGTTTTAAAGGAGATCATTCTCAAGAAACCACAGTCATCCATCAAGGAAATGTTGTTAGGATCCTATAGCTGTCGGGCACAGCTTCCAGGAGTTGAAAATGATCTTGGAGCTTGCTCGAGACTTTTAGGGTGGAAGGAAAGAACTTAAGTCAACAAATAGCAGTAAATATCTGAGCACCTACACTATGCAGGCAGTTATGCTCAAAGTTGAGTTGGCTCTTCATTCCATTTTTAAATTTTGCTTTTGTTGTTTGCTTTCTCCTCCTAGCTACCTCTTTGCCATATATGTACAAGGACACCTCACAAAGTTTGTGGAAAATTCTTATTATGAAAGAACTATGCATAGATTTCAAAGTATTTTTGCACCAATACATTCATACTTCAATTCCATTTTGCTGAAAAATTTTAGAAGTCTCCTCATACATTAAAATATAGTATAAAATAAAGTAATCTATTTTTCTCATATTTTTAGTACCTAGAGGAGTACCCCTAGTTTGGGGTCAGTACGCATCTGACAAATGAATGTATAAAACACAAACATGTCAGACACAGGCTTTGCCCCTACCGGGAGGCAGCATAGGGTAAAAGAAAGACGCTGAGCTGGAAGTGCAGAGACCCAGCTTTCATCTTCGCTTATTCTTAGCTAGGACTTGATCTGTCAATATCAAGCAGATTTCTTGATGTACAAAGCAACTGGATTATCTCTAAGATCTCCTTTTATTTCAAAATTCCATCATCCTGTGCCACTCTTTAATTATGTGAGGTGTTCACTCCCATGTATAAAAAAAAAAAAAAATGGCATTCGTTCAGGGGTATTCTGGGAGGCCGATCTCTAGCCAGATGGATGTGACACTGTATTAATTTCCCATGGCTGCTGTAACAAATTAATCCAAACTTGGTGGCATAACAAAACAGAAATTCATTGCGGCACAGTTCTGAAGCCAGAAGTCTGAAAGCAAGGAGTCGGTAGGCCCCAAGAACAGGCTGAGTCCTCAGTAAAGGCTTCTGCAGTTACTGTTGTTTGGCAGCGTGGCACCTCTCTCTGGCCCACGGCCACACCAAGCATGCCCTGATTTCAGAAACTCCACAGCAGGTTCCAGAAATTAAGCAGCATTTGAAAATCTCTTAACGCTCCTAAAGAATACGTCAAACCCAGGGGTCTCTGCATCCCAGAGAGCACATCACAGACCTGACACCCCACCCAATCTCTTTCCCTGAGTCTCTCTCTTGGAGGAGGAGGCTCCTCTTCTGGGGCACTAAGTCAGGTACTTGGCATGACAAAAGACCTGATGGCATCTGTAGGGCCTGCAGACAGGGAAAGCCAAGGGCTGAAAGAGTGTCTAGACACATCTCTACATTTTTCTGCACAGCAGCCCTGCTACAAGGAAGTCACAGTTTGAGGCTGGAGTACAACATGCCAAAAACGAAAGCAGAAGAAAAGTTGGTCTTGGCCTAGCCACTGTGGCACAGTGGTTACACAATGTCCTGCAAGACCGCAAGCTATATGGCAGACAGTGGGTTCAGATCCCTAATAGGGCACATGCGTGGGCACCCAAGAGCCAGAGAACTCGCAGCCAAATACCTAACATTCAAGATGAATATGTCTTGTGGATAATAATAATTCCCTTTCTTAAGTAGCACACTATGCAGTAAGTCTTATACACATTTATGTAATTCATTCCAGTCATTAGTCTTTTCAACAACCATATATCTAGATAAGTATTATTTCCACCCTAGAGATGAGGGAGATGAAGGTGGAGAGGTGGAAAAATTGGCCCAAGTTAACAAATGGGTAAATGTAAAAGATGAGATTTTGACAATCAAACATGACACCACACTATATTTCTCATCAGAAACAATTGACCCTAATGTCTCTTCTGTAATAGATACAAAACGAAAACTCCATGATTGCTGTAAAGTCACAATTTTTTATAAATTTCAAATAACATCCTCTTCTCTATTTTTAGTAGAATTATTATGAGAGTTGGTTTTAATCTCCCAATCTGTGCTCTTTCCAAGGAAATATTCTCAGCTCATGCTTCAGAAACTGACTTTCCACTACAATTGCTTGTTTTAGGTGGCAAATGCTCCTTCTTCCTAAATAACTCACCGTAATGCTCTCTCAAGGATACAGAGCCGACCACAGTATGCTGCGTATGGTAGATGCAAAAATGTGTGAAGAAGTAAATTAGACCTGGGGGTTTCAGGGAACGTGAACAGTAGGCAGCATGGCTACAACAGAGCGAGGAGAACCAGCAGGTGGTGTGGTGCTTAAGACAACTGTGTCCCACATGGCTGCCTGCATGGTTCGAGTTCTGGATTCAGGGACTTGAAAAACGTAGCAGGTGAGTGTGTGTGCACATCCAAAATCCTGAAAAGGAGAGATGGAGGAGAAAGGATTGCAGTGTGACCATCCTCTATGGAGGGGATTAGTGCTTTCTCACTTTTCTTTTCTCTCTCTCTCTCTCTCTCTCTCTCTCTCTCTCTGTCTCACTCTCTGTCTCTCTTCAGTCAGTGCACACACTCTCTAACAAAACTTTTTAAATTAAAGATCTTTTTTTTAATTTAAAAAAAACATGGAGGAGACTAGTTTGTGAGAAAGATATTTTCCAGAAGCGTATGGTCAAATTATGAAGGACACTGGCTGAGAGCCAGGCAAGGAGTTTAAACTTGATATTGCAAGCAAGATGAATTCAATAAAAGTTTTTAATCCAAAGTGTGGATAATGTTTAAGAAAGAATCATCTCAGGACTAGCAGATGGCATAATGGCATGATGTTTATGTTGCTGGACTCCCACATAGTAGAGTTTGAGTTCCAGACCTGGCAGTTTAAAACTCATGCACGTATGCATGCATGCCCAAATCCTGACAGAATGCAGGAGAAGTGAATTCAGTGTGGTCATCCCCCAGGTGGTGATTTCTTGCTTTCTGTCTCTCTCTGTCTCTCCAGCAAGCACATGCACTCTATAGCAAAAATCTCTCTAAAAAAGAAAGAAAGAAAGAAAGAAAGAAAGAAAGAAAGAAAGAAAGAAAGAAAGAAAGAAAGAAAGAAAGAAGAGGAAGGAAGGAAGGAAGGAAGGAAGGAAGGAAGGAAGGAAGGAAGGAAGAGAGAGAGAGAGAGAGCGAGCGAGAGAGAGAAAGAAAGAAAAAGAAAGAAAGAGAAAGAAAGAAAGAAAGAAAGAAAGAAAGAAAGAAAGAAAGAAAGAAAGAAAGAAAAGAAAGAGAAAGAAAAAGAAGATCATCTCATAGTCTGATGCAGGGTAAACACAGAAAATGGAACCAGCCAACTTTGAAGACTGAAATCCAAACACGAGCTAACAGAGGCACAGACAAGGCTGCTAGGAACAAGGATGATGTCTCAACATTGGACTAAGTTGTGTTTCTTATGTCTCCTTAAGGCAGATATCTATATTTAAGTTACTTAGAGAATGTAAATGGTGATGTCGCTGATAACGTTTAACAAAGAAAAATGTTAAACCCTTATATATTTATTACCCTTAATAATCCCTTCTCATAGCTGTACAGTACCTTAATGCACTGGAGTCATTATCTGTTGACACTTTCAGTATATATGTATCTTTAGTAAACGCTATTAAAAGAAAACTCAAATTTTCATATGAATTGATAAACAGGTGCAGCTCTAAAGGGGTAACTGGCATCAGAAGGCCTGGGTTTTCATTCCAGATCTACTAATTAGTAGCTGTGTGGCTTTAGGCAAGTTATTTCACCATCCTGTAGTTCAATTTCCTCAGCTATAAAACGAAGATTTCAAAACCTATCTGCAAGATTATGGTCAAATTTAAATGAAGAAAAACCTACATGAAAGTACTTCATAAATTTTACAGGGCAATGTGAGGGCAAGATTTTATTTTGTGTGAGCAATTAAACACAAATTGAAACTAAAGCTCTGCAAATTCTGCAAATTCATTAAAAATCCCTACAGTTATTTATTTCCTGTGGAGGTGGGGTGAACCAGATAGTAGAACACAGGAGGAAGTAGAATCAAGCAAGCAGGTGGTGTCAGCAATACTGTCAAGTGGCGATAGGAGCCTAGGCAGTTCTGATAACAGCCACAGTGCCTCAGATGGGTCAGACACCAAGACTTGGAAAGAGAAGGTGAGTATCTGGGAGGTCAGGTAGCATAGATATCATTAGGAATCCTAGATAGATGTGGCGCTGGAGTTCAGGTCAAGATGGCAGGCCCAGGGAGGACTTACAGAGTAAGTCCCTAGCTGACCTTAACTCCAGAGAAACTTAGACAAACAAGTCAGAAGCATGGGCAAGGGACAAAAGATAGACAAGTTACCAGAGGCAATTTATAAAGAAACAATCTGGCACAAGGAACAAGGCATCAGTTTTGTCCTTGAACCCAGATTTAAGGGCTAAGCCAGGCAGCCATAAAGCTAATACAATGCTGAGCTGCCTGAGCTACTGGCCTCAGGTTCCTGAATTTCCTTCTACTGATAAGGTGGATATTTTTTAAACCTTAAGTGCAGGAGGTTATATTTATACCTATTAAATTTCCTTTTGTTTCTTTTGCCCTATCAGTCTGGCCTGTCATTATCTTTTTGAATCTTGACTCTGCTATCCGAGTAATTACTTATTGCTCCCAGCTCCATGTCATCCTCAGATTTGATGAGTGTGCTTCTGAGGCTTTGTCACTGGTTGATTAAAAGTTCGACAGAGCCCTGTAGCACATTCCTAAAAAGGTCCTCTAAGAGACAGCCAGCCTCAGAAGCACTTAATACACTCCCAGTGAGCCCCCATTTCTCCACCTTCCTACAAAGGCATCTACAGAGGTATCAGTATCGCCACATGTTTTACTAAAATGCAGGAACACTAAAAGCTATAGTAGTGCCCTTAATTTTCCACTCTTCAGTCCTCTCTCACACACTTACACACACTCAGCTCCTTCTCCCAACCTCCTCCTCTCATCTTCTTCCAGTTTGTTATTTTAAATAGTTTTTATTTAGTTAAATTTATTTACTTGTAATGGATTGTGCCTTTTTAAGTTTCTTCCTTTCTTCCATGAGAGAGACACAGAAAGACAAAGAAACAGCACTCCCACAGAGACCTGATGCTATGCTCTACCCCAGCCTCAGCCTCTCCCAGATTACAAGCATGTGTTTGACAAGCGTACTTAGGGAAGTCTTTGGACATAAACTTGGAACCTTCCCATTTAGACGGCCTTGCAGAGCGTCAGGTTTTATCACTGTGTCACCTTCCACTCCACCACCACCACCTTGGAGTTTGAGTTCTTCCATCTGCCAAGGTCCACTTGTGCCATGAAGCCCAGCACTTCCTATCTCCTCTGGGCCTTTACTGCATTGTCTTTTCCCTCTCCTTTGTTTTCTACCTCCTGTCCTCTACCAGCTTTTTGCTTAACAAAGACAGGGATTCTCAGACTCCAGTATAAATGAGAATCACCTTAGAGGCTTGTTAAAGCAGAAATTACTGGAACTCAAGAATTTACATTTCTAACTGAGTTCCAGTAGTTCTCAAAGTGTGCTACTCAGATGACTAACAGTGCAGATTCTTCAGAACTGGTTAGATGTGCACAATTCCCAGGCCATGCTCCAAACCAATTAAATCACAAGTTCTGAGGCTAAGCCCAGCAATCTGGGTTTTGTCTTGCAAACTGAAGTTTAAGAACCTCTAAGCAGCATATTGAGTGCAAACAGGGCTTTAAAACCAAAGAAATCTGAATGTGGATCCCTGCTGTGCCCCTTCCTCTCCTTGTACTGAGGTCATATGATTTACCCTCTCTAAACCACAATATTTTAATCTATAAACTGGGAATGATAATCCCCATCTCTGTGAATGGTAATGAAGATTAAATATGACAATGTAAATAAAGCACACAGCACAATGCTTAAATGTTCAATGAATGGCATCTATATTTGCCTAATCTATTAGAAAATGCCCAAGATTTATCATTCCAGAAAAAGTTAAAAGACTTTTCATATACCCCGTATGGCACCCTAACCTTCGCAGTGTCAAACTAAAGTGAAGATTAAGTTATAATTAGCTAAACAAATGTGGTTTATTTGAACCAGGACTTAGGACAAATCACTCTGATGAACAGACTCCGATTTCTCATCAACATAGTGAACATGGAGAAAGACGGTTTATGTTATTTAATAAAAAGAAGGGCAGGACAAGGACAGATAACAAGTTGTTTGTCAGGAGTTCACACTGGCATTAAAATACTGCAGATATCTAATTGACTAAACCTCACTATTTACATCATGAACTGGAGAACACTGGATGAAGAAAACATGGAGGGGTCACATTGTAAAATCTATAATCCTTTGTAGAATCACTGTAGTTACCTAAAGTAAAGCATGCCTTTTGGACAAAATCCCTTATGGGTGTGGGCATAACCAGCCTCAGGCTCATGTTTACTTGGGCCTTTAAAATCTGAATGAACCTTATAGTCCACAGACTGCTCTGAGCTACTTTTCTTTCTCAGCAGTCAAGCTGATAAATATCTCCATTCGCTCTCTGCATTCTTGTATATCATCACTCTTTAGCTTACTGGAACCGATAACTCCACTAAAATATCTTTGCTACTATCATTAATAAGCTAGTTCTGGAAGTAGTGGACTCTGCAGATTTCATCTTTCTAGCCTCTGTATCCTTTCTATTGTGAAAGTCTCACCCTTGGTTTCCAAAAAGCACCCTTGAAGGGACCTTCACCTACCTTTGTGCTGATTCTGTCTCAGTCACAGTAACAGGCTCTTCCAGTGATACCTGCCATTCAAGCCTTTCCTATCATTCGCCTTCATTTCTTTTTACCCATGATCTTGGCTTTACCTACCACCTTACCTACATTCCCAGAGAAGAGCTCTGTCTGAAACTTTAGAAATCTCCAAATTACAACTATTATTGGATATTTCAACTTGAAGACCCGTGGCTCCTCAAAACCACCATACTCAAAACCTAAACTCATTGTCTATTCACCCAGGACTGTTCCTCCTTTCTCAGTTTTTTGTGTTCCCAAATACACTGAGAGATCGTGAGGTCAAAGTCAGGATCTGATTGTCTCTGATCTCTTGTGCCTAGCCTCAGAGTCAGGTAAGTGCTTAACATCTGCGTATTTAGGAGTGCCTGAATCAATAAAGTAATAATGACACATTGTCTAGTTATCTAAATACTTACATAGAAAAAGAGAAATAAATTGCCTTCTCTTTTTTTTTTTTTTTGGAGAGGTTTTCGCTATAGGGTGCATGCACTAGCCAGACAGACAGACAGACAGAGACATAGAGACAGAAAGCGAGAAATCACCCCCCAGGGGGGATGGCCACGCCGCAATCCCTTCTCCTCCATTCTCCTCCTGGGATCTTGGGCACGCACGCACACGCTCCCGGCGTGAGTTTTTTTAAGCCACCGGGTCCGGGATGCGAACCGCGGTCGACTATGTGGGAGTCCAGCGACATAGCCATTACGCTAACTGCTGGTTCCCAATAAATTGTCTTCTAAGTCAATGCCAGTACCATCTCCTTACGTCTCTTCCTGAATCTTGACTCCAAATTCACAAGTCATTACTGTCTAAAATCCACCTTCTTCCCTTATTAATAATCAGGACATTCCAGACCAGCAGAGGTAGTGGCCAGAGCAGCTGCAGCCTGCACCCTCTCCTGTTCTCTACCCACTCTGGGGTTTTTACCCCTTTCTCCTCCTCCTCTTCCTCCAACACCCCTTTAACCTCTGCCTGCCCACTGCAGTCCTGGGTAACCTTCCTGCCCACTCCTATTTTTCTGCCCCTAGCCTCCTGCCCTTCCCCATCCTGCCTACTCTTCTTTCCCCCCCCAGTTGCCTTGCACCTGCTGTGACCACTCAAAGTCCAGCTCCCCGGAACACTGTTAGACATGGACACTGGTATGATTGAAGGTGGATTAAATGTCACTCTCACCATCCAGCTACGAAAGCATGGAAAGGATGTTGGTAGTATCATCAGAAAGAAAGGAAAATCAGTTAAGAAGATGCTCAGGGAGAATGGTGCATATATCAACATCTCCAAAGGGAATTGTCCTGAGAATTATCATTTTGACTGGACCTACGAATGTCGTCTTCAGAACCTCTGTTATGATCATCGACAATGAGAAGAGGACATTAGCAGCTCAGTGACCAATGGTACAGGGTCCCTACTCACCCTGAGGCTTTTCCCACCACCTTACTTATATTCCCAGACAAGAGCTCTATCCCTACTAGTCAGTGTGGCACTCTCATTGGAAAAGGTGGTTGTAAGATCAAGGAAATACAAAAGAGTACAGGTCCTCAGGTCCAGGTGGCAGAGAACAAGCTTCCCAGCTCAATTTAGCAGGCCATCACTAATCCTAGCATTCTGTAATCCATCACTGAGTATGTCAAACAGATCTGCATGGTCATGCTGGAGACTCTCTCTTAGTCCCTCATGAAGGGCATGACCATCTCATACGGGCCCACGTCTCCAGCTCTCCAGTCATCTTTGGTAGATAGGACAGGTATAGCACAGGCAACAGCAGTGTGTGTTTTCCCCATACAACCCAATCTATGTGCCTCAATCCTGACCTGAAGGGACCTCTAGAAGCCTATACCATTCAAGGACAGTAGGCCATTCCACAGGCAGATTTGACCAAGCTGCACCAGTTGGCAATGCAACAGTCTCATTTTCCCATGACACATGGCAACACCAGATTTAGTGACATTGAATCCAGTTCTTGAGAGATGAAAAGCTATTGGGCAGGTTCAGATGCATCTTCTCAGACTTCTCATGAATGCACCATTCCAAATGATTTGATCAGATAGATCATTGGACATTAAGGCAACAAAATCAATGAGACTGGTCAGATATCTGGGGCACAGATCAAAATTGTGAACCCAGTGGAAGAATCTACCCATAGGCAGGTTGCCATCACTGGATCTGCTGCTGGCCTTAGCCTGGCTCAATATCTAATCAATGTCAGACTTTCCTTAGAGATGGGTGGCATGGGGAGCAGCCAGGACAATGCAGATTCATCCATAATCCTTTTATGCTCTTCACCACACCCCATGATCCATCTGTGTAGTTTCTGAACAGTCAGTGATTCCAGGTTCTAAACACTTTGTAAATTTTCAGTTTCTACACACTTTATCATCCACTTACAATTTCTTAATTAAAGAATTTTAATTCCTTTCTTTGTTGAGCTACTAATGCTGATATTCATATTTAGTTTTATAAATTTCTCCCTGTTTTTCTTTTCTGTTGTTTTTTTTTTTTCTTTTTGGCTCATGAATTTTTTTTCTGTCATGAATATGTGAGAATGGAATATTAATGCATTTCAGTTTAGTTCTTTAATGTCAAAAATTTTTCCAAAAAATTAAGTTACCCTGGGAGAAAAAAATGATACTCAGGATATATATTCATTCAGAGTGTATATATCACTCTTCATTTGTTTTCCAAAATTACCAAGACCAGTTTCATAATCACACCAGGAAGAACTGTACTTCTGCTAGAATGCCAGAGACTTGAATACCTTCAAGGCAGCTAAGTGTTTTCTCACTATCACTTCCCGTATCTGGGGTATCTGTTCCTTTTTAACTATATTTGTTCTGCTGTTTCTGGTTTCAAGAGCATTCTCCTTGGTAGAGAAGACAAAGGTGAAATCATTGTTGAGTAGTTCTGTTTTTACAGTCATTTAACCCTCCATTACCCAACCCTACACCATCAAGTCTTTATCCCTTCCTGATTTTTTTTTTGTTCAAAAGATAGTTTTGAGTATCCTTTTCTATTATCTTTAACATTTTTATCATGATAAGATTTAGAATTACTGATAACACTCTTTTATTTTTAGCCACTATAGAAATATTCATCCTGGATAATGAGCTCCTCCTTGGATCTTCTGCATACAGGCCAAGTGAGAAGAGGTGACATACAAAAGCAGATGGGGAGCTAGGCTAAGAATGGAGCCGATGTACCTTGCCCTTGGGAGGTCCTAGTAGAAGTAATACAGATCTCAGGAGGACCCAAGAGCTGAACATCAGGTCTTAGTTGCCAAAAATGGCAAGACCAGGACTTTGCCAAGTACCCTTGCTGAACCAGACAGCCAAGTATTTCACTTTTTATCTGATAACATGAACGTTCAAAATTAGCTGTTGTTTTAATTTTTGATGTGTCTTATCTTAAGAGTGCTATTTAATCAGTAGTGGTTTGGAATATTTCAGCTTTTAGTTTCTCACTAAGTTAAATATTTAATGATCTGTAAACAAACTAGAAGATGCTACTTAAAGGGACTCTGATCCTTCTGTACTTCATAAAGTGGATGAATTTGCTCTTGAATTTATCTTTTGATTTTCCAGGAAGTGATCTACTAATTAAAAACAAAACAAAAAACTGCAGTTACAAGTAGTGGGGAATGATAGAAAAGAAGCATCACCATAAAAACTTTCTGAGCTTTTTATCTCCCACCCCTACTGGGATCATGGTCTCTCCATGAAGGCTCTCTGGCCATCATAATTTGTAGGAAGGGTTAGGAAACTGGAAGAAGGCAACAAAGTGAAAATATAAGACCAAAAGTACACCAGGACAATGAGGGAAAAGACCATATGCAAATGTAAGCTGAAATCCAACAAGAGAAATTCCAAAAAACAAAGACAGAAATGAGAGAGATTAATTTAGACACACAGATGCATTCATAAGCAGAAATAGATAAAAAGCCAGAGGAAGTATTGAAGGGCAAACAAGGTAAACAGAGTGAGTAGAAAAGTCAAGGTATAATAAAACAACTACTCATTATCTACATTCACTTCAGATTCCAAGTTGGGTTTATGTTCTGTGAGTTTTGAGGCTTCGAGCACATCTTTTTGAAATATGCACTCACTTGAGAGCTCACTATTTCTTTCGATGACTAGCTTTTATCCTTCATAAGAACCATTTCTCACTTGAATGTCAGAATTTTATTTTATTTTATTTTTTTGAAAGCCACTAGTATGTCTTGGATTTCATCGAGAATCTTAGGTTTGGGAATCATACCTTTTGAGAAGCCTGCCTCTCCCTAGAAATTAGGGTTCTTTCCTCTGGCTAGTATACAACATAGTCACTTCCACTTTAGCCATTATCTCTTATTCATCAGAATTAGATCCGGAGTGGCAGTTGCTCTTTTTATTTCTAAGAAATGAAATGTCAAGGGGGCAAATTGGACAGTCCACAGATTTCCTTTTTTCAGTTAATTATTACCCTTGAATTATTGCCTCATGATATTTGAATAACTGTTGTTATGGAGTTCTACCACATCCATCCAACAATGTTCATGCAATTTGCCACCTAAGATCGTGGAAGTAGAAATTAGACCCACATCATTTCAAAGCCCACTCTCAGGCAATGAAACCATCTCCACATGGCAGCACCATGAGAAGATTTTTCAGGTGTCTCTAAGACTGTCAGGGAATGGGCATATAGAAATAGGGACAGGGGCACCAGCATCAAATGTCAGCCTAAAGCAAGTGGGGAACCCAATATCACTAGGAAGAGCAAAGGTCTTCACTGTCTGGAGTGGAGTCTGGGAAAGCATTGAGTATGGCATGTTGCAAAGGGGTGGGAACCACTGTTTAAGTTTAGAGCCAGGAGCTAAAAAATTAAATTAATTAACAGTAAATAAAATATTTAGAACAAATCAATAGAATTTTTGATTTTGTACTTTAATTTTTCCAGAGATGTTGTTTTAGACTCTTAGAACATTTTCTTGTCTTTTTGTTCACTGCTTTATTCCTGGAGCCTACCACAACCTCTGACATATAGTAAGTGCTCAAAAAATTCATAGTAAATCACTCAAATACTAATGTTTTCGGTTTTTTGTAACAGGCCAGTACGGGTATGGATCACAGTAAGTGGAATTGATTGAAGGGGCACCAAAGTGGAGATTATGCTACAGTCAAGTCAACTGTTTTGGCCAACAGCCATCTTTTGTAAAAGTTATATTGATTCATAATTTTTCTACAGTTTTAATATTGCTAAGCATTCCCTACTAATAGATATGACAGAAAAAACTACCTTATATATACATATGCTTCTCGCACTAAAAACCTAGCATTACTAACACTACATGGAAATGCTAATGTCTTTTTGCCATGGGTAAGGTTAAAAAGAAAGATAACTCCTTTGAAAGTATAATAAAATAAGTTTCAAATCAACTAGAGGCTTCAAACAATGATTCTTTGAAAGTCCTTTCACAGGCAAAATTAATCTAAATCCTTAGATGACACAATTAAATATATTTTCACCTTAGTTAAAATTGTTACTATTGGAAGTCTTTAGGAAGGCATTAATGGACTTTATTTTGATCTTTGTTCTGCAAAAATGAAGGGATTCGATACCTATCTGAACTGTATAATAACTTAACAATATCCAGGTTCCAAATTTCTAGCAGGGCAATGATCCTACTATCATGATTTATGATGAAGTCTGCCCAATATGTTCAAAGAATCTCTGCTTATTTTAACTTTGCAGAGAAAGACATTTTTATTTGATAATTTTTGAAGCAATGGAATGATAAAACCTAACTCTGTAGCATTAGAATGTCGTGAAGCCTGTGACTTAGCAGTTAAGGTGGCTGGAACCCACATGGCTGATGAGCAATTTAAATCCAAGACCCAGCTGTTTAAAAAATACACTAGGCATGTGTGCATGCATGTCCAAAATCCTAAAAGGAGGTAAAAATGAAGAAGAGATTATAGAGTGATTCTCCATGGGGATGAGAAGTGTTTTTTCACTTTCTGTCTGTCTGTCTGTCTCTCTCTCTCTCCTTCTCTCTTCAGCGAGCACACACACTCTGGCAAACTTTTTTTTTAAAGCATGTTATGAAGCTTGGAGTCACACTTTTGTGATAACCGTGAGTGCTTTATCCCCCACATACTCCCATACTCTGAGCATGATAGGGTACGAAAAGGCACTGTGTAAAACACCAGAATATGTTCAAAGAGTGAGAGCCCATGAATCCATTTCCAGTTGATGGGCTTTCCTGAGTTTCTTTCATGATGTTGGCTTGCTGTGGGGATGACAATCTAGTGGCCATGCCCTTATTGTTGAGAAGACTGGAGACAAAAGTCATGGAAGGCAAATAAGGAGAATCACCTTAGTTCAGTCTTTCTCAAATAATCACCAAAGCCACCAGCAGTACAGCTGAGTGTGTAAAAGATAAGTGTATCAAGGGCCACACAGTGGCATGATGGTAACACAGTGCTCTGCAAGGCTGACTGACATCAGAAGTTTCTAGGTTTGCAACTGGACGCCACCCCAAAACACACCAGGCATGCGTGCTAATGATCTGGGCCTGACTGAAGCTGGATGGATCATAGTCGAAGACTGTTGGGGTGCCTTTCCTTCTTTGTCTCAGGAAAGAAAGACAGAAACTTAAAAAAAAATTTTTTAAGATAACTGCATAGATATCATTGAATGAGGGCTTAAAATGGATCCTGGGTAAATAAATGAGAAAGTTTCTCCTTCTAAATCTCTTTCCCTCGGACCAGCAGTTAGCGTAATGGCTATGTCGCTGGACTCCTACGTAGTCGACCACGGTTCGAGTCCCGGACCCGGTGGCTTAAATTCACGCTGGGCGCGTGTGCGTGCGTGCCCAAGATCCTGAGAGGAGAATGGAGGAGAGGGGATTGTGGCGTGGCCATCCCCCCGGGGGGGTGATTTCTCGCTTTCTGTCTCTCTGTCTCTCTCTGTCTGTCTGGCGAGCGCACGTGCCCTATATAGCGAAAACAAACAAACAAACAAAAAATCCTCTCTAAATCTCTTTCCCTCTAGGTACTCACAAATTGCTAGGATTCTACACATAGCTCACATGCTCATGACCATGATTTAAAAAAAAGGAGTGAACAGAAAAATTGCTTCACTTTCTTTATACCGCCCCCCCTTTCCTTAGCTTTGACCCTTCCTATAGTCTCTTGAGGCTGGAATGGATGTGGGCAATTAACTAAGCTGGATGAGACACAAGGAGAATGAAATTTGAGACTACGCAAAGGTGAAGGTAAGACATAGAGGCAAGACATATAATCTTAGTCTGCTTTTGTGTTATTAAGAGAAATACCTGAGCCTGGGTGATTTTATAAAGGAGACAAAACAGAAGTTTATCCACAAACTCACGATTCTGGTGGTCTGAAATTTCAAAATCCTAGGCCTATAACCTGGCCGGTGAAAGTATGTACAGAGAGAGAGGGGTCCTGACCAATCTCTTTTACATGCTAAGCATGTATGCATTGCCTACCCAAGATCCTTGAAGGAGAATGGGGAAGGGATTGCAGCATGGCCATTCCCGCCACCAGGGGGATGATTTCACTTTCCCAGATCTCATAAAAACTATCCCCTTCTCATGAGAGCCAAAGCTCACTGGGTCTCAGGAGACATCATTAATCTGTGTGTGAGACTGTTGCCTTCAAGATACAATCACCATGAACCCATTGCCACACACTTTGGCCTTAATCCAGAAACCATGAAGGAATTTTTTTACCTAATACCTTTATAAAACAAACAATACAATCAAGCCTTAACAACTAGTTTCTGGGGGACATAGGCAAACTATAGCATAATCAAAGAGAAACAGTCATTATGGACAGGCTAGAAAGTAAGCATGGTCAGAAGAATCATGGCCAAGGCCAGATGGAAAATGGGGTCGAAAAGAATGAAAGCAGGCAAGACCAAGAGAGTAAGCTCAAAACTGAGCTCAAAAATGTTCCTTGACTATAAGCTAAAGGGAAAGAACATGTGACCGTATGTGTCAGGACCAGCAGATGGCCTAGCAGTAACATCGCTGGATTTCCACATGACCAGCCACAGTTTGAGTCCTGGAGCTCGTGGCTTAAAAAACCATGCTAAGCATGTATGCATGGCCTACCCAAGATCCTTGGAGGAGAATGGGGAAGGGATTGCAGCATGGCCATTCCCGCCACCAGGGGGATGATTTCACTTTCCCTCTCACTGTCTCTGTCTGTTTCTCTCTCTCCCAGGAGCACCGCCTAAGGCAAAAACTTCTTAGGAAAACAAATACAACAAAACAAAAACAGAGAATGTATGTGTCTATTTTCTTAGGGAAGAGGTTAAGTGGGTGCAGTTAAGGGCATCATGTTTTGGTAAATTTTCATGCTTGTGCTTGAAAATTCTTCTGCTCATATATAGTACCATCACTAAGCATCTTTGTGTGTGTGTGTGTGTGTGTGTACATTTGTGCTGAGAAGACTGTTTCTACCAGGACCCTTCAGGATCTGGAATAGCAGCTAACAGTCTCCCCAAGTGAAGAAAGTCTTTCTTTCTATCACTTGAACATAGGTAAAGCCTAGAGTTCTGCTGGAATAAATGCTAATTTTATATCTATAATCCATGCCCAGAGAATGCATTCTATTCAGAAAAAAAAAAAAGTGAGCTAAATGGACCTTAGAACATTTGAATGTTAGGTAGGTTATTTGCTGATTTCATGTGAGCACCCTCTAAAATAACCAGGAGGCCCAGCTGGGATACCACCTGCTAGAAACTATTGCCTGACAGGCTGAAGCCACAGGGAAGCCCAGGTTCAATTCCTGGCCCTCCACCCCCTGAAAAGCTGGGCATGGTGGCATGCACCTGTAGTTAGAGTTGGGAGGCTGAGGCAGGAGAATTACATGCTTGTGGCTAGTGTGGACAACATAATGACACTCTGTCAGAAGGAACCAGGCGAATGGTCCCAGCTGCTCAGAGCCTGAAGCAGGAGGATTACAACACAGTGAAACGCTGTCTAAAATACACACACAATAACCAAGAAAAATGCTCTGAGAAGACCTAAATCACATGTGTGTGGAATACCTTCATCTTCTGCCTAACGAATCTAAGTCACAGGGAAAGGACAATTGTAGAAATAAAATGAGAAACATGAAAAGTAAAATCATTTCTAACACATGAAGAGGGGAGTGCAAGAAGGTTGGCATTCATGAAATATGGCTAACGAGTGGATTCGTATCTAATGCTTCCAATGAATTGTTCAATAACACTACATCCTTGGAGAAAGATTTTCTCTAATTCTGTCAAGGTTGGTGTCTGCATGGGTTATGTGCCAAGTAATTGTCCGGTCGCAAGTTAACAGTGTTGAGAGACTATTTTAAAGATGAATGGGAACATAAAACATATTTTGTCCTAGTCTCCACTTTGAATATATCTCGGGACAAAACTTGCACTTGAAATGAAATGGAGGAATATCATTTTTATGAGTTACAAGTTTTTTTTCTTTCCTTCACACCACTGAAAGAACAAAAAACATTTAGAAGAAGACAGGTCAATGTCATGTAAGTATTTGCATAATTATTATCACCAACACAAGGGACATAGCGAACCCTTCCCTGACTAAAAACAGGACATTATTTAAGCCTACCTATCACACTCCAATGCTTTTCAATTGCTAGAAGGATTTTGCATTCCTGCCCACAGAAACTATAAACTCAAAAAGAAAGATTCTTCTAAAACATGTTTTATCAGTAAATGGTATCCATTTTGCTTTCTGAAATAGTTAAATAAAAATAAATGCTAAGAAAAAATGCAAAACAAAGAGAGAGCCTCCACTTACGAATAGTGCTCTTTTTTTTATCCATACTAGTTTCAAGATCAAGCAAATTATCATCATCTTTCTAACAAATACACAATTCCACCTAAGAATTACCATTTACCTAAATCAGAGAAAAGCAAAGTTTCTATTAGATGCTGAGATAAATCATCTCTATGTGTTCATATGTGCTCCCAGGCAATTCCTTTTGAATTTTAAGGTTATAAATAATTCCCAAATTCAAGTTCGTGCCAGTATTCTAATATGGATTATTTGTACTCCTCTGCTGGTGTCATTTCTTTTGATTTAATCATTATTCCTTACAGGCTGACACTAGTCCATTCTGTATACTGACGGGACCAAGTTATCACCCCGCCTAAGAATATCAATTATGTTTTGAAAGCACACATTTTGATTCATGCCGAAACCACTGTATAATGCATCATGGTGTTTTCATAAAGACTCCCTTATTTACTCTAAACAGTGTTATGCATTTTACCGCATGATCACGTAGTAACTGTTTAACCTTTTTAAGTTTTTTCTAGGAATCTCAAAGAAGGAAGACTCAGCCTCAAGAATACATTTTCCGTTCTTGTAAAAGTCAGCTTCTCTATGAATAGCTGAGATGAGGCAAAGCTTCAAAGCTGCAGCCTAAAGTGCTATAAGTACTGTGCTGTAGAGACAGCTTTCAACCATGTCTGAAGCGGCAAAGGAAAGGAACGTTCTGCCAGCTGGATGTGTGTTCCCCCCTTTCCCTTTTTCCCTCAGGCATATAAAGAAAGAATACTGGACTAGAATCTTTAGTAGTTTTCCTATTTAAGGCCTGTTAGGGAGTGTTGCCTCGATAGAAGCTTGAAACACACACATAGCCTGGCTCCTTCACTCACAACGTAACAGGACTAGCCCTACCCTGCTCTGCTCTCTGTGTCACCTGAGATCTAGAAGCTCAAAGAGGCTCAGATAAGCCCATCATTGTCCCCCACCACCAGAAACAAAAGGTCTGCCTTTCTCTACCTCTCTGAAATGGAGTCATAGTAGGTAGCATCCACTCACACCATGCAGGCCCTTTGATCCTGTTGACCAAACTACCACATCCTCTTTATACCCTAGGACACCCATGAGCACAAACACATGAACACACACATACAACACACACACACACACACACACAAATGCACACAGGTATGCATGCAGCAACATCAGGAATGGGCACCCTTCCCTCCACATGCCCACACACCATATGTCACAGACAGCAACAAGGAAAAAACATTACATCACCTCCCACCACCAATTCTAATGTCTTCCTTCAGTGGAAGGAGCTCACATTTTTGCACTGAGGGCTACATGTAGGAGCCAGAAACCCAGTGCTATTCCAGATCCATGCTCATCTAGAAATAATGAGCACAACTGTACAGTGAAGAAGACAAACAATTGCAGTACAGTTGAAAACTGCTCTGTGTGGACTAATTACCCACAGGGTACCATGCTCTGCCAGGGTCAATGTGGCAGAGTGCTATCTCCCTTGGTACCATTCTTCTGGGATCAGCAGTGTGAACTCACGGATAAAACTCATCAAAGAAGTTCAGAGTACAAACTGATATTGCATGTGAGCGAGGACTGATGAAACGTTCATTGTGTACTCGTGGTCAGAGGGCCGCCTGCTTGAAGGCTACAGTACAGTTTGTCTCTGTCTGCTTACTGTACTCTGAAGGAGGGATGTGAAAGCACGATCAAACAGTTTTGTCCACTTCTTCTCACTCGAACTCTTCAAAATAAACAGACACACATAATAACTTTGCAAAAAGTTCGTGTTTTATAGGGATATAAGTGAATCTTTAAAATGAAGATCATACTAGATATGTTTTTGCTAAGCTTTTCCATGTAAACCTTTTTAATTTGTCATGAAATAACACTTTCTCTTATTTTTTGGGGGGGAGAGGTTTTGCTACAGGGTGTGTGCGCTCACCAGAAAGACAGAGAGAGACAGAAAGCAAGAAATCACCCCCCAAGGAAGATGGCCACGCCGCAATCCCTTCTCCTCCATTCTCCTCTCAGGATCTTGGGCATGCAAACACACGCACCTGGCGTGAGTTTAAGCCATCAGGTCCAGGACTCAAACTGCAGTCGGCTACATGGGAGTCCAGCAACATAGCCATTATGCCAACTGCTGGTCCCAATGAAATACACTTTCATAAGAATTTTCTTAAGCTAATATTTCTAAAAGTTTATTTATTTCTTCCATGAGTGAAAGAGACAGTGAGTCCCAACTGCAATCCCAACCACAATCCACTTCCAGCCTCAGCCAGCCTTGGATCATAAGCACAAGCATTTCCAGAGTGCAAAGGGAGTTCTTCAGATGTGAACCCAGAACCTTCCTATACGGCAGAGAGATACGTTGCTACGTTTTACCACTGTACCACCATCCAGCCCCTCAATAAAATATTTTTGACACAAAGTGGCATTTATTAGCTTAATTAAACACTGAACTTCTGAATAGAGGATGAATTAATTCATCTGTGGCATGGCTCTGGTAAATTCTGCATAAGTTCAGAGTCCAACTAGCATCCAAGAGACTTATTTTTCTGTTTTATATACCATGTTCAAGAAATGGATTTATTTATTCTCACTGAAGATTTTTAATTCTTGAGGAATTATAAATCAGTCTTTATTAAGTCTAGATGTGATACTGGATGGCTGGCTGTTAAAAGTTTGTCTCACTTATTATAAGAAGTAATCCTTGACTTCTTCAGAATTACAATCACATTTGTATATAACCCTTATGACTATGTAATTCTAATGTTTTAGATTAAGAGAGGATGAGTAGAGCTGATAATCTTCAGCCTTCTCTTCCTCACTTAGACCCTATTAAATTCTAATCATCTTGTAAAGACATTTCTCAAGACAGAAGTAGCTGTATGTATCAACCACATTAGCAGTCATGTTGGTCTGAATGAGAGATTGTCGACGGTCCTTAGTCCTATAACTCGGCAAACCAGGAACCGTAGGTTCAGCTGTATGTCTGCAAGCTGGCAATTCTTACACAGAACCTTTTCTTTAACACTGCCAAGAGAATCAGGATCTGTAGAAAGCTTCCTAAAAGATCAAAGCATAACTTAAACTTCTTTTAAGCTTAAATTTTAATGAAGTAAAATCCTTTAGGATATTTGAAAGCATATTCTTCAGCTAGAGAAAGAAAAATAACTCTCATACACTGATGACATAGTTTTATTGCCATGAACTAATAGCAGTTATAGATAATTAATTGGTTTAGCTGTCTGAGTGTTAAAAAGAATACGTTTTGACCAGTAATTCTAAAAGTAAAAATCATTATTTTTGGCAGCTATTTCCTGGTTCAAATTAGTTTATATTCAATAACTCCATCTAACAAATCATTAATTTAGTTACTTAGGGCCTTGGCAGTTTGACTAGGAAGTTCTCTTGCTCAGCTTCTCCAAACAAGACCTTTCTTGGGCAAACTACTCTGAATGCTCTATGACTGTGAAAGACAATTGGCAACTCTTCCTTTGAAAATAATCCAGGATATATTATATGTACTGTTAGGTAGATAGATAATAATTTTATATATTATATAGATGAGTAGCTCTCTATATGTGTGTGTGTGTGTGTGTGTGTGTGTGTGTGTGTGTGTGTGTATACATATACACATGTATATACATACACTTCTATAGTATAAAACTTTGGGATTTTGATAATTCATTTGTTTTTGATAATATGCAAATGTGGAGGAACTTTCTACAGAAAATCCTGTACCCCACCCATAGATCTTTTGAGCCATCTCAGTGGACCATTGCAATGGTCATCTATTCAGGTATGACTTCTAGTTGGATTCCAATAGAAGCATCTAAAATGAGACTGGGTAGAAAAGGGAGAGAACAAGGTCAGTGAAAATTCTAGAGAGGGTGACTCCTTGTATGATCCTGAAGGACAAGTGACCTGAAGCTTGCTGGGTGAGAAAGATGACCAGCATTGCAAGTGGAAGGAACAACACGTGGAAATAGCACTGGGGCATGAAGTACTATAACACACTCTCTTTTTTTTTAAGAATTATTTGTTTAATTTTATTTATTCATTCATTTATTTTAATTTGACCAGAGAGAGACACACACAGAGAGAGAGAGAGGAAGTGAGAAAGCAAGCCATCACATCTGGGAATTGAACCATAGTCGGCCATGTGGGAGTGTTCAGCACCTTAACCACCACATCACCTGCTGGTCCCTATAACACACTCTTGAATTTGCACTTTGTTAAGAATGGTAGGAATGAGAGTGAAAGAGGTGGTATGATGGCAGAAGATGAAGCTAGAGCATAGTCAGGGTCAAGCCATGAAGGATGTTCTATGTGAAACCAAATATCTGATCTATATTCTACAGAAAATGAGGGCTCATTCAAGGATCCTAAAAACAGAGGCATGAGATGACACAAATTTACTTTTTAGAAAGTTCAATGGGGGTGGAGAGGACTAGAGGCAGAGTAGACAGTTCAGAAGCTATTGAAGCAATACCAGTAAGAAAGCATACTAAAAGGTAGTGACAATTAGAGGGAAAAAAAGCAAGAGAGGGCCATAAAAGATACTCAGGAAGTGGGATAAACGGGACTACTTGCAGACAGGGTAGGTGTAATTAGAATCCATATTCATATTTCTGGCTCAGGATACTATGTGAATATTGGTGCCAGTCTCTGAAATAGGAAATACTAATGGAGTAAAATCAGACTCTTATGCCAAGATAATGAATTTAACTTGGGGAATATTGAATTTAAGATGCAAGAAAGATGTTCATGCAGAGCTATCTTAAAGATAAATGGGTTACATAAATATGGAGTTCTTAGGAGAAGTCTGGGCTATGGATGTAGATTCGAGAATTATCAATATATGGGTAGAAGATAAAGCAATTAGTCTGAAGAAGGTCATCCGGGGTAAGTGAATAGTGATGAGGCAGAGGGTCCAAAGACAAAGATTATCATGCACTAGAAAGTCATCAGTAATCTCTTTCTATTTTTTTTTTTCAAAGACTTTTTTGCTATAAGATGTTTGCACTAGCCAGAGAGACAGAGATACAGAAAGCAGGAAATCACCCCCTGGGGGTTGGTCATGCCACAGTCCCTTTTTCTCCCAACCTTCTCTTGGGATTTTGGGCACACATGCACATGTGCCCAGTGTAAATGTCTAGCCACCAGGTCTGGAACTTGAACCATGGTCAGCTATGTGGGAGTCCAGTGATTTTATGTCATCTGCTTGTCCCCAGTCATCAGTAATCATAATGGCAGCAAATTCACTACAGGATTAGAGGCCAGGAGCCTCACAGCAGTGAGTTGAAAGTGAATGACAGGTACAAAGGTTATCAAACTTTTGGACTTTGGTTCAAATGTCAATGCAAAAGTGTGGGGAGAAATGTGTACCTTATAGGGATTTTAGTTGACAACAAGAAAACTAGGAATCCAGAGTAAAGTCAGTTAACTAACTGATACATTTATAGGCTGGATTTTTAGCAAAGAAAACTGTCATGCCTGGAGTATTGTACTCAGTTGTGGGCACCACGCCTTAAAGACCAGGTTAATGAACTATAAAGTTCAAAAATTCACTCTTCCTTTGCATTACTATTGCCAATGATGAAGATAAGACTTCAGCAGTTAAGCCGACGAATTAGACTTATTATTATGACAACTATACTTTCAACATGTTGGGCCCTTTTTAAAAATGGGAGAAACTAGTGTGGTCTCTTTCTCCCCACCCACTCTAAATTAAAAGCAGCCATGCTTACAGGGCTCAGGTGACCCGAACTACTCACCCAGGAGGAGAAAACTGGAAATTGAAACAAGACACGGAACTTTCCGACTACCTCTAGAAGACAGGCTCCCCCCTGCCTGGAGTGCATTCAATGCCTGGAAGTAGGCAGGAGGAAAGCCAGATACTTTCTGTAGATCCACAAGGCTAAAGCAAGCAATTAGAGAGTCAGAATAGAGCCTGTTCATCATCTTTTTTTTTTTTCTTTATTCATGAAAAGCAAGTGTGCAAGCAAGGGAGAGAAAAGGAGAGAGATGGGAAATGAGCACCTTCCTCAATGCCTGTGACTTGACCAGATGTTGAAGAAGGTGCTCATTTCCCATCTTTCTCACAATTCCTTTTTTCCAGTCCTCTAGCTCATCAGATTTTGGGCACTTGTTCCCATGGCCTGCATGTTAAGGACAGACTAGGGGATTTGAACTTCAGTCACCATATGGGACCTGGCTTCTCATGAGCAGTACATTATCACTGGCCACAGAGCCAACCCTGTTTATTAGAAATCCTAGTCACTGTGAGAACCTTGGTCTGAAGGATGTTGGGTTCTCAACAATTAGGTTAGATGCAGTCTTCATCTCAGCAGAATGAAAGAGGAAGTGGATGGAGAAAAAAGTCTTCACATCCACACTCTCAACTCCATGAAGAAAGAAGTGAAATTTTCCTCCTATGTGGAAATATATAGATAGGAAAAAAAGAAAAGCTCCTTTCCCAAAGGAAGGCAGCACATTCTGAGCCAATCAAGTGGAGATAAGGAGGTAAGAAGGAGGTATGGGTTGACAATTTTCAGAAGTGAATCCACCTAGGGAATCTAGGACTTCGTATATGTGTGAGGCATAAGTGAAACAAGGAGAGAGATTCCATGAGCTTTTAAGGAAAAGAGTTTCTTTACTTCCAAACATTCCTCATAATTTCAGTATTTATAGAACTGTAAGCATGGTTGACTTTTCGCAACTTAAATCCTGTACCAAAAGCAGCACTAGTACACTTCCCCAGGGCCCACGCTAGGATCACAATTAAAGGAAAATAACTGGGAGCAGAACACAGAAGCCATTCTGAAAAAGGAAGCATGATCTTATACCCTGTTATTTATACTTAGTCTTAGCCAAAAGGTCATGAAACAACCACACTGGTCTTTAAAAATAATCTTATGGGGGTACAGTAAGTGGTGTGGTGATTAAGGTGTTAGGTTCTCACATGGCTAGACTCCCACATGGCTAACTGTGGTTCAAGTCCCAGACCTGGCAGCTTGCTTTCTCCTTTCCCTCTCTCTGTCTGTCTCTCTCTCTCTCTGGTGAGCACATGTACCATATAGCAATATTTTAAAATAATAGCAATGATAAATTAAAAATAAATAATTCTTAAAAAAACAAAAACTCTTTTTGCACCCAGAGCCAGCTGGTGGTACAGAGGTTAAGGCAGCTGAATCTCTCATGGCTAATAACACAGTTCAAGTCCCAGACCAGGTGGTTCTAAAAATACACTGGTCGCATATGTACGCATACCCCAAACCCAGAGAGAATGGAGAAGGGGTTACAGCATGGCCATCCCCCCTGAAGGGGAGGGGGGTGATTTCTCACGTTCCTTCTCTTTCTCTCTTTGTCCTTTCCAGCAAGTGCATGCACCCTATAACAAAACTTAAAAAAATAAAAATAAAATAAAATAAAAACAATTTACTGGGCTCAGCTATGGTGGTACACAGGTAGCAGCACTACCTGGAAGGCTGAAAACCACATTGGAGGCACAGATACAGTCCTGAGCCAACCTGAACACACTGGGCACAGCCATGTGTACCTACAATCCTGGCTAACCATGAGGTTGGGACCAGAGGACGATAATCTGGAGATATCCTGATGAAGTTGTCCGTCTTCATCTCACTAACCCTCTCCCTCTCTCACACTTCCTCTCCTACTCTCTTTCTAATAAAGCATATTGCTAAATCTTATCAAGAATAACTATCATCAAACTGAATATATATATATATATATATATATATATATATATGTGTGTGTGTGTGTGTGTATATATATATATATATATATATATATATATATATATACAGACACATAACTTCCTCTAAGAAACTTTTCGGTTCATGTGAGTTTTTTAAATTATTATATGCAGTCATGCTCTATATAAGACATTGTGATCAACAATGGGCCTTAATATGATGATGGTCCCATAAGATTATAGTGGGTGCACTGTACATGCCCCATCCAGGACCCAGGACAGCACGCTCCAGAACTAGCAGCCCCTCTCTCTCAACCAGTGCAGCCTCAGTACATCACAGGTGCCCCTGCAATCCCAGCAGACCTTCACTCTTACCCAATACGTTCTCCACACCCATCATGCACTGCATCTCAGCCTGAAGATACCGTCCCAGATGCAACCACTACTGTTATACTTATTATCTCAACTGAAGGGGCCTACACATACCTTCCCTGGGGCCTCAGAACACTAGCCACTTCCATACATGCCTGCCATTGCCACTCTGGTGGCAAGACTCCTGTGTTCCATGTATGCCCCACCCAGAAAATGAAGATAGCAGTCTAAGTACTTCAGATGCCACCCCCAGTGACAACCCCTGAATCAGCAAGCACCATGGGCTCTGTACCCATTTTACTCAGAGTCGGTGGACACATGTTCAAATGCTGCAACTATCACTGGCTACAGCCTCATTCCTTCAGCCAATGAGACTTTGACACTCTGTACACCTTCCACCTAGAGCTCAAGTTACCAGCTTCCTATGCATGCCACCTGCTACAGCTATTGCCACAGAAACACCATCTTCTCAACCAGTACTTGCTCCCCACATGTTAGGTGCACTCCATTCAGGATCAGAGGATCCACTCTTCTTTCCACAATAAAACTATACTACTGTATCCACAAACATTCTCCATCTAGAACACAAAGGAACTCACAGACTGATAGACTCCAGCCATAGAAATGGTACAGAGACTACACTAATGAACCTGACCAGAATCATTGCCAAAGCACCCTAAACAACTAATACTATAGGACACATTTTCAGGAAAAGGTCCTTCCCTACAAAAGCTATTCTATAAACCTGAAAAAAAATTATTATTCCACCATATTCCCACATATCAGCACAAACATAAAAGAAACATTAAAAAAGTAAAAGCACACATGTACACATCCACACAGAGAACCGTGACTCCTCCAAAGGAATACACTAATTCTCCAGTGACACACTATGAAAAAAGTAATTAAAAAAAATACTTGAAAAGGAATTTAAAATAGTACTCTCTTAAGGAAATCCAGAAAGATGTGAGAGAATTCAGATAATTCAATAAAATCAGAAAAAAATTCCATGGACATGAATGAGAAATTTCACAAAAGGATAGGGGTTATGAAAAAGAATAAAATTTTGGGAACCAGCAGTTAGCGTAATGGCTATGTCGCTGGATTCCCACGTAGTCGACTGCGGTTCGCGTCCTGGACCCGGTGACTTAGAACTCACGCCGGGCACGTGTGCGTGCGTGCCCAAGATCCCGAGAGGAGAATGGAGGAGAAGGGATTGCAGCGTGACCATCCCCCCTGGGGGGTGATTTCTCGCTTTCTGTCTCTATGTCTTTCTCTGTCTGTCTGGCGAGCGCACACGCCCTATAGCAAAAAAAATCTCTCCAAAAAAAAAGAATAAAATTTTAATTCTGAAAATGAAGAATTAAAAAATAAAATTTTAGAATATAATCAAGAGTATTAACAACAGATAAAAATCAGGGGTGTTCCAGATGAAAAAATGGGGAAAGGCACAGAAAATGATTTCATAAAATAGTAGCTGAAAATGTCCTAAGGCTTGGGAGAGATAGAAACATAGAGATTCAGAAACAGAGAGGTCAACTAATGAATGAGACCAAAAAGATAAACTCTGAGGCCCATTTTAACTAAATTGTCAAAAATCAAGGAGAAGGAAAGAATCCTAAAAACAGCAAAAGAAAAACATAACAAATAACAATATTTTCTTTTTTTATATATGATCAGTTATTTAATTAGGTTCTTGGCAAAAAGTCTAGAACAACAATTTGTGAGGATAAACTCCATTTGTATGGGCAAACACAGATCACAGGTAGCCCTGGAGCTGAGGAATGGCTTTGATTTTTGGTAAAATTTGCGAGTCCACAGCTTTCTGATTAACCCTACACTGCTCTGAAATCTCGTATTTCTCCTTCTCTGTGTCAAAGATCTCACCTTCCTGCTGTCTGGGCTTCTGCAGTTTCTTTTTCTTCAAGTAAGCACTGGTAAGGTGCTTTGGGATTTTTACTTTGTTAATATCAATTTTCGTGGAGGTGGCAATGACAAATTTCTGGTGTGTTCTACACAGTGGAACTCGATTGAGAACCAGTGGCCCAGTTACAAGTAGCAAGCCACTGCTCAGCTGCTTCAGGAAAACCACTCTCTTGCCTCTGTGGCATCCAGTGAGGATGATCAGAATGGTCCCAGGAGTGATGCTGGCTCGCAGCTTTCTCACATGCTGACTGAAGGGTTTTTTGCCATGGCTCAACAGCTTTCGAGGCACATCTTCAGTAGAATAATACCTAGGCATTTTGTGCAGTTTAACCACCTGGGGACCACCATTCTTGTCTCCACCAACTGGTTCTGTGACAGTCACAAGAACCTTCTCCTTCTTTTTCTTTTTCGATCCTGGATTTAGTGGCCAAGTATTTCCTCTTGTACACGGCCTTCCTGGAATACATGGCAGACCCAGAGTATCTGCTGATGCGCTGGACTAGGACGGGGTTTTGGCTGCAATGGGGCTTCCCCTTCTTGGGCTTTTTAGCCTTGGGGTCACCGTTTTTAACCTTGCCACTGGCATCAGCTTTCTTGGCTTCAGGTTTCTTCTCCCTAGTATCCTGCTTTGCAGCTTTATCGCCTGCCATCTTGTATAGTGGGAAAGCACAAATAACAACAGTCTCTGAGTAACAAAAAAAAAAAAAAAAAAAAAAAAAAAAAAAAAAAAAAAACCTCCCAAGAAAGAAAAACTCAGAACTGTATGACTTCAATGTTTAAATTCTACAAAACTTTAAAGATGAACAAATACCAATTCTTCTCAAACTATTCCAAAAGATTCAATGGAAGAGAATCCTCCCAAATTCATTTTATGAGGCCAGCATCACCCATATACCAAAATCAGACTATAATAGAACAAAAAATAAATCTACCAATCAGTATCCCTGATGATGCATAAACTCAACAAAATACATCATGATCAAGAAGGATTGGGACCAGCAGTTAGCGTAATGGCTATGTCGCTGGATTCCCATGTAGTGGACCACAGTTTGAGTCCCAAACCTGGTGGCTTAAACTCATGCCGGGCACATGTGCATGTGTGCCCAAGATTCTGAGTAGAGAATGGAGGAGAAGGAATTGTGGCATGGCCATCCCCCCTGGGGGGTGATTTCTTGCTTTCTATCTCTCTGTCTCTCTTTCTGGTGAGCGCACATGCCCTATAGCAAAAAACTCTCAAAAAAAAAAAAAAAAAAAAGAAGGATTTATGACAGTGTAGCAAGGATGGGTCAATATATCCAAATCAAATCAATGTGTCATACATCTCATCAACAGAATAAAAGATAAAAACCATATGACTATCTCAATTGACAAATAAAAAATTTCACAAATATGACATCTCTTTGTGACAGAATTTCTCAACAAATTAGGTCGAGAAAATATATATATTAACATAATAAAGTACATATGTAACAAACATATTGCTAACATCATATTGAATGGGGAAAAGTTGAAAGCTATCTCTCTAAGAACTAAAACAAAAAAAGGGTATTTGCTTTTACTACTCTTATCCAACATGTTACGCAGTCTTAGTTAAAGAAATTAGGCAAAAGAAAAAAATTAAGAGTATCCAAACTGGAAAAAAATGAAGTCAATGTCTCTTTTTTGCAGGTGATGTAAGTGTGTGTGTGTATATATGTATGTATATAATATATAATATATATATGTGTGTGTATATATGTATATAATATATATTATATATGTTATGTGTGTATATAACCTACAGAGTGAAGATAACCTACAAAATGGCAGAAAATATTGGAAATCTTACATCTGAGAAAGGATTAATAGGATCCTAAGCAACAACTGTCTGAATAGACAGTTCTGAAAAATAGATATACAAACAGCTAGCAATTATATGAAAAAAAGCTTAACATCACTAACCATCGGGAAAATGCAAACCAAAACTATAATTAAATATTACTTCACCCCAGTTAGAATAGCTATTAGCAGAAAAATAAGAATGAAAAGTTCTGATGAGGATGCAGAGAAAGAGGAACTCTTATGCACAGCCATTATAAAGAACAGTTTGACAGTTCACAAGAAAAATTAAAACTAAAAGTAACTTATGAGCTAGTAATCTTACTACTTGGTACATATACAAAAGAAAAGAATTCAGTATGTCAAAGATATATATGCATTTCATGTTTATTTCAGCCCTATTCACAGTTCCCAAGATATGGAATTAACCCAAGTGCCCATCAACTAATGGAAGGGTAAAGAAAATGTGGTATATATATATACACATACATACATACATAACACATACACACACACACATACACACACATACACACACACATACACACACATACACACACATATACACACACAATGTATTTCTATTTCTTATCCATAAAAAGAGTTAAATCCTGTCCTTTGAGGCAACATAGATGAGCCTAGAGGAAATTATGCTAAGTAAAATATTCCAGAACTGAGAAAGAAATAACTACATATTCTTATTCATTTGTGGAAGGCAAAAGATTTAATCACACAGAAGTGGATAGTGAAATACTGGATAACAGAATCTGGAAAGGGAAGGAGGAGATGAGGATAGGGCAACCTTGGTTAACAAATATAAAATGACAGAGGACCAGCAGATGTCTTAACAGTTACATTGCTGCACTTCCATGTAGTTAATCACAATTCAAGTCCCAAACCCAGTGGCTTAAAAACTTATGTCAAGCACATGTGCATACATGGCAAAATCCCAAGAGAAGAATGGATAGAAAGGATTGTGGCATGGTTTTCCCTCAGGGGGTGATTTCTGACTTTCTGTCTCTCTGTCTCTCTCTGTCTCTCCAGCAAGAACATGTTCCCTATGGCAAAAATCTCTCTTAAAAAAATGCAGTCAGATAAGAGAAATGAGTTCTAGAGTGCTATAGCACAGTATAGTAACTATAGTTAAGAATAATTTAATATCCATTTCCTTATTGCTAGAAGAGAGGATTTTTAATGTTCGTAACACAAAGCAATGGTAAATGTTTGAGAAGATGAAGGTGTTTACTGCCTTGATTTGACCATTGTGCATTACATGCATGTATTGAAAGAATCACATTTTCCCCCTAAGTATATACAATAACGATGTCAATTAAAATTACTTTTTAAAAATATTATGACAGAGATGAGAATTTTCTATCATCTAGTTACATGGGAGTTGTCATAATATAATAGCACAACACACTACTCACATGTTTGTGGTGATGCCTATGTAAACAAATCTATTACAAAGCCAGTCATATATAAGTATAGCATGTACAATTATGTAAGTACCTAATACTTGATGATGATAATAAATGTTACCTGTTTACGTATTTACTATACTATACTTTTTATCATTATTTTGAAGTGTACTCTACTTCTTAAAAAAAAATTTCTGTTGTGTTACATTGGCAGCAACCTTACATATCTCATGTTTACTGTGTCTCTTGATTGCTTCATTTTCTCCTGTGCTTGATTTAATCTTATGTTGTTTTATTCATCATGGCCTTTAGCATACAAAATCCATTGCTAATGTTGCCAATAAGAGTCCACATCAAGTGATTAACCCGGAAACAAAATTAATAGTGATTAAGGACTATGGAGGTAGAAAAACAGTGATGTTATTGCTTGCCAGCCAGGCATGTCCCATTCTACCAAAACTATGATCTTTTGAAGAACAAAAAGAAAGTGATAGAAGCTGTTAAAGGATCTGCTTCATTGAGAATAACAAATATTCAAGAAGGACTTATATTATACATGGGGAAACTTCTAATGACCTGAATTGAAGACCAGACATAGATGCATATTGCTCTCAACACCAGGACAATAACAGTCAAAGCAAAAAGTTTGTTGCAGTTCTGAAAGAAAAGTCTGAATCCTACAATGATGCTAAATTTATTGCTAGCTGTAGGTGGTTTAAACAATTCAAGAATTGTTATTCTTGCACAATGTAAAAGTGAGTAGTGGGTATATATACATAGGTAGTATAGCCTACTATATAGTTTCTATAACTGTAGCTCTATTTCCCACTCCTATTCTTTTCCATTTTGTTTTGCCACCCACCCCACCATGTCTAACAAAATGAGCACTCACAAGCACACATGCCAACAAACACAATTGTACATTCTCCTTCTTCTAGGAACTGCAAGTGCATTGCAAGTAAGATGTTTTCTAAAAAAGGATTTGAGAACCAGCCCCATGAAATAGTGATTAAGAGAGCCAGATTCCACATGATGAACTGTGCAGTTCAAATCCTGGCCCTGGCAGCTTAAAAGACACACCGGGCCCATATGCATGCATGCCCCAAAACTCAACAGAATAGAGAAGTGGAAGAAAAGGGATGATGGCATGACCACACCTCACTGGGTGGAGGTTTTCTCCTTCTCCTCTCTCCATCCTTTCTCCTTCTCTGTTTCTCTGTTTCTCTCTGGTGAGCACATGTACCCTCTGCTAACATAGAGGGAAAAAAATAGAATTTGATTTTTACTTGCCATAGCAAGTAAACTACAGATTGAATTAAATTGTGTTTGGGTTGAGGAGAGAGAAATTGTTCACTCAAACATCTCTTGGTTCCTTCTTTCTAAAAGAAGGAGGGTCTACTTTATTTTGTAGAAAGTACAATGGAAAACACCAAGAAGGATATGGTCCCTGTTATCACAAATTCGTGAGGAAATTGCTAAGATGAATGTGTAACAATTAAGTATGTCCGCAGGTCATAACTAATAGTGCCTTTGTAAGCCTGGGACTAAAGAGATCTCTGAGTTATAGCTGTAGCAGCCAGAGCCTTCGTTTGGCTTGGAAAAAAAGAATGACCATATGTTTCCATTTTTTCTCAGAACTGCCTCAATTTACTCATAATTATTAATAGTGTCCCAGTTTGGTTGATAAATGAAATGATCATCCTCCATATAGCTGTAGGGTATGGTCAGACTAAGAGGTGAAATTGAAAAGCCAGTGGCACTGGATCACCCTCTGTGCCTTTTGCTAGTATTAGATTTCTAATATATAGCATACTGAGTCCAGGCCTCAAGAAGGTATTTCTGTCTATGTATATATGGGAATATTCTTACTTTCATTAGTCATAATAAAAAGAATTTATGACAACTTAAACAAAACATAAAATAAAATTATAATTCAAAGTATTCCTCAGTAATACTTTTATGGACATGGTTTATTTTCATGTTTGTTTAACAGTAAAAGAATGGAGAATAAGACATCTGGCTGGCAATTGGTAATTTTTTTTTAATTTGGATATTCTTTTTGGTATTTTTACAGCTTTGTACTAGACTGGACAATCCTCTCCCCCTTCCCAGAAAAAAAAAAAAAATACAGGTTAGACTTCTTGAAGGGACACTCCTTCTAATTTTCATTATCTTATCAGTTTGCTTCACAGGATGATGACAATATTTTATCTGTTAGATAACAAAAGATTTCAGAATATTAGAGACAGGATCTGGAGCAGAGCCAGCTAGCCCCAAAGCAAGAAGTCTCCCAGACTGCAGAGCAAGTGTAAGACTATTACAATCCCAAACTGCTTCAGAGTTGCCCACCCATCACCACCAACACTGCAGCCTATAATTAGTGCTTAGAAGGAGATTTTATAACTACAGATCATATTGAAGAAAAAAATGAAACAACTAGAAATACATGGCCAGAATGGTATAGATGAGTGAGAAGAAAAGAAGGAAGGGGAGGGGAAGCCCAGACCCAAAATGAGGCTGGTCCTATGTGGGACACAGATATCCTAGAATGAGGGGCCTACGATTGAAGGACTAAGTAACTTTTAGGGAGCAAACTCATTCTGGTGTTAGAGTCAGGCAGGCAAACTTCATTCAGCTAACAAAAGCTTAGTTGTCAAAGGGGAGAAATTATTCTAAATATAGCATTGTGTCTGTCACTCAAAAATCCTTATTTGAGTGTCTGTAATGTGCCGGGCGCTGTCCTAGGTGGAGGCATGAAGCACACAATGAACAATTAAAAAAAAAAGAAAAAAAAGATAAATTCAGATAAGTGCTATGAAGAAAATAAAGCAGAGTGATGTAATACCATGATGAAAGGTGAGGAAGGGCCTGTTCAGATTGAGTCATTAGGGAAGATCTCTAAAGAGATGCAATCTGAATGAAAAAAATAAGCCATCTTGTGAGCAAGCTAAATAAAGATCACAAAATATCCATTGGGCGGGACAGCATGGAACTCACCAGAGACCTTAGCAAAGGCAATTTCGGCATAATGGTGGTATAGAGGCCAAATGGGATCGATGAGGTAGAACTAAAGTCAATATGAAGCAAAGAAGCAGAGACAGAGATTTCAGATTGTGGTTCACTTTAGAGCTAGGTTTCCCAGAAATTGAATGGGTAGATGTAGGTTCAGGAGGGTTTTTTGGGATAGGCCAATTGGAACATGGTTAAATGCTGTGAGGATCTCACTGAGAGGGAGAGGTACACATGCATAAAAGCCATTGCAAGCATAGTAGGGACTCGGATCCAGAATCCTTGTAAAAGCTCCTCTTTGCCAAGAAGAAGGATACTTCCTCTATATTAACAAGAAGCAAGAAAAGGAACTGTGTCGGCCCTGTGGCCTACTGGTTAAGAAAGGCAGATCCTACATGGCTGACTGCATAGTTTGAATTCCAATCCCAGAGGTTTAAAAACCATTCTCGCTGGAGAGCACACATGCTCTCTGGCAAAATAAGAAGGAAAAGAGAAAAGAGAGAGAAAGAAAGAAAGAAAGAAAGAAAGAAAGAAAGAAAGCAAGCAAGCAAGCAAGCAAAGAAGAAACAAAAGAGGAGTAATGCAAGGGTGGTTTTATAGATCAGAAAATTGAAGTTCTTGCCTTGTTACTACTTCTATTTTTTCAATTAAATAAGAAATGAGGTTATTAGTGGCTGTGTGCAAAATGTGAAGGGAGGAGAGAAAGTATAATATAGTTACCTGAGAGAGGTTAAGTTTACTAGGGAAACACTATACTGTCAGGCAGTGCCACCTTCTTGTTTAAAGCACGTAAATAGGGTGATGAGTTCATGTAACACACCCACCAAGCAATGTGGTTATTGATGTTTTTCTCCAATGAGATACAATTATTCAGCTGTAGGAATAGAGAAGATAGATAGTTGGGCTTGGCCATTGCAAAAGTACTGCCAGGTGAATGTGAGTCCAAGGTGAATAAGGGAGCTGAGAGTGTCTACAAGGACACGATCATGAGTTCAACCATAAAATCTAAGCTGGACAAAAAGAGAAGTCAATGATAGGTAATAAACTTTGGTGACATTAAGAGAGTAGGGGTGGCCAATTTTAGCAAAAGGATCCTAGGTGGCAGAAAGAGAGAAGAATTTAGGAGTCCGAGATTGCAGAGGTGGTAAGGATGCAATGTGTACAGTGGCCATGAAGTGAAAGCAGCAGAAAATGAAGTAGGGCAAGGGTGGGGAACAAGTCACCCCTGGCACTATGAAGCAGCCTAGGGGAATAGGAGGAGAACTGACTTATGAAATTGTGAGCCAAAGATGTCTTTTCCTAAATGAGTACAGGTTAGTAGAATATCACCTGGCCATAGATAATGATTAAGGATATGTGTTCTAAAGCCGTACTGCTAGAGTTTGGATCCCAGCAGCTCCCCCTTCTCACATTCTCTTAGGGAGCAAGAATAGCAAACACTCTGATGGTATTTACTAAGTACGTCACTATAACCCAATGACTTAGGCCCTCTTCTACTCACACTATACAGACAAGGACAAGTTTCTTGGCCTCCGCAAACCTCACTATGTTATAATAATGACAGCTCCCTCTTTATGGAGCTATTGTGAGTTTTAAGTTGAATAATCTGTACAAAATGATTAGCACATTGCTTGGCTCAACTGAAGTGTTCCACAAATGCTCGCTGATATTGACAGAGAAGAGAACAAGGCTTAGCTTCAATGGAGCAGGGTTTAAGGAGAAGGAGTGGTCTGCAAGCAATCTTGGAAAGCCAGGAGAACATTTACCCTACCGCTGGCCTGGAAGAACATGAAGCATGAAGCAAACAAAGAAACAAACAACAAACTACATCAAATTTTAAAAAAGACAAAATCCTGACTAAGAGTGTCCAGTTAATGTCAAATAAGGAAAGGAACTGGAGAAAAGAATCAGAGAAAAGGCTAAGAATACTCAAGAATTATCTAAGAAAGAGGAGTTTTAGAGCACAGGAGTGAGGGTAATTTAGGGCTACTGAGTGGAAAGATAAACATACAGAGGAATGTGGGGTTCGACTGAGAATCTAGGAGGCCTCATCACATACACACTTAGTTCACAGATTGACTTTAAATCTTAACCAGTGAGGAAGCTGTGATTCCACTTCAATGGCCAATGAAAGTAACAGCTGTTGAAAGAGAAAATGCAACTTGGAAAAACAGGAAACAGGTGGCCTATTTTAACAGTGTATGTGTTCATCTGACCAAGCAAGATTTAGCTTCAAATCCACCAACTATTTTTTTTTAGTATCTGCTACATGAAGCCTGAGCTAAGTACATTCCCGTATATTATCTCATTTAATCTTTACAGCCACAAAGCAAACTATGTATGTATTAAGATTATAAAGGATTCATGTTAAAACAGAGTGCAGTAATTAGCAGTCAAATACTTCAGAGTCCCCCAACCTGTTTAGCACTGGGGATAATAATGGTTACCCTGAAGGCAGGTCAGACATACCTACATTCTTTCCCTTTGTTCCTATTTTTAGTTGGCCTCAGTGGTTCTTGAAGAATTGCTGTACAGAGTTGTATCTTCAAAGCCATGTATATTATCTTTTATGGATACTTTCAAAGATTTTCAGAAGTAATTATGATTTTGCTTTACACGGTGTATAATGTAACTCCCAAGTAAAAAGTAATTCATCTGTTCAAAAATTTATTTATGCATTGAGAATCTTGCATCTCAGATGGTGACCCATATACAAGGAAAACAGAGAATATGGAATTATTCCTAGCCCAAATTCAGTGGTTTAACATCTGGTTGCCCTAAAGTCTCATTAAACATTTAAACACTAGACAGTGGTATTTTGGCAACTTTATCACAGAGCATTGCACAAAAGTCAAGAGAGAAAATCTCAAACCAACTCAGAGAAGAACAATCTTGAAGTGCAGCTAAAATAGGAAGTAAAACGGGACAGGAGAAGGAAGCGAGAGTAAGGTTGATATTACTCAGTAACTGAGGAAACTCTGTGTGTGTGTGTGTGTGTGTGTGTGTGTGTGTGTGTGTGTGTCTCCACGAATTGTTGAGGACAGGAAATTTATAAGAGATTAGCACCCTGGTGCTCGCTTCGGCAGCACATATACTATAATTGGAGTGATACAGAGAAGATTAGCATGGCCCCTGTGTAAGGATGACATGCAAATTCGTGAAGCGTTCCATATTTTTATAAACAGTTGGCACCAGCAAAAAAAAAAAAAAAAAAAAAAAAAGAGGTTAGCACCCTGCATAAGCAGGTAGGACAAGAGCCAATGAACTAGGTTACAGGTAGAAATTCCCACAAAGAAGAGAAATACTTGGGTGGTGATTTTAGAAAGATTCGTGGATTTAATGGTGGTTATTTCTGTTTTTTGTCACTTGTTTCCTTTTGACTTTCTAGAATAAAGCATGATATGACATAATAGGTTGTCAGAAAAGTCATGATGTATTTTTGCATAGAACATGGAAAAATACGTCATGACTTTTACTATTAATAATAAGAATTTTGTTGCCATTCCACAGATGTCCAGTAAGTCTAAAAAACAATTTCGTGAGCACCTACAACTGTAGCATCCAATAATATTTTTAAGCCCCTAATAATTGCAGAATACCAAAATTACTGGCTGATTTATTCACATTTCAAGTGAATGTGAATGTTTGGCAAAAGTCAAACCCATTATTGTAGATGAAGTAGACAAAACATTTACTTGACTACGGTGGTTTACTTTTCAACTATCTCTTAACACAAGAGATGACATTAAAATGGCAATGGTGAGCTGGCTCAGTAGCCTAGTAGATAAGGGACACTCAGGTCCCACATGGCTGACCACAGTTTGAACCCCGGCCCCAGGGACTTGAAAAACACATCAGGGACATACACAGGCATGCCCCAAATTCCAACAGGGTGAGGAAATGGAGAACAAAGAATTGCAGAATGGCTGTGTCCCATTGGAAGAGGGCAGGAGGTGAGGGACTCCTTGCTTTCCTTCTCTCTGTCTTCCTTGGCCAAGTGCATGTGCTCTTTGGCAATTTAAAGAAATGACAATGGAAACTTATGTGTTTTTCATTGATAAACATGGTAAAACTTCTCAGAAAATAGAAAAGGAGAGTGCTTTCTTTCCTTGGATTTTGAAATCATATTGTTGCAGCAATTATTTTGCTCTTATTAATCCAGAACTCATGCAATAGTAGTATTTGAAAAACATTATAGTTTACCATAAATCCAGGAAAACATTAATTTCCATAGAATACTTCAGGAAATGATGCACTGCAATGGATCAACATATACGTTTTACCATTGAAAATAGTTTAATAAGCAAGATTGTTCCAAGAGCAATTATCAGAGGATCTTGGGTTTGTTTTTTAATAATGTTGACATACTTATGTATTTGACATTATAAAAACTGAAATATGAGCGGCTAGTAGATATTACCTTAATTTCTAAAGTATATTCTCATCCTAAAATTCTATGCTTTCTATTGTCAAAACCAGTCAAAAAGAAAAATAAATATCATCATGACTGATACTATCTTCTAGATAATAGAATGGAGTGGCTTTCTCTAACCTCAATATGAGTGAGCTAGAACAGGATTTCAGAGTTCTTTCTTTGGCTCTAACCCAACAGTTAATTTTCTTTCTATCTTCATTCATTCCTTTTCCATGTATTGAGCACCAACTTTCTATCAGTTACTTTATTTGAAATCACTAAAAAATAAGATATAAAGGTCTCTGCCCTCCAGGCGTTCAAGGAGGAAAATAATTCCAATGCAAATGAAGAAATGCTATGAGGTAAGCACAGGATTTAAAATGAGCTCACAGGACTGACAAGAAACAAAACTGGAACATTTATCTGAAGAGCTGATGCTCAGACTAAGTCTTACAGGAAGCACAGATGTGAAAGGGACACGAAAGATGTACCAAACAGTCATACACGTTGAGCATTCTTAATCTGAAAACTGAAATTCAAAATGCTCCAAGGCTTAGCAGGTGGCATGGTAGTTAAGACGCTGGACTCCCACATCATCCACCGCAGTTCAAGTCCTGGACCTGGCAGCTTGAAAATCACTCCAGGAGTGTGTACTTATGTGTCCAAAATCCCAAGAAGAGAAGGGATTGCGGAATGCTCCCCCCCTCCAGATAATGGTTTCTCACTTTCCCTCTTTCTGTCTCTATCGTTTCTCACCTTCCCTCTCTCTGTCTCTATCTCTCTTTCTCTCTGTCAAGCACAAGAGCCCTATAAAAACAAACAAACAAAAAGCTCCAAAATTTGAAACTTTTTGATAGATGATATGACATCACAAGTGGAAAATTCTACACCTAACTACAGGAAAGGTCATGGTCAAGATGCTGCAACACAAAATTATTGTGTAAAATTACCTTTAGGGAACCAGCAGTTAGCGTAATGGCTATGTCGCTGGACTCCCACGTAGTCGACCGCGGTTCGTGTCCTGGACCCGGTGGCTTAAAACTCACGCCGGGCGCGTGTGCGTGCGTGCCCAAGATCCCGAGAGGAGAATGGAGGAGAAGGGATTGCGGCGTGACCATCCCCCCTGGGGGGTGATTTCTCGCTTTCTGTCTCTATGTCTCTCTCTATCTGTCTGGCGAGCGCGCGCGCCCTATAGCGAAAAACCTCTCAAAAAAAAAAAAAATTACCTTCAGATTATATGTATAAAGTTTGTGGGAAACATAAATAAATTTTGTATTTAGACTTGGACCCCATCCCCAAGATATGTCATTATGTATATGCAAATATTCCAAAATCTAGGTAAAAAAACTCCCAAGCATTTCAAATAAGAGATACTCAACCTTTAATAGGACTTACAAAAATACAGAGGCAGGGGGCCAGCAGGTGGCATGGTGTTTAAGGGCACTGGACTCCCACATGGTGGACTATGGTTTGAGTCCCTACTGGCTTGCTTTCTCACTTTCCCTCTCCCTCTTTCTCACTCTGTCCCAATCTGGTCAAATTAAAATAAATAAATAAATAGAGTTAAATAAACTACTACTAGGGACTACCAATGTTTAAAAGAAAGGTCAAGGAAGAAGAAGCCAAAAAGGCAGAAGAGCACCAAGTCCTTTCCACACACTGAGGTTAGTGCCATCCAATTTGAGTGAAGACGACAAGAAATAAATGACAGGGTGTGTTCAGGGATGAGTTTGGTGAGTCAGGTAGGAGCCAAATCATAAAGGACATACTCTACTAGGCTAATAAGCTCAAAACTGTTTCCTAAAGGCAATGAAGAGCTATTAAAGGTGTTATACTGAAGAATGATGACATGATTTGATTGTGTTTTAGGAAAGTTACTTTTTAAAACAAACACAAGAGCCAGCAGGTGGCGCAGAGGTTAAGGCAACTGAATCCCACATGACCAACTCCAAGGTTTGAGTCCAAGATCTGCCAGCTTGAAAAATTACACCTGGTACATGCGTATGCATGCCCAAAATCCCAAGAGGAGAATAAAGAAGAATGGATTTAGGTATGGCCATCCTCTCTGGGGGGTGATTTCTCACTTTTTCTTTCTTTCTCCCTCTCTCTCGCAAGCACATGAATCTTACAGCAGAAAAAATAAATAAACAAATAAACAAACAAAACTAAAATTACACAAGACAGAAAGAGTGATAGGTATTTTTGACAGGTCTCGCCATGTTGCAATTCTTCTGTCCTCAGCCTCCCAGTTAGCTACAATGACAGGCATGTGCCACCATGCCTGGCCTTTTAAGTCAGGGCAGGAGCTAAACCTGGCCTCCCATGTGACTTCAGCCCCTGCACAGTGTTGTCCTCTCACTTGCACCACCCCAACTGAGCCCAAAAAACTGCTATTTTTTTAAGGGGAAGAATAAATTTCATGAGATCAGTGTTGGATTTAGCAAGAGTAGTAAGATGACTATTTTTTAATTCAGCCAGTGACAAGATAGGGATGAAATCAGAAGATATTTAAGAAGTAAACTTGACAGGGCTCTGCCACTAATAAGACTTAATATGAATGGGGAAGTTGAAATTAAGGCTATCTGTAGACCCATCGAACCACAAAGCACACAGAAAAGGACCAGGTTCAGCAGAGATTCCGGTTATGAAAAAGTTTGGTCTTCTCGCAACACACTCCAGGACAAATATACAGGAGATAAGTCTTGGATGTAAATGTGAACCTGAAATTCATCAGCATGCAGGCCATCATGGAAGCCAGCCAGGTGAATAAGGCTTTTCATAGAAAGTATGTAGATGAGGAAGCAAAGAGGTTCAGACCGGACTATGAGGGACTATCAATGTTTAAAGGAAAGGTAAAGGAAGAAGGAGCCAAAACTATATTCTGAAAACCATGAAAGGTTAGCATAAAGGAGAGCAAGTGGTGAAACTCTTTCATAGACAAAATGGCCAATAATGTTGAGCATTGCAAGGGCTGTAGTAAGAAAAAGGCTGAAAAGTATCAATGAGAACCAGGATGATTTAGAAAGAGAAATTTTAGTTAAATGACGGAAGTGGATTACAGTGAGTTCAGGTGCAAAAGACAGATGAAGAGGTGGAAACAAATATCTTCTTCAGAAAATTTCAGTTATAAGGGAATAAAAAAATGGGCTAATAGATAGAAGGAACTATAAAGTCAATGGAAGCTATTGTGTGGTATGGGTTTTAGAATGTATTTTTGCTTTGCTTTGTTCAATATAGTCTCCAGTGTGTTTATATACTGAGGTGGAAATCTTCAGAGCTGTAGGAGAGGGAATAATTAGTGCTGCAAATTATTTAAGGATGAAAAGAGGAATGGAGTAAATAGGGGGAAAAAAAGATTAAATTTCTGACAACAGGAAAACAACTCTGAAATGGAGGGGTTAAGTTGTGTGTTTGTCTGCACAGAACAATTACAGTAGAAAGGGGTGGAGGAGGAAATAGGAAGTAGAGGAAGTTGCCTCCTGATAGACTTGATCATCCTCGTGACTTAGGAGACAAGGAAAGCTATCTGCTGTGAGTGACTGAGAAGCAGGTCATGTGAAATCGTTCAAAATATGGATGTGCTTGTTTGCTTATTGTAAACAAGTTATTGCAAAACATTTTATAAAGATATTAATGTTTGTCAGAATGAAATAGTTAAAACTATCCTTGTGAATATTTTCACCCTTAATTTTCCTTCATAATTTCATTTGAATACTTGTTCCCTGCCAACAAGTGCAACCAGATATATGATCAGTAATATGATTTCTGTTTCACAAAAAGGCAAGACTCTTGCAACAAACATAAAAAATTATTGTCCTTAGGCTACCTTATGGCCTACTGGTTAAGGAAGCCAGATCCTGCATGGCCAACCTCGGTTCAAATTCTGGAGCCAATGGCTTGAAAAACATGTCCAGGCTCGTGTGTGTGTGTGGTTGCCCAAAATCCCAACAGAATGGAGAAATGAAAGAGAAGGGATTCCAGAATGATGATGCCCCTCGAGGGGTTGCTTTCCCCCTCTCTGTCTGTCTCTCTCTGGTGATAATATATGCCCTCTGGCAATTAAAAAAAGGGAAAATGTATTATTCCAGTATATTGATTTTATGTTTACATTTACCATAATTCTATTTTCCCAGACAGTGAATTCCTTTACAATACTGTGTTGATTAGATACTAAGATTAGATTGATTTTTTTAAAAAACTACATAAGTTTAGTTTTTACATTGAAAGTAATACAATGTAACCACGGTATATTCCAAATCCTTAACAAAGAGCTATATTATAATAAACTCTTACTTAAGTTTTTTTTTTTTCGTCTTAACCTTTCTTTTTGTTTTAATTCCATTTTAATTGCATTTTGATTATCCCAAGGGGAAAAGTAAAATAAATGAATAACACAATACAGTAATGTAGCTTGGGTTGAAGATAGATGACATAAAACTGAGGAAATTATAAAATATGTCCCAAGAGTGAGATTTTCAGGCAGGAAAAAAATTTATTTCATAGTGGCTAATAGGTGAATTCCTATGGATTCACATTCCTAAGCCAAAAACAATTATCCAAATCTGAGAAAATCTTTCAACGTAAGTGTCTCAGTAATTCATTGAAAATAGAATTCAATGAACTCTAAATTAATATTGCCTACAAATATTGAGCTGTACATTTCTCAAAGTAATAAATTTGCCTAATATATTTTTTAAAATCCATTTCGTTTCTGCAAAGAACATATGGCTACTGAGAATGACCACAGATTAGTCAATCAGATTAATGATAGTACAAAATAACATAACTGTACCAGTAAAATTTGTTGGTAGACTTACTATCTGAAATTTGGTACTGTTCCTCCAAAGTGCTTCTATGACTATACAATATCAAACTTGAGTCCAAATAATCTTTATTTAAAAACAATTAAGCATTAAATCTTTCACAAAAAATTGTAAACATTTAACCCAATACCTTTTTCTAGTATTTATAAGAACTGTACTAAATTTGTGAATAGAACACCTACACATATAACCTCTTAATGATAGTGCAGTAACTCATAATAGGAAATGAACTTACCATTAATTATAAAATGGGCAATCTGTTGATACACTTTATCCATTAAACACTAATGCACAATTTAAGTAAAATGTAAAATTATGGCTAGAATGCCATGTTAATTCCTCAACTTTAGTGCTTATAAATGTAAGATACTTTTTTATGTAGAAGGAAATATTCTTTAAGTGAGAAGGCAAAATGAAAGGGAGTGAGGAATGTATCTGTATAGTTTCTCAATCTGAATTTTTTTAATTTTTAAAATTTTATATTATTGTCTAGAGTATTCACCAGAAAGAGAGAAAGTACCCCTGAATGGGGCATGGTCACACTGTAATTAATTTTTCTCCATTCCTCCAAGCCATCAGAATTTGGGCATACACGTACACATGCCCCATGTGTTCTTCACACTGCCAAGGCTGGGATCCAAATCACAGCTGGTCATGCCAAATCCAGCTCCTAACGTGTGGGGCTTAACTCACTGCAGTACAGGGCCAGCCCCTCGACCTTTAATTTAAGATTAAAAAGTTGTACTTTTGGAATGTTATATAATACTAATAGTAATAGAATACTAATCTAGAAAAGGTGTTATCTTTCATGTTTATAAAGCTATTGTAAAGGTATGTCATTTGAACTTTCAGTGCAGTAGCAATGCTGTGAAACACTAGGCAAGCATTCAGAAAATAGCTCCCAACCTAACCAATGTGACATCAGAACATACTACAACCGAGAGAGTGCTAAATTACTCAAATAAAGACAACATAAAGTCTTAGATTAAAATTAAGGTTAAGGTTAGTGCTAAACTTTATTGGCTGCTCTGATAATTGAATTAATCAGCTATCATAGAGGGTTTTTTTGTTTTGTTTTTTTGCTGTTGTTTTCTTGTGATAAAAAATTTAATGTAAAATTTATCATAGCCATTGTAAGTGTACAGTTCAACAGTGTTTAGTCACATTGATTGTGCAAAAAATATCTAGAAATTTTCCATCTTTTAACACTAAAGTTCTATACCTATTGAACAACTCCCCAATTTCCCACTTTTCTTCAGTTCCTGAAGACCACCATTTTACTATTTCTATGAGTTCAGCTACTTTAGATATCTTGTATAACGTGAAACATGTAGTATTGGTCTTTTTTGTGAATTTCATGTTTCACCACCATGTTCCTAAAATTTATCCATGTTGCAGCATGTGATGGAACTTAATTTTCTTAATTTTTATTTTGCCAGAGGGTATGTTAACTCACCAGAGAGAGACAAGAAGACAGGAAGAGAGAGAAAACATTCTCCCATGATGCAGTCACACAGCAATTCCTTCTCTTCTATTTCTCTATCCTGTTGGGATTTTAAGCATGCACCTACACTCATCTGGAATGTTTTTCAAACCACTGACGGAGACATGAACCATGTAATGGTCATGTGAGATCCTGTTCCCCCAACCACCAAGCCACAAATGATACCCCATTTCTTTTTAAGCTGAATAATATTCCATTGTATGTATACCTTCTTATCTGTAAAGGGTTATGCTCCAAGATCCCCAGTAGATGTCTGAAACCACACAGAGTACCGAACCCTATGTACACTGTTGTTTTTCCTGTACATGCATACCTGTGACAAAGTTTAATTTATAAATTAGGCTCAGTAAGAGATGAACAACTGTAACTAATAAAGTAGAACAATTATAGCACTATCACTATTCTTGCATTTCAGGGCCATTCTTAAGAAAAATAAGGGTTATTTGAACACAGCATTGCAATACTGCAACAGTCAACCTAATAATCTAGATGTCTAGTAAATGACTAATAGGCAGTGACTGTTACAGCATAGATATTGCTGGACTAATGGACAATTCACAGCCTGAGCAAGATAAGGCAGGGCAGCATGAGATTTCATCATGCTACTCAGAATTGTCTGAAATTTAAAAATAAAACTTTGCTCTTCCCTATTCTCTGTTGTTAATAATAAAAATATGAGTCTAGATAATTTATTAAGAGTAGACATTTGGAGCCACATAGTTGCCTAGTGGAAACAGTGCACTCTGTGAGGCTGACCCACAGGGAAAGGCTCCCGATTTACATCCAGAGACCTCCCTAAACACACCTGTTTTTGCTCATGATCTAGGGCTAGAAGTTGGGAATAGATCGTGGTATTAGTACCCTGTTGGGAGTCCTATCTCTCTGCCTCTCTCTCTCTTTCTTTCTTCCCCATGGAAAAAAAGAAACAAACTTTTTTAGAAGAAAAAATAGAGATTTATTTTGTTCATGGTGGGACCAGTGGATGGCATAATCGTTATATTGCTGGACTCCCATGTAGTCCATTGCAGTTCAAGTCCCAGACCCAGTGACTTAAAACTCATGCTGGGCACATTTTTGTGGGTGCCCAAGATCCCAAGAGGAGAATGGAGGAGGAGAAGGGATTGTAGCACAGCCATCAGCCTAGGAGGTGGGGTGTGATTTCTCCCTTTCTGTCTCTCTGGAGAGTGCAGTGCCTTATGCAAAAATCTATTGAGTTCATGATTTTGAAGGTCTAAGGTAAATGGGCTGCATCTGGTGAAAACCTTGTTGGTAAGGACTCTGTGGATTCAAGGGGACTCAGAGCATCACATGACAAGACAGCAGGAGCAGACTGTGTGTCCATGTCCATGTGTCTCTCCTGCACTCTCCTTATAAACCCACCAGGAGTCAATCACAGAGCTCCACCCTGACGATAGGAATCTCAATCACCTCCCAATTACCCTACCTTCCAACACCACAATCATATTAAGTCTTCATCCTCTCAAAACCTTTAAAATGGCTCACCAAATCTCAACACATGAACTTCAGGGGGGTGCCCATACAAACTAGTGAAGGTTTGTTTATTTCTGGAATTTTCCATGTAAGATTTTTAGAGCATAGCTGACTGTGAGTAACTAAAATCATGAAAAGCGAAAGCCTGGATAAGGGAGAACTACAGTATATCACATTCTCTTTATCTATTTATCCATCAATGAATATTTAGGTTGCTTCTACCTCTTGGCTATTCTGAATAATACTGCAATGAACATGGGTATGCAAATATCCCTTCAAGATCCTGCCTGTTTACTTTTTTTTAATTTTTATCAAACAATTACAACCTACATAAAACCTGTTTCTAGAGAACATGGCTTTTAACTCTTTAATAAGATATATCTTTTACAACAAAAATGTTCAAACAAAATTAGGGATAATTACATACGCAGATAATTTTAACTACTTAATCAGACAGTGGTCTTAAAAACGAACAAAAAAGTAATCTCAGATATTTGTGAGGTTTTGTTTGTTTGGGTCTTACAAGCTCCTAGCCTAGTTGTTTGATTTATTTTAGCACTCGAGGGGATTAACACAGTTCAGTTTACTATACCCAGGCAGAACAGACGCCTGAATGCCATTCTGGGAGAGGTTCATAAGAAGCTCAAGTTGTGGGTTATTTGCAGCAGAACTGAGAGGCTGACCACCACCACCACCCCCTTCAAGCTTGAAGGCGAAGAAGTCAGAAAGGAAACAGAAAGATGAGAAGAGGCTCTCAGGAAATTATTTATACAGTTTCTCTTTTGGGTCTGACTTATGCATTTATGTTTTCTTCTCCCTCTCTAAAAATACACTTATCAAAAGACAGTTGAAAATTCAGGATAAAAGGAGTTTATTTTTATTACAAATGAAGTCAACTCCAAAAGATTTTAATTTTAAATCTAAACTCATACAATGAGAGAAAAAAATCTATAATGGTAAAATGTCGAAATCATGGTATTGCTAATGAACTTCTAAAAGTTTGTATGTCTTATGTTTGTGTCAAAGGCGATAAGTGTATTAATATGTCATATACATATATGTATGTATATAAACAATTCTAGGTATTAAGTATAATAAAATTTCAAAAGGTCTTACAGCGTTAGTCTGACATTGCCAACCGTGGTGGCTCAGCGGTGACATACACTTCACAATGCTGATACCACATAGAAAGGTCCTGAAGTCTCCCTGCACACCCAGGCATGTGTACACCCATGCCTATGTTCCTGACAGGCTGAGGCTGAAGAGGCATATGAACTGAAATCCCTGTCGGAGGCGGCTGTCTCTCTTTTTCTCACAGAGGAAAGCATTAAACGCATTTTTTTTCTTAAATATGAAAAATCTAGATTTAAAAAGTATTTTTGAAAAAATATGCAAACAGAAATGTCATGTCCTACTTCCTCTATTTCACATCTGAGATGTACATGGAAAAGTTGTAGACAGCTGGACTTTCTATTAAAAACATTGCTGTGTACTGAAATTTTTTTTTTAATTTTTAAACATGTTTGCTTGACAGTACATAGATTTTTCCTGAATTTTATGCCACAAAATTATTTTTTATGTAGACAAACAAAAACATAATAAGTATTATTTTTTTCTGAGTACATAGAAAATCAGTCAAAGCTATTGACCAGCAAGGATCTGAGAATACTTAGGTTAAAAACGTACTTAACTATTCAGAGTGAGCTTGATATGATCAGGAAGAATGAAATTTCAGGCATTTCAACAACGAAGTGTTGCCATCAGATGTGCAAAAGCTCTCTGGTACCTAGGGTACGTTTTCCTCTCTAGAAGGCTGGCAAAAATTTTGTTACATACACTATAAGGAAAAGCCGAGCCCTTCTAACAGCTCAATGGTGATTCAGGCTATATTAAATATTTAATGCGACCATCTCAGAGCAACCAGTACTAATTATCTTCATGTTCACAGTCCCCATAAAGATCCCTAGTTGCCCTCAGTCCAAGGCCTTGCCTTTCAGAGCCAGGTTAACATCTGTTGCTGAAGTAGTCTAGGAGGCTGAAGCTGTTTTCTACCTTGGCACTGGTTTGGAACAAAAACTAAATGCACGTGCATGCACACACACATGCACCTCCCCACAGGACTGTCTACTAGCACATCTCGAAAATCTATGAGTAATATTTGAGATTTCCATCTTTTCTGATTTGTCAAGGTATTGAGAGAGTTGGAGGAAATTTGAAACATGTTTCAAGGCAATATCACTCCCTTTTAGTAGGTCTAATTAGTTAACAAATAAAGGAAGCATTTCCCTGACTTAGTGGGAGTTGAATAAAAATATACACAAATAAGCAAATAATACTAGAATAAATTAGCAAAAAGTGTGAGAATTCTCAAATTAGCAATTTAAGCATCTCTCTAGATATTTATCTTGGCAATAAGATGAAGCCACTTAATATATTTCACATAAGAATGTTTCATTATGGATGCTTCTTTTTCCCCTACTTGAAATAAAAGCCAAGAATTTTGTTTTAAATCTTTCAACAAGCAAAGCTGCTCAAGGACCCCTACATCTTAACTCTCTATCCCAGTGGTTACAAGTTTTGCAGACTTCGGAAAATAATTAGTCTAATGTGTATTAAATGCTGATTCAAGAGTCTTAAGCCTAGAGGAGCTAATACAGTAGAAATTTGATTTACATACATAAACCAGGTGATTCTGAGGTAAATGGTGTGAGGAAGAAGACTGGGTATGTAACACAGGCCCTGTGTTAAAAATATAGTAATAAATTTTAAGAGGGTGACAGAAAGCATTAACCAAGAGCAAGGCTCTTCCAAATGTGAGGAACTATATGACTACATAGTCTACAAACTCATGAAACTGACCCTGTGGAGGAGTTTAGAAACACTGCTCCAATAAGATTTAAGTCAGACAACCCTAGATATGTCCAGAACCCTTAGAGACTGAAATAAAATTTATATCCATTGTTCCAAAGACTAGCTCAGAAGGAACCACTCAGAATGGCTTTTCTTTCTGAGGAATCGTTAAGGAATAGCATCTTAGGATCCTCTTCTAGATAAGATTAGAAAGACACCTTCTAAAGTCCAATTGTTAGAAAAAGTCAAGAAAGAATGAAATGTTACTAGCCATATTTGGGCTGGATCTGTTTATTTTTACTTTTTTTTATTTGATAGACTTCCTATATTTCTGTTTCATCAGTGAGATCATTCTGAAATGTAAAGAGGAGACAAAGGGTTTAGAGAACATGGTGTGAGGCTTTTCTCCAGCTACATACACATAAAATCTGGCAGTCAGTTCTACCAAGGCTTAAATTCTCTCAGCCACATGTGGAAAGGGGAAAAAAACAGGTATGGACTATGGACCAGAATGTGAAGTGTCCTAAAGGACTGACCATCCAGTGGCATCCAAAGGCCACAGTGAGACAAACTTGGAAAAGCCAAGCTGAGATGGCAGTCTAGCCTAGTAACAGAAATGGCTGTGGTAATATATATATAAATAAATAAATAAATAAATAAATAAATAAATAAATAAAAAACTAAAAAAAAAACCAGAAAGTTATGTGACCAGGGAAGTCAGCAATGCTTAAATGTCATTTGGACCAGGAGGACTCAGATACGTTCAAAAATATACACACTTAGATTATATAACTCAGCACAGGACAAGTATAAGGGAGATCAAGCTCAGCACAGAACAAGCAGCTCTGTAGAAAGTCAAAATTTGGTTGAGACAAGTTTGCAAGTCATGGGACTAAACTTATCATGAAAGAAAAATCTCTTAGGAAAACTAAAATTCTATGTCAAAGGTAAGGACTGAGTGAGGATCAGAGGAAAACAAAGAGGGCCTGGTCAAGACACAGAATTGGTTTTTAGTTCTCGGATGAGGAAAATAGATAACAGACAGATGATAGATAATAGATGATAGAGATAGATAGATAGATAGATAGATAGATAGATAGATAGATAGATATAGATAGATAGGTGATAAATAATAATAATATATAGATAGCTGATAGATGATATAGATAGATAGATAGATAGATAGATAGATAGATAGATAGATAGATGATATAGATAGATGGATAGATAGATGAAAGAGAGATGATAATAGAGAAAATACACATTATCATGAGGAAATAGCATTGGTATACATATTACAATGATTCCTCAATGAGTTTAAAAGGTAAAAATAAAAAAAAAAAAACTCAAGAATTATTCATGAACACATTGATCTAAAATTTAAACTAAAATAGACCTATAGACTTTGTTTTCTGGCTGGGGAATTAAGTTTTCCAGGTCACAAGTTATACATATATCCCTATACACAGTTAACTCAAATGAGTAATCCTGTTTGCATATTTTCAGATTATTTTATTCTATAAATTATGTCCAAATAGAACATCCTAATTTTTTGGATTATTAAATCTTTAAAATATTAGCATCAAAGAGTACATGATGAAAATAATTTGGATGCAATACCAACTAATGAGACAAAAAGATAGCGAGTGTCTGATAGAAAGAAGGAAAGAATAAAGCATGAGCATTATATCAGAATGTGGACAAAAAGGGAATTACAGCAAAAAACAATACCGCATTATTCTGCTTCAATTATAAGGCTTCAAAAATTCTACCTTAATATTAGTCATGAGAAGCAAGTATTGATTATGGTCATCATGTAATTTCTCTGAGCTTTTATCTCCTCATCAAAATGGGAATAATCTTTTAGATCTATTAAGACTACACTGATTAATATATGTTAGTGTCTTTCAGTCTGTTAGGGAAAGTAAGGCATATTCAGGTTACTTCAGTCTAAGTAACTACAGTGACAGGCCTCCTGGATGGAAAAGCAGCTGAACCCTCAAAAGTGAGCACCCCTGCTCTTTGCTCTAACAACCCTAGTGATCCTATCAGCTTCTTTGTCTGTCTCTGCCTTTACAGTTTTTGTCCCTCTGAGCCTCTATTTTCTTTCTCTATACCTATCAGCCTCTGCTGACTCCTGGCTTCTGCTTCCTCTTTTTAAGGTACACATATGTTCCAGACTAATTCTGTCTACCCTAGTGACCTGCATGCAAATTCTCAAGAGAGACAATGCTTGGGTTAGACACTATTCAGAAAAAAAAAAAAAAAAATCTGTTGGACAGAGTTCTCTCGCTAGACCATTTCAAGGTCACTGATGTGACAATGGATGGTACCTATAAACTAATCCTTTGTTCAATCCGCTATTGGACAAATTGGGAGGAACAGCCTGCAATAATATTCCCAGAAAAGACGATGATTGAGCAGCCACAGAGAACACCATGTCCTGTGTTCTAGAACAAGTTTTAGTTTTGTTTCTTATTGAGTAAGTTTTTAGCTCGGTAAGAAAGAACTATTGTGAATCCTTAGCTGTGCTGAGAAAATAATGCGAAGAAGTAGTGATTAGAACCCGCCACTCTGTTCTTTCAATTTTCTTTTCTTAAAGAAGTATTTGGTTTTATTTATGATTATAATATATATGTGTGTGTGTGTATATATATATATATATATATATATATATATATATATATAATTATGAATTTGACTAGAGAAGAGAGGGAGAAGGAAAGTGAGGACACAAGCCACTAGGTCCAAGACTCAAACCACAATCAGCCATGTGAGAGGCCAGCACCTCAACCACCATGTCACCTGCCACCCTGTGTTCTTTCCATTTTCAAATGGTACGTAACAAATCTTAAGGTTCACGTTTTATAAATATCAATTTTCTTGTTGCCACTGAGAATGTGCGTTTCCCAGAGAGAGAAAGAGAACACTTCCTGATGAGGTATAGACACCCCACAATCCTTGTTCCTCCATTTCTTTATTCTATCAGGATTTGAGACACACCCATGTGCACTCAGGATGTTTTCAAGACACGGAGAGGTCAGGCTGCGAACTGCGCCTAGGAATGTGATAACCAGCTACCGATGCACAGAGTTTAACCTGTGCACTACAGAGGCAGCCGATAAATATCAATCTCGATAAATATCACGAGACAATTGGAAAAAATGGTACAGTTGGGGCTTTAGAGGACAAGTGAATTTTTTTTTAAATATAGGAATGAAGAAAGAGGGGAAAAATGGTATGTTTGCAGGGATAAGAGAAGGCAATGAATAAGGTCAAATGGCAGAAAATGCGAAAGACGAACTCAGGCAAAAGTGGAGAAGGGAAGAATATCTTAGGGACAAGAGTGAGAAAGGAGTGAGAAATAATCCTTGACATTTGTCACAGAAGAAGAACTCACTGCATAGAGCCAGCCTCTGAGACACTGTGATCTTCCTATTTTCCACTTTATTCCTAATCAACTTCAGAGTCAAATGGGGGTAACGGCAAGAGACTGAGCAGGCTTGTCATTCCCAGCACTTCTCAGTTTCTTCTCTTTAAATTACTACTGCTCTTCTCAGCTAAATTTATTTCTCTGACAGTAGAAACATTTCATCTGTCCTGTCCTAATTAGGGCAAAACATAATAGCCTTGTGCCTCTTTGCTGTACTCAGGAATCAATGACATGATAAAGACGTAACTTTTGGTGCGGAGAAAGGCAGTACACAAAAGCCTCCTCACTCTTCTTGCTTTCTTCCTGCTTGCCCCTACCCTCCTATCTTCACTGCCTTACATTTAGAGATTATTGGAGTAAACAGCTGCATTATCAATTCCCTTGAAGGTGGAAATCAATACAACATAGAGTAGTAACGGTATTCTAACTGCAATAAAACGGGGGCATTTGTCACCCCATCTCCTTTAAGGATAGTTTTTACACAAAATTTATTCAAAAGATTCACCCATCCAAGCTCCAAAAATAAATGAAAAGTAATTAAAATCTTTACTATAGTCTCTCAAAAGGGCATAAGAATTACATTTATAATGTACAGCCAAACTTTAAATGATCTCTTATCACATCTTCTCTCAATAATTCACATTGCATGAAGAGCTCTCCTCATTACCTTTACTTTAAAAATCCCTAAAATATCCCCACCCCCAAAATCAGCCCTTATTGAATCTCTTCTTTCTCTTCTTCCTTTTTTCCCGAATCTAAAGACAGATTAGGCTAAAGAAATATTTTGATCTACCCAACTTAAATCAAGCAAGTCCATGAAATTCACTCCTTTCCTTTCTCTGCTTCTGCAGTTCTGCACAGACACCCAGGGTAATGTAGTGAAGGTCATGTAAAAAATGAAGAAGAAAGATAATTGGAATATACCCATACATTAATTATTTTTGTCATCTTTTCATTTTTTAAAAAAAGTTTATTTATTTTTTTTCATAAGCAAGGGAGACAAAGAGAAAGATAAAGAGAGGTAGGCACCCCCAACAACAGGTTCATTCAACAATCCTCCTCCAGACCCTGTGCTGGAAGCTTGGGACCTTCCCATATGTCCCCTGGATCACAGAGCATTGTGTTACCACAGCTGGCCAATATATTGAGTTGTCAGAAAAACCATGGTGTATTTTTTCTATGTAAGAATGAGTCATGACTTCTCTGACAAACCTATGTGTGTATGTGTGTGTGCATGTGTGTGTGTGTACTACATATATAAACACACACATATGTTTTTTTTTAAATTTTTAATCTATGACTGTACAACTTTAGCTTTTGTATTGCTGAGATTCACATGTGTCACCCCAAGAAAAATTATGAATCAGGCTTTGTGTTTTGTTTACGTGCTTAAGAAAGCTTATTGTACAAGTAGTTTATCTGAGAAACCATCTTCTGCCTGGTACATTTGTCCTTTCTAAAGGGAAAAGTAGGAGGCCTTGTCTCTCTGATATCTTATATAAGAACAAATAAAAATAAATCAGAAAAGCATAAATTACCAACTCTTTAGCAAGCTTACCAGCTGGCTCAACCGAAATTTTTACACAATTTCCAAGAAAGAAAAACTAGGCACAAAGCAAGCAGCTAGGTGTACTACATTCTCACCAATGATCATGAAAGTATTTTATGTTTTCATGTTGGGTTATTTTTTTGTGCCTTTTTTTTTTTTTTTTTTTTTTTTTAGGTTTTTATTATAGGGCACAAACCCTTGCAAGAGAGACAGAGAGAAAAGAAAGTAAGAAATTAGTCCCTGGGGAGATGGCCACACTGCAATCTCTTCACCATTCTCTTCCTTGGATTTTGGGTATGGATGCACATGCACCTGCTATCATTTTCAAGCTGCCAGCGTGAGGGCTTGAACCTCGGTTGGCCATGTCAGAGTCCAGCGCCTTAACCACCATGTCATTGGTTGGTTCCATGTTACTTTTTTTTAACCTTATTTCTTTCATGAGTGAGAGAGACAAAGGGAATGTATGTGTATGTGTGTTAACACTCCCAAGAGAGTCCTTGACATTGTGATCTACCCCCAGCTTCAGCCAACCCTAGATAGTGGGCAAGCATGTGCTGCATATCTAAGAAGGACTCCAGATGCAAACACAGACCCTTCCCAAGCGGTGTCAGTCAGCCTCTCAGAATATCATGTTTGTCTGTTGTGCCTCTGTCTGGCCTCTTCATGTTACTTTATTTATTTAAAAAAAATAATCAATGTTTAAAACTTATTCATTTAAAGTTAAATTCACTGAAACAACCATTTTCAGAAAAGAAGTTCTGCATTTTTCATTCCTGTGAAAAAAGGAAATTCCCTAATTATTCCTGTATCGTATGGACCAAGTTTACTATTGACGAGACACACATTTGTTATTATAAAAGAAGAATGTCAATTAAATTAAGATATCAAGGTATAATGTAAATAAATCTACACAGCCTCCCACATCCACTTTTCTCTTTAGACAGTATTAAAAAGTAGTTTTTTTAGAGGCACATGTGTAGCGCTCTGTCTTCTTCCAGTCCTTCACATTATGTTTTGTTTCTGGAAAGAGAATATCTGCAGATTCCCATGATACAGAATGCGGGAACTAAGTCGTTCTCCTTATTGTGTCTCCGTTAATATTTCTGAACACTGAGGAGAAAACAGTCTTTCCAGGCTTCCTGGACTCCTGACGGTCTCCCTCTGTCACAGGAGCTTCTGACAGAAGAGATTTTTTTTTAGAGAATCGCGACAGTGTGAGAGTTTCGAATCCCAGTCAAAGTCAAGCCAAGGCTTTCCCAGACCAGGTGCCTGCAGCTGTTCAAGTGCAAGACTGCTGAGCCCTAACTCCAGCGCTGGCCCCTGACCCTGTTACACTCCCATCAGATCCTCCTGGTCTGCTGTGGGATTTGAAGCATGGTATTGCTGCTGTGTTTGTAAGAGAGGGTTCTTTTCTGCTTACAACATTTCAAGACATCTTGAAAGCCTTTTCAAGAGATAATTTACCTTTATCAGAAGGGGGGGAGTATAGTTTATTTTTAAAGTTTACTTTATCATTATAAACATAATACCATAAACACAATGTAAGTCATACTGTATGCCAGAAAAGGCAGAAAAAAATGATCAACATTGTTTACAAAAAGAATAACAGGAGAGGAAAGGTTTTTGATAAGAAAGAAAAGCAGTTTGTGGCAGTCTGTGGAATACAAGGTCCATTTAAATCTTTTAATTTATTTTTTGTTTTTTGGAGAGGCTTTCACTATAGGGCGCATGCGCTCGCCCAGGAAGACAAAGAGAGACAGAGAGACAGAAACTGAGAAATCACCCCCCAGAGGGGATGGCCACACCGCAATCCCTTCTCCTCTATTCTCCTCTCGGGATCTTGGGCACACACACACATGCGCCCAGTGTGAGTTTAAGCCGCCGGGTCTGGGACTCAAACCACAGTCGACTACATGGGAGTCCAGCAACATAGCCATTATGCTAACTACTGGTCCCAGGTCCATTTAAATCTTAAAGACTTCAGTAAAGCGTAAAACTGAGACTAGTTATGCCCCACAGGGTTTTTGCTCCAAAAGGCATGTTTTAGTTTACAATAACCAAATTGCGATGCCACAAAAGTGTAATAGATGTTCCACTGTGACCCTAGCCCTTTCTTCATCCCAGTACTCTTGAGCTCATGTTATAAACAATTAGTTATTTATATAAATATAAATTATTCGGTTGACAGGGATCGAAATCATGTTGATCAAGGCAAAAAACAAAGTGGCTGATTCTTCTTTTGCAAACTTTTCTTCAATTCAAATCCACAGACCAGAAACTGGACTGAGAGTTACCCTCCAAATAAAACTGTTAATATTTGAGCATAATTTTTTCTAGTCGTTTCTGTGTTTTTAAAATCAAAGCTGCAATAAACCTTGCTAACAATCTGGCACCCTTTCACACCCTTCTCCATGATCACACAAAAATATACATGATTTATCATTTATAAAGGGCCTCTTCCTATTATATACTACTCTGCAAGTTTGATTTTCTTTAATATTACAGTATAGGTAGCCCTCTAGGTATAAAAATATAGACCTAACAAAATCTTTCGAAAAGCGGTGTTCTATTACATGAAGTGTGTACATTATAATTTATTGAACTGACCTGTTGCATTGTTTCTAACCAAAATTGGAAAGCAAAGTTATCTTTTTTTTTTTTTTTTTTTTTTTTTTCCTTAGGTCACGTGCGCTCACCAGACAGACAGAGAGAGAGATAGAGACAGAAAGCGAGAAATCACCCCCAGGGGGGTATGGTCACGCCGCAATCCCTTCTCCTCCATTCTCCTCTCGGGATCTTGGGCACGCACGCACACGCGCCTGGCGTGAGTTCTAAGTCACCGGGTCCGGGATGCGAACCGCGGTCGACTACATGGGAGTCCAGCGACACAGCCATTACACTAACTGCTGGTTCCCAGCAAAGTTATCTTTTAAAATAGGAGAATGACATACAATGAAAAGGGTCAACGGATAGATGGAATATGAACAATAGAGCATATTTTACTTGTCAGTGTAAAATTTCTTAATTGTAACTCTATCTACTGTTTCACATGTAGGTTAAAAAAACTAGTTAACAGTTGTGACAATTTTGATATATGAATAACAATTTAAATAACCATTTTGCATATGGATAAACTCAAAACATCATCACAGTAAAGATAACAAACATAATTATCACTCCCAAAAGTTTCTTTATGCCCTTTTGTAATCCCTTCCTCTTGCAAAATTTATCCCTAAGTATTTAACTTTTTAATGCTATTATAAGTGAAATTGCTTAATAGCAGTTTCTGATTCTTCACTCAGATATATAGAAATACAGTTGATTTTTTTATCAAGCTTGTAGCCTGCAATCTTGCTAAACTCAGTTCTAATACCTTTTTTGCAGATTTCATAGGATTTCTGTAAGATAATCAAATTATCTATGAATAAAGATAGCTATTTTTCTTCCTTTCCAACTCTTTCTAAGGAAAAGAGTAGACATCATAGCTTACTCTTTCTTCATGTTAGGCCATAGCAAGAAGGCAGCCTTTGGGATCAGCAGTTAGTGTAATGGCTATGTCTCTGGACTCCCACGTAGTCGACCGTGGTTCAAGTCCCGGACCCGGTGGCTTAAAACTCACGCCGGGCGCGTGTGCGTGCGTGCCCAAGATCCCGAGAGGAGAATGGAGGAGAAGGGATTGTGGTGTGGCCATCCCCCCTGGGGGGTGATTTCCTGCTTTCTATCTCTCCGTCTCTCCCTGTCTGTCTGGCGAGCGCATGCGCCCTATAGCAAAAACCTCTCCAAAAAAAAAAAAAAAAAAAAAAAAAAAAAAGAAGGCAGCCTTCTGCAAACCAGGAAGAGAGTTCTCACTACAAACCAAACTTTGCCAGAATCCTGATCTCAGACTTCCCGGCATTTAGAACTGTGAGAAATAAATTTCTCTTGTTTCAGGCACTCAGTCTATGATATTTTGTTATGGCAGCCAGAGTTCACTAACACAGTCTACTAATACACTGAATTGTGTTTATTCCTTTTTTTTTTTTTTTTTTTTCCAAAGATGAAAGCACTTATCTGAGAGAAAGCATTGCCCAATGGGGTTTGGTTACATCAGCCTGTCTTCTCCATTTCTCTATCCTGTCAGGATATGGGGCACATACACAAGCATCCAGTGTGTTTTTCAAACTGCTGGGGTCAGAATTCAAACCATAGTCAATCATGTGGGATCCAGCACCCTTAACCACTGGACTGTAGGGCCACCTTTTCATTTATTTTTAGCTATTATGGTTAGATTAAACCTGGCATTCATAGAACGAACACTACTTGGCCACGATGTATTATCATTCCTATACACGCCTTGATTCAACTGGCAAAATTTTGCTCAGAATATTTCCATCTATGTTCATGAGATACTGATCTCTAGTTTTCTTCTCTTATATATCCTTGTGTTATTTTGGCATCAGAACAATACCATCACCATTGAATAAATTAGGAACTCTTCTTTACCCTCCAATTTTCTGTAGTAGTTTATATAAAATTTATATTATATCTTCCTTAAAGTATAGTATAATTCATCAGTGAAGATATCTTAGCCCAGAATTTTTCTAGTATATAGTTCTAATTTACAAATTCATTTAAAAATAGGCTTAAAAGTACTCAGTTTATCTATTTCTCTTCAGAGAACTTTGGCAGTTTATATCTTTCAAGAATTTGAAAATTTCATCTAAGTGGTCAATTATATTGACATAAAGTTATATTTGTCGAATCTGTAGTGATTTTAATTGATATTCCTGATTGTGTATGTCTTCTCCTTTTTAGATTGATCAATCTAGTTAGTTTTTATCAATTTTATTGACTTCACATACCAGCTTGTGATTCTATTGATTTTCACCATTGATTTTTTTGTTTTCTAATCTTTATTTTCTTTCTTCTGCTTGCTTTATGGTTTATTTACTCTTACATAAAGTCATTGATTTGATACCTTTTTCTTATCTACTACAAATATGCTGGGCCAGAAATTTTCCTTGAATTACTACATTAGCTGCATCTTACAGTTTTGGGGGGAGGGAGCACATGTAATTTTTATTCCATTCAAAATCTTTTATTAAATTTCTTACTTGACCCATAGATTATTTAGAAAGGTGTTATTTATTTTCCATATAGTTAGAGATTTTCCAGATTTGTTATTTATTTGTAATCTAATTCTATTTTGGCCATGAAACATACTTCATGTGAACTAAATTTCCTTACATTTATTGAGAGCTGTTTTATGACTCAGAATATGGTCAACTGTAGTAAATATTATGTGTAAATTTTCAAAGAATGTGTGTGCTTGGTTGTTGGTCGGAAAGTTCTATAAATGTTGGTTAGGTCAGGGATGTTGAGAATGTTGTTTTGGCCTTCTATGTTTCTTCTACTTTTCTAATTTTTTTTTTTCCATCAGTTACTGAACGGTGAGAGAAAATATCTCTAACTTCACTGTAATTGTTAATTTGTCTATTTTGCTTTACAGTGCTATTAGTTTGCATTTATGTATTTCTTGAAATTCAGGTATACAAACATTTAGATTGTTATGGCCTCTTGAACTGATGCCCTATCATTTTGAAATAATCTTTTTTTTATCCTCGATAATATTCCTTTCTCTCAAATCTACTTTATCTGAGATAACATAACAAATCAAGATGTCTATGATTTATCCTTTCCCTGTCAACCTTTTGTGTCTTTATATTTAAAGTGTGTCTTTTGTAAGATACATATAATTGGGCTTTGTTTTTTTCATCTACTCTGTTACTCTCTAACTTTAAATTGGAGTATTTATACAAGTTATATTTATTGGTTATTGATATGGTTGAGATTAAATCTACCTCATTAGTATTTGTTTTATCTGTTATTCATTCACTTTTTCCTCTTTCTCCATCTTCTTTTCAATTGACTGAGGTATTTTTATGGTTCCACATTCTCTCCTTTCTTGACTTATTAGCTGTAACTTTCTGTTCTATTATTTTAGTGGCTATGTATGGCTTATAGTATACATCTTCAAACTATCACAGTTCATATTTAAAAAATATTTTACTATTTAACATTTTGTATAATGACATTATAACAGTATACTCGATTTTCCCTCTTCCTGTCTTGTGCAATGTTTGACATACAACTTACTTCTATATAATGTTACAAAACACCACAATATATTGTTATTTCTGCTTTTTAAATACAAAGAAAATAAAATATTTCATATGTAGTTACCACAGAGTTACCATTTTCAATGTCCATCATCATTTTGTGTAGATTCACATTTCTATAAATTTTTTCTTCTGCCAGAGAACTTCCTTTGCAAATATAAATCTGATAATGTTATTCTTCCACTAGAACACTCTAATGGATTCCTATCATGCTTAATACAAAATACTAAATCCTAACCCATAGCAATAGATTCTATATGATCTTATGCCAGGATATCATTCTGATTTTCTCTTTACTCATATCCTAACTTTTCTCCAACAGTGTTCTCCTGTCAAACACATGTTGTCCTCAAAACTTTGGCACTGCTCTATCCTTGATGTCAACAGCTCTTTACACAAATTATTGCTTGCCCTGCTCTCTTCTTTCACGGAAATCTCTCCTCCATTCTCCAGCAACCTCATCTCGTCAGAAAGGACACATACAAACTTCTTATTCCTTACCTTCTCTTGTTTCTTGTCAGAGTGCTTCATGCTATTTGAAATCACATTTGACTTTTATTCATTATTATCTTTAGTATTAAGCTCCAGGGAGACAAGAACTTTGTTTTGTTTACCTATGTATCTCTAGTGTCGAGAACAGCGGTTGGCATATAGAATTAGCTGGAAATGAAAACTTAAATACCTGAGTTAATTCTATTAACTGTTATTAACCTAATCAAACAAATATTGAAAAAGAGGAGGCAGAACAGACTGGATTCTGGAACTAATTCAAGCGTAATCCCAACTTTGCCTATTTTGAAATGGTAGATCTTTTTCTATTGATCTAAATGGGCTAATTTCTGATTTCAAAGCTATAATTAAGCTTCTGCCTCCAAGCAATAGAGGGCCAAGAACAAAGGACAAGAAAAGCTCTTTACTTCTTAATTATTTCTTCATCCTTCCTCAAACCCCCACATTTATTAAATACAAGAAGGCATGAGGGAGGAAAGAAAAAGGAAGGTGAGTGCCAAACTTCCCTCAAATAAAGGTGCTACATTCCCCCAGTCCTGTCTTAACCATCAAAACCGAACAGCTCCATGCAGATTTCATAGTCCAAGGATTCTGGAGGTAGGTGAGGTCTGAAAAGCTGTTCCATCTTTGCTTGTTCAGATTCTTTATCCACTCAACTGGCTATATTGTGAGGAATTAGGTGATGACCGAAAGCTTAGATTATAAAGCACAGCCAAAGGACCCAGTATTACGATCCTCTGTTCATGACTTCTCTATCCATCTTTTCTATACTCTTGGCTATCCTGCTCAGACACACAGATCTTACTAAGAATTACATGTTATTAGTCCCTAATTTATATTTACTATGTTTTAGCTTTCATCATTCTCAGTCACATTTTCTGTAACTTAGATGATGTTATATAAATTCTACCTAATGTAAGAAGATTTATTTATTTATTTACTTATTTACTTATTTATTTTGATTTACCAGAGCATATGTGCACTCACCAGGGGAAGAAGGAGACAGAGAGAGAAATTGAGAAAGCACCCCTGGTGGGGCACAGTCATGCCACAATCCCTTCTCCCCCATTTCTCCCTTCTTTCGGGAATTTGAAACACATGCACCCAGCATTTTTCCAAACCATTGAGTCCAGGACACCAACCTCTTAGTTGACCAGGTGGAATCCAGCTGCCTTAACCACCACAGCAATGGGCTGGCACCCATACACGTGTGTGTGTGTGTGTGTGCTCATGAGTGAGTTTGTGCACATGTAAATATATTTTTTTGGGAGGAGGGGTTTGTTATAGGACATGTGTGCTTGCCAGAGATAATGAGAGATAAAGTGAGAATGCACACTCCAAGGGGGGATGGCCATACTCTTCTATTCTGCTTTTGGGATTTTGGTCCCCACAACACACACACACACACACACACACACACACACACACCTGGCCTGTTTTTCAAGCTACTGGGTTTAGGATGTAAATCACACAGGTGTCTATGTAGGATCCAGCCACGTTAACCTCCATGCTGTCGGCTGGCCCCATCTTTTTTATATCTTTTATTCACAAAAATATCCAAACTAATAACCAGAGCAGAAACCATTATAAACTGTTACGCTAATAAATTTAGGAGAGGCTTCCATGGGCAAAAATTATTTTCTGAAGTCCTTTTACCATACTATGTTTTCACAATTTATGTATTTCAGAAGTTATATGCAGAGTACACTGCAGGAAGTTAAAATAATACTCAGATATCAGAATCCACATTTTTTAATGCCCAGGTTTATTCATGATTATAATAGATGTTAGCTATTTTGACAGTCTTAATCTGTATTTGTATATAAATGGCCTAAAATAATTTCTGTGTAATTCACCGTTTACTCACAAGATTATTTTGTAGATTAAGAGAGATTTTTTAAATAACAATAATTTATATAAAGCATTTAACATAACAAGCATTTAATAAATGGTAGATATTCCTGGTTAAGTTATAATATTATATAGACTTCTCTAGAATATTATAAAAAGATTCTCAGGACTCTACTTCCAGCTTTCACAAATCTAAATTACAATGAAGAGTTCATATATAATGGATGACACAAGGTTAACTAACTTTTAGAAGCAACAGTGATTTTATTTCCTCAGTGTATTCTACTGTGAGAGAATGATAGAAACATTTTTCATTTACCCATCCAATATATATTGAGCAATTCATGGAGCAAGGTGCTGAGTCACAATAGACAACAACCCAGGCAGTTTCCATCCCCCACTAAGTTTGCAATCTCTCATGAAACAGAAATATTGCAAATATGGTAAGGCTGGCTTGCAAATATGACCAGCATTAGGAAGAAGAAATGCAAACAACTAACATTAGGTCTCTAAACTAGAGGCGATATGAATCAAGAAAGACCTGTTTGAAGAAAGAGCATGACTTTACATTTTATCTAGATATATAAGATGTTCTTTTAGAGATTTTTAAATACTAAGAACTGAAATTTCAAATATATATATATGGAAATAATAACTGTCATAAAGTCATCATAAATAGTAGCTAGATTCTGAAATTCCTAAATATTAAATATATTTAAAATTACCTTGAAACAATCCCTTGAGTTACAAAATAATTTGTATGCATAGTAATTTTTCGTGTGTGTTTGTTTTTAGGTTTTTGCCACAGTACATGTATACTCACTGGAGAGAGACAGAAACAGAGAAAGGGAAAGTAAGAAATCATCTCTCAGGGAGATGGCCATGCTGCAATCTCTTCTCTTCCATTCTCCTTTCAAGATTTTGGACATAAACACACAGGCACTCAGCGTGATTTTCAAGCTGCTGGGTCTGGAACTCCAACATAGGTCAGCCATGTTGGGGTCCAACACCTTAACCACAATGCCACCTGCTGCCCCCCTGTGTAGTAATATTTATATGCTAATGACAGTTTGAATATTAATTGTACCTTAAGCTACTTGAAAATAGCAAAAGTCAAGCAATCCACCCCACCCCAATCCTTTGTGTTCCAGATGACTTACTATAAAGAATGACCCTTCAGAACCAGCAGTTAGAGTAATGGCTATGTTGCTGGACTACCATGTAGTCGACCACGGTTCGAGTCCCAGACTTGGTGGCTTAAAACTCACGCTGGGCGGGAGTGCGTGCATGCCCAAGATCCCAAGAGGAGAATGGAGGAGAAGGGATGGCGGCGTGGCCATCCCCCCGGAGGGTGATTTCTCGTTTTCTATCTCTCTGTCTCTCTCTGTCTGGTGAGCACACGTGCCCTATAGCAAAAACCTCTCCAAAAAAAAAAAAAAAAAAAAAAAAAAAATAGAATGATCCTTCTCCACGTGACTTAGATAAGACTTACAAATGTTTTCATTTAGCAATGACAAGACTAAATTCAGACCCCCCCCAAATTCCCAATTTTTTTGTTTATGAATGACTAGCTAAATTGCCTGTCTCTGCTCATCAAAGGGAACAAAATGTCTGTTAGCCAATTTGGCTAAGCTTCTCTTCTTCCAAGGTCTCTGAACGTTGGCTTATCCCCAACCCAAGCAGGCACAGAACCTCCCTTTAAAGCTCCCCAAGAATATAAATTGTGATCTGCTGTCAGATTATACTATCCTTCGGTTCAGTTCCCACCACCCCAGTTTTTTCTAGCCTTGTTTTTATTTTAATTTTAATTGTCAGAGAATGTACGTGTTCACTATGGGGAGGTGGAGGGGAAAGAGAGAAAAGCCCTCCTTTAGGCTTTGTCTACTGTAACCGTTTTTCTTCTATTTCTCAGTCCTTTCATGATTTGGGGCATGCACAAATATGGACCCAGCATGTTTTTCAAGCCTCTAGGGTGGGATTCAGAGCATAGTTGACTATGTGAAATCTAGCTTCCTTTCTTTTTTTTTCTTTTTAGAAATTTTTCCAGAGAGCATGTGTGCTTGTTAGAGAGACAGAAAAGGAGAAAGAGAAAGAGAGAGAGAGAGAAAGAGAGAGAGAGAAAGCATCTTCCAATGTGAAATGGTTACACTTCAATCCCCTTTCTTCCATTTATTTATCCTGTCTGGATTTGGAGTATACACATGCACACACACATGTCTAGCATTTTTTTAAAGCCAGTAAGGCCAGGACTTGAATTGTGGTCAGCCATGTGGAATCTGGCTTCCTTAACTACCAGACTATGGTGCCTGCCTGGAAGGTTAATGACTTTTCATGCACAGCCCTTAACCACTGCACTATAGGCCAGTCCTCTAGCCTTGTTTACTCCATCCATAAAAGAAAGCCCAACCCTTTTTGTCTAACTCTTAAGATGCTTGCCCTTTTCCCACCTTGCAATAATCCTTTCAAATAAAGTCTTTACTCGAAGTCCAGATTTGTTATTTATTTGATAGCATGCACTATAAACCAGCACAATATCTCTCAGTACATACAATACAATCAGATTTTCTCCAGCATTTGAAGAGTTTAATGTTTGCTCAGAGGTTCAACAGATAAAATATTTATTTGGTAATATGGCACAAAGAATATATGGCTTCAAACACTATCATCACAGAATAAGAGTCTTGCATCATGAAAACCGTGAGAGTAACCAAGTCCGAAATAACAGTTCATGTCAACATGTAAGAAAATGCAAACTGAGCAGAGTAGCTGATGAAAACAGTCATATCTTTTTCTTTGTTTTCATTACTCTTCTTTTCTCTTGTTTTTGGTCCTTTTTTCCAGATACTTGAATACAGTTAAGTGAAATACAAGAGAAAGAGAGGGAGAGAGAGAAAGCACCTTCCAATGAGAAATGGTTCTCATACTCTAAAACACTGCAATAGGATGGAAGAAAGAAAAGAAAAGAAAAGAAAAGAAAAGAAAAGAAAAGAAAAGAAAAGAAAAGAAAATCTCAGCTATCAGGAATCCTCCTGAAATGATGGCTGTTTGCTCATTTAAAATTCTGATTAGAAATCTTCCCAAATTACACTGCATATTTCATTGGTTTTTTTAAAGAATTATTTACTTAATTTTATTTATTCATTCATCTATTTTTATTTAACCAGAGAGAGAGAGAGAGATGCAGAGAGGGAAATTGAGAAAGCAAGCCACCTGGTCCAGGACATGAACCACAGTCAGGCACATGGGAGTGTCCAACGCCTTAATCACCATGCCATCTGCCGACCTCTATTGTTCTCTTTTTAAAAAGTACTCTGATTATAACTTAAATTCTTCATGTCTTGAATGATAAACAATCATCATTTTCAAATAAAAACTCACTCTTCTGCTATCCCCTTAGTGCAGTGACTATGGGAGCTGAATTTCATACGGCCAAACATTGCTCCTATTCCAGCTCAACCCCTTGAAAAACATGCCGGGTGCATGTGCATGTGCATGTGTGCCACAAATCCCAGTGGAATGCAGATCTTGGTGCTCCCACTTTGGGTGTGCAGATCTCTGTTTTCTGATTTCCAGTTATATTTCAAAATATTGAAAAAGTAAAATATAAAGGAAAGAAAATCTTGAAACAACATGATGACAGTAGTAAAGATGAAGTTTTTTTCTTTCGTGGATTGAAAGGGCAGGCAGACAAGTTATGTGAGATTTGAATGGAAAGATTAATCCCCTCAAGTAGTATATAATTTCCAGGTCAGTATTTTTTAATAGGCAGAAGGATCTGGAACTTTTTTTTTTTTTTTTGGAGAGGTTTTTGCTATAGGGCACATGAGCTCACCAAAAAGACAGAGAGACAGAAAGCGAGAAATGATCCCCCCGGGGGGGGGGGGGGGGATGACCACACCACAATCCCTTCTCCTCCATTCTCCTCTGGGGATCTTGGGCATGCACGCACACGCACCCGGCGTGAGTTTAAGCCACTGTGTCTGGGACTCGAACATAGGAGTCCAGCAACATAGCCATTATGCTAACTGCTGGTCTCAATAAAATTAACTTTTAAAAACAGTGACTATATTATCTAAACACTACCTGTCATGGACCAAATGTCTATCTACAAGTTTTCTCCTTTTTTAGTAATAAATGTATATATTTAAGGTATATAATATGCTTTGAGATTATACATGGTATATATAGTGTGATATATATGACATATACACACAGTTAAATGATTAGTACAACATAATTAGTTGTACTAATAGTACAGCAAATTAACATATCCATCTCATGTGAACTTTCTGCAGTCCTTTTATAATACAAAGCACCCAGACCAGTGCTTCACAAACATTAATCAACACAGAATCATATTAAAATGTATTATTCAATGTAAATTCTGATTCGGAAAACTGGGAATTGACAATTCATCCAGGTACAGAAATAATCCACATAAGAAAAGTTTGCTGTTCATCTGAGAGCTTCTTAAAAATGTAAAATCCTGGGGACAGAAATATCACATTCTGTGAGTCTGACCCACACGAGAAGGTTCTAGGTTTGTATCTGGAGCCATTACTTAAACACACGTGTCATACATGTTCCCATGATCCCAAGCCAGCTGAAACCAGGGTTGAATCTTAGTGTGAAGACCCCATTGGGAGTCCCAGTTTCCCTGTTTTTCTTAGTCATAGGTGAAATATATAAATAAAAGTTGGAAAATAGAAAGCACCCAGCCTCTTCTAGGCCCATAGAATCAGAATTCACATTTTTTTTCTTTTTTTGGAGAGATTTTTGCTATAGGGTGCGTGCGCTCGCCAGACAGACAGAGAGAGACAGAGAGACAGAAAGCGAGAAATCACCCCCCAGGGGGGGATGACCACATTGCAATCCCTTCTCCTCCATTCTCCTCTCGGGATCTTGGGCACGCACACACACGCACCCGGCGTGAGTTTAAACCACCAGGTCCGGGACTCGAACCGCAGTCGACTACATGGGAGTCCAGCGACATAGCCATTACGCTAACTGCTGGCCCCCAGAATCCACATTTTAACTAGGTACCAGACTGATCTACATTCACATGAAAGTTTGAGTAGCACTTTCATAACCTAGCACAATGTTTCTCAAAGTTAGACATGCATCTCTGACCTACTGAGTTAGAAACTGAAAGGACTGAGAAGCATTCTCACTCCTTTTTAATAAGCCTTCCAGGAGATTACAATGTATAGAAAAGCTTGAGTATTTATTACATGGATGCATGCCTTTCTAATCTAGTCTCCAAGTTCTGATTTTATAGATTTGAGTCAAATTCCTGTGTGTGTGTGTGTGTGTGTGTGTGTGTGGTGTATTTTAAGATGATGTTATTTTATGTCTTTTATGAAAGAGAGGCAGGTATACCTTGACAGGGCCTCACCACACTGTGATCCTCCCCCAACACCAGTCTCTCAGCCAGCCAGGATCACAGGCATTACAAATATACCCAAAACATTCCTGTAGACGTGGGATCCAAACCCAGGCCTCCCTTGTAGCTCCAGCACTGTGCAGAAGTGCCCCATTAGACTCTGTCTTTAATCATCTCTTCCTGCTAAATATTATGTTCAAGCAAATTTGGGCAACAGTGCTATGGCCATGGAGTCTCACTTTCTGGGACCCTTCAGTTTGCCTTTAGTTAGCTCTACTTCTGGAACACTGCTGGAAACTATCCTCGCTTCATGTGATAATTCAGTAATGGAGACTGGGCATTTCTATGGGTCAGACACTGTGTTAAACACACTAATGTCTCACCCTCAACAGCCACATATCCTAAGAGCCAGTCTTAGATTTTAGCAACTCTGTAACTAAGTGGATGTTTGTTTCTTTCCAGGAAGATTTCTTTACCTCTGGAGTGGGTCTTTTAGCAACATTTGATCAGTACATTTGATACAGCAAAGAAATCAAAACATGACCCCCCAGGATACATGAGCCAATTTGTTATCCAAAAAGAAAGCAACTTTGTTTCTTTTCAACTGACTACAACTAGTCCATAGTAACTCAATGACTAATACAATAAAAATTAAACTTGGCAGTCTAATCTTTTTTCAAACAATAGCAACTAGGTTAATGTTCATTTATTCATCATTCATTCCTTTACTTATTTATCCAATGCATAGTTATGGAGTATCTATTTCATTATTAAGTGCTAGGCACTTAGGAAATGTTGTATCTGTATTTGCCTTTTAAATACTTTGGCGTGAACAGTGTATTTAGGTTGTGCCATAGATGTAATTCTTTGTTTTTGTACTACGGAAAAACCACGTATCTCTGAACTCCATAGATGACAACCAATAAACACTCAAAAAAGCCACATTTTAAAACCAGCTAGTCAAGGACTTCAGCCTTATACACATCATCATTATACATAGCAAGCAGAGGTCTTTGCAAATTAGTATGATGAATATGAGAAAATAATTTTCTACAGTAAAATTGGCACCTTGTTAATTAGCATAGTGGGTATTAGAAATAGACAATCATTAGTGAAATTTATAATACTTGAAAAATATGGTCTGATTAGGATATTTGAAGGCTTCCCTCACCCACCTCTGAGTTTCTGTGAATAAGAATCTAATGAACAGCTCATCTTCATCCTTCATATTTCACCCTTCGAGATAATATTGAAAGTTTAATCCTCAGCTATTCTTTAGTTCAAGCATTGGTTCAGACAATCCTAGCAGCTGGTACCAACTATAAAGATAACTGAATCCCGACTCAACATTGATGTTGCATCTACTTTCAGCAATACTTTCTTCTAAGATGTAATCAGAGCACATAAAAAGCCTGAAAACACTGACTTTTACATTCCTATTCATCCATATGTGTTTAGTAAATTGCAATTTGAGTGGCAGAATTTAGTCTAAAATTTGCTTCCATCAAACCCAGAGGAGAAACTGGGTAAACACCCAATGTTCACTCACCTCTATTAGCAGCTTCTGTTATCTATTAAAAAAAGAAACTAACCACTGTGCTTACCCAGATTGGTTTAGGTCAGTCTTTAACAGGAAACAACAGAGAGCAGAGCCAAACAAGATCATTGTCCTTGCAGTACTTCTTTTCTGGGAAGTGAGACAGCTATTAATCACACATCACTAAGAAAAAGTAAAATGCAGGCAAGCAGATGACGTGGAGATTAAGGTAGCTAGATCTCACATGACTGACCAAACAGTTCAAGTCCCAAATCCCATGGCTTGAAAAACACGCCAGGCATGTGTGCTCAAAATCTTGAAAGGAGAGAAGAGAGGAGGAGGTTTTGTCTTGGTCATCCCTCTTGGGAGTCTCTCTCTCTCTCTCTCTTGCTCTTGCTCTTGCTCTTGCTCTTGCTCTCTCTCTCCTCCCTCTCTCTCTTTCCAGCAGGCACACACACCATGTGCCAAAATATAAAAATAAACAAATAAACTGCAAGAAAGCAAGCCCTCTAAGGAAAAGTTAGTTGTGACTATGAGAACATTTTAAGAGAGATTCTCACCTTGCCAGAAAGTTTGAGAAAGTCATTTGTGATAGGCCAAATTTTTTCCCCTCAAAAATGTGTATATCTTGGGACCAGCAGTTGGCATAACGGCTATGTCACTGGACTCCCATGTAGTCGACCACGGTTCGAGTCCCGGACCTGGTGGCTTAAATTCACGCTGGGCTCATGTGCATGCGTGCCCAAGATCCCAAGAGGATAATGGAAGAGAAGGGATTGCAGCATGGCCATCTCCCCTGGGGGATGATTTCTCACTTTCTGTCTCTCTTTCTGGCGAGCACACACACCCTATAGCTAAAAACTCTCAAAAAATAAAAAAGGTTAAATCTTGACATCCTAATGTGGAATGTGATTGCATTTGGAGATAGGGTATTTAGGAGGTAATTAAAGTTAAAGGAGGTCATAAGAGTGGGGCTCTAATCCTACACAGCTGGTAGGACTGTTAAGAAAGGAAAAGATCTCTATTTTTCTCTCCCCTTTCTCCCCCTACTCAATGGACCCACCATGAAAAAGACATTTGAGGATACAATGAGAAGTTGGTCATCTGTAAGCCAGGAACCAGCCCCTCAGCAAGAATGAAATTAGACTTTCCGGCCTCCAGAATTGTGAGAAATAAATCTCGCTGAAGTGACCCACTTGTGATGTTTGTTGTAACAGCCCAACAGCCGCAAACTAGAATAAGACAGCACTCACAAAAAAAGGATACGTGATGGAAGGTGGGAAGGGTGACTAGGATGTCACTACGCCATAGAAATAGAGGAAGAAGAGAGTTCCAGAAAGAGGTAAAAGTCTATGTAGGAATCTAGAGGCTGAAAGCAGCAAGGCCAGTTTTCAGTGGATTGAAAGAAAGCATCTGTGGTTAGGTAATGGGGTGATAGATAACATGATCAGATTTTACATCTAGAAAACATGGATTGAGAGAGGAAAAAAGAGCAGGTGGAACAAATAGGTTGTGATGGTCCAGGTGAGACGTAACAGTGGCTTGGATCAGGGGGCTGATGTTGATGGTGGCAGAGCTAGAGAAAAGTGATTAAGCTCAAGGGATATTTATGGAGGGAAGTCACTAAAATTTAATGATGTGATTTGATGTGAGCTTGAGAGAAAGGGCAAGAGTATACCCTGGACTTGGGCTTGTTCAGTTGGATAAATGATATGCTATTCACAGAGAAAGGAGACAGTAAAAGAAGACCAGGGTTAGGGAAGAAAGGGTTGTAGGCTGGTTTTAAGTTCTATGTCCAGTAACAACATATGTAAATAACATAAATGAATTCTAACTATCTAAAAGCAAGAAATTGGGGGTAGGAGGACTACTATCAAGAGCTCACCAGATCAAAGAATACTCTAACTCAAGGCCCAGATCCAGACAGGAACTAAAACAAGCCCAGAAGTCCAAGAAGCAAAGGGTGTAAGTTCTTTCACCAAGAATCACTTGCCAGAACACCCCTTACACTACAAGGATCATGCCACTGTACTACCAAAGACAAGTCTTAATTCTCTCTTTTTTAGTTGTCAGAAGGTACATGTTCTCAAAGCGAGAGAGAAGGAAAGAGAAAGCAACCTCCTCAATGGGATATGGTTATGCTACAATCCCTATTCCTCCATTTCGTCATCTTGTTGGGATTCTGGGGGACAAATAAACATGTGCCTGGCATGTTCTTCAGGCTGCTGGAACCATGATGTAAGCTACAGTCTGCCATGTGGAACCTGACTCCCTTAACTGCCAGGATCTGGAGCCAGTCCAACAGATCTTAATTGTATCTTCATGGGCTCTGTATTTATTTATATATTATTATTATTTGTTTTTGGAGAGGTATTTTTCTGCTATTGGGCATGTGCACTCGCCAGAGAGACAGAGAGAGACAGAGAGACAGAAAGCAGGAAATCACGCCCCAGGGGGGATGGTCATGCCACAATCCCTTCTCCTCCATTCTCCTCTCGGGATCTTGGGCACTCACGCACACGCGCTCAACGTGAGTTTAAGCCACCGGGTCTGGGACTCGAACCGCGATCGACTACGTGAGAGTCCAGCGACATAGCCATTACACTCACCGCTGGTCCCATGGGCTCTGTATTTAAATTTACAATCCCTGGTGGTAGTGTCTGGTTGACTAAATGGAACACCCAAACCTTGGCTTACAAGGGCAGGCAGGGAGTGAATGGCTGGCACCTTCAATGTAAGCAGTGGGAGGTCGGGCACTTACCACGGCCATGGCCGTATTCACTGGGGAAGTCCCCCAAATAGTAATGAAGTCAATGGCAGAGAGAAAAAAAATGAGACATGTACTCCACCGCCCACCCACATCTTTGGCAGACCAATATTCACTCACATGCTTCTCAAAATTACACTTCCCCAAAAGATTGTTCCTTCTGTCATAATGTATGGATTACTTACGTCACAGAAACACATTCCTTTTCCAAATGAAGGTGATCTCAAATCTCATCAATTTATGAAATCACAAATTTACAATCCCCAAGTAATGCCCTTTCCTCCTCTAGTTTCATTATACTTTTCTGTACTTGAAAAGATAACTGTTAGCACTATCTACTATTGAGAAACCATGGGTATTACGCTACACTATATAGCACATAGAGAAAAAAAAAAAAAAAAAAAAAAAAAAAAAAAAAAACACTAGTCACCAGACTTGTAGTTTCAGATAAAGAAATTAAATGCACTGTTCCATTAACTATTCCAATTAGGACTGTTCTATTTCAGCTCAGTTTAGAGAGCCCTGGAGCCAACCTGTTTCTTACACTGGTTTAGCAACCAGGCCCACTGTTCCTCCTGTGGTGAGTGACCCATCTGGCTTCTACCCCCATAAGAACACTCTTTACTTGGTGGAGTACATTTCTCATTTCTGATTCCAGAAATAGGAAACTTGTTTTTGTTTCAGCTACTTCTACAATTCTAGAGAACCACCACTCTACCTCTTTCAAAAGACATCAGAGTTAGGATTACCATGTGTATCTTAAAAGCCAGCAGGTCTTCTGGGCTTGCTTGTCATTCACATTTACTGGATGGAGACAGGACACCTATTACAAATCAAATCTACAATTTCACTCTTCCAGTTATTTGAATTACTTTCTCTGCATTATCCCAGGACATTTCTGGCATTTAAATTCCTTTGTAAGTACAGGTAGTGTTAACCAGTGCAGCTTCTCATTATGACAGAGGCATCAGGAATTTCTACTAAGTGAGCTCACATTAATAACTTCAGCCTAATCTAAAATGACATTTTTCCATCTTTAGTCATGGACTCTAAATTTCCCTTCTTATTCTCCGAATTACTCTAAATTAAGAAAATCCTATAACATTTGGGTATCAAAGCCCTCGTTTCCTTTGTTTCTCTTTATAACTGATTCCCTGAGATTTCCTGAGCTTCTAATTCTGAATACAAGTCTATAGGTAATTCTAGTTTCTTCTAACAAAATAACCTCATTTAAGAGAATAGTACTCCCATGTCAGTCCCATCAGCTACGTATCCTAATAAGTTCCTTTTTTTCCCATTAGAGGAAATCAGTGTTGTTTTTTGTTATTTGCAATCAAAAGCATCTTAACTGAAGACAGAGGGTGGTGCAGCAGTAAGATATCGTGCTCTGCAAAGCTGACCCACATGGAATCATTCCAGGTTTGCATCCAGAGACCTCCCTTGGTGCACTGGACATGAGTGTGTGTGCCATAATCCTGGGCTGACTTCTGTGGGGCAGTTGGTAGTGTAGCAGACTGTGGAGCTGGAAACCACATGCATACCTTGGTTTAAGTCCCTGGCCTGATCAACCTGGGAATACACCAAGATGTGTACATGTGCTCAGGATTCTGGCAAGCTATAAGACTGGAAAAAGGGGTATCTTCTTGTGATTGAGCCCTTTCAAGGGTGCTACTGTTTGTGCTTGTTCTCTCTCTCTCGTTGGCACATATGTGTTCTCTGTCATGAAATAGAAAAAAAAAATAAACAACTTAACTGATAGAATTTGGAATCAGAAAGTAAAGTGTTATGGAAAACCAAGAAAGTCTTCTTAATACTTTGCAGAAATAATGTAGAAGTTCACGGTATATGTTGACCTTAAGGTAACTAAAGTATCATCTTTGGACACCTGGACTCAAGTGCTAAATGGGGACTCAGTGTTGCCACCACAAGCAAAGAATTTGAAAATTCAATAACCATGGCCAAAGTGCTTTTGATGACAATAGATTCTCTTAGAGAGATTATGAATTCAAGTACCTAAATTTTTGGCTCATAGTATGAACAAAAACCTAGAAATGTGTAGTTACTGGGTTAACAGAGCATTGTATCTCATGCAAAGACAAAACTCAAACCAGACTTCATCATTCCTAACATTCATCCATTTCTGGTTTGCCACCTTTCAGTAACAATTTATTGAGTTCTTGCATGAAAATAAGAGTTGATTGTGAAAAAGTGATCCCTATCCCTAAAGGATTTGGATGAGAGCACAGGGGAAGATCCCTCTCAGGTAAGCACCATTATTCTCAGAAGACTTCATCCTCTAATGATTAACCAGGTTTGGGAAATGTGTAAGAGCTGAGATCCCTTTGAAGGTCCTAGAACCATAGCATCTTTCAAGAGGAACATTCCTATCAGTACACCACAACCACTGCAGCAGAATACCATCAGTGCCACCTTAGCTTAAAATGATTGTGGAACACCTCTTTCCTTTTGAATCAGATATACAAAAGACAAAAAGCAATTAGAAAAGCCTTGATATCATGTGATGTGAACTGCTTACCTTGGCACTGGGGAGAAAGCACCAGGCTTCTCTAGAGCCAGTGGCTGAAGGTTGAAAAATTTCCTCTCACAACATGAGAATCTGCCCAAAATTGAAAAAGGGGTGTTGAAGTAGGATGGTGAAAAAAAAAAGGAGGCAACAAGTCAACTAGGGATATATTGAGATTGAAATGTTTTGAAACATATGAATAAGAAAAGAAGGAGGAGGAGGAGGAAGAGAAGGAGAAGAAGATGGAGGTAAAGATGGAGACGAAGAAGAAGACAGAGAAGAAGAGGAAGAAGAAAAAAGAAGGCGGTAATTAATCATATAGATGTGAAGTTCTGGGACTGAGCCTTAAAGAAATGCCTACATTTGAAGGCAAGCGAAAGGGAGGATCTACAGAAAACAAAGAAATTGACCAAAGGTGTTAATTTAAAAAACAAAAAAGCAAAAAAATAACAACAAGAGATTGTTGCATCTGGTAGTCAGGGAAGACTTTTTCAAAAATTAGGGCATGGTAAACATTTGTTGAATACTGCCAAGAGATGAAGATTAAAAACTATCTCAAGAATTTATGTGAAGGCATTGATAACTTTCATTAGAGCTATTTTAATGAGAGACAGGGCCAGACTGGAGTAGGTGAAGAACTGTAGACCTCTGGTGTCATTAACAACTATTTAGAGTTGGGAACCAGCAGTTAACGTAATGGCTATGTCGCTGGACTCCCATGTAGTCGACCGCGGTTCGCGTCTCGGACCCGGTGGCTTAAAACTCACGCCGGGCGTGTGTGCATGCATGCCCAAGATCCCGAGAGGAGAATGGAGGAGAAGGGATTGCGGCGTGACCATCCCCCCTGGGGGGTGATTTCTCGCTTTCTGTCTCTATGTCTCTCTCTGTCTGTCTGGCGAGCGTACGCATCCTATAGCGAAAACCTCTCAAAAAAAAATAAATAAATAAAACAATTATTTAGAGAAATGTGACTGGAAAGAGACAAGGACAGGGCGGTACCTGGAGGAGAATGGGGACTTTGCTTCTTTACTTTGTTTAGTTGAAAAAATGTCATTGGGTTTAAAATGAAAAGGAAGAATTTAGAAGGCAAGATTGAGTATATACAAGAGAAAATGAATATTAAATAGTACAGGTTGAGCATTCTTAATCCAAAACCCTGATATCTGATAATCTGAAATCAGAAATGCTCCAAAATCTGAAAGTTTTTGAGCTCTCAAATGACATTACACCTAAACTTATGTGACAGGTCACAGTCAAAATGCTGTCATATATTAAAAAATGTTAATGTATTACAAAAAAATTACCCCCAGACTATGTATATAACATATTTATGAAAAATAAATGATTGGGTCCCAGTTCCAGGGTAGCTCATAATATATAATGCTAGGGAGAAAGTGAGAGACTTTGAAGCCCAAAAAACAAACCAGAATAAGATAGCCCTTCTTAGCAAAATGTAACAAAATGTGAGGCTGAGTACAGAAATAGGGGTGTGTTTTGTGTTTGAAATGAAAACATAAGGGAGTTCCCAAGAGTTGGCTGCTATTTTCTCTGTAAAGGAAGGCAGGCATTTGCTGAGTATACAGGAGCTAGAGCAGCTTTTCTCAATCTTAGCATGATGACATTTTGGACTAGACAATTCTAAAAGGCATGGAAGCGCCCTTTGTATTTAGGATGTTGAGCAGCATCCCTGGCCTTTACCCACCAGGTATCAGTAACAATCTTGTTCATCCCCAGCTTTGACAATCAAAACCATCTTCAGGGCTGGCCCCACAGTGTAGTTTAAGCACTATGCATAGAGAGGTGGGTCCCACGTGATCAATAGTAGTTGGAATCCCAGCCCTGGAGGCTTGAAAAACACACTGGACTCAGGTGTGTGCATACCCTAAAACCTGATAGGATGAAGAAAGGGAGGAAAGAAGATTGAGACACTGCCATGTTCCACTGTGAGGGGTTGCTCACTCTCGCTCTCGCTCTCTCTCTCTCTCTCTCTCTCTCTCGCTCTCTCTCGTACACACATTCCCTGGCAATTTAGAAAAAAAAAAATTACAATGTTCTTCAGACATTGCCAAATGTCCCCCTTCAGTGGCAGTTGAGAAACACTGGGCTAGGGAGTGATGAGGATGGAGAAGGTCTGAAGTGTTGTACAGAGTGGAAAAGTGACCTGTCCAAATACATGAGGAGGTTTGCCAGGCGGTGTGGACGCTCACATGAAGTCAGATATGAATCTGGCAGAATCATGTCTGCCATATTGTACTTTTTCTACCAGGGTCTAACTGCAAAGATGCAGACACCAAAAAAAATGGATATTTGCATACCTAAGGATGGAGATTTCTCCGGAGAAATGTAGCAAAAACATGAAGAGACAAAGGACTTAACATACTAGCAAAATGTTTATTGAAAACTCAAACCACAGAATGTAAGGCAAAGAGAAGATTTTGTTTTGTTTGTTTTGATTTTGGTATTGTTTTAAATTTAAAAAGAATATTGAGATAACTTTAGAAGCTAGAAATAAAGTTTTGTGGGCCATCAGGTGGCATAGCGGTTAAAGGCACTTGACTCCCACATGGCCGACCGCAGTTTCAGTCCCAGACCTGGCGGCTTGCTTTCTCTCTTTCCCTCTTTCTCTTTCTGTCTCTGTTGAGTGCACTAGGCTAATAGCAAATTTTAAAATACTAATAATAAATAAAATTAAATAAATAATTATTTAAAAAGAAAAGATAGTTTTGTCCAAAACATCTTGAGACACATAGACATACATACACACAAGGACAATTTATTCCAAGAACAAATTATTTCATCCCTTCTTCATATATTAAGTGAAGAAAATTAACATACATATAAAACAATGTGTTCCATTTACTCTATCCTAATTTCAACTCCTCATCTCCATAGTGTTCAGTTTTGTATTAACTAGGTGTGAAAACTGCATTTTATCGTTGCAATTCAGCTATTCAATTCCTTTATTTCCTACAGGTACTTACAAAATAATGATGGACTCTGTTGTTACTTAAAGTTTCAGCAACTAAACTGTCCTGTAAGGTTCGTGTAGGGCCCACAAATAAATCTTTATCTTTTGGAGAGAAGGAAACACTGATGGGAGAAATTAACAAGAAGTCTCTTTTGAGAGACGGCAAGAACTAGTGAGCCAGTTTCTCCTAACTGGATATAATGTGTAAGGGGCAAGACAAAACAAAATGAAAAGCCAATCATTTTTAACGGAACTGAAAACTTCCAATGAGAGGTGAAAGTAAACCATAACACAAATTGAACAGTAGCTATGTCTCTTCAAATCAACCAAAAATGGTTTGTCTGATTTGAACCTACCAAGAAAAGCAGAATAAATATTTATTATGATTCTAAGAGAAGTCCCTTTGGAACAAATCAGGTTACTCTCTACATGTCAAAATTCTATGGCTTGAAAATAAATTGTCTCTGAGTGTTTAGATGTTCTTCATTTCTTTATTTATATATTTTTGTATTTATGTATCTATTTTTAATGACATGAAAGATATAAAAGATATATAAAAATATAAAAAGATACAAATGTGATTATGCTATGTTGTAAGAATAACAGATTTCTGGGACCAGCAGGTGGCGTAGTGGTTAAGGTGCTGAACTTCCACATGGCCACATGGCTGATTGTGGTTCAAGTCCCAGACCCGATGGCTAGAAACTCACACCAAGCGCGCACGTGTGTGTGTGTGTGTGTGTGTGTGTGCCCCATATCCTAGGAGCATGGAGGAGAAGGGATTGTGACATGGCCATTCAACCAGGGGGTGATTTCTCACTTTCTCTCTATCTGTCTGTCAAGCACATATGTCTTATAGCAAAAATACCTCTTTGAAAAATTAAATAAGAATAACAGGTTTTCTTTTTTCTTATTTTTTTATTTCCCTTAATGTTTATAAAAATATATCTTTAAAAAGTTACCAGATTGTAATAATTTAGCATAAAGTCAAAGTAAAGAAATAGATGGTTAGAACAAACAGAAAGCTGCTGATTAGAAGAGGAATTTCCTATTGGTTACCATTTTTTAAAGATGAGAACATTCTGAGTTTCAGCAAAAGCATTACACATCCCCATCTGCCTTCAAGGTCAGGCAGGAAAAAGAGCTATTACTCACTACAGAAATTTTTTAAGGAGGGGAGGAAATCCAGAAACAATGTTTATTTGAACATATTGAAAGAAAGCACATTTATGCTGCTTTACAAAATACATACAAATTTATTATTGTCTTAAGAATATTACATTTTTTTTCTTCCTGGCTCATATATTTTAAATTTTACATATGTATTACATTTGCAATAAGAATATATAACAATCAGAAGTTAAAAGGTAGAAGTCAATTTAAAAGAAAAGAAACACAAGTTTAGTGGGTATGAATACTACATGAAATCAGAGAAAATAGAAAATTTCTCAGGATATTCTGGTATTATTTATTGAAGGCATGTAGGATAATGGTTTCTATTCTGAAAAGATTACCAGAATATAAAAAACAGATATAGGTTCTGCTATAAATTTGATAATATATTCTATAAATATTCCAAATTTCTTTTAAAACATAGAATAGTTATATATGTATATATACACACATATTTACATGTATGTGTATTTATATATTTTTCCATGATCCTTTTAAACACATGTACTTATTATGTATAGTGTGTGTGTGTGTGTGTGTGTGTGTCCGTGCGCACACACAGGTATATTTCTCTGTCATGATCCTTCTGCCTCAACCTCCAAGTGGGGCTACAGGCAAAAGCCCTCAACCTGACACTTGACTCTTCTTTTAGACAGGGTCTCGCTATGTTGCCCAAGCCAGCCCCCAACTCATGATCCTCCTACCTCAGCCTTCAGAGTTGCTGGGATTAGAGGTGCATGTCACCATGCCCAACCTTTAGGTTGGACTGGGAATTGAACCTAGGCCTCCCAGTGGTCCCAGCCTGTGGAGCACAGAGTCTTAACAATGTTTGCCACCCAGATGAACCAATTCTTCAAAATATTTCCACTTTTTAAAGATCTTGAAGATAGATAGATACACATTTTGCTCCTTTGGTCTTCCCAATGATTATCGTATTGGAATTCTGAAGCTAGGTTCTCCAGGTAAAACAACAATAAACATTAACTGATGATATTAAATAATGTTATTTATCTTTATAAGTAATAACTATTAATGGTTGCCTTAATACAGGAGAGTTGTAGAGCATTCTCTAGTACACATATGTATGATACCTGTTTTGATATTCACCATGACTTTTTTGGTTAGGAGAAGTTCATATTAATTTATAGACAAAGAAATTGAGGCTAAATGTTCAATCAGTATAAATCATAGCTAGTTTAAAAAGATACATTGGGACCAGCGGCAGCAGAATGTCTATGTCTCTGGACTCCTATATAGTCGACCACTGTTTGAGTCCCAGACCCGGTGGCTTAAACTCACACCAGGTGCATGTGCGTGCATGCCCGAGATCCCGAGAGGAGAATGGAGGAGAAGGGATTGCGGCGTGGCCATCCCCCCCCACCCCGCCCCCGGGGGGTGATTTCTCCCTTTGTGTCTCTCTGACTCTCTCTGTTTTTCTGGCAAGCACACACACCTTATAGCAAAAACCTAAAAAAAAAAAAAAAAAAAAAAAAAAGATACATTAAAAATAGGTCTTTGATTGCTAACCTAACTCGCCTGCTTGTACATCATTTTGCTTATGTTTAAAAGCTACCTACCATGAAAAGTTCTCTTAGACACATCTTGTTCACTTTGGTGCTTTGAGGTACAATTAATTGAATAGTTTCCACATATCAAGAATATAAACGATATTTGTCTATGTTTTACTTCATAGAGATGAGCGTGTAGCATAGAAGTGACTCATAACTCAGCAACATTCCCTTGGTTTGGCCATTCAGCAAAAACATGTTGTTCTCAAGTTGAGAAATAGTAGCATTTTTTTATGTGTTTTTGAAAATGTTTTTTGACTTGTACTCTCTAGTCAATTCTGTTTGCAGTTTGACATTTAACAATACTATTTACAATGTCAGTTTTATTTGGTTATTTTTATATCGTAATCCATTTAAAATATTCCATGGTTCTTAAAATTCTTAGAAACCAGTACTGAAAGGAAGATTTTTTTGGTAATAGCTTCATGGAAAAATAAACATAGAGGCCAGCAGTTGGTATAGTGGTTAAGGTGCTGGACTCCCATGTAGTCTAACATGGCTTCAGTTCCAGACCCGGCAACTTGCAATTCATGCCGGGTGCATGTGCATGTGTTCCCAAAATCCCAAGAGGAGAATGGAGGAGGACTGTAGTGTGCCAACCCCCTGGGGGTGATTTTTTCACTTTGTCTCTCTGGCAAGTGATGTGCCCTTTAGAAAAAAAAAAAAAAGAAAAAGAAAGAAAAAGGAAAGAAAAAAAGAAAGAGAGAAGAAAAAGAAAGAAAGAAAGAAAGAGAAAAAAGAGAGATCTCAAAAAGAAAAAAAGTAGATCATAAAAACCACCTTTTTTTTTTCTTTTTTTTTTTTTTTTTGGAAGGTTTTTTGCTATAGGCGCGTGCACTCACCAGAAAGACAGAGAGACATAGAGAGATAGAAAGCAAGAAATCACCCCCCGGAGGGGGGGGGGATGGCCACGCTACAATCCCTTCTCCATTCTCCTCTCAGGATCTTTTTTTAGAAGTTTTATTTATTTATTTATTTTTGCTATAGGGCGCGTGTGCTCGCCAGACAGAGAGAGAGACAGAGAGATAGAAAGCAAGAAATCACCCCCCAGGGGGGATGCCTCCATTCTCCTCTCAGGATCTTGAGCACCCGGCCTGAGTTTAAACCACCGGGTCCAGGACTCATACCACGGTCAACTACATGGGAGTCCAGCGATATAGTCATTACGCTAACTGCTGGTCCCATAAAACCATCTTTAAAATGTGTACAATTCGGTAGTTTCTTAGCATATTCACAAGCAACCAAGACAAGCAACCATAGTCACAATCAATTTTAGAACATTTCCATCATCCCCAAAAGAAATGTTGCACCCTTTCCATTCTGTTATATGCCCTTGCCTAAGGGAACTATGAATCTTCTTTCTGTCTCTATAGATTTACCTTTGTAAACATTTCATATAAATAGAATCCTATTATGTGTGGTCATTAGTGATTGGCATCCTTAACTTTGCAAAATATCTTCAAGGTCCAACCATGGATAGTAAGTATCAGTATGTCATTCCTCTTTATTGCCAAATAATGTTCCTTGAATAGATATACCACATATGTTTACCCATCCACTAGTTAATGGACATTTATATTATTTGTACCATTTGGCTCTTATGAACAATGCTGCTATGAACACTCATGAACAGATTTTTGTGTGTACAGATATTTTCATTCTCTTGGTTACATACTTAGAAGTAGAACTGCTGTATCATATGGTGACTCTAAATTTATTCTTTTGAGAAACTGCCAGAATGTTTTCCCAAGCATCTGCACCATTTTACATTCTTAACAGCAGTGTATATGAGTAAAAAACACTATTTTTTAAAGGAAAGAAACTACATACACTTAACAAAATGTACTTAATGGTACATTACATATAGATCATTAGTATTGAAAAGTTTCAGAAATTTAAATTTCCTAACTTTCTTTTTATAATAATTTATATTATCCTATTAATACCTATGAAATAAAAGAAAATTAGCTCTAGGGTTACTTAAACTAGCTTCTTTACAATGTCTACTTACTTTTAAGAATATCAGAGTTAATTTCCTGATGGAGATATGTGTAGATTTTAATTTTAAGAATGTAAAATGGGCAATACTTCTAGGCACTTGATATATTCACTTTGTGTAGGCTACTGTTAAAGATATGATAGTATAGTAACAGTAGAATGTATTTCAACCTTTTAATATTTGGGGAAAACTGGAAAAATCTAGTGATCTAAGTCATTGTTCAACAACTGCATATAACCTAAGAGCCAGATTAAGTAGCTCAAACTCATGAGATTTTTAAAACAAACAATTTAAAGAAACGCTATATGAGACCCTGCCAATTCTGGCCAATTAAGTCTAATATATTCATGAATCACACATGCGTGATTCCCCTGTCTTCCCTATGATCATTTTCGTACTATATATGTCTCTCACTTTCACCATCCCGACTAGTATTAAGTATTTGAAAACATTTGACTACCAGTCAAATATTCAGTAGATATAATCTGCTTTTATCTCTATCCTTAATGAATCTATATACTCCAAGAGAATGCTCCAACTCAATTTAAGAAACAGGTTCAGTGGACAAAGAATCACAAGTGAATTCCTATCCATTTACAACGTCCTGGGGCTAAGACAAAGTTCTGTCTACAAAGACAATGTGAAAGACCAAACATGCAGTACAAACAGTACGTTTATTTTGCAATAAAGTTGGGAAGCCAAATGCTGTCATGTCGTAGCTGTAGTTTTTCCAAAATAGGAACAAGCACATGTGGTTTCATTTCGCTTTATTTCATGAAAAAAAATTTCAACTGGGCAGAATAATGTATCACAATGTTTTTCTATTTCTGAATTTGTTTTGTTTCTTTGGAGAGGCATATACACTTTTTATGGGACAGAGAATGGAGAGAGAAAAAAATAAAGGAAAAACTATTTCTTTAAAAAATATACCTAATGTATTAAAACCTAAGAAAGGAACATCGTTCTATCTTTCTCTGGCTATGGAAAGAAACTTTCTTTGTTTCACTCAGTGGAAATAACACATTTTCCCCAAGTTATAAAAGTCTAACATTTTATCTTCAAGGCCCCTAAAGTTTTTTGTTAGCATCTCTGCCCAGTTACCTCAAGAAAACCTCTTCCTGTGCTTATTTCTTATTTCTTTCAGCCCCTTTGTTATTCAAGTAAAAAAAAAAAAAAAAAAAAAAAAAAAAAAAAAACAGAAAGAAAGAAAGAAAGAAAGAAAGAAAGAAAGAAAGAAAGAACAGAAAAAAATGAAACAAGAAATAGAATAGTATATAATCACACAAACAGGTCAAGTATCCCTTATTGGGTATCCCTTATCTAAAATGGTTGGAACCAGAAGTGTTGGAAGTATCAGATATTTTTCGATTTTTAAATCTTTGCATATATATCATGAGATACCTTGGGGATGGGATCCAAGGCTAAATACAAATTTTATTTATATTTCATATATATTGTACAAATAGCCTGAAGGTCATTTTATACAATTTTTCTTTAATTACAGCATTTTCACTTTGACCTATCATATGAGGCTAGATGTGGAATTTTCCACCTGTGGCATTATGTCAGCATTCAAAATGTTTCAGGTTTTGGAGCATTTGGAATTTCATATTTCCAGTTTAGATTATAAGTGAAGATAATGCTATTCTTCAAACTAAAAGATAGTGACACGTGGAGAAAGAAAACTACACCTAAGAACTTTAATACATCTCTCTAACCTTAAAAGTTGTTTTAGAATCTTTTTGAAACCATCATTATATCTCTTGTTTCAAATAAATCATTTTGTCCTTAGGTTCCCACACTCAAGATAAATAAGACACTATCTAATTTAATGCTACTTTGATGACTAGCATTGCAACAATATATTCTCCAAAATTTTATTCTTCCTTTGGGACATAGGGTCTTTGGAGATCACAGTAGCTATCTAGTACACCATTTACAACTTTGTTTCTACTGAGAGAAACATTCTGAAAGTTAGGAGACAATTCATAAATGCTCATGGAATACAATGTTTTTTAAGTTAGAGACTGATAATACTTAATGAAGTTAGTGTTCAAAACAAAAACAGATCTTTTGGGGCGGGCTTTTTTTAAGACACAGAGAGAGAGGGAGAGAGGGAAAGTGAGAAGCCACTCCCCAGGGAGATAACCACATTGCAATCCCTTGTTCTCCATTCTCTTGGGATTTGGGGCACTCACAGGTACCTGGCATATTATCCTCAAATCACAGGTCTGGGACTCAAACCATGGTCAACCAAGAGGAAATCGAGGGGGCATTTTAACTTAGCCACTGATACCCAAAACCTCTTTTGTTCCCCCCACAAAAGTGATTAGAGTTCTCTGAAAATAATTTGCTACTCAGGTAGTTTCAAAACAAATATTGGAAGGGCAAAAACAGAGGCATGACTGTAGACTCCTATCTAAGTGCAAGTACCATTGATAAAGTTTCTTTTAAAACTCTGGGGCCAGCAGGTGGTGTGGTGGATAAGAGCGCTGGATTCCCACATGGCCAACCATGGTTCAAGTCCTGGACCTGGTGGCTTCCTTTCTCACTTTCCCTTCTCTCTCTTTCTCTCTCTCTCTCTCTCTCTCTCTCTCTCTCTCTCTCTCTCTCTCTCATCAAATAAAAAAAAATAACAATAACAAATGGAAATAAATAGATAATTCTTTTAAAAAAACAACTTTAATTTCCACCTTAATAAATTTTAAGTAAAATTCAGTTCCCATTGAAATACTGAAATTTCAAGACTAATAAACACAATAAACTATTTCTTATTACAGTTATTTTGTTTGTTTTAGGTTTTTGCCATAGGGTATGTATGCTTTCTGGAGAGAGACAGAGAGAACAGAAAGAGAAAAAGAGAGAAATCACTCCTCAAGGGGATTGGCCATGTCTCAGTCCCTTCTCCTCTCAGGATGTAGAACACACATGTACACACCATGATTTTCAGGCTAGGTCTGACACTTGATCCATGGTTGACCATGTGGGAATCCAGCACCTTAACCACTGCACCACATACTGGTCCCAATTACAGTTTGATTTTTTAAAAATAAAAGTGAAAACGTATTCTGATTTGGAATTCAAAGACAATTAGAAAATTTCCTATAGAAAGATTTTTGTCAGAAATGTAACTTGTTGCAGAACTTCAATAGTTATTATACATATATTAAATTCATTTCTTTTATTAGATTAATTTAAAATCAGAAAATAAAAATTCTCAGAATTCTCCCATAAACTTCTAATACCTTCACGAAACTTTCTAAGAAATGTTTTTGCACTTTCATTTTTGGAAACTTATAATTTTATAAAAATGTTAATTTATCACAGTTTTCATACAATTTATTGCATGGCAATTTTCCTTCTGTAGCCTTGATCATAATTATTACTAAATTTCATTTTAAGCATATGAATGTAAAATTTAAATGTATCCTTGGTTAAATGTTATTTTAGAAACAGATAAATTCAGCAGACAACTAAAATAAAGCTTTCTTTATACCATTGGGAGTATCTCTGATGACAAGCAGGTTTTTAAAAAATTGCTTGATTCTAAAATTTTATGTTGAAACACAAAAATTTACAAATTGTCAAAGAAAGACAGAATCTCAGTATTCAAAAGGAAAAAGTAAGAATTAAGCTTGTAAGCAGACTTGCAAAAGCTACAATGATCATACTTTAGAAAAACTGACTGGTGAAATTTTAAAAAAAGACACACAGCAAATATTTTAAAATTCCACAAAACTAAGGTTGCCTGAGACCAGCAGTTAGTGTAATGGCTATGTCACTGGACTCCCACGTAGTCGACAGCGGTTTGCGTCCCGGACCCGGTGGCTTAAAAACTTATGCCAGGCGCGTGTGCATGCGTGTCCAAGATCCCAAGAGGAGAAGGGATTGCGGCGTGACCATCCCCCCTGGGGGGTGATTTCTCGCTTTCTGTCTCTCTATCTCTCTCTCTGTCTGTCTGGCGAGCACACGCACCCTATAGCAAAAACCTCTCAGAAAACAAAACAAAACTAAGGTTGCCAAATTTACATTACACTATTCATGATGGGAAAGTAGCAATTTCTCATGGCGTATCTTTGGTTAGATATGGCTAGGGAGCCTGGACTGAGGGGACAGAGTCCAGGTTGCATTACTTGAGATACCGGAACCATATTTATTTTTGGTTTGTTTCAGGGTGCAAAGCGCTTTTTTCAACAGTAGAACACGGAGTGCTTTGTGGTATTGAAATCAGGTCAAGGGTTAGATTATGTTTGTGTAATATGCTTCCACAAAATGCAAAGTTTTAATTATTAACTATTCCCTATGCCCCCTTATTATGAATATACAAGGCTTTGTGTGACAATTTTAAAGGAGTTTATATGGTTAATTGATTGGTATGCCTCTTGAGATACTTACTATGCGGATTTTTTTAAACTTGTTCTAGCTCAAAAACAGGTGGTCCTATATATATTTCTCTTCCCACCTATCAAAGACTAGCACCCTGTCCCATGTGAAGGGACTTCAAGAGTTTCTAGAAAACTGGTTAAGAGTTTATTTGGGTACAATAAATATTTTGAAACCCATGTATACTTTTTTCATAATATACACTATAAACTTTTTGAAGACCCCATGTATGTAGCTATAGCAACTATCCATGCTAACTTCTTTAACATATTGTTAAAGCCATGCTTCAATGACAATAAACCTTTGTCTTATAAGAAATACAGATAAGAAGAAAATCTTTTTAAAAGCTTCATACAGGTGAACTGAAATAAAAAGAGCAGTCACTTTAAAGGATTTGGAAACAATACAGATAAATGAAATGCAAAGTCCTTGGGAGAAGAATCACCCTTAAATCCATGTGCTAAATTTTGAATGTTACCACTACAGGCGGTAAGTAGGTTAAATGCTCAAACTAAAAGACTATCAGAAACAGAATTAAGTTATAACTTCTCTTGATCACCATTTTAACATGCACTTAAAAACTGGTTTTATTGGTTTTGTGGAATACTTATTAACATTAATTTAAAATTAAATATTTCTGTGACTATTAGAAATAGCTCCCATTTTAAAACATAATTTAAAAATAATAAATCAGTTTCCCCAAAAAGACAGTCATAAAGAGATTGACCAATTAACCGCATTTCTACCTATCTGTTATAGGATGTAACTCGATTTCTAAGGATGTCATTGGAATCAGCAATATTATTTTATATGGGTTCAAGCCAATCCACAACCTACAAATGTAATTTGAAACAAAAATTACCTTTTTATAATTTTTGAAAAAAATAACTTATTATTGTTTTCTTTTTCAGTCCTTCGAAACTTTAATACCCTGCTTGGATATACTGCACTCTTCTGGGCATAGAATTTCATAGCAGGTACCAAAACAACCAACCCGTAAAGTCGGCTTTCTCAAACAATAATTTCCTATTAGCAAGAACTTTGAGTGTATGACTGCCTCACTTTACACAAAACAAATACACAACCAATGATGGACAGGTAAAATTAACACGTAAATGAAAACCAGAATAAGCACTCTGACTTAGTTTTTCTATTTTCTCATACTCTAACACCTGAAGCCAACTGTACTGTGGGCACCTTCCTGAAGGTGCCAGCTGTTTCCTTTGTTTTAAAACAACAAGCAGAAACAGAACTAAAATCACGTTTCCAAAGAACGGTAAGGGTAAAAACAAGGCTACAAACCAGCTTTCAGAAATGGGAAGACAGTCAACTTTTCCCTCTAAAAACCCTTTATTTGTAGAGCAACAGGGGAAGTAAGAACACGTTCCGGAAAATAACGCTGTCTTGAAAACAATCTCTGTTGGACCAAGTCCTTGCTTTGCTGGAAGTAGTCAGATCCAAGATTTAATTTCAACACAGTGTTCAATTTATTGCTTGAAGCTATGGCAGCATAGAACAGTCTTCTTTAAATGGAAAATATGACCAACTTCTTCGTGGTAAATGAATTTTGAAAGTGGGGGTGGGCGGGGGGAAGCACACAACTTTTCTTTTCTTTTTCTTTTTTTTTTTTTTTTTTTAAGTAGGAGAGAGTTACATGCAAAGATTAAGCAATCACAAAAGCCCTAGTCTCTTAGGATGTGAAACGATGCTAGTCAGACAGACCGGCGAACTCGAACGCTCTCGGGATCGCGGCTCCGCTAACAGACCGACTGGGTTTAAGAGCCACCGGGCACTGCCAGAATCCCTGCTTCAGGTAAAAAGAGAGTAGCTGGAGAAAAGATGCGCTTGGAACTACCCGGTGCGCGGGGATCCCTCGGGTGGGCCCCGGGCTCCGGGTCCGAGGGGGAAGCACAGAGATCCCGGGTCAAGCCAGGCGCCTCCAGGGCCACTCGAAGATCAGCCACCCTGGAACCCCGGGCTGGAGGCCGGAGCAGGATGAACTCTCCGACCCCGGTCCCGGCCCGCCGCCTCTGCGCCCCGGGCCTCCGCCTCGGGTCTGACCGCGCTCCCCGCGGTCGCTGCCGCCGGCCTTGAGTCCCCGGGACTCGCGACCTTCCCGCACCCCGGCCGGGCCCCCGCGAGGCTGCGTTTCCCGTAAGTTCCCCGCCTCGCGCGGCCCCCTCCCCGCCTCGACCCCGCCCCCGCGGGACCCTGGTTGGCGTGTGATTGGCCCGGCGCGGCCGTCACTCTCCGGACGCGTCGCCGCCCTCGTTTCCGACCGCCCGGAGCCCGGCAGCGGTGTTAGTGCTCGCGGGGCCGCGGCGGAGGGCATCGCGCTGCCCGGCTCGCTCCCCCTCGCCGCGGGTCTGCGCGCTCGCCCACCTGAGCCGCGGCGCGGGCTGCGGGGCCGCCCGGCTGCAAGCTCAGCCGCCGCCTGGAAGCGGGAAGCAGTTTGTCCCAGCTCGGGGAGATGCGGAGCGGGCGAAGTTGACCAGCTCCTCAGCCACGCTGCACCCCTCCTGTCCAGAGGTGCGCTGCCCCCTCAGGAGGTGACCGCGCGCGGACCTGCTCCAGGTGTGCGCTAGACACCCCGCCTCCTGGGGACCCGAAAACTTCACCCCAAGTCCGAAGAGCGGGCTCCGAGGGCGGTGCCCGGAGCTGGACTCAGGACTTGGCGAAAGGGGTGCTGTCCTGGCGGCTCGCGAGGCCGTGGGCGGGCGGAGACCCGCTGGAAACTTTCTCTTCACCGTCGTAATTACTACGTTTTGCTGTTTTCTCTCCCCGCAGGGGCTGCAGCCAACGGTCTGTCCTGCGTGCTTGTTTGCCAGCGGAGCCGCCCCGGGGAGGAGACCCGGAGGGGAGGTGTTTCCCCAGGGCAGACCTGCCGCCCAGCCGAGGGTTCGGGGCGGCCTGGATGCGCCGGACCTAGCCCCGCAGCCGCTGACGCCCGGCGGCGGCGAAGTTTGGCTGCTGAGCGGCTCGGCGCCCGGCCACTGGACAGCCGACCGGCCGGCGGCCGCGGCGGCGGGAGCGATGCCGGTGGGGGGCCTGTTGCCGCTGTTCAGCAGCCCCGCGGGCGGCGGCCTGGGCGGCGGCCTGGGCGGGGGGCTCGGCTGCGGCAGCAGCAGGAAGGGGTCGGGCCCCGCCGCCTTCCGCCTGACGGAGAAGTTCGTGCTGCTGCTGGTGTTCAGCGCCTTCATCACGCTGTGCTTCGGAGCGATCTTCTTCCTGCCAGACTCCTCCAAGCTGCTCAGCGGGGTCCTGTTCCACTCCAACCCCGCCTTGCAGCCGGCCGCCGACCACAAGCTCGGGCCCGGGGCGCGCGCCGAGGACGCGGCGGAGGGGCGAGCCCGGCGCCGCGAGGAGGGTGCGCCTGGGGACCTGGCGGCCGCCCTGGAGGACAACTTGGCCAGGATCCGCGAAAACCACGAGCGGGCTCTCAGGGAAGCCAAGGAGACCTTGCAGAAGCTGCCCGAGGAGATCCAAAGAGACATCCTGCTGGAGAAGGAGAAGGTGGCCCAGGACCAGCTGCGTGACAAGGCGCCATTCAGGGGGCTGCCTCGGGTGGAGTTCGTGCCCCCAATCGGGGTGGAGAACAGGGAGCCGGCCGACCCTGTTATCTGCGAGAAGAGGGCAAAGATCAAAGAGGTGAGTGCACTGTGCCAAAAATCCCTCCCGACCGGCCCCGTTTTCCAGAGAGGCAAACCCTTGAAACTCTTGACTGTAGGGGGAAATGCAGGTTTTCCCCTTCCACCAGGTACTATGTCAAAGGCTCTTTCACTTCCTTTTTTCTCAGAATCGTAGTAGATGTGGCCAATCAAGATCTGAGGTTGAATCTCATTGCTTTTTGGCATGCTCAGGTGAGCATAAGCCATAGGAGGCAGGTATAAATACACGGGCAGGTGATTTATAAACCTCCTTCGCTGCCACTACACAGTTAATGGTCGCTTAATCGTACCTGGGAACAGTGACAGTGAAGGTATTAAACAGCCTCCCTAAAAAAGGCTTAAAGGGGGCTTTAAACTGAAGCTTGGATGTGAATGCAAAAGCATCAATCACGTGTGATAAAAAGATTCTAACAGCAAGCCAGCACACCAGTCATGTGGCCCCATTCTGCCAGGTGGCCTTCTGACTGTACCTGCAGACTGGAAAGGTGAAACTTGAGAACTCCCCATCAGAAGGGGCATACTATTTACTTATAAAAAAAAAGAAAGAAAGAAAGAAAGAAAGAAAGAAAGAAAGAAAGAGTAAAAAGCCAGTCTACTGCCTCTTACATTTCAAGTGCACAGTCAGAAAAAGGATATTGCATGTGATGCAACAGGTTTTGCCTCCGTAGCAGCTCAGTGATGACATGCTTAATCTAGGACAAACAGGGAATGTGATAAGTCTTTTGTAATTTCTTCCTCATAATTTTCAGTTAGAACTTGTAAAATGTAATTAGTTCATGACTAGCTGAAAGCTGGAGGGGGTCTTAAAAATCACCAACTCGTCATTTTAAAGATGAAGTCCAAGGGCTCAGCACTCCAGAACCAGTTAGTGACCAAGTCAGGTCATGAAGTCCAAAGCCAGGACTTCCTCCCGCTCACCTGTCACCAAGTTCTCTGAGGACGTGCCTCTTTCTAGAACTAGAGGAGTCATATTCAAGACATATTGTCCCATGTTTTGATTGTTTTCTAAAGTACACTATGAATGAAAGTGATATTTTTCCATTTACAAAGGTAATGGAATTACCTTTTCACAGAGTCTCTGTGAAAATAAGTTCTGTGTCTTGATATCGGGATCAGGAAAGGGAGCTCCCTGATCCCACTTTTCAGACACTAAACACAATTTTGAGGTGATGAGGCATTTGTCTTCAGTGGTTGCAGAACCAACAGCTTGATTGTCATAGGATTTGTGACTTTAGTGTAAGACCAGATACATTTTGCTAAACTGTAATTGAGCAAGTTAAAGTGGATTTGGGTCCCTTTCAGTTTACTCTGGGAGGGATGCCTTCATTCCTTCTGTGCAGATAGATAGCTTCCTCCGCAGTTCATCAGCTTTTCTACTTCTTGAAGACCTCGCCTCAGGCATAGACCCCTTCCAAACATGGGGGAATAGATTCTACTCCTCTAGATAACTTGTTTAGCAGTTTCCTTTCTCCATGATATCCTGTCAGTACAACCAACCAGGAAAGTGGAACAAAGCTCTACCTCTTAGCAAACATCCTCTCATTCTGTTCTCTAGGAGTCCTTAAAAATAGCCAAGCAAAGCCATCAGAAATTCGTGCCAGGGATCTGTACTTGTGTTTCCCTTAAATGTGGAGAGTGTAATCCACCCATGTCATGCCTCTAAGTTCGTGTGAACTGCCAGTTGGTACAGATCACAGCTGTCCAAGGACAAGAGTGTAAGTACTACAGATGTATAGGTGTTCAAAAGCAGTTGGTCCTGACAGATAGTGATTCCAAGTGCATTGAGAGCACAAATGGTTGAAAGAGGCAATCAATTCAGGGCAGCAAATTAACAGTATGCATATCTATTCCTATTAGATCCATGCTATCACCATCTCTAAATCAAAAGGTTTTAATTAACAGCATAAAGAAATTTATGTAGCCTCTGTATAAGTGTAGGTGCTAAAATGTTAGATGTTTTGAGATGGCCCAATCTTGCATAAAGTGGTAAACGAGATGTGGTTTTTAAAATTCCACGTTGCTGTGAGAACCCAAAAGAGCCAGCATAATTAGCTGCAGTATTTAGTCAAAAGCAAACAGGAAGAAATAGATTATAAATTGATTATAGTTCTTCATCTTATTGGTTCAGGCAGATGTATTTCTCTGTAAACAAAAAAAAAGTAACTCATGCTCTTCTAAAATTATACTGTAAATGTTTGGTTTCAGAGAGGAAAGAATTGTTGCTTACATGAATAGTTCACTGGACTTTATACATTTAGATTCAGTTTCAGGTACCACTGAGGACTCCTTGTCATGGGCCAGTGGATCTTTGCCTTGGTTTTTGTTCTTTATGGTTCATATATTTTCTAGTTCTCTTTACGCTTAGATTGTCTATCATACTTGAGTGCACTTATAGTTAAAATTGAGAAGATACGGGCAAGTCTAACATGTTAGGAACTTGGACTGTAGCTTGAGTCAAACTTTAATGTTGTAAATTTGGTCTAAAGGCAGTCGATATTATTTTTAATATTGCTGACACAATTTTGTTACTGGTACTGCAGTAAATTTTAACAAATTTGTGTTTTAGGGAGGTAGTCTTAATTTCAAATTGGACATTGCCCAGCACCCTACACAAAATGGTATTAAGTGCTTTATACTAACAATTTGATCGATAGTAAATCTCTGATAGAGAATTTTAAATTAAAATTAGTATTTTCCTCCCTCCACTTCTGTAAAAACATGTAAGTTAACCTTGTAAATAAATTAACTCTACAAATTCCTAGAAAGTGATAATGCATACATAGTGCATATTTATTTTCATGGACTTGGTCTTTATTTTTTGTTTGTTTGTTTGTTTTTAGTTGCCATCGGGCATATGCACTTGCCAGAAAGAGGAACTGGAGAGAGAGAAAAAAATGACAAAGCACATCCCAGTTTGATTTTCTTAAAATTGTACTTAAGTTGTCATTAACTTTAAAAAGCAGTATTTGGGCCCAGGCAGCCGCATGATGGTTGAGGTGGCTGGATCCCACAGGGCTGACTGCACAGTTTGAGTCTCAAGTCAGCAGCTTGAAAAACATGTCAGGTGCCTGTGTGTGTGTGTGTGTGTGGCAAAATCCTGAAAAGAGGGAGGAATGGAAAAGGGATTACCCTGTGAACATGCCCCATTTGGGGAGCTTTCTCACTTTCTCTCTCTCTATGTGCCTCTCTCTGGTGAGTGCACATGCCCTCTGGTGAATTAGAAAAATGGGGCACAGAGTTAAAATAAGTCCATGGAATTTTTTAGAAAGAAGAATCCCTTACTTTACCCTGTTTTAAAATTTGAGAATATTATAGCTTTAAAAAAAAGCCTACACATCCTACCTGTACTGTCCTTAGGAGAGTGTCTTAATCCAATTTGGATGGTGAACAATTTTATTTTTCCATTTTCTGGAATTAAAGAGAATCCTGAGTAAGGGGCTGAAGATAGTTAAATAGTCAGCGAGGATCCTCCTTCCCACTGGAATCTCCAGCAACCTAGGTGGGTTGGGAGTGTGTGCAGGTTGGCAGACCTGGGTCTATCATGGATAGCTTTAGGACTTAGCTGTGGGATCACAGTCATCTTCTGTCAGTTCCACAGAATATGGCTTTCTTTTTTTATTCCAAACTGATTTGCACAATAATAAATGTAAGGAATGTTTTCATATTGATGGCTAATAGTTAAAGTATATCTTTATTATATATTATGTTAACTTTTTAGGTATATAGTCTTGAGTATTTTGAAACTTAACTCTCTCATTCATTTGTATCAGTAATTCTGGCATGAAGAATAATATTTACAAAATAATAAAGCCATAATGTGAAGACCTGATCCAAGAAGCTTAAATACCTCTGAGTTGCTTGCTAGTCTGCAACTCTTCCCCTCTTAACTCACTCTGTACACTCTTTATATGAATATAGGCCAAGAGCTGGCCCACTCCACCAAGGGACCCTTCCCCGAGCAGAGAGGGCATGGAACGGTTGTGCAGGCTTCTCTCTTTAACAAATAGATGGGTAAATTAATATTTCAGCAGTTAAGTACTGAAGTAGATGCTGACTGTCGAACAGTAATATACAAAAGCAAGAAAAGATTGTTAATGGATAGTTAATTATATTCAGCTTAATTTTCTGTCAGCTATTGATAATTTCTCCAAGAGGAGTATTTTGTCATTTTCTTATCAGGCAACTAAGATTCATGAAAAGAGTTGTATATAGGACTTAGAACCTAATTAAGGATGTGAAAAAAGGTTTAAAAGCTTCATTTTGCATTTTTGAATCCGTGCTTTTATCTGTATTTCTTAGGTGAGCTAATAAAATAAATTGAACCATCTTGAGAAATTTATCCTAGTATTTCACATGTGTAAAAAGTGCCTTTATATGAGAAGTTTTATTGTAGAACTTATACATTTGAATTAGTTTATTCTAAAAGTTACGGTAGTACAAGTTATATCATTTATTTTATAGGGTATGGTAGTACAAATTTTTTATTAATGAGAATTTTATGCTTCTGTCTCCAGGTCAGAGGGAAGAAATACCCAAATATCTATGTGAGGGACAGGGTATAAGTGTACAAGGTAGATCAGATAGATCAGAATTGCATAGCACTGCTTATGTCCCCTAGCCCAAAAGAGCACCTGTGGCCTTTTGATTTCTTTATAACTTACAAATTCATAAATATATATGTGTTTGTCCACGATGAGGTTTGATTGATCAAAATAGGAGCAGCTACTCTGGGCTCCAGAGATACTGTGAAATGATGGAACAAAATAGCCTCTCTAAGTAAGTGACAATAACAGAGAAACCTATGACAGTTTACAGAAGAAATTCCTTATTTGAGGAAAGTAGTGGGTCATTGGGAAAAGTCATGGTGTATTTTCCTATGTTTTCTATGGAAAAATGTGTCATGACTTTTCCAATGACCCAATAAATCCCCAAGTTTCCCCCAGAGTTCTTAACCTAGTGCCTTACTTGGCATTCAGTAATTGAACCACCTCTAATTCTCCATTCTCTACGCCTCATTCTGCTAAAAGGCCCTTTACACAAACTCTACAAATTATTTTTTTCTGTTAATAACAACATGCCATAAAAATGATTTTTAAATCTCTGATCTTTAAAACCAGCCATATGCTCCAAGTCATAAAGTATTGTAGCTGGGTGAGACCTTAGAAATAGCTCAGCTCATTCATTTTACAGTAGAGGCACCAGAGATACAAAGATCATTCTGGAAATCACATTATCAGCTAGTGGCAGAGCTGGGCTGAGAAGGAAGTCCCAGCCCTCAGTGAGTATTGCTCACTATCCCACACGTGGCTCACCTCCTAAATAAGACTCTAACGTGTATAAATTGGGGGTCCATACACATTATTTATAGACCCTAATATAAAGCAATACAGGGCAAAGACATACAGGGCAATTCTGTTTATTAGCAATTTGATCTCATATTAATTTTTAAGTATAGTAATTTAAAAAATCTTGGGACCACCAGTTAGTGTAATGGCTATGTTGCTGGACTCCCATGTAGCCGACCGTGGTTCGAGTCCCGGACCTGGTGGCTTAAACTCACGCTGGGTGCATGTGCATATGCGCCCAAGATCCCGAGAGGAGAACGGAGAAGGGATTGCGGCGTGGCCATCCCCCCTGGGGGGGGGGTGATTTCTCGCTTTCTGTCTCTCTGTCTCTCTCTGTCTTTTTGGCAGGCGCACACACACTATAGCAAAAACCTCTCCAAAAAAAGAAAAAATAAATCTTACTAGTGGCATGATTTAGAAAACTTTTTTTTAGAGGTTTTTGCCTTAGGCACATGTGGTCACTGGAGAGGGAGAGAGACAGAGACAGAGGGAAAGTGAGAAATTATCTCCTGGGGGAAGGCCATGCCACAATCCTTCTCCATTATCCATTCTCCTCCTGGAATCTTGGGCACATACACACATCTGGCCTGATTTTCAAGCCACTGGATCTGAGACTAGAATCATGGTCGGCCATGTGGGAGTTTAGCCATGTAACCACTACGCCATCTGCTGGCCCCAAAGCCTTCTTTTTAAAATTTCTTTCTTTAACAATAAAGAAAAGACAAAGACAGATGCCCTTGACACCGTATCATCATACTCTGATCTCTCCCCCAACCCAGCTTTGCCAACCAGGCAGGATCCGGGGTGCTGTGTGCTCAAGTCAACCTGGGATCTGATCTTAGATTTGGCTTACAGCATTGCAGAGTGGTGCCCAACCACCTGTGCCACTGCAGCTGAGCCAAGAAGACTTCTAAAAGCTACCCAGGGAAAGTTTGATATGACATCTTTTTCTAAAGACCTCTGTAGGGAGCAGAGGCATTTGTAATCATTCCAGTGCTATAAATGTATGTACTCTTTGGACATTGCATATAGATAACAGAAGAATTGACAGCTAGCTGAGGACTTTTTTTTTTTTTTTTTTTTACAAACTAGACATACATTTAAAACTCATTTCTGTCTATAGACTGTTCTGTCTACTCAAGTAGGTGGTGGAGATTCTCTGTTTGAGTGTCCTTACCTGTCTCTGTTCCATTCATTTGCAACAATGTCATGATTAGAGGGTGGGTTCTGAACTCTGATTACTTGAGTCCAAATCTGCTTCCATCACTCACTAGCTTTGGGACCTTTGACAAATTACTTAATCTCCCAGAGCTTTAGTTTCCTGATTTATAAAATGGGGATGATAATAGTACTCACTTTACTGGATTCTGAGGCTTAAATGTGACTGTCCACAAGAGCATGCAGAATGGCACCAGGCATTCAGTGAGTGCGCAGTAAAGGTTGTGCTGTTATTGCTGATACTGGTCATCACTCAAAGTCACCAAAGCCAATTCACATTATTCCATATACTGTTTAATCAACCAGGGAAGTGAGTAATGAAATCTCAGTAGGTTATCAAGAATAGTTAAAAGTAACTTTTAATACTTAAAGGAACACATTGTGTACCTTCTTTGTGTATGTCTTCGGCTTCTATACTTCAAAATACGTGCTAAGGAATTAGTTGTCTCTTGCTCATAGTCAAATGTGCTTGTTCGTGAAGTATCATCTTCTCATAATGCTCACAGTCTAATTACTACCTCTTTAAGCATTGACGTTCCCCAAGGTAGGAAGAGAAGTTGAGTAAAGTGAATTTTAACCGTGCGGTCTTTGGAGAAATCTATTTAAGAAGTGAGAAGAATATTATTTTAGACTTGATAAAAATTACAGAATTATGATCAATTCTATAACCAGAGCTCAATCTATCACTTGCGAGTCAAAGTTTACAGAAATTCGTTCTATTTCATAGCTCATTAAGTTTGGCCTTTTTGAGAGTTTTGTATTGAATTTACGTTTATTAGGGTTTCAGGCCCAGACACTGGTGGCCCAGTACTTACTTTATATAGGAAAAGTGGGTCCCTGAGCTGTGACTTTCTGAGAGATTGCCTCATGTACAAAGGACAGAGTTAGGAACTGCCTCCTAGCACCCAGGCCCCCATCAGCCTGTGATATCTTGATTTTAATGACAATATGTTGTTTGGAGACTGGCTGTCTGGACTATCCCTCCTCCTCTGCCCTGAACAGAGTCACAGCCAGAAGCCCCACAGAGACCACCTCAGAAGGAAATGAAACTTCTTTGCCTGTGAAGGTATTGGCTGAGAAGGCAATACTGGCTAATTCCTTTGCTCCTGAGAATGCTGTGGCACTGCCCCACCCCCTGGGAACCCTGATAAAGACTTCTGTGATCCTTAGGTACTTGAAAGAAAACCAAATGAGATTAAGACTTAAGAGCATTTAAAAGTCACAGCACTCCTTTCTGTCATGAAGACTTTGGCAGTTGCTTTAGGTACATTAGAGCCCAGCAGTCCTGCAGATAATCCAGAACAGAATAATAAAATTAAAAGCACATGGATCCTTTGTGTTTATTTGACTTCTCTGTCTAGAATGGCTCCTTCACCCTCACTTTTCTGTTCATCCTTTTTGTCTCTGGCTGTTAAATTGATCAGAAATCCAGTCCCTGAATAGCTCTACTACTTTCTGATCAGTCACTCTACCTCCTTCATACAGGTGACGCCAGACAATATTATATTATTTATTTGCATTTTTATGTATTTACTTGTGAGTCTGCATTACATTCTGTTGTCTCCAGCCCTTGCATGAGAGCGATTAGTGTGCATGACTTAAAGTGAGAGAAACCATGGAAAAGGGGAAGAAAACCTGATGAAGGGCACCAAGTTCTGAAAGAATGGTTTAATAGCCAAGCACACCAACCTCCAAAAGGAATCTTTGTTGCCACGCTGGTGGGGAAGCCTGTTTGCCAGTGCTAAAAGTTTATGGGGAAGGGTGTGGCAATAATTGATGTACACAGGCCTCTTCTAATGGCTATGACTGAGAAGTGAACTCAAGCCATCCAAAGACCACAAGCTATGTCTCTAGAGTCTCCATTCTGCCAAATCTTTCCTCACTGAATGGTCGTTTCAAGTTCCGTAAGGAACACTTGTTTTTTCTGAGTCTGAGAGACAGGAAGCTAGGACTCCTGGCCCATAGTAGGGGTGACTTGTCCAGCTTTCTTGGGTTGATATTTGGGACATGGTTGTCTGTCCCTAGTTCTTCTTATACAGCAATATATGCTTGGGCTGCTAAAATGGTATGTTTCCTACTTAATCTCTGTCTGGGAAGAAGGCCTGTGGAATGATTATGGCAGCCCAGGGGTGTGTACCCAGTATCATTATCTCATCCCCAGCTGCCTGAAATTTTATCACTAGAGCCTCCCTTTCATAATTTATTGCTTCTTAAAGGCTGCTGTTAAAGATACTGGGTTGTCAGGAAAGTCATGACACATTTTTGCATAGAAAAATATGCTGTAGGTCACATGTACTCACCAGAGGAAGACACACACACAGACAGAAACAGAGAAAGAGAGAAAGTAAGAAAGCAAGCTGCCAAGCCTGGGGCTCAAACTGCAATTGACCATGTAGGTGTCCAGCGCCTTAACTACCGTGTCACCTGCCAACCCCACGGTATCTTATATTTTTAATCTGTCTTACCTTTGGTCAGCATTTTCTCCTGTGCTGGTTGACTTGTTGCATTTCCTTGTGAGTTGTGTAGAAAAAGGAAGTATGTTTCAGAGGCACTGAACTGGAAAGAGGCAGAGCTTGGAGGCCTCCTAGTGGAAAGGGATCTAGCAAGCTGGCCGGAGGGACCTGGGCTCCTAAGGGAGGCAAAATCCTGACAACAGATAACAGTTTCATAAGAAAAAGCTTCAACAAAATTTACTTCTCCCCTGGGTTGGACACTTAGGAAAAGTATTCTTTATTAATAGTTTTTACCAAGCACTGAGACAACCTATTTTCTGTCACCTAAGACCCAGCCAACTCCATTAGCTCATCCGAATTTTTAAAGTTACAGTTGGGATTTTTCATCAGGTATTTGAGAAAGATGTTAGACTCCTGGAGATCTGGAAAAAGGAGAAGAATATATCTCTTTTTAGAACTCATCTAGATGGTTTCTTAATATTTTAAGATCATAGTTAAATATTTAAAAAATTCCAAACAGAATTTTAGAGGTGATTTTTAATGATGCCAGAAAGTAGCAAGTCTTAGAAACCTGAATGCTTAAAGAAAAATTGACCAAAAGGACATCATAAGATTTCATAGCAATATACATTTTTAACCTTTGAAGAGGCAAGCTAATCTTTTGGATGTCAGAGACCTTTAGTATTTGAAATAAGATATATATGTATTTTGTATAACGTATTTTATTTTTAAATAAAAACATGATTTGTTTAGAAAGTTCGGGCTCTGGTTGTTTTGTTTGCTATCTTCTTCAAATCAAGTATTTTTGGTCATGTTTTTAAGATAGTTAAGAGCTGCATCTTTCTAATACATTTATATTCTGACCTTGATTAGTTCATAAAAAGTCTGTCAAATGCCAGAATTATTAAATTGGCATTGAGATTGTGCTAACATGATGAATAATGATGGACATAAATGTACTATATTATTTTTATATGTTGTGGTTTAAGATGGTAGTAATTTTAGAATACTTGGGATGCTGTTCTCTGAGACATGTTATCTTTGTAGTCTACCAGCAGTGTTGCATATGATATCTAGTACACTGCAGGTTTTTGGCTCATAATTAGGAATGCCCTCGCAGCCCATATTGTGATTTAAGGAGTTATTAGCCCAAGTCAGCAATTTTATGAAGCATTCTATTTAAGAAGTGTAAAAGGAACTTTATGTGGTAAAAAGGGTATTTTATAATTGGCATGTGTTTAATACATTGTATACATTCACTCATATTAAGTACTTTGGTTAGTCTTCATTATTTGGTTCTCCTGGGGTTACTTAACATAGAATGTGTAATGAAGAACTCAGAAGCTTTAAAAAAGGGAGAAAAATTCGAAGAACATAAGAAATGAAGATGATTTATTAACTACTGTTGAAAGCTGCTGTAGCAGTTGGGGTGAATAAAAATTATGATTTATTAAGTATTCTATCAGTAATAAGATAAAGCCATAGTGTAGAAGTACCTCTTTTTTTTTATTATTCCAAGAATACAGAATTTATGTGACATCAGAGCTTCATACTCATCAGTATTTTCCAGAACTGTCATGATGAGGGCAGAAGAAAAACCTTCCCTTTATTCATACGTGTACAGGGTTAACTAGCTCTGGACCTTGCCAGAATAGGACCTAGAAAATATTTGTTGAATGAATATATTACCCTTTTTTTAAAGATGGCCAGAGAACACATGTCCTCACCAGAGAGACAGAAAGAGAGAACCCCCCTGAACACCAGTAGGACATGGTCATACAACAATCCCTTTTCCTCCATTTCTTTGTCCTGTCAGGATTTTGGAAACACACACACACACACACACACACACACACATACCATTTTTCAAGCCACTGGGCCAGGATCCAAATTGTGGTTACTATGTGAGATCTGGTTTTATATCGATAGCCCCTAACTACTGCACTACAGGGCTGGCCCTGAATATTCATTTTTGTACACACATGTCATTGGGAGTTACTTGGGTTAAGTGTGACACTCTTTTAAGTAGTCACATATTCCAAAAGTGGTGTTCACTCGTCTAGGGAGCCCCTTCTTCCCTGTGTTCTCATGGGCTGCAAGCCAGTGTGTTTAGATGAGGGGATTTTATTTATTTATATTTTTTACAATAGTTAAAAATTATTCAGATTTAGATCTATTGAGTAAAGAGTAATGAATGTAGAAAATATCTTTTCCAGCTTTTAAGTTGTTTTTAGAATGATTTATAAAATACAAGGTATTCATTTTCTCATGTAACTTGTAAACTTGAAGGTGGTTCATACAAAATCTTCTGAGCAACTATAACATCACTGAAATAAATGTAGATAATTGTGAGATTCTTTTGTAGGGCAACACTTACTTGAATATAAAAGTTATGTCATTTTGTTGAAAAGTCAGTCTACTTTATACTCAGTCATTTGGGTTTCAGGTGTGAGATTTTAAAATTAGGTAGGATCCTCATTCATTTCTATCTATTATTACCTAGAGTAGTGGACTGTATTTAATAAGAGCTGTCATTTTCTTATGTTTCAATTTTATACATGATATACCTAATTGAAGTTGGTTTGGTTTATTTATTTCCATCCAAGCAAAATTTGTTGAGAGATAAAGATGTTTCAATAGGTATTGCTTACTATACCCACTGAGATGAAAAGTCATTGATTAGGTGTTATTTTCCACTAGAGAAATCAGAATTTCATAAACATTTTCCACTGTAAGAAGGTGTGATATTTTGAGAACCTTCCTCTTCTGTTTCCCAGTGTAATATTGTATCTCCTGAAAAGCACTGTCTCATATAAATAATTGCATGGTAGAGAGGCTCGATAGATTTTATGAATTTGCAAATGGCCTCTTTTCAATTCTGCAGGTTACTATTAAATTAATCTTCATAAAATTTCACTTCTCTCATGTTGTCCAACTCAGAGGTTTTAGTGGTTCTCCATTTCTCACAGACCAACGATTCAAACTTGAACCTGTGTCAGAATCGCCTGGAGGGTGTGTTGAAACGCACTCAGAGTTTCTGATTCAGTAAGTCTGGATGGGCTCCCAGGTGAGGCCAATGCTGCTGGTCCAGTGACTTAATGACATGTTTTAAAACCACTTCTAGAATGAAGTCTCTCTCTCTCTTAAGTCTATTCTCTTAGCTATTTTGAAATATACATTATTGACCATGGTTGCCATGCAGTACAATAGATCACTAAAACTCCCTCTTCTGGTCTGACTGAAACTTTGTACCCTTTGATCGACACCTTTCCTTTCCCCATTCCTCCTTCATCCCCCCAGTCTCTGGCAACCCCTTTTCTACTCTGTTTCTATGAGATCCACTTTCCCAAGTTCCACATGTAAGTGAAATCATACAGTATTTTGTCTTGTTGTGCCCACCTCATTACACTTAGTATAACATCCTCCAGGTCCACCTGTACATGTGTAGCACATTTTCTTTACCCATCTATGCACCGATGGGCACTTAAGTTGCTGCCTTATCATGGCTATTGTGATGGAGCTGAGAATGCAGATATCTCTTTGGCATACTGATTTCAGTTCCTTCGGTTATATACCCGAAAAAGGGATAACTGGATCATATGCTAATTCTGTTTTCACTTTTTTGATAAGCCTCCATACTATTTTCCAAAATAGCTGCAGTAATTTACATTCCACCAGCAGTATACAAGGATTCCCTTTTCTCTACATCCTCACTAACACTTAATTCATCTTTTTTTTTATAATGGACTTTCTAACAGGTGTGAATCGATCTCCTTGTGCTTTTAATTTGCATCTCCCAGATGGCTAAGAAGTTGAGTTATTTTCATGTATCTGTTGGCCATTCATATATTCTCTTTGAAAGTTTCAGCCCCTTAGATTGGCATCCATAGTCTTCTCCCAGTCTGCCTCAGTGCTTCTTGAGTCGTATCTCCTAGCATATCACCAGGAAAGATTCTGCCTTCCCGACACTTGCACAGTCACTGCCTCCAAACACAGCTGATTTAGTGCTTTGCCTTGTTACTTCATTTCTTGCAAAAGGAGTGTCCTCTTACTCATGAAAAATCCAATTCCTCATGAAGCTCTCAATATTCTCTAACTTTACTGATCTCCCTTCTTCAGAGTTCTATATCTTTTATTATTTCTATCTTTGGCCTATTTATCATTAATTTTATGGACATTTTGTTATCTTCAAGTACGTTTTAGACCCACCCCCACAAGAGTGTGGAGGCATGTTTTTATGTCTCATGTATTCACAGCCCAGAGTTCTTTTTAAAAAAAACTATTTGGGGACCAGCAGTTAGCGTAATGGCTATGTCACTGGACTCCCATGTAGTCGACCACAGTTCGAGTCCCAGACCCGGTGGCTTAAATTCACACTGGGCACGTGTGTGTATGTTCAAGATCCCAAGAGGAGAATGGAGGAGAAGGGGTTGTAGTGTGGCCATCCCCCTTGGGGGGTGATTTCTCACTTTCTATCTCTGTGTCTCTCTCTGTCTTTCTGGCGAACACACACGTCCTATAGCAAAAACCTCTCCAAAAAAAAGAAAATAATAATAATAAAAATAAAACATAAAAAAGGGAACTATTTAATTTAATTTAATTTAATTTACTTATTTTTAAAATTTGATCAGAGAGGGACAGAGTGAGAGCAAGAGAGAGAGAGAGAGAAAGTAAGAAAACAAGCCGCTGGGTCTGAGATTCTAACTGCGTGAGAGTTATGTGAGAGTCTAGCATTCTTAACCACCACGCCACCTGCCAGCCCCCACAGCCCAGAATTTAATAGTGGAAAGTGATATATCTTTGACATAACCCAGCTGAGAAGTAACAAGTATTACCAAAATTCTTACAGCCCAGTCAAATTATTAGGTCATCAAGAAAGTCATGATGTACTTTTCTGTTTTCCTATGCAAAAATGGAATCATGACTTTCCTGACAATCCAACATAAGGCAATATGGCTGAGTAGAAATGCTTCTGAAACTGTCTTTTCACATCTGAAATGGAGCTAATAATTCCTTTGTACAGAGTTGTAAGAATTAAAATAGAAAATGTATGTGAAACTCTCAGCACAATGCTTGACATGTATATTATTCAATAAGTAGTATTTTTTATTAGCAAGTAGATGTTGCTTGAAGTAATAAACTTGAACTTTTGTTAAGAAATGGGATTAGGTTGAACTGGCCCCATGGCTACTGGATAAAGGAGCCAGCCCCTACATGACCAACCATATGGTTCAAGTCCCAGACTTGGCAGCTTGAAAAACACATGTGCATGTGTGCCCAGAATCTTGACAGGATGGGGAAGTGGAGGAAAAGGGATTGTAGCAAGACCATGCCCATTGTGTGTGTGGGGGGGGTGGGGGGTGCTTTCTCCCTTTCTCTTTCTTTCTCTCTCTGGTGAGTTCATGTGCCTTGTGACAAATTTAAAAAAAGAAAAGAAATGCAGTTTTCGGTGGCACAGCAGTGGAATGTGGCACTCCAAAAGGCTGACGAACTTGGAAAGATTCCCTCTTCACATCAGAGAACTCCCTGGGTATATTAACCTATGATCCGGGGCCAGTTAAAGCTGGGGTTAGATCACAACATGAAGATGCCGTTGAAAGTGCTGTATCTCTGTTTCTCAGCTTCTCTCTGTCTCTCTTACTCATGGAGGAAATAAATAAAATATACTTTAAAAAATCAGGTTGGTAAGTAAATTGGGCCCAGAAAGTCATTTCCAGGGAAGAAAAGGAAGTTTTGGCTGCAGTATTGTTGTGTGGACCAATAGCTGGTATTTTCTATTGTTACCTCCCTTTTTAATTGTTGCCCCAATCCCTGCTTACTGTGGCAGGAAAGCAAACATTCTTTTCCCTTGTTCTTATTGTTATCCCACAGAAGTGATGCTCATCCTTAGAATAACTGTAGAGAAGGTGTTGAACAGAATGGCTTCTCATTCACTCATCAGTGTCCGTTACCTCTGGCTTTTTGGCCTGGTGTCCCACAAACGCTCATATTTGAGGAGAGGAAAGAAAGCTGGGGAGAAGAATGAAGTCTGGAAAAATACCTTTGAGACCTAGAGAGAACTGTTTTGTGAACTGAAAACATTTCATTCAGAGATAGCTTATGTGTATAAATTTAGCTCAATAATTAGGCATACCGTGCTTTCATTTTAGGATGTGTCTACACCCTTTGTGGTAATATCCGCTGATCGTTAGAGCTGCTGTGACTTTAACTACGCTGGCAGCAGATTCCGAGTGCATTTAAAACAAGAATTGAAGAGTGAAATGGAAAACTGAATTAATAATTTGTTCTTGGTTGGTTTTAATCTGTTCTTTATTAACTTTGTAGTTTATGCCTGGAGGATTAGATTTGGGAACAGAAAATCAACTAATGTTCTCACAGTTTATTTCCTCTTACTGAAACACTATACTCTTGAAGACTCTACTCTTAAAAACTTTGGCTGCTTTTAGTTTTAATGTAAGAGATGGCGTATTCTTTTGATTCAGCCTAAAATAATAGAAAGCTTTTAATGTGTGATATTATTTTTAAGTTTTAAAATTAAAATTTTATGTTAGAATTTAAAGCAAGAATTATCTAATAAAAACAGATTAATATAGACAAGTAAAGGTAATTCTTTGCTAAGCACAAGTATATTTTGGCCTCCTTTTTTCCCAAGCTGTTGTTAATTCCCCCCAGAACTATATTTTTCTATCTTAAAATGTTAACTCTGCTTGCCTTTGGTGTTAAGGAAAATAGAAAAAGTTAAAACCACAAGATATTTTTCTTTATTTCCCATGCCTTGCCAAATGTTTCTAAAATTGATCAAAAACAAACGATTATAATTTCACAAAGTTAGGAAAGCATTCTATTATAATATATAGCATGATAAGATGAACTGAAATTCCGAGTTTTAAAACCAGTTGCATCTGAGGACTTGGGAGGTGGTGATTCTATATATCTGTTTCTTTCTTCCTGCTTAATTCTTTAAGAGTCCCATTAGAGTATACCTGTAAGTTTGGAAATTCAATGTATTTGCTTCTGTGGTTGTAGTTCTCCACCCACCTGTGATCTGGAGAATTACACTCAAGATTGTAGTAAGGGAAATTTAGGCATATAAAAGGGATTTTTTTTGAGGACTGGGAAGACATCTGGCAAACTATACTACTAGGTATTAATCTGTATCAACTGTAGATTCCTCATTTGGAAAACTATTCTGGATGTATTCATTCTTGATGCACAAAAGTTTTGAACTACTCTACTTTTGAGTGATGTGGTAATAGAGATTTAGGATTTTACAGCCAAATATGCCACAGGTACAATTAAGTTAGTTTCCACTGTCATACTTAATTAGTATTAGCTGTCTTTTTCTGTCATACTTTTGAACCCATGCTGTTAATCATCCTCCATCTTGTGTTTTCTCTTGGACAGAGGCAATGCTAATGGTGCAAAGATAGAGGGCAAAAGAATAGCAGAGTGGGATATGTACATTGCACAAGTTAGATTATAGTCCCCTTAGTAAGAACTGACTGTGCTCATCAGTAGTGTCTGACCAGCACACTCCTGTTCTTCCTGGGACCTTGAGAGGTGAAATTCAGACATAAGGACTGGTGCATAGACAGATCACCTTTCCCTTGACCTGCCAGTCACTTGGGCACATGCTATGACATTTTAGAATTCCTGAGGGAGAAAGCTGTCTAGTTACATGATTGGTTAGTATATTTGTGGGCCTTTGGTTCTCAATAGAATTGCTCAAAAGCTGTTTCAGGAAGTAGTGCCTTTGATTGATTTGAAATTTCATGCATCACCATAGCGTTGCTAGTGTTTTCCAAAACACTTGGGGATTTTTGCAGCCAGCACTTTCAGAGGCTGACATGAAGGTGGTAAACCAAACTGGCAGAGATGGAAGTTCTTTATCCACCTCAAGGTGAGGTTATTAGTCCTGTACTACACTCCAGAGTACCCTGTCTTCACAAACCCCAGGGGGCACAGAGCACATTAGTAGCCATATAAGAGCACCTCTGTGCATTCCAGAGTTTTTCATGTTATAGAATAAGATCCCAAGTTAGAAACTTCTTTTTCAAACAAAATTTTATTTTCATATGTAAAAAAAGAATTTCATTCCTTTCCTCTTAAACTTCACCCATTAATTTTCAATTATATTTGGTTTATGATAACAGTTACAATACCAGACTATTTTTTCTTTAGGTTTTAAATAGAGGCGACAATTAAGACCACAGGTTTACTGAAAAATACAACTTTTTCATTATATTTTACAGTGTGCTCCCTGTTTTCTTCTAGTAAAATGAATTTGCTATTATTGTTGTTGTCCAAGACTCATTTACTGATTTTTTGTATGGTTTGAACCATACATAATTAAAGCTACCAAGGACTAGATTTTTAAAATCCCATCTTTGCATAGATTTTGTCTCCTCTATCTGCAATTTGAATTCTAGAATGCTGAAAAGTATGCAAGTAAAGACAGCACACCACTTGTTGAGTCTTCACTTCTTGCTTAACACTATACTAAGCACTTTACACATACATTCTCATTTAATTCTTAGAATAACCTCAAAATGTGGTATTATTGTATTTTTTTCTTTTTTCTTAATTTTTATTATCATCATAATCTTCTTTATATTACATTGGATAAGATATAATTTTACAGTATGTTACATTGCTTTTTCAAAAGGGAATGCCATGCATGTCAGTCAATATCTTTTCTATGTTTTTCCCAATCATTATTATTATTCTAATTATTTTTTAAAACAGTCAATCACTATTTCTCATTTTGCTTGTAAAAAGACTTTACCCATTATGAAATATTTCTCAGACCAATCCAGTTGAGAATACTATACATGTCATCATCAAGAGGTAATAAGCCATATCTGTTTCTCACTAACGTCCTGCCTCTCTATTGTTCTCTTGCTATCTTTCTCTATCCTCTTCTCCTCACCACCCCCCCATTCCACACTGTCCTATTCTCGTTAAGTGCTTTCACTGCTTTTATGTCCTCCAGTTTTTTGCTCTCTACCATAGAGTGCGGGTAGTCAATTGCCAAGACATGGAACCAACCTAAATGTCCACAAACTGACGAATGGATTGGAAAAGTGTGGTATATATACTCTATGGAATACTACTCAGCCATAAAAAATAACAAGACCCTGGAATATGATAGAAAGTGGTCAGATACGGAGGATCTATTGCTGAGTGAAGTAAGCCAGGCTGTGAAAGAAAGATATTGTATGTATCCACTCAATATATTGTTTTCATTTTATGCAGAGGGAGTTGAGCATCAGGCCAATTGCTAAGGGTTACACAACTCCTGTGTACTTCACTGGAAATTTGATCTCAGATCTGTCTGAACCTGGCACCTGTCTTCCTCTTACGTATTCTTTCCCAGTAGGCTTTCTTCACCCAGTGGGACTTGGGCATTCTTGAGAATCTTCCCTTCAATGAAGAGCTAGGATTCCTGCTATTGTCTCTCTTCTGCCTGGGAAGAAAGTAGTGGGAAACAAAAGAGTAATGTTGGCACTGTTTTGTCCCAGCTTGCGGCAAACAACGTGCTTTCATTCAGAAAGTAAAACCTATATTCCGGTTATTTGGACAAGCCTCTCCTCAGAGTAATATTGTACTCTACTGTAAATGCTATGCTCATTAGCCTATATTCATGCATACATCCATACCTTAATAATATGTATATGCATAATATATACATGGTTTGCGTATGTCTATAATTATCTAAAATAATGCTTTAAGCATTAGTGGCTATAACTGGGAATTCTGAAAAGTTATTTAAATCACAATGAAGAGAAAGATGACAGTCACCGAAAGAAACACCAATCTAAATTTGCTTCCTTTTTTCCCTCTAGTGTTGGGGCAAGTATAATTCTTAAAATTCTAGAACACATAACCTTGCAATTATTTAATATTAAAGTATGACTATATGAACACAAATGAAGCTGAGATTTTAAATTTACAGTGAGGTGTATTACCATAAAAGATGCTGTGAGTCAGTGTAAAACGTTGTTACTGACTTTACACTCGAGTGTTGTACAGAAGTGACAATAAAGGCTCTGATTAATTGGTTCTAAGAAATAGAGACACTCAGATAGTATAACTCTTTCTAAAGTATGTGTAAATGTAGTGACAAAGTAATCGTTCACACTTAAATGCTTTTTAAAATTTTGTAATGCTATTTTCCTTTAATGAATCAGATTAAGAATAATTTCTTTCTTCAAGTGTTTAGAAGTACCACCCTGTATAAAGCATTGGAGAGACAAGAATAAGCAGGACAAGAGTAGCCATGCCAGCACGGAACCCACAGGGTCACAAGTAAACAGGCAGGGTAATAAACAGGGATGCTGGGAGTGTGTGGGAGGAACAGTCAAGTCAGGTTTAGAGATGGAATGACAGGCTTGGGAGGTTTCAGGAACATGTCCAAAATGAAGCCACATGTTAGGGAGACCATAGGATGAATGAGAGTTAGCCAGCTGCAGGGCAAGATGAGAGTGCTCCAGGACAGGGAAGGGAATGTGTGAAGGCTCTGAGGGCAGCCAAAGCACTGAGTGTGGCTCAGAAGAAAGTGCTAAGAAATGGGCCACAGAAGCAGAGCAAACGACAGGATCTTGCCAGCTGTTTAGACTTTATCCTGAGATCATTAGGAGCCATGTGAGGGTCTTACATTGAGGAAAGAATACTAAATTTGCATTTTCAGATAAGACTAGAGTCAGGAAGGTATGCTAAAAGGCTGGCAGTCATCCAGATGAGAGGTAATGGTCTAGATGCACTAAGGGGAGGTAGAGAATGAGAATGAGAACGTGAACACAACCTTGAGATATTTTTTAAAAAAGACAACAGGATGTTGTAAGCACTGATAGGAAGGGTGAGGGAGGGAATGTGTCAAAGACATTGCTGGGGTTCTTGGTTTGGACAAGGGGCTGGGTGATGGTCAGGATCCCAGGTGAAGACGAGGAGTGCAGAAGTGTGATGGATTTGGTTTGGGGTTTCTTGCAGTAGAGGAGAAAGATGTCCCAGTGACGATCTCTTGGAGACAATTAGAAATACACAGCAAGCAATGCAAAGAGAAGTGCAGAATATAGATACCAATCTTGAGACCATCAAACCACAGAAGTAAATAAGATCTCTCAGGGATAGAATTTTTACAAGAGGTGAGGGTCTAGAAGGCTGAGGAACAATAACATGGAAGGGATGTATAGAATAAGGGGAGAGGGAAGGAACAGAGGTACAGGAGGAAAACTGGCAGATTGTAGCACCTGAAGGCTTTAAATATTTTTATAAATATTTATAAATAAATATTTATAAAATGAGTCTCAGCAGTGTCAAATGCTGCTGAGAGGCGAGATAAAGACTGAGAATTGTCTTTTGGACCAGGTAATAAGTAGGTTGAAAGTGATTCCTACTTGGGCAGATTCGATGGAGTATTCAACACAGAAGCCATACTGCTAAGGAAACAGACAAGAGGTCACTGTGAATGGGAGAGGAGTGGTGGTATGGTTGCTGCAAAATGACAAGGGGCAACAAGAAGACTGGGTAGATAAATAGAAAGCTCATGGGACACTGCTGAGCACATAGCTGCTGGATTTGTGATGGCCTGTCTGCTTACTAGTTGACTTTTGCTGAGCAGGATTCAGCCATACTGCAATAAATGGAGAAGGCAGGCAAATAGATTGACCTAGACTTGAACTTTTCCTATGTGTTTGGGAGAAAAGGAAGACAGATTTGAGAATCTGATACAAGAGATCATTTGTTCACAAGAATATAATTCCATGCAATTTAGGTTAAAGAGTCAGAGGGTAGAAGGTAATATTTATCGTAAGAGAAAAGGGGGCCCAACTGGTGGTATGATGGTTAAGATGACTAGATTCCACATGGCTGGCTGTGAGATTCAAGACCCAAACCCTGTAGCTTGGAAAGGTGTGTGTGTGCATGTGTACCCAAAATCCTGAAAGGAGGGAAGTCACAGAAGAAGAGATTATAGCATGACCAATCCTGATGGGGAGTGATTTATTCCCCGCTCCCCACACTTCCCCCCAGCCTCTCTTGTGAGCACATGTGCCCTCTGGCAAAATTAAAAAAAAAAAAAATGGCAAAAGGAGATATGTCATAAATGTGGATCAAGAAGCATAGCCAGATCTTATGAATTCCAAATCTAGAAAATACAAAGAACCAAAACAGCTCTTCCTCACTTCTTATCCCAGTCTACTTGGTCTTCTGTCTTTAGATATATCTACTTTACTCTTTCCTGCGCAGACAAGCTCTCTGTGAGTCAGTAATTATGTTTACATGGCCAATGAGTTTAAGCACCAATAGTTTCTAATAAGCATTCAGAGGCTCAATTCCAAATTCCCAGAATAGAGACTCAGGCCCAGCTTTAGTTAGGTGTCTAATCAGCGATGGCCAGGGGGTGGAGTATTGATTTTTAGTACAATCGTAGCCATGTCTCAGAGCCTCCTGAGTGACAGAAGGGAGGGGATTGCTTGGCTGCACAGAGGCCTTCCAACCTCTCTGCCACATCCAGACGTCTGCTTTGTTTATGTTGTTGGAAATTTCTCTGCTGTAGGCTTGCTTCTCAGAGGCAGACTGTGGGATTCTTCTATATATTCACTGAAGAAAGCTCTGCCTTTTCAAAATGACAGTTCACTAGCATTAGAATCTTCATATTTTTCCATTAACTCTGATACGAACATGCCTGAGAAATATCAGTTCAGGAACCAAACTTACTTGCCCTTCTATTCACCATTTAACTGCTGTATAATGTGATGAGGTCTGCACACTGAACTTTAATGGTGATCAATTAAAACATTCACACACATAGACTCACACCAAAATATGATTTCAAATTTACAAAATACTTGGGACTTATCATTCATCTTTTGAAATCCTAGCTTTCCATCAAAACCCTTTTTAAACTTGTCTGTTCCATAAATTTTCACTTTTTCTTATAGCCTGCCAACAGAAGATCATTTCTGTCTGTATTTTTTTTTACTTGTTTTACTTAAACCTCTGTATTTTTTACATTCTTCCTGTTAAAGGAAGCACATGCAAAAACAATGAGATAAAAGGACTCATGGTTTTGTTGCTTATTTACATGCCAACCCTGTGGACATACCCAGTGGCTTTGAGCTTCTGTCTGCCATCTGAAAAAGCGATGCTAGTACCTACCTTTTATGGCTGTTGGTAGGAGCCAGTGAGTGAACAGATGCAAAGCTATTTGCATGTTAGGAAACCTATGCACAAATACTGATTATTTAAGGAAATAGTTTAAGGATGAAAGACCAGGTTTCTAATCCACTGTTGGCTACTTGGTAGTATTCATGGTAAGGCAGTGGGAGAATTACTGTTATTCATGTCTTGAGCATGTCATGTGTTGTTAAGTTTCTATCACTGCTGTAATAAATTATCACAAAAACAGTGACTTCAGACAATACAAGTTAATATCTCATTGGCTTAGAGTGAGAGTGGGTTTGTTTGTTTCTCTGCACCGTGTCTCATAAGGCCCAAAACAAGATGTCAGTTGACTGGGGCTCTTATCTGGAGGCTCAGAGCAGAATCTGCTTACAAGCTCATTCAGTTTGTTGGCTAAATTCAGTTCCTTGTGACTATAGAAACAAGGTCCCCATATCTTACTGGCTATCAGCCGGGAGACGCTCTGCTACCTAGACCACCTGTATGCCTTATCACCATTGTTTCCTCCATTTTTTTCCCATTCATTCATTTTTTTCATTTAGACAAAAATTATGTATAGTTATGATATATATCATTATGTTTTGAAGTATAAATCAAGCTAATTAACACACTCATTATCTCAATACTTTGTGTGAATGTGTGTGTTGTGAGAACACTTAAGATCTACTGTTACCAATTTTCAAGGATACATATTGTTATTAACTATGCTGCCTAATAGATTTTTTAAAAATATGGAATGCTTTATGAATTTGCATGTCATCTTTGCACAAGGCTATGCTGACCTTCTCCATATTGTTCCAACTTTAGTATATGCACTGACAAAAGAATGTGGCTTCTCCGTGTTCAAATCAGTAACATCCCAACAAGTCCTTGCTAAAAGAATCTCTGACTTGTCCTTTTGTCATTAATGTCAAGGTTGAGAAAGCCTGGGTTAAACCGGTGACCTTTCATGGTTTTAGTAACTTCATTTGCAAATAAGATATTCATGTATTATTAGTGACTTTTAGTAGTGAAGATCTTCCTTCCTGCCTGAGACCTAAGTCTCTAAGTTCTACAGCTAAATGAAACAAAGAATAAACTTTTCCTGGTGATATTTTAAAAAGCAAAAAATAGAAAAACCCTACTCTGTATATATGGATTGTCAGAAAAGTCATGACTTGTTTTTCTAAGTTTCTCTATGCAAAAATGTGTCATGACATTCCTGATGACCCAATACTTGTCTGTTTTTATATGTAACACACATATCATAGGAAAAGAGCGTGCTTAACCTCTGGAATACGCTGTTAGGGGTAACAAATACTCTGTTTCTGTGAAAGGTTGAGTAGAATTTCTAATTTTCTTAATTTTCTAATTTTCCAGTGAACTTTATTCTGGAGATTATAGGGGAAGAAATGACTTGAATTTGGGAACTTGCTGTTATTATGTATGTTGAAATACAGTGGTAGTCAAGATAACTATCCATTACAGTTACTCTTATAGAATTTACCTACATTGTATTGGGAGTATATGATTTGCAAGGCCTGAAATGTTTTTGCTCTCATCATTGTTACTAATGAATAGCATATAAACTTGCAAATATTATATAATATTGTATGTTTTGCTTCTTCCCATCTCATAGACATATCTAATAATTTTGAATATAATTTGGAATACTCTTCAACTACTACTTTCTCTACTACAGCTTGACTCTATCACCTCCACCCCAGTTTTAGCTATTTGAATCATCTTTCTCAATATTCAAGACTCTATTTAGTCATTGTTGTATTCATGGAATTTATCATTTTGATGATTTGGTAGGTGTCATCAACACCTGCATTCCCAAAGGGTACTGCAGGATAACTGATTAGACTGATATTCAAAGAAGGAGGGAAGAATCTGAGCACATTTCTATACCTCCCACTCTTTTAGCTATTTGGAGAGATGGAAAACAACAAGATACAAACACAATAATAACCTATAATGGTAAATCACTATAGGTTAGGCAGGACAATGATATTTGGACATCTATCAATATTATGTGTTTAAGAGACTTAATAATTGATTATATGATTACATGATATACTTGCTAAGTATTGGTAGCATATATGAGATGATGATCATATTATAATAGAAAATATGGGGTTGTTGGGGATGCTTTTCTGCATAGAACAGTAAGTCATGACTTTTCTCACGACCCAATACATTTGTTGTATTTAACAGATTATTGACTTATGTAAGTATCTATAAAAGTTGGAATGAGAATGATTTCCACTGAGTCCTTTTTGGGTCATTAAGTTATAATTTTTATTTATTTATTTATTTAGAAAGAGATTTTTGTTAAAGGGCATGTGCACTTGTTGGAGAGACAGAGAGAGAGAGACAGAAAGCAAAAAATCACCCTCTTGTGGGGGATGGCCATGATGCAGCCCATTCTCCTCTGGTCTCCTCTCAGGATTTTGGGCATGCATGTACACACGCCCAGAGTCAGTTTTAGGCTGCAGAGTCTGGGACTCAAACCATGATCTATTACATGTGAGTCCAGCGATGTAACCATTATGACATCTGCTGGTCCCTATAATTTTTGATAAATAGTCATTGAGAGAAACACTCAGGCATTTAAATTAAAAGGAGGAAACAAAAGGTTTGTTTAGTTTTGTTTTTTTTTTTTTGTTTTTTTTTGTTGTTTTTTGTTTTAATTACCAGTGGGTATGTGTGCTCACCAGAAAGAAAGTGAGAAATCTGCAGCCCAAGAGGATGTCACATCCCAATCCTTTTTCCTCCATTTCTCCATCTCGTCAGGATTTGGGGTACACATACTCACACACATACACATATACTTGGTATGTTTCTCAAGTCATTGGGGCCAGCATTTGAACCATGGTCGGCCATGTGGGATCCAGTTCCCTGCACAAAAGTACTTTACCACTGCACTATGAGGCTGACCCCAAAACATTTTAAATTCAGTTCATATCTGGTATCTCTTTAAATCAGAACTAAAAACTGAGAAGATAGTTTACAACAAAATTATGTTTTGTTATGTGATCATTTGTTAAACTTTACACATTTGTTTTCATGAAACTCTTTAAAATAAAGGAACAGTGATAACTACTTCTTCACAGACTTTGTGATTAAGTGAGATCAGTTTTAAATGTAATTGGCATCTTTCAAGGGTTTGGACAAAATCCAGCTGGTTTCCTGTGATCTCAGGTTGCTAGGATGGAAAATCTCTTCTGTCAACTGCCACTTTGCTGCAGACTAGATTGCATTCTTGAGCACCATATTCAAAATCAAGCTACATAACAGGTGAAAACTAGTTAAGGCTTTTCTTCAATTTTGAGATGACTGTTACCCAAATCTTGCTTTACAACTTCATAATTCAGAGCATTGTGCTGAAGATATTTTGAAAAATCTTGCAGAAACTTTACCAGTAAAATACGGGAAAATGCTGAAAATTCTCTATGAAGAATTAGTTGATCTGGAGAAGAGGGATTTTGATTACAACCAATCAGCATTTACATTATAGAAAGAACCTCTATAAGCAGCATTGCCTCAGAGTCAAACATCACCAGATTATGCTTCTTGCTGTGTTTAAATGTATTTAATAATGGCATTTTGTAGTGAGAGTCTGGGCCAATGGCTAGAGGGACCCAAGAATTAGAGATCATACAAAGAAGACAATTCCTTTACAAGAAATGGTTGGTTAGTAGGTATCCTGAGAACAAAGTTGAGATCTGAGACTGAGTTTCAAAGAATACCAATTAAGTATTCCCTAGTAGTCAGGGTCTAAGCTTGAGCAGGGCCCAGTACCCAGAGGTTCAAGTCAGGGAGAGGATAAAAAGCAGAAGTAAAACGAGAATTGTAGTAGTTAGTACCATTGATAAGATTATCACATAATCTACACCGAACACTGGCGAGCTCCTTGTGAACAGAATTTATTGCAGAATAGGGCGTATAGCTCTAGGTGTCCAGATATTTGTACGAGGAAGGAACTCTTCAGCACGGTGCGAAGGAATGGGTGGACAGGGGTTTGGTCTGGAGAGTCCAGTACTAGAGCAGTTCTACCCTGCTTTGTCCAGAAGAATCTCCAGTGTTTTACATTTTACCTGGCTGATGGTCTGCTTTCTTCTGTGAGAGCATGTGCCCCAGAAGCCAGCCACTGCAGTAGAGGGCTGAGGTCCCCAAGAAACCCTCACCATTGCCCATTCTAAGCATTTGCAGTCCTGCATCTGATTGATCGGATTTCAGGGCCTTGGGTCTTTTTCAGTAAAATCCAAAGGTGAGCAGTTAGTTGTGGGGATGGGGTCCTTCTAAGATGAGGTTAAATTAGCAGGTAGGAGGGACAGATTCCCTCATAAATCCTAACAGAGCAACCTGGCAGAAGTCAAAATACTCTCCTGGTTTGGAGAAACATTTTAAACAAGAATATTTTTAAATCAAGTTAGGGAGTCCTAAGTCAAGGACAGTGTTTTATATTCAGTACTAGAAAGTAAAGTATTTTCTGTCAATGATAGAAGGTCATACTTCTCTATTTGGAACAACAGTCTTGTTTCCAGAAATGAAGTATATGGAATGACAATATTGTTCAAACAATGAAAAGAAAATATATAGTACAAGAGAGTCAGTTTATATGGAAATTGATAGCTGAAGGTAATAAGTATACTGACTTATTTTAAATAATATTTGGTGTAGTTATATTAAAACTTGGGAAAGTTGTATTCTTTCACTAATACATATGTTTTCATATTTGAAGGAGAGAAGTTTCATATTTGAGAAACAGAAATTGAAACTCAGCTATGATACACTATAAAAGTAGATAAAATCTAAACATTTCAACTAGTGTTACTAGTTTTTCTTACCCGAAGTACAGTATCTAGTGAGAATACTATTACAAAAATAACTTTTAACCAGCGCCCTTCTTAGCAAGGTAAAGCTGTTTAATTTAGACAACAAAATGGGATGCACATATTGGAGTAAATCAGTTTTTACGAGCACTATGGATAAATTTTATAACAGATAAAATGTCTTCCGTAATATTTGAGGTCATATTTTTATCCAAAAAATATTACATATGCTTCTTTGGTGACAATATTTATTTAAATAATTTATGTTATTTTAAGCAAATAATTTACTTTTCAAACAAGGTGGAGGAAAACTACATAAATTGTTCCATAGTGTTGCTGTCTTCTGAGGGAATCCAGAAACTCTTTACTATATATCTATTTTTTTTTAACTGTCTGTGTGCCCTCCCACACCTGAGCTCTACACACCAGTCAGTAACAAAATACCTTGAGTTTGATTTTTAAACATAACTGAATGGCTCTTCCAAGAGAGGTAAGACGACTGCAGGTCTCCTGGCTTTCTACTCCTTTATGGGAGCCTCTCAATCACTGTGACAGCTCATCACATGCTCCACAGTCACTCAGAAAGCAGGACTTCCAGCAGACCTTGGCAGACATCTCACTTGACTTTGTCACATCGCCACCTCTAACTGGGGGGAGGCCGAGAAAGTACACATTTTGCTTTACAGCTTCTGTTCCAGAGACAAGCAGGGGAAAAGCAGATTTGGAGGTGGAATAAATCCATCTATACTCCCTGCGGTAGGTAGAATATATATTCATGTTTTTCCTGTTGGTATTAGGTTTTGCAGCTTTGTGTAGTTTTCTTGAATGCTAAAATAAATTGACCTCTGCTGACAAACTTGGTATTTTTTTTTTTCCTCTTAAATTTATGGAGGTCTTTGCCTGGTTTTTAAGCTATGAAATAGCTGAACAAAATCAGAAGCCGTTGTACTCCATGCTAATAAGTAATGTAGTCTGTTTTAACAGGTCGCTGCATCTGGCATACTTTTAATTAAAGCTGGACACTTACCACCTAGAAATTGTAGGATGAGTGAATGCTGATTATCTTTTTATATCATTTGAAAAGAAAAATATCAGCCATTATCAGATTTTAAAGCTCTACCATAATGGTTAGAGTAATGCATTTGCAGTCCCAGGCAGTATTTGCCCTTATTTACAAAACATCTCGGATGATCTTCAGTCATAGAAAATATGGTTTTCTGGGTGGTAATGGTCCAAGCATAGTAGATGTTAGTGCTTGGCTTAAAAATGGTATTGTATCACACATAGTTCAAAATAATTATTTGCTATTTTCCATAGTCATCTTAGTAACATAGAAGTCTAAATGAAAGTATAGGAAGGAGTGCTTTGAAAAATGATCAATATAGCTGTACCTTTTTTGCACATGTTTAACAAGAAACCGATATTATCAATTTAGGGGCATTTTTAGAGTGTTGTTGACATTTAAAATAGTATATTGAGCAATATGTCTTTTTAAAATAGCCACAAAATTAAAGTATTATGGTGCTCTTTTGGTGATGAAATGTCATCTATGATGAAAATGAAAATACAGAGGAGCTAGCCTTTATCTTAGTGATTAAAGGGGCCTGATCCCACATGGATGACTGTTGTTGAAAACCCAGTTTTGGTGTCTTGAAAAACATGCCAGGCACATGTGTGTGCATGCCCCAAATTCCGCCAGTATGGTGAAATGAAGAGCAGGGACTGTATTGTGACCACTCCCCATGGGAGGGTAGGTGTTCTTGCTTTTGCTCTCTCTCTTTTTGGATGAATATACTCATCCTCTGGCACATTAAAAAGAAAGGGAGGGAAGAAGAAAGGGAGGGAAAAAGGAAGGAAGGAAGGACTTAAAAGAAAAGAAAAAAAAAGGAAATGCTTAGATCCTGAACCTCGAAAACTGTAAAAGAAAAGGTCTTGACTCGCTACAGTTAATTCACTTGCCAAGAAACAAAAGAAAAGAATATAATTTTTAAAAGTAACTATCCTTGACTTTCTCATTTTTTTTTTTTCTTTTTTTTTTTGGAGAGGTTTTTGCTATAGGGCGCGTGCGCTCGCCAGACAGACAGAGAGAGACAGAGAGATAGAAAGCAGGAAATCACCCCCCAGGGCGGATGGCCACGCCGCAATCCCTTCTCCTCCATTCTCCTCTCGGGATCTTGGGCACGCACGCACACGCGCCCGGCGTGAGTTTAAGCCGCCGGGTCCGGGACTCGAACCGCGGTCGACTACGTGGGAGTCCAGCGACATAGCCATTACGCTAACTGCTGGTCCCATCATTTTTATAAAATTCACACTAATTCCTCTTCATTGATCACTAATTATGCTTTCATACTTAGTTACTTCACTATTAATAGTGTTAATAATTAGTAATACTATTAATAACATCTTAGTATTTGTAAAGTCTAAAAAGGGAATCTAAAAGAACAAAAACTTTAGTCTTTATAAGCTTAACAAACTGGTAAACAAATTCTTAAAAGATGGCGTATTTCAATTAAAAAAAACAGATGTAGTAAAATTTTGAAGTCACAGAACGGCAAGCATGAGTTGAAGATGGTCTGGGCTTGCTTTTTATTATAAATATTACTCAATTAATTAATATCTTTTGAAAGGAGACACTAATTAAGAATCACATCTGGGACCAGTGGTTAGCATAATAGCTATGTTGCTGGACTCCCATGTAGTCGACCGCGGTTCGAGTTCCAGACCCGGTGGCTTAAACTCACGCTGGGCGCATGTGCGTGCGTGCCCAAGATCTCGAGAGGAGAATGGAGGAGAAGGGACTGTGGCATGGCCATCCCCGTGGGGGGTGATTTCTCACTTTCTGTCTCTCTGTCTCTGTCTTTCCAGCAAGTGCATACGCCCTATAGCAAAAACCCCTCAAAAAAAAGAAAAAAAAAAAAAAAAAAGAATCACATTTGTTTTCTAGGGGACAACTTTTTAGATCTCTTTAGAATATGAAGAGCATCATCATATCCCAGCATAGAATATCATTTTCTCTTGATCACTAAAAAGACTTACAGGTGCTGATGCTTTGCACACTGGGAAGGGTCGTGGCCTAGGGACCAGTAGGGAAGATGAGCTAACATCACAGGCCTACAAAAGGGCACTTGCTGTCCTCGCATTGACCACATATGTCTTAACTAGGCTAATATAGTTAATACAGTTTTAGTGTTAATTTTAAAATCAGCCAAATAAACAGATCAAAAGCTCTGGGGCGGAACCTTTGAACTTGAGGGACAACTTCTGCATAAAGAGACCATAGTCATTAACCACAAAGTAGATATTTCTGATGAGGAAATAACTGCAAGTGATAGATCCTCAGAGGATGTAAAACTATTCTATGTAGAGAAAATGTTATCAGCAGTAGTGCTTCTTCCCCAAATGAAATATAGTAGAAATTTACACATGAACAAGCACTTTTATAATCTCTAACTTTTAAGATGCTAAATTACTATCCTTAAAATATTTTAGAAAGATATACTTACATATTAGGTGTTTTTGTTTGTTTGTTTTACTTCTTGTTTTTTGCTCTGTACCCTCTTCCATTTGGTAACAGCATAAAAGTTTTATTAAATAATGTCAGAATTTAATCAAAAGCCAGGTGCAGTGACTCATGCCTTTAGCTTCAGCTACTTAGAGGATGAGGCAGGAAAACCATGAGTTCAATGCCTTCCTGGGCAGAATAGTGAGGCTGAGTCTCTAAAATCAGAAACAAATTTGGGCACCAAGAAAGAGAACCACTAAATGCATATGGCCTAATTTTTTAAACTAGAACTAGAAACACTGCCTTTTTTGTAGGAAAATGCAATACTCCATAGAAACAGGACGATCTGTCCTTCACAAGCAGCAATTAGTAGGTTTCTCATTTTTTAAAACTGGCTTTATCAGGCATTCTGACTTGACTTTTTCTAAAGAAATTGCTATTGCTAACTACTCTTTCATTTCACTGGGGAATTAATGCTTAGTGGCCCATTAGGGTTTGTGCAATAGCTTTAAATAATTATTCCTTCTTTTTGTATCTCCTGCTGTCTTTTTAAAAAGAATATATTAGTGTTGGCTGTAGGAGAATTCAGGACATCTAAATCTCAAGAAAATTTGCACACATCCACTTGGTGGTTAAGAGGCAACCTTGAATGCCTGGTAACAAATTGCACACATAGCAACAAGAAAGAAATAGAGTAGTAGGGAGAGAGGAAAGAAAAACTGGTCCACATTAGCCCAGTGGTGCTGGTAAACCTTAGAAAACATTGCAGCTGAAGAGCACCAGTATCAGTGTAGCCAGCAGCTTGATATGAAGGAGGAGTCACAATTTTCCATCCATTTAGTGATAGGTCAGTTGGAGTAGAAGGGCGCCATCTTGTCTTCCCCAAGTAGCAGACAGGGCCAGGAGGAAGGTCTGGTATAGAACTGGCACTGAGAGCGGAAGCGGAGGAGAGGTAAGGTTGTAAGAGTCTTAAAAGATGCCCAGGTAGGCAAGGAAAACAGTACTGCAAGGGCCCTTCCTTGAGCCAGCTCCCAAGCCTGGTTTGGTGTACGTCATTTGGCATCAGATCTGGCCATAGCTTCTTGGACCCCAGAGAGTGCTGTCCTCTGTCCATGAAGCAGCAGCACAACTCGGGCCACAGCTGTCCTAAGTAAGCAGTAAAATGTCCAAGCTCCTTTCAGTTTGTAGTGGAGGGAATCACAATGAATGTCATGGCCTGTTCTTCCTTGCATTGCTCTAGGCCTTAGTTTCCTCACCTATAAAACAGGGATACTAATACCCTAGAGGGGTGTTGTGGGGATTTATTGTGGTAAATTGTATCAAGTTCCCCTCAGAGTGCAGTGTGTTAGGTGTCTGACAAAGTTAATACACTTCTTTCTTTATAGCTTCTGTCTATAACCGATGGTGATGATGGGTCCTATGGTTTGATTTGTAGAAAAGAGTGTCTAGAATTCGAAATACTTTCTGAAATGGGAAACTACTACTAACCCAGGAGAAGGAGAATTGCTGAGATGCTTACGCATGATGCTGTGTATCCCTCAGGTCTCAACGCTTTGCCAGTTTGTACCAGAGAGATGGAAGTTGTGGTGTGGCCAGAGCAGCCCAGGAAGCTAGTACTGTTGACAGCTTGGACTAGAAGTGGGCTAGATGTTGCTCGCTGAGCCATAGGAAGCAGGGCTGGTGGGAAGCTGCATCCCCATGGACCTTCAGACACAGCAGTTAGATCTTGACATGCCTGTAAACTGGGGCTTGCAGTGCAGACTGCTGGGCTATGGGCTACTAGGACTCACAGATATTTCCCCCCTTAGGGAGCATAGCATTTTAAAAAATGACTTGCAGCCTTCACTCTTGTTTTGCCCCATTTCCCATCATTTTGACTTGTCCTAGAATCTGGCCTTTCCATTTTTAACCCCTTTTTTTGGATCTAAGAGGGGCACACGTTCAGAGAGCTCGCAGTAGGGGCACAACGAGGGACTGCATGTGTCCTATCCCTCTATCCAAGGACTTCCAGGTGATGTACAGCACTCCCAGTTAAATCTGAATTTCAGAAAAAATAACAAATAGCTTTTTTAGTGTAAGTATGCCCCTGCAATCTTTGTTTCCTGAATCTGGCAACCCTACTCTATTCCCATTTATAATTCTTACCCTGGCATCAGTAGGTACTTAGTAAGTAGCAATTGTCTTTGTAACATTGGGAAAAAGAATCTTGGCAATAGTGTACCTTAGCAGCCCTGGGGAAGGAGAGAGAGAGAGGACTAATGTATTTCAGCATTCAAAGGAGGTAAATTGAGCAAAGCCTATGAATGAATGTTTTAATTCGATATGGGGTAAAATTGGAAACTCTCCCACCTGGGAGAGTTTTTCTTCATCCTAGGTGATTACAGTTAGAAGGTGACAGGAGTCAGATTCTTGCTCAGTGAAGAATTGTGTTAGGATAAAGATTATTCCCCAGACTGTCTTAGGTGGCATCTTCATACCTATGAAGTGAGAGTGCTGAGCACTTTTGATGTGATTGTTATAGACTTCCCGCTTGTAGTCCTTGCAAATGGGGAGTCATACCAGCTTCTGCATCCTGTTACCTCTAGGTGACATTGACCTCTTTGCTTTCCTGTCCTGTTAATTACCCTGTCCCTGACCTGCCCTGCCTACTCTGAGTTCAGCTAACTGTCTGCTTGCCTTAAGGCTGTTCTCCCTTATTTCTGTAGAACTCCTGAAGCCTAGGAGGCCTCTAAGGAAATAGTGAGTATGGATAAGGTCAGGCACACTCATTGACTGTCTTCGACTAGTCATTTCCACACTTGATCTCCTCACCATGCTGTCAGGAGCATAATATTATTCTTTATTTTATTTCAGTTCAGTTTTTCAGGCAGCTTTAGTTTCCCAGCACAATTGAGCAGAAAGCATAGAGAGTTCCTTATACCTTAGTCTCTATACTGGTACAGTCACCCCACCAGCAACATCCCACACCATACTACTGCATTTGTTGTTCTTTTTCAAAGATGAGAATATTAAGGATTTGATGACTCAGATCCTTTGACAACAGGGCTCAGGCTCACCCACTGCCACCCACCCTGTCAGTACCTGGGACAGCCATGCTTCAGTGTGTGTGGTCTTGTGCTGCCCCAGGCTCCTTCCATCCCCTAAGTCTTCATTCCCACAAGAAATGTAGGTAGCAGGATACCATTAGATAAGCAGGGGAAGGGGTGATTGGGTTGCTGAGTTTTGCCAATTGATGTAGGAATTCATTTCCAATAAATACATGATGGTTTAGAGAAGCTGTAAATTAATGCCCTCAAATTACTTCTTAACTTTGTCCAGTCCTTTGCTTTCTCAGTTCCACCAAAGATCAAAAGAAAGGAAGTTGATAAAATAACCCTAAAAATTTATATTTTGCATTGAGATTTTATCTAGAAGTTCTAAAAGTTACTTTCATAAAATAATCAAGTAATTTCAAGTGGAAGTTTGGTGGAAACTATCAAACAACACTGTTTAACGATATTTTAAGAACATTGTTTTTCAAAGTGTCGTTGTCAGAGAGCTGGCCCAACACTTTGAGCTTGAGCTGTCAGTGAACTAGGTTGATCTCCCACCCTAGACATCACCTGAATCAGACAGAAGCTCCTGTCTTCAAGGACAGTGTGGACATACCACTGGACTGAAGAGTTTCCTGTCATGGGTGCCAGGTACCAAGCTGTGACGCAGTTGGGCTCTTTCTGTTGGCCTTCAGGCTGAAACCTACTAACTCAAAAGTCCACTGGCACCAAATTCAAATTTTCACACATGTAATTTTATTTCAAAAGCCCAAACAAGCACATTTTAAGCTACAGACCCTGCTTGTTTTGCACATTCTAAGATACCTTACCCAGCATCTGTTGGCCATGGATAAGATAGGGCGTTGTGGTTTAAAACCCTCAAGCTGCCAGTGCCCTTCAGACTTTTCTGACTTAAAGACTCCCCAGGATGTTGCTGAGGGATCTTCCCTACGCCTAAGCCCCAGACCTGAGTCTGGTCTTCAATACTCGTCTTTTTTCAGAGCTCCTTGCCATTCCTCCCCTTCTGTATGGTGACTCCTTTGCCCTAGATGTTTCTTACTGTTGAAAACTTACTCTTTCAATGCAACCCTGTCCAAATGCCACCCATTAAAACTGCTGTGTGTTACTGCCTCTGTGGCCTTGCTTTTACCCATATCATCCTTCAGAAACCCTCAAAGCTCCAATATTTTTGTGCCTGGTGCAACCAAGATTCCATAAAACTTGTTTACGAACCTTCAGGACTAAAGATTGACCCACATTGCTTTATGTATAGAGAAGACCTTTTTCTACTCTTTACCTTTTCTTTCTTTGCCTTTTGGATACTAAATATTGGATAGTTGTATATATTTTTTAATGTGTGTGTGTGTGTGTGTGTGTGCTTATGTTTAATCACTAGAGGGCACGTGTGTTCACCAAAGAGACAGAGGAAGGAAGAAAGTACTCCTCAGTGGGGAGTGGTCACAGTGCAATACTCTCCCCCAGCTCTCTGTCCTCCTGGGACTTGGGGCAGACACACACGCATACCAAGGGTGCTTTTTAAGGAGCCAGGGTCAGGACTCAAAAACCGCAATTGGCAGTCTTATTTAAGACGTCTTTGCCTATCCCAATGCAATAATCCCTAAAATAGACAAGTGGGACTATATCAGATTAAGAAGTTTCTGCACAGTGAAGGACACAGTAACAAGTGTGAATTGACAGCCTTCAGAATGGGAGAATATTTTTGTAAAATATACCTCAGAAAAGGGATTAATAAGATCTGATAACCAAAATACAAAGGGAACTCAAGTGGCTTACTTAAAAAAAAAAAATGATTAACCCAATTAAAAGACGGAAAAATTAGCTGAACAAAAATCTCTCTAAGGAAGACATGTGAACAACTAAAAGGCGTATGAGGAAATGCTCTCCATCCCTCATCATAAGGGGGATGCAGATTAAAACCACAATGAGATACAATCTAACCCCTGTCAGAATGGCAAAGATTAAAAATACAAAAAGTGATAAGTGTTGGTGGGGATATAGTGAAAAGGGAACTCTCCTACACTGTTGGTGGGAATGTAAACTGGTTCAGCCATGGTGGAAAATAATACGGAGGTTTCTCAAAGATCTACGAATAGATTGCCATTTGATTCAGCAGTCCCACTTCTGGGTATCTACACAAAGGACAGGAGAATGCTCAGTTGGAGAAGTGCTTGCACATCAATGTTTATTGCAGCATTAGTCACGATCGCTATGACATGGAACCAATCCAAATGTCCATGAACAGATGAATGGATGGAAAAAGTGTGATACATATACTCTATGGAATACTACTCGGCCATAAAAAACAACAAGACCCTGGCATTTGATAGAAAGTGGTCAAATATGGAGAATCTATTGCTGAGTGAAGCAAACCAGGATATGAAAGAAAGATACTGTATGTATCCACTTAATATATACCGACTCTCCACATTTTATGGTAGAGATAGACATATCGGAGGGCATAAAAGCAGTGAAAATAGTTATGGGTCCTGAAGACAGTGTGGAATAGGAGAGGAGGGAGAAGGGAAGAGTATAGAGAAGGATAGCAAGAGAACAAATAGAGAGGCTTGACATTAGTGGGAAACAGCAATGGTTTATTACCCTTTGATGATAACATGTATAGTATTCTCAACTGGACTTGTCTGAGAAGTATTTCATGTTGGGTAAATTCTTTATACAAGCCAAATGATGCATAATGATTGAATGTTTAAAAAATAATGAGAATAAATAATAATAATCTGAAAAAAATAATGAAAAACTATTTGATGATGATGATGTGGATAGCAATGTCTTTGCCTTGACCGATATGCATGGTAATCATGCTGGAAAAAGAAATGTACTACACTGTGAAGATATATGTGATTCAATGTAATACAAAAGAGATTATGAGACTAATAAGATTAATTTAAAAAAAAGACACAACTGGCCATGTGAGACCTGGTACCCTTAACTACTAGGCCATATGCCGGCCCAAACCTCAGTATTTATAAAGAGTTTGTGTACGATATTGATTTGCCTGGTTTTATGTATATTTGTCCTTCCTACTTATTTATGTTACTAGAAAAATTTATGAAGCTTTTATAAATTGTGACGATCAAAGACATACTTAGGGTTTTAATAAAATAATTATAATTTCTAAAATCTGTCGAGCATTTACTATGTGTCAGTCCATGTGTTAAGCTCTTTACATGCATTATTATTTCATTTAATCATTACCATTACCAGTGAGGCTGATGCTTTTAGCTGCTGATGTTTTATGGGTGCAGAAAGTGGGTTCAGAGAGATGCATTGCCTCACTTAGAGTCACATTGATAATAGCAGGTCTCAAATGTGAACCCAGTTTGTCAGATGCCTCTGCCCATGACCTGCTCTTACTCATTGCTTCTCAAAAAATGAGGTTTTCTGTAAGGATACACAGGAAAATAAGCCATCTCAGCTGTCAAAGCAGAAAAATGAAGAAAAGGGGAGAGAGTTCATGAGCATTCAGAGTTTAACAGCATTGTATATAGTTCTGTAAATGCTGTACAGACTTAATGTAATTCCAGTAGTCCACCATGCAACTGAATGAGCACCCCACCTCTGACTCTCAGTCTCCTCTTACTTTTCTCTCATTGTTTCTTTTCCCCTTCTTGGCTTCAACTAGCTCATGACTCCTTTTTATGGCATTTTCTTTTTGTGTATTTGTTTTTCTCTGTTTCTACATCATCTCTGACCTCTGGATTCACTCTGAATGTCTCCCAGTCACATTGCCTTAGGTAGATAATTTAGGTTGGCCCACCTCCATCCGTTAGAGCTACGCTCTAGGGTACCTCTCCTTGGAGGGTCATGATTAGCCCTCCACTGTCTGCTTTGAGATGAGCCAGCAGAAGGAACCAGGACCACATTATACAAACTATGGCAGTTTTGTGTAAGACCCCACAGAAGAGAGCTGTAAGTGAGACTTGACTTGTAGGTGTTTTTAAGGGGCAATGAAAGCTCAAAGTCTTTGTAAGATTTGTCTGGCAAAAATGTTGAGATTATTTAAAAGATTTTTAATTGTGGTCTATTATGAAAAAAATTAAGAACATTTGATTAAAACATCACAAATAAAAATATTTGCTAAGAGTAGTTCCTAGCAACCAAAATGCAAGTTATGGAATCTACACATACCTGGAGAAATTAAAATAAACATTCTTTCCTATGTCCTTGATAAGATCAGGACATAAATGTAAAATAAATTGTTAGGTGTGATGATAAAGTTGTATACAACATTTAATTAGTTTCCTTATTGTTCTCTGGCATTTATAAACATTTGTTGAGTGTGCAGGAAGGCAGAATTTTAAGCTTCCACATATTATCTATTAGATTATAAATCATATAGAATCCTGTATTCTAGTCCTTTAGCATCATATTATTCATGGTGTAGCAGAAACTCAATAAATGACATTGCCTAATTAGTCCTGATGTCAAAAGAGAAGAAGGTGCAAGTCAAATACGCCTTTCTATAAGCATAAGAGTCTAGAAGAAGAAATAATGTTTGTATTTTTTTTGTTGGTGATTTTTTTTTTTTTTTTTTTTTTTTTTTTTTTGCCATCTTATGCCTTAATTCCATCTTCTCTGGGTCAAAATAATGGATTGCTTTTATGAAATGGTGTATCATTCTGTTTTGTTTGTTTCCGTTCATACGGTACATTAGCCATACCTTTGGCCAATGCAAATATAAATATCCAGGGATAAAACATCTTCGGTTTGCTCTCAATTTATCTTTTTTGTGTGTGAGCTTCAGTGTTGCATTTAAAGTCCTGATCAACTTCTAGTTTAAGTCTATTTTAATCCTTCTGTCTAGGATGTCATGCTATAGAACCCAATTAAGTTGATGAAAGCCTGCAAAAACAAAATGAAGGGACTTGTACAGGGGTGATCAGCCCTATGCATTGAGTTTTTGGTATGTGAATTTTTTAAGTGAACTTGTTGTGTCCTTTGTGAGAACACTGAGCCTGGAGAAATTAAATGCCTTCATCCCATGGTTCCTCAGCTGGCTGGTGACTTACTACTGCAAAATTAGAAGCTAGTGGCATATTGATGTTTTCAAATATTTGTATAAGTCATAAATCTGAATTAAGTTGATTTTTATATGTGACTTATTAGTTCAATCTCATATGTGTGCATACAAGCACACACTCAGTATCTTGCAGTTAACTGTAATATGGTAAATCATTTCCAGAGGTGATCCACCACTGGAATCAGTTAATAATAAGGCTGTGTCTCTTCACTTTACAGATGATGGGAAACCATGCCTGATGCTCCATTCAGGGCATTTTGACCACTTCATTTTCTTTTTCTAACTTTAAGTCATAGAAATCACATGGGATGAGGAACCCATTTTGAGAAATGTGTCACAGCAACTTTTAAAATGTAGGAAGCTAAGCAATTAGTGTCAGATTTTCCCTTGGGAAAAGACGATAAGAAAAAATTAATATATACCACAGAAGTTACTTCAGGAGTTTCTGTGCCAGTGGTACATCATATAAATGATAACTTTTGAGAAAGCCACACAGTCTTCTATGGGCAAACTTTATACTATCTTTAAGTCATTGAAAGTATATAGCACAGTTCAGATTTGGAGGTAAAACAAATTACTGTAACTTTATTTTTTCAGTTTTGTAACCCAATAGATTCTGAAAGCTTTTGAATTTATGCAATATGTTTTATAATTTACAGGAATGAAGAGTTTGCTAATTTTTTCCCCCACTTAATGGGGGAAAAATAAAATATAATACCAAGGTGTTTTTGTGGATTTCATATACCTAGTCTCCAAGAGGCTCACTGGTTTCTATTTTTTGTAATGTGCGTTCAGTTGGTTTCCATTTAAATTTAAAACTCAATAAACATGTGATTACCTGCCATCTGTCAAGTATTATGCTAGGTACAAAAACACAGGTCATGCTCTTATAATCCTGCCATAGACCTGTGAAGAATTATCCCAATTTTTTAGACAGGGAAAAGAGTATCATGAAAAGTGTGAGTCATTCGTAAGTATACAACTAACCAGTGGCATCATAAAGATTATATATCAAGTTAATTAACTGCCAAATCTATTATACTTTCCAATAAAATTACTTTATAAGATGGAAATCTTAAAAATACGCCCTATACACATTCTTTCAATTGTTGGAAGAAAAACAATTGGATTCATTAAAGGAAGATACTGTTGCTAACTCATTAATGCGAGATGCTGTGGTTAAGGCATAGACTTTGGAGTTAACCCAACATGGGGATGAACCTTGGTTCTGTGGTGGTAGAGAAATGTTATAACGGGGTAAAAGTTTTTTTGTTTGTTTTCTAAACTCCTAGCCTCAGTTTCTTCATTTATGTAACAGTGGTAATAAAACATATTTCATAGGGATCTAGTAAGGATTAAGTACAAAGGATTTCCAAAACTTCATGGAAAATGCAAACTATGAAAAATCTGTGCATTAGATTTACGTTTATTTTTTGGCACCACAATAAACTCATACTGAAATAAAGTCCATTTTTTTCATGTATTTTTTGTGGCCTGCTCATACAATGCTGATAATACATCATTTAGCAGAGTGTGCAGCAGGTAGTTCAGATGCTTGGCAACTATTAGAAATAGTAAGTGGTGAAGTAGGAGGGTAATATACAAATTGGTAAAAGCAGGAAACTCATTGTATTCAGGGACAGATAAGATTTTGTTATAATAAAATCGTATTGATCACACTGAAAAATTTTCAATGATCAACAGTCTTTGAATAGTATCTATAACCTTCTGTGATGCCTTTAAATATTTTAAAATACATAGCCAGATTAGAACATTTGCTAGTTATATCCACAAAGATTGGGGTTTGTGGCATGAGTAAGTTCTAGTCCTCTGGTTGAGGAATCCTCAACCAACCCCTTTTTAAAAAATATATACAAATAATTATATATTTTCTTTGGGTCATTGAAAAAAAATTACACAACTGATTTATGCCAGAATGTTTTGGCTCATAAAACCAGGGACCAGCAGATAAGGTAATGGTTATGTCACTGGACTCCTACATTGTCGACCGCATTTCAAGTCCCAGAAACAGCAGCTTAAAACTCATGTTGGGTGCTTGTATATCCGTGTCCAAAGTCCCCAGAGGAGAATGGAGGAAAAGGGATTGTGGTGTGGCCATCCTCCTTGTGGGTGATTTCTTGTTCTGAAATCTCTCTTAAAAATAAACAAACAAACAACAACAACAACAAAAACCTGCTGGTACATTGTGGACTCTTGATTGAGAACATAGGGGACCAATTTATATAAATATTTATCCTAATAAAGATTTATTGTATTAAATTAGAGTTTTTCAGAATCTATATAGAGGTTGGTTTTTCATTTCCTATAGATGTTTTTAAATATTTTTTCATATAGTCTTGGTCAAGACACATTGTTGTTTAATACAATAATCTTGAATATTTGTATACTATGAGGTCAACAAAATAAGAAGAACCTTGTGCAAAAAGATGAATTTTAAATATGAAGTTTTTGCAGATTGAATCTGTTATTAGAATAAAATAGATAGGTATAGGAGTGGTTCCTCCTTTTATGATAAACTAAGTTCTGTTTTGGTGAACTGACTTTTGAAAAATAATTTTTATGTTAAATATGATGAATTAGACTCAAAAAAAGAAAAAATAATCAATGTAAACATAAAGGGGTAGTGTGTGTTTCTGTATGTATATTCCAGTTTACTTGTGCTGTCATCACACTAATCAATCATCATCCTTTTAACTAAGTTGTGAATTTTAATGCTTTAACCTCTATATCATTAATATATAATCTATTTTGTAATATAAACATCTCAATTCAAGTTATAATCTCATTTTCATCTTTTTTCCAGATGATGAAACATGCTTGGAATAATTATAAACATTATGCCTGGGGACTAAATGAACTGAAACCTATATCAAAAGAAGGCCATTCAAGCAGTTTGTTTGGTGAGTAGTATGTGCTTTGGTTTCTTAGTGACAGTAGTTTCTCTCCAGTTGCCTGAATTTATGGCTGGTAGAAAAGTTTGTGTAATAAGGTGACCCTCTAGGCTGAGTTGCTAGGAAACTTACACACCTGATGGAGTTATCTGCAAGGACTGTACATAGTGTGTCCTTCAGATAGAGCAGTGGCTGCACATTAGAATGAACAGCATAGCTTTTAATATACTGATACCAGGCTGGCCACATAGCACAGTAGTTACGTGCTGTGCATAGGGAGCTGGACCTCATGTGCTCAACCATGGTTTAAATACCAGTCCCAATGACTTGAAAGGTGCATGTGTATGTGTTCCCCAAATCCTGACAGGATGAAGAAAGGGAAGAAAAAGGATTGTAGTATGACCATATCTCTATAGGAGGTGTCTTATTTCTCTCTTTCTCTCTCTCATACACACACACACACACACACATACATACATATGTATGCACACATGTCTTCTTTAAATAATAATAATAAATTTTTTAAAGTACCGATCTATGGAGCCTGCTTACAGAGATTCTTACTTTATGACTGTGGGTGCAGCATTAGGATTTTTAGCTCCCCGAGTGATTCTTAAGAGAGGAGCATTTTGGGACCAGCAGTTAGCGTAATGGCTGTATCGCTGGACTCCCATGTAGTCGATCACAGTTTGAATACTGGACCCGGTGGCTTAAACTCACACTGGGCGCGTGTGCGTGCATGCCCAAGATCTCGAGAGGAGAATGGAGGAGAAGGGATTGCGATGTAGCCATTCCCCCTGGGGTGGGGGGGTGATTTCTTGCTTTCTGTCTGTCTCTGTCTTTCTGGCAAGCGCACGCGCCCTATAGCAAAAACCTCTCCAAAAAGAAAAAAAAGAAAAAAAAAAGAGCGAAGAGCATTTGATCAGCTGCATTAACTGCTTCTTGTCAGCTAAAAGTTGCATCCTTTATAAGTACACTGATTAGCACAACTAGCCCTGGTGCTCTTCTCTGTATTTCAACTTCAGCTGTAGGTGAATCTAGTTTGTACCATGGAAAGGAAAGTGAAGATAGCTTACGCCAGTTATTTGAAATTCAATTTATCCATTTTTCATGCTTTATTGCACCTGGTCCTCACAGCAACCTTTGTGGTTAGGACTGTGGGCGTTAATAATATCCCACGGTGGAAGCAAGAAAGGTAAGTAACACAAAGGCTTGTTGGATTTTTGGGGTCTCGGAGCTACCTGCTGCCCTTCCTACTCACTTGACTTCTTTATCATTACCAAAATTTTGTCTGTAAGTAACAAGATAAACGGAATGCAGTCTTACTCTGGGACTTAGGAATTCATCAAAAGAAAATATAACTGAAAGTGCTAGTATCAATTCATATAACAAATAAGTTACAGCCGACATTGATTCAATACTTACTGTGTGCCAAGTGCCATTCACGCATCATCTCACTTAACCTCAGTATAATCCACATTTTATATGAGGCTCAGAGAGTAGCTTTCCCACAGGGAGCCCCTTGCTAACTGGCTGAGCTGGAACTTGAACCCTGGTGTGGCTAAAGTCAGAGTCCATGTTCCTAAGCATGCCACTGTGCTTTTCCGTGTATTTAGGGCCTTCCATGTGTTTGGATTTACTTCCAGTACTGGTGTTAGTGAATATAATACACATCTTTGCAGAATTCACAGCCTCATGCAGAATACCTATGTGTATATAGTGAATTATCAAAGTACTTCAGTGGTTCAGTAGATATTCAGATGAAGTTCTGAGGAACCCACAAGATCTCAGGTAGGGAGAAGGGCATTACAGACAGTGCAAGAACAGGTAGGGTGCACTTGCAAGAAAAGAAGAAAGGAGGCGAGTTGGTCTATCACAGTGATATAAGGTAAAGAGACCCTAAACCTGGAGTGGTGACGGTAGAAGTGATTTCAGACATTTCTGAAGTAGTGTTTTGAGGACATAGTGATAAGTTAACATGGGTGATGAGGCGTATGAATTGAAGAGAGAAACTCTAAAACCTCATGCTGCGAGGCCTCTATTTTTTCATTATTTATTATAACATTTTTAAAGATCTAACTCAGATTTTGCTTTTATTTCTATGAAAGTTGTTTGTGTTATTAAGAAATCAGATGTGTTGGGACTAGCAGATGGTGTAATGGTTATGTCACTGGACTCCCACATAGCTGACCATGGTTCAGGTCTCGAACCTGGTGGCTTAAAACTTGCACTGGGCACATGTGCATGTATGCCCAAAATCCTGAGAGGAGAAAAGAGGAGAAGGGACTATGGCATGGCCATGCCCCTGGGGGGTGATTTCTCACTTTCTCTTTGTCTCTCCCAGTGAGTGCATGCATCCTATAGCAAAACTCTCTTAAATGTACTGTCTTTTGCTTTACATTTTTTTTAACATTTTTAGTAGCTTTTGCATTAAAACCAGTTTTCATAATCTAGATAAGAATTTATTCTTTAAAAAAAGAAAAAGAGGGACCAGCAGTTAGCGTAATGGCTATGTCGCTGGACTCCCACGTAGTCGACCGCGGTTTACATCCCGGAGGCTTAAAACTCACGCCGGGCGCGTGTGCATGCGTGCCCAAGATCCCGAGAGGAGAATGGAGGAGAAGGGATTGCAGCGTGACCATCCCCCCTGGGGGGTGATTTCTCGCTTTCTGTCTCTATGTCTCTCTCTGTCTGTCTGGTGAGTGCACGCGCCCTATACCAAAAACCTTTCCAAAAAAAAAGAAAAGAAAAAGAGCTTCAGGTTTTAATATAAGGAAATGAAATCTTAATTCAAATGATATTTATCTCCATTTTCAAATTAAAATAAGATACGTAAGGTTTTTCTAATAGTAATCCCAATATAGTGGAACTTGTTACAAAGAAATATAAAGTTTTCATTTTTACAGATGAGGGAACTTTCAAATGATCTTTAGCCCACTTTTCAGAGAAGATCCTTATCTGTGAATAGTACATAGTCCTGTATGTTCTCTCAGCAAACAAGGTTAAAAAACAGAAAAACTTAAATCTTCTGACTACCTGACTTTTAAGAAATGATTCTTAGTTTGACATAGGTTATTCTAAATTTTGATTATAAAAAAAAACCTTGTTTATTTTGTAGGGTGTATTAGTTATTTAGAATCTAAGCTTTCTCAAGTTTTAGTCATTAGAGAGCCCTTTAAGTCTGCTTCCTTCCCATGTCCAGGCATGTGTGTGTGCATACCCCAAATCCGGAGGAGACTAGAGGAGAAGGGATTATGGCTTGGCCATCCCCCTGGGGGGAGGGTGGTGATTTCTCATTTTTCTTCTCCCTCTTTCCCTCTGTCTGTCTATCTCTGGCAAGCACATGCATTGTCTAGCAAAAACTAAAACAAACTGCTTGCTTTCTTCTCATGGTTGTTTTTCTCCAGTTGTGTTGAACTCTTGTATCTATTTCTCAGAGAGAATAAGACTGGTTACTCTATTACCTTAAAGCAATTTTAATGAACATAAAAAAAAATTCTCAAGTAGTCATCATCTTCCAATTCTTCAGACAAGAAAGTAGAAATACTATTTCAAGATTACAGAGGTAAAATAATAATAATAATAATAATAATAATAATAATAATTGAAGTAGAACTGCAATCTCAAAAAGAGATATTTTGTATTTGCCCATTTGTACTCTGCACAGATAAAATGTAAGACATAAAATATTTAAAGCTCTTAATGTCTTAGAAATGAGATGTCAATAAAAAGATGAAGCTAACATATTTCAAAATGCCCACTTCACAATATTCCTGCCATATGAATCCATAGGTTTTGTTTTTGTTTTTCTAATTGCCCTCACCAGAAAGTGAGAGACAGAGAAAGAGAGAGAACATACCCCTCAAAGGAGCATGGTTGCACTATAATCCGTTCTCCGTTTTTCCATCCTGTCAGGATTCTGGACATGCACCCACATATGCCTGACATGTTTTGCAAGTTACTCAGGCCAGAATTCAAGCCGTGGCTAGCTATGAGGGATTGGTTCCCTTAACTAGTAGGCCACTGGGCCAGCTCCTGAATCCACAGTTCTACCAGAAGGAAAAAAAAAGTTAAAAAATTCAATAATAAAGAAAATTGAATTACAGTAAAATGTGTCATAAAAATGAAAGGCTCTCATGTTTTTCTCCTTATTATTAACTAAGATTTAAAATTTATATATTTTTTAAATTAAGTATTTTAATACTTTAGTACCTGTGCTTTTCTTTTTTTAGAATTATTTATTTAATTTTTATTTATTATCATTACTTTTTAATTTGGCCCGAGAGAGAGAGAGAGAGAGAGAGAGAGAGAGGGAGGGAGGAGAAAGTGAGAAAGCAAGCTGCCAAGTCTGGGACTCGAACCACAGTAGCAATTGGGAGTCCAGCACCTCAACCACCAGTTTTCTAATACTAATGTCTAAATTTGGCATTTGAATGGAGTGTGCCAACAAAATAATTTCCATTTAGATTTCTATTTAAATTTGGTCTTGGGGACCAGCAGTTAGCTTAATGGCTATGTCACTGGACTCCCATGTAGTCAACCTTGGTTCGTGCCCCGGGTGGCTTAAAACTCATGCTGGGTGCGTGTGCGTGTGTGCCCAGGATCTCGAAAGGAGAATGGAGGAAAAGGGATTGCGGCGTGGTCATGCCCCCGGGGGGTGATTTCTCACTTTCTGTCTCTCTGTCTCTCTCTGTCTTTCTGGCGAGTGCATGCGCCCTGTAGCAAAAACCTCTCCAAAAAAAAAAAAAAAAAAATTGGTCTTGAACTGTCCAGAACACTGATTATCTGTAGAAAGTAAAATACCTGATCTATCAACAGCTTATTCAATGGGCATCACTGTCACAATTGTGCAGGGCACCATAAGGAACCTGGAGATGAACAAGACATGCTTTCTCTGTTCTAAGAATGTTTATAGCCTAAAAGATGTACAAAAGTAATTTTCATACAAGACAGGAGCTAATGAGTGTACCAGGGCAATAAAGTCACCGTGTCACGAGTTCAAAGCAAATAAATCTGTCAGGACTTCCTAGCTGTGTTGGGGTGAGAGGTGGCCAGGGGTTAGGATCAGTCAGTTTCATAGAAAAGGTAGATTTTATTTTAGAGTAATGCTTTCTTAATGCAATTACCAGACAATTCAGGATCTAATTATATTCAGATAGTTTTTTTTACAGGTGTGTGTCAATGTAATTATATAAAAATGAATATGAATGTTGCTCCTTTGTTTTAAGTCTATTCTTTTCCTGCTAGGGAATGCAATCAAGTGAAATTTCTAAAAGGCTTGTTTTCTACAACTCAGAAGAAACTTTAATGTATCAATCTATATCCTCTGACAATTTTTAGTTTGCTCTTGTTATAGTTTTTACATTTCTTTCAGCCAAATAATTTTAAATTGTATTAAATATCATTGCTTACTAATAAATTCAGTATCATCCTTTCCCTTTCCTAGGTGTGGTCAATTTGCATGTATCTGTCCAAAGTATTTTATTGAACAAATATTTTTCTGGTATTTTTAGGTAACATCAAAGGAGCAACTATAGTAGATGCCCTGGATACACTTTTTATTATGGAAATGAAAAATGAATTTCAAGAAGCAAAAGCATGGATTGAAAAAAACTTAGATTTTAATGTGGTAAGTTAAATAAATGTTACTAATTTGATCCTTAAATCTCAACTGCTATAGACAAATTCTATAGTGGGGCAAATTATTATAGTGTATCTTAGAAGAAACAACTAATGCAACTTTAAGTGATAAAAATATTATCATACTGTATTCCTGATTTCCCCTCCCTTTAACAGAGATTTATGTCTTTGTTTTTTGTCAAATTAAGGGTAAGAGAAAAAAATTAATATTTATTGAGCCCTCTATTTGTCAAATAGTCTTGTTCAACTCTCAGAACATCCCTGCGAGATGGGTATTTACTTCCTAGCTTTGAGGTTACAGATCTGAAACTGAGAGGCTTCCTGCAGGCTGCGTAGCTAGTCATGTATGTTAGAGGCATGATTCTGAGCCAGGTCCGAGGGCTCCAATGTGAACAGACACTGTGCCATGGTGCATTCAGCAGCAGCAGCCACTTTTCCCTAAAAAAGGCATTAAACGTTGTCGATCTTTTACTCCTCTCAGTAAAAATTCCAACTGTCAAATACATATATATGTGCACACATCTACATTACATACTTCCTAAAATTTTGTGTAAGTGCTATCATTCTTAGCAAGCACCACAAGACCCATTGTACTCACAAGGAGAAAGACTCAAAATTGGGACCAGCAGGGGACGTAATGGTTATGTTGCTAGAATGTCACATGATCTACCATGGTTTCAGTCCCTAACACGGCAGCTTGAAACTCACACTGACACATATGTGTGCATGTCCAAAATCCCAAGATGAGACTGGAGGAGAAGGGATTGTGTTGTGGCCATCCCCCCTGAGGGGATGACATCTCTCTTTCTGTTTCTGTATCTCTCTCTCTCTGGTAAGTGCACATACCCTATAGCAAAAATCTCTCAAAAAAAAAAGATTCAAAATTAAGGATAGCAGACACCGCTAGTATTTCTTGATAATTTTGATCAGGAAGGACTATGTTTTATCTGGTCTATTAGATTGTTAGGAAAGTCATGACGTGTTTCTCTACACAAAAATGTGTCATGACTTTCCCGACAACCCAATAAATTGATACTCATTGTTTTATGTCATAAGATGTTGACAAAACTTATTCTAAGAAAAAGAAGCATATCTGCCCTCGCAGTTTTAGTCATTTACTTATGTTTGTATTATTGGTATTATTTTTAATCTGAGATTACTTTGCAGAAATCCTTGTAAGCCTCTTGTCTATCTGGTAAGCATTCGATAATATCTGTAAATCCCCATAACCAGGCATAAGTAATGTGCTGTCTGTTGAAAATGGACAAAGAAAGAGGGTTTCTCTGCTGACCCTCTGCTCTGTGGCACTCCTACTCTCCTGGAAACATCAAGTAAACATCGCTGTCAGCTAGAATAGTAAAGATCAGAAAAGCTAAGTCCTTTTCTCATCCCTCTAGGTTAAAAACAGGTATAAGTTAAGTGCTTTAATATTTTGTTCCTACGCTACTAATTACAATTGGAAACCCTCAAGGACGTGGCAGATGAATCTATGTTTAATCTGCCTGATAATTGAATCTAGAATATAAAGGAGACAACATTCCAGTACGAAGGGAGCTTGGAGATCAATGTGGTAAACCCTTTTAAAACATAAGAAAATAAGAAGAAAGAGCTAGTGATTTACCCAAGGTTATTGAGGTATTTGATTGCAATGACCTCTACTAGCTCTTGATGTTACTGATAGAACCAAGTATGAAAAATTAAAAGCAGTGGGGAAGAAATAATATTTCCTATTATAGGTTTGTTTTCTTAATCATATCTTTGTCCAGTTGCCTAACTTCCAAAACCTACAGGCTTGGCTTAGCTGCAGTGGCATATGCCAGGGTCTGAGGCCACATGTTGAAGCCCAACCTAAATAGGTCGTGCACAGTAACCCACATCTGCCAGCCTGTAGTCCTAGCTAGCTGGGAGATTGAGACAGGAGGATGCTAACATAAAGAGATCTTAGTGATAAAATTCATCTTTCCTCTCCCTATTCCTCTTCTCTCATATATAGGTAGAAAGAGACATACATACATATATGCATGCAACCTATTGGCGTATTATATTCAGCTGTATATGAGATCTATTGAACTTTCTCTCTTTCTCTCCCCTTTCCAGAAAGGTTAGGGGAATAATAGCTAAATTTCTGCAAAATCTAATGATGTAAAGATTTCTAATGATGTTATTAAGTAAACCTTAATAGCACTAGACATATGAATAGTGTCCAGTACCTTTTCGATTCTTAGATTGGGCTGTCTGGTAATTATAAAATTATTCCCCCAAACCTCCTCAAATACTCAAGCAGTTCTTTGCTTTCATGACCAGTGGTAGTGTGAGGAACCCTGGACTTGAGGTTGTGGGTGAGGGTTGGTAGAGGGTAATGAGCAGCATTATTTAGAAAGACTAAGCACAAAGTCCTCTCAAGGTAACACACAGGATGTTACCATAAAAGAGACCAGCAGATGCCATAATGGTTATGTTGCTGGACTCCCACTTGACTGACCATAGTCTGAGTCCTGGACTCGGCAGCTTAAAACTTGCACCAGGCGCATGTGCATGCGTGCCCAAGATCCCGAGAGGAAAATGGAGGAGAAGGGACTGCAGCATGGCCATCCCCCGGGGGCGGGGGGTGATTTCTCACTTTCTGTCTCTTTGTCTCTCTCTGTCTTTCTGGCGAGCGCACGCACCCTGTAGCAAAAACCTCTCCAATAAATAAATAAATAAATAGATAAAAAGATGTTACCATAACAGAGGGCAGTTTGCTGGTCTTAGACTATCACCAGATATCATGAATATATTCCACAGGCCGTGAGGACCTGTGAGAAAACACTAAATCTCGTAGGGGAGTTCGGGCTATGCAGAAGCAAAAAACAAGTTACCTGATTTTTATACTTATAAAGAGATTGCACTGTCATTGAGTGATTGCAAAGACACAGAACCTTGAAGTTTTCTTTATATAAAATTTTGTTTTTATTCTTTAATAAGATTTTATTCAGTTCATTGACTTTCATATATATATATATATATATGTGTGTGTGTGTGTGTGTGTGTATATATATATATATATATATATATATATATATATATATATATAATGTTTTAGGACCATTATTAATACTCTTGAGCTATACCTTTCAAAATATTCTTCAAAAATATACTTCTAAAACTTATAACCACAGGTCTCAACTTTATGTTCACAATGCTATTCTTAATGCAAGAGTTTTCAAAACATTTTTTTTACAGATCTCTTTGGGTATTACTGTGTTTTCCTTTTTTAAAATACAAGTTACCCTCACCAGATGTGTCTGCACACATGCCCAACATCCCAAGAGGGGAATGAAAGAGTAAGGATTGCAGCATGGCCATTCCCTCGGGAGGGAGGGGGGTGATTTCTTGCTTTCCGTCTCTCTGTCTCTTCGGTGAGCACATGCACCCTATTGCAAAACTCTCTTTAAAGAAAAAAAAAATACAAGTTATTAATAATATAGAAACAATAGTATTTCCATATTTAGAATAGTAGTAGAAATTCAGGAACAGTATGTCAGTTTACTTTTCTAACCATTACATCATGAAGTTCTTCAACTTACTGTTTTCTAGTTGATTTTAATGTATCATAGATAAGAATTTGTCTTATAGTCACCCATTCTACACAGATTCAAGTGATTATTTTAAGAATTGCATGATTTTCCTTCCAAAAATGTTGAGGAATTATTTCCCATTTGTCAGCAAGAAGGAAAAAATGAAAAAGCATTAGCAAAAAAGGGAGAAAAATAGTTTTATTTTTATGGACAATATATAATATCATTCACTTTGGATACATTATTGCTTGTACTTAAGTTAACATTTTTTTCCTGGTAAAGTTTATCAACTGAAAGTGTGAGGGTACAGTTTAAAAAAAAAAAAAAAAGAAAGAAGAAGTGCCCAAATTTATTGCAAAGGAAAAATAAAATAAAACTGAGCTTAGCAGTGGGAGTCTGCACTGCTAAAATGCTCTGCTCTGTAGGCTGGGACTTCACAGGGACATGAGTTCTAATCCCAGGCCTACTTAAATGTCAGACACTGTATCGTACCCCTATAATCCCAGCAACTCAGGAGGCTAAGGAAGGAGGATCATGAGCTTGAGGCTGGCTTGGGCAACCTAAGTAAGACCCTGCATAAAAGAGCCAAGCATGGTGTCACACACTTGTCCCTGCTAGAAGTGCTTTCGGCAGGAAGGTCACGACACAGCAAGACCCTGTCTTACAAAATTAAGTAAATAAAAGAAAGGGATACAGAAACATTATATTTGAAATTGGCTTATCCTGTGGTACTTGTAGGTATAAACAATTCTCACAGCCAAGAATAAACTTGGTTATATGTGAAATATTCAATTTACATCATTTATCTTTTCATTGAGGCATAGGATGCCAATTCATTTTATATACCTGGTAGCACAAAGTTTAAATGCCTTTACTACCTGGCTTATCACTAGGACAATACGTTCTGGAGAGTAGAAGCAAGAGCTTCACAGATGAAGCTTTGAGTTGAGTTAGGTGCCTATATCTGTACAGGCACATAGATACTACCTCTAAGGCTGAAATATGGATGAGCTTTCTAATTTTCATTCAAAGTAATCCTAGAATAAAGATCTAAAACTGATTCTTGGTTATTCATTATTCATTTTCTCATATGTTAATTATATCCTAATGCTTTCTAAGCATCAGTTACTTCCCTTATGGAACTTCTAGTTTAATGGATAAATTCAGAACATTCTAGCTTGAGCTGGGCTAACTAATGAAAGAAGAAAAGAAAGAGAAAATGACTTTTTTTTTCTATAGGGTGCATGCTGCATGCGCTCACCAGAGAGAGACAGAAAGAGAGAGGGAAAGTGAGAAAGCACTTCCCAGGGGAAATGGTCAGGCTGCAATCCCTCTTCCTCCATTCTCCTCTTGGAATTATAGCCACATGCATACACTCACACAGTGTGTTTTTCAAGCTACCAGGTCCAAGACTCGAACTTCTCAGTTTGCAATGTGGGATCCAGCCACCCTAATCACTGTGCAACCACCTGGCCTAGAAATGACTATTTAATGAGTACCTGATACATACAAGTTACTGTGCTAGGTGAATTTTTTTATAGGTAATTTCATTTCATCTTCAGGACAACTGTACAAAATAAGTGGTATTTTTCTTATTTTTATATAAAGATGAAGAAGTGATTAATTCATCTTCCAAAAATTATTGAACAAGTAAGAACTATGGTTTAAACAAGGTTTGTCTAACTCAGTGACCCTGTTTTTTTTATTGGAACAGAAATTCAGAGAATTGAGAAATATGTAGACAGCCAGAGAATTTGATTCCTCTGAGGTTAGTCATGTAACCTTAGTATCATGGTACTCATTAGAGTGTGTCATACAATAGATATTAAATAAGTGTTTGTTAAATGGATGAGAATCTATCTTGTCCTGCTTCCTGACAAACTACGCTAGACTCAGCTGAAGACAAGCTGACAGGTGCAGAGGTGGCTGTGTTATACCATATTTTTGTACAGTTAGAAATTATCTGGAGTTCAAGTACACTTGATTTATCTGTTTTTACCATACCTACTCCCAGAATAGATTCTAGGGGCTCCTGATACAGAAGACGATTAACATAGAGATGAATGATTGGGGTTTCTATTTCACATTTCTAAATTTATTTGTGAGCTCCCCATTCTTTACTCACACTTAAAAAAAAATGAGTCACCTAGATCCATACATGAGAAAAACTGAAAACTGTATTCACTAATGAATTTTATAGAACATATAAAACTTTTCTCTAGATAACAATTTCTTATATAAACTTTTTATAAAAATTAAAATTATATTTAAATTATCCTTTAAAAAGCAGTTTTCTCCACTGAAATAAAGCAATACCTTGGTATGAGAGGCAGAGCTTTGAAAATGACAAAGGATAGACAGTTAGCTTGCTCCAGACACTAACTAGCAACACACTGAAATTGATTTTTGGCAAACACCTGGATTATGCCTTTGATTATAATGAACACCCTGTTTTAGATAACAGAGGTACTGGTGGCAAAGGTGTCTTTTTATGTTTTTAATTTAAAAATCAAAACTGTTTGCTTATCCAGTTGGAATGCCACCCAGCTTTTCAAGAGAATAAGCTGTATCTTTCCCTGCTGGAAAGATACTTTTTTTTTTTTTTTTAAAGGTTTTGGTCATAGGACACATGTGCTCGCTGGAGAGAGACAGTGAGAGGGAAAATGAGAAATCACCCCCTGGGGAGATGGCTACACTGCAATCCCTTTTCCTCTATTCTCTTTTTGAAATTTTGGGCACACAGTACACACACACATGTGCCCCCAGCATTATTTTCAAGCTGCCAGTTCTAGGATTTGAACTGCAGTTGGCCGTTTGGGAGTCCAGTGCCTTAAGCAACTTTGGATCTTCTCAAATGTCCAAATGAGTGCTCAGCTTAGATCCATAGTTCCACGTCATAGAGTGTGAAAAGAAGTAACATCAACCTTAGTTTGGCTCCTGAAAATGTCTGCTTTGGAGCAGTATTACATCCCTATAAGTGCAAATAACTAAGTCAATTATTCTCTTGAATGCAGTTATTCATTCACTTATTTTTTTTTAAGAGAGATTTTTACTATAGGGTGCATGCTCTCACTGGAAAGACAGAGACAGAAAGAGAGAAATCACCCCACCCCACCACCCCCCCAGGAGGATAGCCATGCCACAATCCCTTCTCCTCCACACTCCTCTTGGAATCTTGGGCATGCACACACACATGCCTGATGTGAGTAAGCCACCAGGTCTGGGGCTCAGACTGCTGTTGACTATGTGGGAGTCTAGTGACATAACCATAACCATTATGCCATATGCTGGTCCCTGTTCAGGGGCTCAATGCTAAGGAGTACCTGTCAAGCATGATGATTTGGGTTTTTGCCCTAAGACGATGCTAAGCTATGATCTCTAATGGTAACTGGGGATAGATTGAGCTATTGAAGGCCTTCCTGAGCCTGCATGGAAAAACCACCCTATTAATATGAAGATGATCATTGGCCTTCCTTTGTGGCCCAAAGAACTTGCATGTTGTTAACAATCTGGTTTTTGTTTTGTTTTGTTTTGTTTTGTTTTTGAGACAGATTTTTTCTGTAGGGTGTGTGCACTTGCCAAAGAGACAGAGGCAGAGAAACAGAAAGCAAGAAATCACTCCCCAGGGCAATGACCACACCACAATCCTTTCTTCCTCATTCCCTTTCAGGATCTTGGGCATGCATGCACAGGCACCCAGTGTGAGTTTTAAGCTGCTGGGTCCAAGACTCAAATCATTGTTGCCTATGTAGGAGTTCAGCGACTTAACCATTACGCCATCTGTTGGTTCCCTGTTGTTACCAATCTTAAGAAATTTATCATGTTACTTAAATATAAAACTGACAACTGCAAGGGTACACTGATGCACTAAGTTACACTGTGAAACATTACAGTCAAATCTGTTAAGAGGAATTATTCCTGAGCTCAGGTGTAGCAGCAACACACTGCACAAGCGAAGCTGGATCCTTATAGAAGATTACAGGCTCCTTGCTCGACACCCATTATCTTCACTGGCTGGGAAAGCATGGGACGCGGGGGGGGGGGGGGGGCACAGGAGATCATGACCTGAGACCCTATTGAGGATCGCCATGGTGCATGATGCTAGCTAGGGTAATCAGATCCAATACCAATGCTGGGTCACACCGGAGCCACAAGCTGGCCTGGTTCTTGTGTCATGCTCATGAAGAACTATACATTGCAGATAGAGGGGATAGTAAAGTGGAGTTTATTAGGAGAGGGAAGGAAGAACAGAGGGAGCGGGTCTAGAAAGTGACTTGCTGAAGAGGAGCTGGAGTGAGGGGTTTTTAATCCCACCAAGGAGAATTTGTACTTGCATTTCTCTCATGGGGGTTATGTGTCAGGTGATTCATACCATCTCCTATTTGAGAGTGGGCTCACAAATCACAAGATTTTAGACATGCAGACCTCAATTAATTAACATTCTGCAGATCTTTGTCTGAGGTCTATGGCCCATACAGTTTGCAGTTTTTATCATGTCTCCCACAAGCCTAAGACAAAGCTTTGTTCTTTGGTTTTTTTCCTTTCTAAAATGTAAACTCATTTAGACTCCCTTATCTTGCAGATGCAAGCCTGCATGCCATGTTCCCATTTCTCAAATGATAGCTCGTGACAAGTTATTGTTCAAGGTCCTTTACTCTCTTGCTCTCCAGACCAAGAGAGACTATGCTGTTTGGAATGTAGCAGTGATATAGAAAAATGTTAGTTTCAGCTCTTATTATCTTAAGCAGGCTGTGAACAGCTCTGTCTGTAAGTGATTCTCTATGTGAACAAGCAGTGGGAGTTAATACTTGATTTTTAGTGAGAGCAGTGAATTATTTTATCGAAAGTTTGGCCAGAATGATTTCATCTTATAAGTTGGCTCTACCTTAATATATGCAAGTACCCATTTCCTCTCATAGTGATTTTTCCTCAAGGGCCCCTCCCCCGTTTACCTACTCTCTGGATCTACCTCCTTTCTCACTCATCTTACTCTCTCTCTCTGTCTCTCTCTCTCTCTCATAAAACATTTTTTAAATGAGTTTTCTGTTTACTCTTAATCTTCAAAGTGTTAATGCAACATATACTTTGAAGTACTATTTACAAATAGAAGTGTGTACTTGCAGCTAATACCTGTCTCTTTTAAAAATTATTTTTGCTATAGGATGTATGTGCTCACCAGAGAGACAGAGACAGAGAGAGAGACAAAAAGTGAGAAATCACCCCCCCCCCCCCAGGAGGATGGCCACATTGCAATTCCTTATTCTCCATTCTTCTCTTGGGATTTTGAGCATGCATGCACACATGCCCAGCATGAGTTTTAAGCCACTGGTCTGGGACTTGAAATGAGGTTGAATACGTGGGAGTCCAACAACATAACTATCATGCCATCTGCTGGGCCCAAGCTAGTACATATCTTTTTTTTTTTTTTAATAGTTCTTTTTTTTTATCATCATATTCTTCTTTATATTATATTGAATTACATATAACTTTACAGTGTATTACATTGCTTTTTCAAAAGGGAATGCCATGCATGACAGTCAGTACAGAGACATTAATCTCCCCGCTTCAGCATTCAATATCTTTTCTATGTTTTCCCCAATTATTATTATTATTATTCTAATTATTTTTTAAAACAGTCAATTGCTATTTCTCATTTTGCTTGTACAAATACTTTGCCCATCATGAAATACTTCTCAGACAAATCCAGTTGAGAATACTTTAATCTTTAATGAATGACTTTGAAGTCTCATGCTTCTACTGTGTTTCTCTTTATAGTGATCACATATGTTAGTAGTGAGGCAGTTGTTAGTTGTTATTAAACATAGTTACTATGTTAGATTGTGGTCAGGCATTTAATGAACACACCTATTGCCTTGGTAGATATTGGGGCAGTAGATATTAAAGCTTGCCTGTTTCTCATGTGTGGTAACAGGATGACAGCCCCAGCCTTAGAGTTCATGGAATAGAAAGCTGACAGGGAGTTTGGAGGAATAGCTAACAAAGCAGTCTCTCATCCCAGGAATCAGAGCATTGCCCTTTTATTATTATTTTTTTAATTAATTAGTTTATTTATTTTAAGAGAGATTTTTGCTATAGGGCACATGTACTCACCAGAGTAAATGAGAAATCCCCCATGGGGGATGGCCATATCTCAATTCCTTCTCCATTCTCTTTTCAGGATTTTGGGCATGCATGTACATACACTCAGTGTGAATTTCAAGCTGCCAGGTCTGGTACTCAAACCACATTTGACTAGGTGGGAGTCCAATGCCTTAACCACTACTCCACCTGCTGGCCCTTCATTGCCCTTTTATAATAAGCAAACAACAATACAAAAAACAAAACATAAAACAAAACTCACCATGAACATCATACATCCTGAAAAGAATTTAAATATTTCTGCAAAGTTCTTTTCCAAGGGATCTTTTTCAATTTAATACAATCAGACTTCTCATGCTGTGTGAAATTATAACAGTTACCAAAAAATCAAGTAGAATTTTGATTGTAAATGTCACAAGGCTTGAAAGTCCAAAGTTCTTTTTGTTAAGGAAAACTTGAGTCTCTTTAGTTCCTTAAGCAAAAGGAAATATTAGCTGCATCGTCTCCAGAACCTCAATTTGTTATCCATGGTCAAACCTGCCAGTTCACTAACTTAATCATTTTATAGATAATTAGAGTAAATAACTTGCTTATAAAAATACATTCTAGCCAGTCACCGAGCCGCTGAGGAGGACTCAGTAGCCTTCCCTCTCAAGCCCCCTTACTTCTTGACACACTTTTCCTCCGCCCGCCTTCTCCCACCACTGCCTTCCCCAGGCTGTTTCCACCAAGGAAATAGAATTGTACCGTATGTCCACTATCCAGAACCTCTACTCTTTCGACTCCTTTGCTGATGCAAGTAACGGTGATGACCTGCTTCCTTCTGGCACTCAGGATTATATACATATAAAAATTCAACAGAGAAACGACTGGAAGACTCTTACTACTGTCCAAGAGATCGCTGATGATTATGATAAAATAAGAAACTAGGTAGTGCAGGTGTTAAAGAGGAAATTTGCCTGCAGTGATTCTGTAATGGAGTGCCTAGAATATGGAGACGTAATTCAGCGACAGGGTGACCAGCGCAAGAACACATGCCGGTTCCTCATAAATTAGACTGGCTAAGGAGATCAGCTGAAGGTTCATGGGTTTTAAGTGCTTGTGGAGCACTGAAGTTTAAGTGAGAGTTTCTTTGCAATGAGTAGAACTTCCCTTCTGTCCCTTGTCACAAGTATAAAAACCACACAGCGTGTATACTGTAACCATTTGGGGTCGGCTTTTAACTTGGGCTAGTGTAGCTCTTTCCTGCAATAAACCGAAAAGAGCCATGGAAAAAATACAATCTAATATATTTCTGAGTTTGTTTAAAGGCTGTGTTGTCCAATGGGAGACAGTTGGCCTTTCAGGCCCTCATTTTGAAGCAGGTCTTTAGGTGCTCACTTTTACTATTGCCCAGATAGGACTTTTCATATCCATGAGCTCATAATATGAGGAGGTCTTCAAGAGTTCATGAAAATGTATACTATGAAAATCACTATATGTGGATTTCTGAATTTTTTTGCACAAGAATCAACTTTAATTCCGTTTTTTAAGAGAGGTTTTTGCTTTAGGGTGTATGCATTCACTGGAGAGATAGAGAGAGAGAAAGACAGAAAGCAAGAAATGACCCCCCAGAAAGGATGGCAATGATGAATCTCTTCTCCTCCATTCTCCTCTCAGGATCTTGAGTATGCACATACACGCACTTCGCATGAGTTTTCAGTTGCCAGGTCCAGTACTCAAATCACAGTTGACCACATGGGTATCCAGTGACATAACCATTATGCCTTCTGCTATTTTATACAACTTTTTGAAGTACTCTCATATGTTGATTTGGGGGAAGCCTTTCTCAGCTGAGGTATGGAGTGAAATATTAAGGATTGGGGAAGGAGAACATACAAAATAATTTATAAATTAGACTCTTTTTAATTTGAGCAGTCTTTATCACTTATCTCATAAGTTTACATATATGTATTGTAAATCAGAGGGCAGAAATATTAAGAAGTGGCATAAGTTTAAGATAGAAATGATCAATTTAAGAAACCCAAGCTAATAGAGATTACTAACAAGGCATCATTTTTCTATGATTTATAATATTCAACTGTTAATTTTAAATGTTAATTTAGCATACCAAATTTTATTAAATTTGTAGATGAGTCTGGTTAAGTATGTTCATTGTTTCAGTGACCATTGCTACAAGAAAATCAAAATGAGAGCAGTTCCTTCAATTCAGATTCTCCTATGGTTTGGCCTTTAGCCAAAAATTCTATCCACTTGCTCATCAGTTATGGCATTAACTAATAGGCTCATTCAATTTAAACAAAAGACTGGCCCTACTTCTTAAACTCATATTTACATGAAACTGTATTAGAAGACACAGAACACATGGGGCATATTCTTGGAATGTAATCCTAAAAATTTAAGAAGTTAAATTATATTTTAAAACCAACACAGATGAAGCAGACTAGAAGATTCACATTGATTGTTATGGTAAAGCTTGCTGATTTGCCTGCATACTGTTCTCTCCCCTCTCCAGCCTCTCTTCTGTCATTAGGGTAAGTCAGGGAAAATTTTTTTTTTTTTTTTTTTTTTTTTTTTTTTGACTATAGGGTACATGTGCTTGCAGTAGGATAGAGACAGAGAGACAGAAAGCAAGAAATCACCCCCCGAGGGTATGGCCATGCCACAATCCCCTCTCCTACATTCTCCTCTTGGAATTTTGGGCTAGTACATACACACACCTCGCACAAGTTTTAAACTGCCCGGTTGGGGTCTTGAACTGTGGTTGATTACATGGGAGTCCTGTGTCTTAACCACTATATCATCTGCTGGCCCCCCAGTAGAAAATCTTTAGACTATCTTAAAAGATATTGCATGAATATCAATAGGAAGAATGTATTCATTTAAATATAGTATGATTCTTTTAATGGAAAGCGGAATTAGAAATTTCTAAGAATAGCCTAAACCCCTTGGATTGTCAAAAATCACATTTGAAAATCCAGACATGAGATAAAGTTTATCAAGCTCAAAAGGCAGTTGGTCAAGACACTGAATTTCAAGAGAGGAGTTTGATTTGTTGAGAATATGACCCCCCACGAGGGTTAAGGAAGATGAATATTATGATTATAGATGTTCTGATTTTCCAGTAGTCCTATGGACAGTGGGCCTCAGTTCATTTTGTATGACTATGGTATGGAGGTAAGGGCAGCAACGTGTCTATTGAGTGCCTCTCTTGGCTAGGCATTGTGCACCATGATTTACATTCTTGGATTCATGGTGCCTTGAAAAGAATGCATTATCCTTTTTTATAAGTGATAAAACCAAAACTCAGTGGGTATGAATGAGTTATCTGGCATCTTGCACTCAGCTCCTGAACAATTATTCAGCTTTAGGTCTTTCCGACACTAGGTCAGTGTTTTCGTAGTTTACTGTCCCTATCTAGCCAACCAATTTGTTATGGGAGGAGATTTTTTATCTTCTTAGTCCTTCTCATCACAGCATCTGTAAAGAGTGACTTCAATGTCCAAATTCCAGTCATCTGGCTCAAAATCTACCATAATCTAGAATATTAAAAAAAGTTCTCAAATTAAGGTTTTCTAAATAAATTTAACTTCAAACAAAGGAGGGAAAAGGAATTATATGTTGAGAATTCAAATGTTCTAATTTTTAAACAGAGGAAGATGGTGAAAACGAGGACACAGCAATCACTAGGACCCATGTGGGTTCACTAGCAAGCCGAATTTGCTTCTTGAGCAGGTTTACCACACTGCTAGATCCATGGAATTCAAAAACCACAGCAACTCTCCTTGGACATGGCATTTTGCAAGGTCATCTCTCAAGATCTTACAGAGAGAACAAGATAAATAGAATCTAGGTTCTAGAGTACATAGTTGGATCAATAACTGGTTGAATAACTGTACACAGTCGATGATTGATGTCAGGTTACATGTATATTTATTTCTGGTGGTATTTGGCATGGCTCAGTCCTCTACTTTGCAATATATATGTTGTTGTTGTTGTTGTTGTTGTTGTTGTTGTTGTTGTTTTTGCTATATAGTGCATGCACTTGCCAGATAGACAGAAAGCAAGAAATCACACCCCCACCCCACCCTCCCCACCAGGGGAGATGGCCACACCACAATTTCTTCTCTTCCATTCTCCTCTTCGGATTTTTGGACACACACACATACACAACCGGCATGTTTTAAGCCACCAGGTCTGAGACTTGAATTACCATCAACTACATGGGAGTCCAGTGATGTAACCATTATGCCATCTGCTGGTCCTGATTTTTCAATAATTTTTTTATCAGTCGTTTATATAAAAGTCCTGGTTATCCAACATCTTTGTAGGGGGAAGGGAGAATGCATACATAATGAGCCCATAGTCAGAGTAAGAATATAAAATTAACAGATTTAAATAGGCAGAAATGGGTATTTTTCTCAGATTTTGTCGTTTGTTTTTGTTTTATTTTGTTTATAGAGGGTCATTTTTTGTTTGTTTTGTTCTTGTTGTTGTGGTTGTTGTCTTTAGGTTGTGTGTGCTCACCTAAGAAACAGAGACAGTGAGAGGAAAAGTGAATGGCCATGCCACAATCCCTTCTCTTCCATTCTCCTCCCAGGATCTTGGGTACAACTGCACATGCACCCAGTTTGAGTTCTCAAGCCACCAAGGGCTCAAACTATGGTCAGCCATGTGGGAGTCCAGGAACGTTAACCACTATGCTATCTGCTGGGCCCTATTCTCAGGTTTTAAATCTGAATACATGGGCCAGCTCTTGGCATGGTGGATCAGGCAACTGGATCTTACTTGGCTGACTGTGCTATTTGAGTCCCAAATCCATGGCTTGAAAAATATGACAGGTGCTTGTGCATGCATGTCCAAAATCCCAATAGGGTTAGAGAGGGATGGAGGAGAAGGGATTGCAGTACAACCATGCCCCACAGTAGGTGCTTTCTCACTCTGTCTTTCTCTGTCTTGCTCCATGGAATGCACACACCCATTGGCAAAAAAAAAACAACAAAAAAACAAAAAAAAAAACACACACACACACAAAACAAAAAACCCACAAAACTAAAAATACTGGTACCAATTCAGAGGAACATGATTTGAGAGTTTTAATTCATTCAATTTTGTTGTTAGGCATCATTACTTAGAGACATAAAAAATACGCTTATGTGACCTTAACTAGATAATGAGTTCTTTTCTCTTTTTCTTATTAGTAATTTTGTAAAATATTAAAGCTTTTACCAATATTTATATAATACTCATTTAGAGTGATATACCTCAAAGATAAATAATATCTATATAAAATGCTTTTGATCAAATTATATGAGGTACATGTTATAAATTAGGAAATAAATAAATTCATCAGTCCTATTTTCTGTTTTTTGCCTAAATTTGACCTAATAATTCTCTCCTGCCTTGTTTGTACAATCTTCCTTTAACAGCCAAATTTTTGAATTTTTTTTTTAATTATTAGATCTTTACACCTTTTTTTTTTTTTTTGGAAAGATTATTTGCTATAGGGCATGTACACTTGCCAGAGAAACAGAGACAGACAGAAAGCAAGAAATCACGCCCCAGGAGAATGGCCATGCTGCAGTCCCTTCTCCTCCATTCTCCTCTCGGGATCTTGGGCAAGCACGCACACATGCCCAGCATGAGTTTAAGCCACCTGGGCTATGACTCAAACCATGGTTTGACTACATGGGTGTCCAGTAAGTAGCCATTACACCATCTACTGGTCTCCTTACACAGCACATGGGAATAAAATAAATATATATCTTCTGGATTTTTGTTGTTGTTTATGTTGTTAATGTTTTCTAACACTAAAATGTGGTTTAAATGTTTGAGGATCTGGTCAGTCTTCATCACTGTGTCCCTAGCACCAGAGATAGTGCCTAGCACAGAGTAATTCCTTAATAAATTACTGTAAAAGGAAATAACATCTCAGATGATTTTGTCTAAGTTCATCTAGCAGTCATTGACTCCAAATATAGTTTGCTATTAGTTTCCATGATTATTAGTGAGGTTTAATGAAGGGCAAAAGTGAACAATTACTATATAAAACTAATAGACATGAAAAGAAGCTAACCATTAGGTCATCGGAAAAGTCATGACCTATTTTTCTGTTTTTCTATGCAAAAATGCATCATGACTTTTCCGATGACTTGATAAAACTTAAATATCTTTATATCTATTTTAGATAAGTTGTGCTGAATTATTACTTTGTAGCAGAATGCAGGACAGATAGATCCATTTAGTAGTCAAGTCTTGAAAAATAATAAAATGTACCACTCTTATTAATTATATTCCACAATTATGTGACCATTAATAAAAAGACTTTATGCATTATTATGTGAGGCACTATAGGAGTATGAATTTCTTAAACCAGAAATCAGAGTACTAGAGTTAAAATTCTGACTCTGGCCCAGCCATAGTGGCATAGGAGGTAGCATCTTGATCTGGAATGCTAGAAGCCACTGCGGGTTTGGATCCCAACTCAGTCTGAAACAAGCGGGTGCATGTGTGCATGTGCGAGGTCTTGACTAGGTGGAGTACTGGGCGATGAGTGGCACAACATGACCTGATCTTGTTGGAAGTGCCTATCTCTGCCTTATGTATACACACTCTTGCACACTCTCAGGTAAAGAAATAAGAAACTTTAAAAAATTGTTAATTTACCACTTATTAGTTGTCTGACCTTCAAAATGCCACATTAACCACTGTCAGTCTCAGTGGCCCCATCAATAAAATTGTCAAAAGCATAGTAATTAATTCTTAAAGTCAATGTGTGGATTACAAACTATAGTCCATGGAAAGCATCTGGCACTGCGTAAATAGTAATAAAAGCAAGCTTTGATTAAAATAAGTAAGAGCTGTTTCAGAAAGGTACATCTATCATTATCATGTCCTTGATGCAAAGACAAATTGTCTTCTTTGAGAGTTGTGACCAGCTCAGGACACTGGCAGAAAGCTGGCAACTAACACTGGAGCCCAAGTTCCCTGCTATCAAACATGGTATAAAAAGATTATTAGGCCAGTGTTTAACTACCAGCCACATGATAGTGGGAAACCTCTCAAGAAGAAATAGCAAGCTAATGTTTAAAATGAAGAGAGGATGGGTAATAGGAAGAACAAATGCCCTGGCCCTATTGCCATTTGCACAAATAGACAATACCAAGTATCAGCTGTTGAACAAGGAAAGAAGTTTATTTTAGAAATATTTTTATGGGAGTCAGCAGGTGGCATGGTGGTTAAAGGTGCTGGATTCCCACATGGCTGACTGCGGTTCAAGTCTCAGACCTGGCGGGTTGCTTTCTTGGGTTCCCTTTCTCTCTCTCTGTCTCTCTTTGGTCAAATTATAAAATAATAAGAACAAATGGAATTCAAAATAAATAAATGTTTTAAAAAGAAATATTTTTATGATTTCAACTCATTTGTTTGTATTTAGGTACATTTTGACACCATTAAAAGGAAAGACTTTTTTGTCTTTTTATGAGTCTCTCTGAGCAAGTATATAAGATTTGAACAAAATGGAAACATTTAGTATAGTTTCTATAATGATAGTTTTCTGAATTGTGTGTATCATCACATTTGAATCTCCTTTATTTTGTTTCCATAGAATGCTGAAATTTCTGTTTTTGAAGTAAATATACGCTTTGTTGGTGGACTACTGTCAGCCTACTATCTGTCTGGAGAAGAGGTAAGATGAAAGTGATTACAAAAGATCTTAAAATTACATTTCTTGGTAAAATATGTTTTTTGTGTGATATATTTTTAAAGAATCCATTAAATTTGCATATTTGAGTGGACCTGTAGCTTATGCTGAATTTCTTATACTATCTACTAAGTAGATGAACAAGCTAGGAAAGTTTGACAGAACATGTTGTCAGAAATGTTAAATTATTCCTCAGGCAAAACTGGCTTTGTTATGTTATATAGGATAAAACTACAACTATAAATTATATATTCCTGTGGACAAAGAAAAGAGGCTTTGTGCAGTGGCAGTCTTGTGAATGAATATTTTTAATTATCTTAATTCCAGTATAATATTAAATTTGTAAAATTTTAAATGAAGAAAGAATGGCAAGTAAGATATAAAAAAGACAATTTTATGAAATTGGAGGGTCATCGAGCTTCCCAGAGAACAGTCCTATGGGTCATTATTCCTGTGTCAAGTGCTTTGCAGCTCTTCTTGGGTCAAGGCGTGGTTAATTATCTGTTGCTTGGACCAAAGCAGGAATTTTTAATTTAGGTGCTGTTTATTATAGAGTAAGAAAGGATTTTTGTATCATGTTCATAAAGGCCACTAGTGCTATTTTCTTGAAGAGGTTTTAAACGACTTATGAAACACATAAAATGCCCACTAAGGGTCCTGGAATGAACCTCACCTTTAATGTTGACAGTATTAAAAGCCGACATGAAGGAAAAACAGTCACATGTTTCATTCAATTGCATGACAGTGATTTGTGTCAGCCTCAGCGTTCTGGCTAGGGGGTGAATCTTACCCAGTGTGGTATTGCTTGTATTTCTATACTCCTTCAAACACTTTAAGCAGAGCAAAAAATGGATAACAAGAAAAACTGCCTTTGTTTCCATCCTTCAGGTACTTTCCTAATCATAACAAAGTAACCTTTGCAATTTTGTGTTTTCTTAGATTTTATCCCACCCTAAACCTTTGCAGAATGTGTAGTTGGCTTGTGTGTCCGCTATGTTTGTCGTACTTGAATTAAGTTCTCTTCTTCATTATACTCTGTCACCTTCTAAGTCAGGGTAATGAGACCTTCTGATATGTTATGTCACTTCCTCCCTTTGTTCAGTTTTTCCAGACCCAGGTAACTTCATTTTTTTCAGTTCAAGTTAGGGTGTTCTAAGCATAAAGCCAAGGAAGAGATCTATATTTTTAGAAAGTCTTGCTTAAAATTAACTAATGTTATTTTAGCTAACAAGTTTCTGCTTTTAGAATTCTTGTCCTGGAATATCCAGTGCCTGGATGTTCTCATTGTTTTGACATTGCATGCTAGGATGACCTTGGTTGTAACTTTCTTCATAATTTATGTGGATGTGAGACAATCTGAAGGAAATCAGGATTGCATCCTTCTGTGTCTGGGCTAAATTGGGATACTAGAACACACACGAGATGAAAATATCTATTTCTTCTAAACATGAATCATGTTTAATTAGAACAGTTATTTGCTCATACTCATAACAATATTTTTCTGGAGAGAGATTTTTGCTATAAAGCATATACACTCTCCGGAGAGACAGACAGAGAGAGAGAGAGAGAGAGAGAAGGAAAAATCAGCCCCAGGGATGGGGGAGATGACCACACTGCAATCCCTTTTCCTCCTATCTCCTCTCGAGATTATGAGCATGCATGCACATGTGCCTGGTGTGAGTTTCAAGCTGCCAGGTCCAGGACTTGAACCTCAGTCAACTACATGGGAGTCCAGCAATGTAACCGTTATGCCATCTGCTGATACCTCATAACAACGTTTTAAGTTACACATGTATATCTGTGTATATGTGTATACTTAATGATATATATTGGATCATCAGAAAAGTTATGACATTTTTTTTGTTTGCAAATATGTGTTATGACCTTTCCTATGATCCAACATATTGGATTTATTTTTTTAATAATTATTTTATTTAACTTTAATTATTTATTTATTTTTAATTTGACTAGAGAAGGACATAGAGAGAGAGTGAGGGAGAGAGAGAGAGTGAGAAAGCAAGCCGTGAGGTCTGAGACTCAAACCGCAGTCGGCCATGTGGGAGTCCAGTGCCCTTAACCCGCACGCCATCCTCCGATCCCCTACATATTAGATGTATAAACTTAAATAAATATGCCCCAGGTATAGTTTGCCTGTAGATAAAAATAATTTGCCTAAGACTTTATCAGGGTGTTTTAGTCTATATTAGGCAACTCTAATAAACAAAGGGCTATAAAGAATATTTCAATTCAGAGTAACTTCTTTTTGTCTACTTGCTTTGTCTTCATCACTGTGCAGATATTGTTTTTAATATACCTTGGTTTTATATATTTTAATTTCATGATAAAATTTATTTAAGGCATCTTATATTTTTCTATAGAATGCATTTTATTTGAATTTATGAGGATTCATCTTACTTGACAGTCCCATGAATGTTGGACAACTGAGTTGTTTTCAGTATTCTTGTGTTCTATTGGGTCTCAGAAAAATCATGATGTATTTTCCTGTGCTTTTCTATATAAAAATGTATCTTGACTTTTCAGATGACCCAATAGTATTTTGAATAATGTAGCTGTAATCAGTCAGTAAATATTTATTCTCCCAAGTAGAGTTGCTAGGTGAGAAGTGCTTAGCACTAGATCATTTAACATCATCTCTTGCCTCACTCTCCCACTTCCTTCATCCCTAATAGTCACTTTCCATTTGACCAGTGCATTTAGGGGAAATAGGTATCAAGAATGTGATCTGAAAAGACTACTTTACCCAAGTCCACTTGAAGTATCTTTCTCCATATCAAAGTGAAAAAATAGCATTCATTTAATAGAAGAACATCTACATGGCTAAATTATGAATAGGTTTGTTTCGGATAGTTGATAATGTTCTGTACCACGCATGTTTATATATATAATAGATCAAAAGATTTACTAAGGTAGTCTAGGGAAATTCATTTTTCTAAATTAGTCCTTTCTTCTTCTAGTTTTTTGCTTTAGGGCACTTGTGCTCACCTAGAGAGAGAAAGAGGTAAAATGAGAAATCACTTTCCAGAGAGATGACCATGCCACAATCCCTTCTTCTCCAGTCTCCTCTTGGGAACTCAGGCATACACACACATGTGCCCAGTGTGATTTTCAAGCCACTCAGACCAGGACTCAAATTGCACAGCCACGTGTGTGGGATCCAGTGCTTTAACCACCATGCCACCTGCTAGCTCCAGTCTTCCTAAGTTATTTCATAGACAGGGCACTAAACTACCCTATTTGACATTCTGATTTTATCACTGAGGCTCAGAAGTACTGGGTCATCAGAAAAGTCATGACATATTTTTCTGTTTTTCTATGCAAAAATGTGTCATGACTTTTCCGACAAGGACAAATTTCTGTCAGAACCATATAGGCCCATAGTGATATAAGCTCAAAATTCTTAAACTTAAATTGCAAAAGCAGGAGAGGAAGGACCACCAATTTGTGTTACCTGTTTCAGGAAAGTTACAATTAAAAACACTGAACAATAATCAAGAAGTCCATGGGAATTCTAGTCTATCAAAAGGATAACAGAAACATGAAATACCTGTACTGATTTGATACATCTTGGAACCTGCAAGCTTAGTTAAATATTTTATAGTACCAATAAAGAAAAAAAAGTCTAGGCTTAACATTTTAAAACTCTGTATAAGAAATTCAAGCAACTATAAGAATTACTAATAGGATGGAGATAAGATGAATGCCACATAGGATTAATCCGTATTAAAAATTAATTGGAGACTGGCCCCACAGCTAAGATAAAAAAGTCTCACAAGGCTAATTTTGGCCCAGCAACTTGAAAAACATGCCAGATATGTATGTGTGTGTGTCCCAAATCCTTACAGGCAAAGGGGTAGTGGAGAAGGGATTACAACATGACCACACTCCATTGGGAGTTCCCTCCCTCTCTCATGTGCATGATGCCCTTCAACAATAAAATACTAAAGATGGCATTGCTCTATTATAATCTCAAGGAGAACCGAAGTCTATAGTAGCATCTAGAATATCATTATCCAAAATATGTTCTATAAACCACTAGCTCCTTTTTGATATTGCAGGATAAATCTATATCTGTATATATACTAAAAATAAGTTTAGAAAAAAATCTGCATCCTCTATCCCTTCTTGGAAATTCACAGTACACAGGAAAAGAAACTAATTAAATCGTATTTATCCTGTGTTTTCCACATTCGTTTAATTATATCCCCCCTCTCTTTTTAATTTACTTTTTATGTTTTAATGTAACTTTTGCTAACGGTGAGTTACAATTACTGTTTTTCAGAACAATTTTTGAGTAATGCCACTGTAAAGTAAGAGTTGCCAAGGCAAAAATGACATTAGAAATTGAAAAGTACAAAATAGAAGCAAGTAAAATAAACTCAGGAAATTGCAAAAGAGGATGATATGTAGAAAAGAGCTTGTAAATATACCATGCGATATTATTTGTTTTTGCAACAGCAATTAATAACTGAATTGAGCAGAAAGTAAGTTTAATAGGATATAGCGATGTTGCAGAATCAGACAAGGCTGAAGAACAACTTGAATCAAAGTCTCAAGTTACCATAGAGGCTCTCTATAACTTGACTATCACCTTGGGACACCCTAAAATTAGTAACCATGGACTATTCTATCCTTGTCTTACACTACTCAGATCACAAAATCTCTGGACAAGGAGATTAATTGGCAGAGATTCAGGTACATGCATCCCCTTGGGAGTCTTGGGGAATGAAAAAGAAGATGATAGAAGAAGTCTTCTCCAGAGTTTGATTCAATATACCATGAAGACTGAGAATGAAAAAGAATAGCTAAGCCCTGAAGAGGAAATCGAGGCCCTTCAAGAGTGAGGAGAATACATGTTTAGGAGCCAGAAGTGTGGTTTAGCCCACTGTGGTGAATAGGAAGGGTGGCAGACAAAATAAACCAGATGAAAACTGATAATTTAATGAAATGCCTTTTTAAAACTCTACCTGATTTGAAAACTACTTCATTTTGTAAATTAAGAAACCTCATTCAGAGCTACCAGAATACTTAATCCTCAAAGGAAACATTCTCATAGTAAATTGTCAGTTTATGAAGTATAATGGAAAAGTAAAAGCTAACTCTTGGAATCCAGAATGATTGAAGAATTAGCTTTTTATGAAAAAAGGTAAGGAGGATATCTGATCCAAGACTAGAGAAACACATAGAAAGGATCCTTACATTAGATCAGAGTAATCTGCCAAGATATTTTTTTCATTTTTAGCTCAGCAAAAGGATTTCCTCCAAACTCCCCCAAAAGTTACCCACTGTTCCACAGACCAATACAAAAGATTGCTGAGGGACTATAGCTAATACCACCAAATGTTAAGGCCATCAAAGAAGGTCCAGCTGAAATGGCACAGGCAGTAAAGTGCTGTGGCACAATATTGGAGCCACATGAGAGGCCCAGGTTCAGATCCCAGGTCAACTGAACACACTGGCGCACCTATGAGTCTGGCTGCCTGGGAAGCTATGGGGACGATGGTGGCATGTTGAGATTCTCAGGGGTTTCTCTATCCCTCTCTTTTCTCTTTTCCCCATTCTCTCAATAAATAAATAAAATATTTATCAAAAGGAAAACATTGAGGAGACCGATAAGATTGAGAATGTAAATCTAGTGGCAGAATTATATGTATTCCTTTGTCATAATAGGAATCAGACATTTGGAGTGTTTTGGAGGTCAGAAATAGATTTTGAAGAACTTCTTTAGTGATGGGTAATGACTAAAGTGTTTATAAAAGTAGAATTTATTGATGTGCTTACTTTGCGAGCTTAACGTCTGCCACAATCCACTAGTCATTTCCCGAACCACATCCTTCCCTTGCCTCATTCTACAAAAAAATTTAAAAGACTTACAGAAAGTATACAACAAAGCTGTGGGGAAAAAAAAACAGAGAATAAAGTCAGTATATATTAAAACTTCAGATAAGATTTGCACATAGCAACGCAATCTGCCACCTTTTAAATAAATCATCTAGGCTTTGGACAGAAATGTGTCTTCAGGTTTCCTAGCGACCAAAGCAAAACAGGGGTGAAAATTAAAAGCAATTTGGTTTTGCTACTTTAATGAACACTAAAGATTTGAGAACATAAAATAATCCACATATGATATTACCTGTATACATACTATATTTTCCATAAAAAAACTATCTGGTATAAACAAAAGAAAAAAAAAGTATCCAATAATATAGTTGAATCCACCAGAAATACTTGAGCACTCTCCTAAATCATGCCTGAATTATAAAAATTGGGCTCAGCTATATCTTGCTCTCTCAGATACATAGAAAGTATTTTAATTATGATATCTAATAAAATAGATTAAATCCAGGAAGCAGGAATATCACCAAAGACATGATTGTCTAAAAAGAGACATAATTAGAAAAACAAATCACAATAACTTAAAATCAAAATATAATATGTTAATCCTATACAATGAAGAAGTAACAGATATATTCAATATAGAAAAAAGGATTGAAATACAGGTTACAATGAAATTAAAAAATTAGGCAATCGGGGACCAGACAGTGTCAGCAGTGGTAATGCAGCTGAACCCCCCTGAGAAAGGTCCTGGCTTTGATCCTAGGACCTCCCTGAGCATGGCAGGTACACCTCTGCCTATGGTCCAGGCTGGATGAAATCGAGGGCTGATTTTGGCATGAAGACCCTGTTGGGGATTTCTCTTTTTCTCTCTTTCTTTCTCTGTCACTCATGAAAGAAAGAAAGCAACTTTTTTTTTTTAAAGGTAATGAAATTCTTTAGTATATTTTTCATAGGTTACAGACAAATGCGAGTTATTTAGTAAAATGTATTTAACATGCCACCAATCAAAATGCAATATTAGAAATATACAGATATTCAAATGGTAAAGCCACATGAAAATTTAAAATTGATCTCACTAAATAGATCAGGGAATAAATCTATAATATTAAAATTAGACTAGTTAAGAGACAACTAAAATAAAAGTATTACATTGAATCTTGAGGAAAGTAGTCAAAATGATACTTAGAGAAATACATAGCGTTAAAGGTTTGTATTTCAATATATGGTTAACTAAGTATTTCATTAATTTAGAAGAAAAGAACAAAGATAAAGATAATAATGAGAAGGACATATAGAGATTGTAAAATGGAAAAAAGGGCTGTATTATGAAGTGTTTTCTCCTTCTCTCTCATCATGATCTTTATTAAGATAATTTTCTGGGAAAGTCCTTGAGCAACAGAAAAGTATGATGAGGAAAGGTTCTTGTAGACCCCACAACAGGAAAACTCTCACTGGTGTATGTTTGTGTAGCAGCTAGACTCACTGGTGTATGTTTGTGTAGAGAGAAAAAGCACATTGAAATAGTGGTGTCCAAATTGGACAGTGGTTTGGATTAAGCAGTGAGTGATGTACCCAAGGATGCAGTCGCAATTTAGAAGAGGTCATGTTTCTCTTCAGCAGATACTGGTTGGTGCTAGAGTTCTGTCAGCCTCTACTGTTGGCCTTCATATACCTGAGAATAAAATAGGTAAATCTATAAGGCCAAATCCCTGGCCTTGTAGAGCTCATGCGTAAGTGAGGAAATGTAACTTTATAAAACCAAAACTAGAAAATTTAAATAGACGTAAGAAAAAAATGTTTATGTCCTGGTCGGTTTGCTTTGTTTTTGATAAGACAGGACAATAAACAGACAGAAAACTGACTTAGGAATATTGATCTCACCTGATCTTCATACTTCCTGCATCGTCCTTCTTCAGTCAGTTTCCTACTTTGACATGAAAGATGGAATCATGCCACATGGTCTTCTTGCAAAGCTACACTAGCCCCTGTGGCCAAAGTCAAATCTTTGGTTTGGCCAACAAAACCTTTACAATTTAGGCCTCAGCCCACCTTGTCTGGATTTATTTGTTCATTATCCTTCTCAAACACCTTCCTCTATTATATGACGGATTCTCTAACACCCCAACTCCCAAACATACCAATGCGTCTGTGTACTTTTTATATCCACCTTCCCTCCATCTAGAATGGCTTTCACCCTGCTCCTTTCTCCTCCCACAACCTAGATATCACCTCTCCCTGAAGCTCTCTAGAAAGCCATCCCTCACCCCGCCCACTCTCTCCCTCTTGCAAGGCAAGACACTTCCTTTTCTGTGTTCTCTGCTTATGCTACTATTGTAGTCCCTTGTTCATGGACCAGAGAGTCTTATATCTTGACTCCCCTTTCCCCAGTAGAATTTAAAAAACTCAAAAATAAGGATTAAATTTCCACTGTTTTTATATTCTCTTGCTTAACATAGTATGCCTAGCACTAGAAAACATTTAGTAAAGGGACCAGCAGATGGTGTATGTTTACATCGCTGGACTTCCACATAGTCAACCATGGTTCAAGTCCCAGACCCAGGAGGCTTAAAACTTATACTGGGCATGTGTGCATGCATAACCCAAAATCTCCAGAAGAAAATGGAGGAGACAGGATTGCAGCATGGGGACCCCCTGGGGAGTGATTTCTTGCTTTCTGTTTCTCTGTCTCTTTCTGTCTCTCCAGTGAGCACACACACCCTATAGCAAAAATCTCTTTCTCAAAAAAAAAAAGAAAGAAGAAAGAAAAGATTTAGTAAGTGTTTCTTTTACTTACTTTCTTTTTTTTTTTTTCTTAGTAAATGTTTCTTGACTAAACTCTTTGTTAGGTTTTCTTTGACCTTTACTTTATAAAACCTCAACAGAAAATCCTTTTAAATGACTTTTAAAGTAAAGTATGTATATTGATAACATATAAAAACAGCTGATTTGGAAGGCCTAGAGTTGGGCATGGAGGAAGAGAATGCAGTAGTGAGTCAATTGAAATGTGCATGTAACCCACCTACCCCTGCCTCCATAAGCCTCTATGACACTGTCCCATTCCCACCTCTGGCTCCCCATTTTCAGCAAAACAGCTTCCTTTTTATCTATTCTGTACATGCTGATTCTCTGAAAGAAAAAGAGCTTTGAAAATATGTAATTTTAAATTACATCATTACTAAATATGGAAGACCACTTAATGTAGACTTTTTAAACAGTATTGACACTGTTAGAGCACTTTCTGAAATTATAAAGATATGAGGAAATTATAAAAAAGTAAATGTAAAAGAAATAGGACAGAGTATATTTAATTTTAGAAAACTATCCAGCTAAAACTTTATAAACCATTTAATGACAAACACATATATGCTAATTTCCCAGAAAGGAACAATTTTAATCAGATCTTTTAGATGGAATTGATTGTTTCTTTATGGTATTTGTGTTGGTCCTGTGATCTCTTAGAGGTTTAGATGGATCCTTATATATACTTTAATTATTGGGTCATCAGATAAGTCATGACACATTTATGCATTGAAAAACATAGAAAAATATGCCATGACTTTTCCAACAATCCAATATTAGTTTACTATTTGGCAGACTTAATTGAAATTTTTATCAAAAGGACATGATATACTACTTATCTGATATTGTCACTTAAAAACTTTCAATTCAGTAAAACATATTAAAGAACAGTCATTTTGCTTATTTTAATAGTTAAATTTCCATGGCTAATGAGATCCAACTGTCACACATTGAATAGTCCATTATGGTTGGGAAATTTAATTTGTACACTAAAAGGCATGTAGAAGTATACAGAATTGATTCTAAGGTACATACATTCTGGTCTAATGAAATTACTACCCTCTTATCCTATAGTGAATTACAGAAATCATACCTTGTCCTTAACTCAGGATTTAGATATGCCTTCTTCTACATAAGCCTCTATCCTGTATATATAATTGTTTTTGAAGCATAAAAGTTCTATCAGCTGAAGAATTTTATCTCAGCAACTCAGGAAAGCATTTTCTTAGTTGGCTAATAATTCCAGCTCTGAAAATTATTCCCATGAATATATAAGGGGTAGAAGCTGGCCCAGAGGTTGATCTGATTGCCATGTTCAGTGCTTGACACCTAGAGGAAAAGAAAAGTCAGAAATGTTCTATTTCTTTTTCTTTTTCTTTTTTTAAGTTTTGCTGTAGGGCATGTATGCTCACAAGAGATGGAGAGACAGAGGGAAAGTGAGATAACATCTCCTATGAGGTATGACCACAGCACAACCTCTTCTCCCTTCTCTCAGAAATTTGGGTACCTACACACACGTGCCTGGCGTGTTTTTCAAGCCACAGACCAAGACACTAACCAGGCAATGGGTCACATGGAATTAAGCCTCCTTAACCACATGTTTCTTAATTAAATATTTTTATCCCTTTTAGTTTAACACTGCTCCTTGCAATGAGACCAGACCTCAGTTATGATGTAGTAACAAACTCAAAAGTTTCATCTGGATCATTTCCAGTTGCCACAGGGCAGAAGGAGGAGCTACAAAAGAGAACCTGGCAAACCATATACTGGCTTTTAATATATCTAGCTCAGACACATATTACTTTAACTCGTTTCATTGACCAGAGCAAGTCAGCATGTCTATTGTAACTTAAAGGGTTAGGAAAGCCATGCTGGGTAGCATTAGTGACTGCCACAGTGGCCACTGGCTTAGATTAAACTGTGTAGCCCTTCCGAATGCTAAGAATAGCAGAAGGTAAGAATTAGTGAAAAGGGGGATTAAGAGTCAAGGATCCTCCAACTGGAATCAGTTCTTCCCACTAGAAAAAACGTCCATATTGTGACAGCACGGTAGTAAGAGTAGAGAGTAGTGATTTGAGTAGAAATATGTATCTTCACTAAATGTTCAAGTAATAGGCTACTCTTCCAAGTGCTTGTGTAGTAATCTTTTACTTGAAAATTACTTCTTTCCTTCCAAACTATTTCAAAGCTTATTTATTTCTTTGCTTCTTCAAGAAGTACCTTCTACTCTATAGGCCTCTCCCCTGGCCTTTCAAATTTTGAACAGTAAAGTCAACAAACATGAACTAGCCTGTAGAAAAGGAATGTCTTCCGCCGCCATGGCAATTGCCTACCTTTGGTGCTAGTCACAGCTCTTTGGCAATATCATGCTATAATCACCAGACATGAAGGCCCCGGTGCTTTTCCTTCCAACACTTTCCCTTTAAGTGTTCACTAGGTCAGTTACTTTTCATTATACAAAAGCTTAATGAAGAGATGAGGTCATGTTTATATTTTGAATCACCATATAATTCACAATGACTTTTAAAACCAATACTTCAAATCGTTTTTATTGCCTGAATTATGATGATGTGGGTTTCTAATACTAGATTTTTGACTATGAGTATGTGTTTTTAACGAAAGGTTTTTATTCCAGGAGTGTTCTTGCATATATTTTTTCTTTGACTTCATTGTATCTTTTAGAAGAATATCATGAGGTAGCTATTGCAAGGAATTTAAAATTTAATAGGGCTAGTAGAAAAATCCCTCGAAAGTGTGATAATTTACCATCTGGTAAGTTCATTCAGAGCATCAGCAGATGTTTATTGAATACCTACTCTGAGGCACACTCTTGGTGCTGGAGGAATGACAGTGAACAGGAGAAACAGTCCCATTGACAAATGCTAATGCAAATATTAATTTCACAACCACCTTGTAAAGCAGGAATAGGATTTTTATCCACATTTTAGAGAGGAAGACACAGAGGCACAGAGAGTTAAGAACTTGCCCAAATATATGCAAGATAGCAGAATTAGGCTTTAAATTTGGGTAGTCAGGCCCAAAGATACTGAGTAGCCCCTAGATATTCATGATCTGATCTCAAGCACAGAATTCAGATGTCGGCTAGCAGCCTAAACTCAGTAGTCATCAAGTACTAAACAATAATTGACAGACACACAAGAATGAGGTTGCCCAGGACATTATAGAGTTAGAAAAGAAAGTCTTAACATTGATGAGAAGGAAGAACTAGAAGATGACACTTGGAAATGATGGTCTAAGAAGTAGGAGGGAAACCAGTAGAATGTGGTTTATGATATATGATTGTTGGACAAACATGACCCTGGAGCCTTTAGTACAGATAATTAGAGTTGGCAGTAGAAATGTAAAGAAAATGCTTATCAGCTAATTATGTGGATTTAATGCAATTTTATCTTTGCTGAGATATTTCTTTTAACTGTAACTAGTAGAATTTTGTCTGCATAAATAAATGTAATAAATTTGGTTATGATCTGAATTTGTTGGGATTTCTTTTAGAAATTAAGCCTGGGGACCAGCAGTTAGTGTAATGGCTATGTCGCTGGACTCCCATGTAGTCGACCGTGGTTCAAGTCCTGGACCCGGTGGCTTAAACTCACGCCAGACATGTGTGTGTGCATGCCCAAGATCCCGAGAGGAGAATAGAGGAGAAGAAATTGAGGCGTGACCATCCCCCCTGGGGGGTGATTTCTAGCTTTCTGTCTCTTTGTCTCTCTCTGTCTTTCTGGTGAGCACATGCACCCTATAGCGAAAACCTCTCCAAAAAAAAAAAAAAAAAAAGAGAGAGAGAGAGAAAAATTAAAATTAAGTTTCACCAGCTGATGCAACTCTCCTCATCTGCTCGTTTCTTCCCTCGGAAAATGAATAAACCTTTTCTATCCATTTATTCTCTGTGATGCAGATTACCCTAACATTTAGTAGCACTAATTGGAAACTTCTCCTCTGTGCAGGGAACTTGCTCCACCATGCAGGAACCTTTCCTTTGTCAGGGAACTCTCTCCTCTGTCTCCCTGTGCAGGACACGCTCCCCTTTATGGGGAGACGGTATTTCTCCCCTGCACCCTTAGGGAACTGCACCTAGGGGAGTAACTCCTAATACGCTCCCAGTCTTGTCTCTCAGATTGTCTGAGGTTGTTGGAGGTCTTTCTTTTCTGTTCTCTGTTTCAATCAAATCAATCTGGCTCACCAGTTAACTTCATCACCAGCTCTTTGCCTGTAAGTCTCTGGCTTCTTTCTCCCTTTTCCCCTCACTTTACCCCAAGGACATTAACTTCTGCTGGTCCGAAATGATAGCTCCCCAGGTTTCAGAAACTCCTGACTTGGGTTGCTTCCTGGCAGGATTGGAATTGGTGGATGCCCCTTGAACATTTCCCCACTGTTGGTCTCATCCTCAGACTCAAGGACACCTGACTCTGGGGACAGAACTAAGGTTGATCTGTGTCCAGATTCAGGGATGTCTAGCCTAGAACAGATCTTTAAGCTCCCTTCCTTTGTGGCATTAAGTCCTGCAAGGTTTCTCCATTTTCTGTCTCTTATTTCCACCATGGAGAATATTCAGTCAGCCCCTCCTAGTTTTCTACTGAGTATAGCCTAGCTCCAATACAAATTGGGTGACTGGGAGTTCTGACCAACATTTTGAAGTCTCTCTTGCCATGCTGATCTTCATTTCATCTGTCAGATATTCTTCTTCACTTCTACTTCCTTACCCCTTCCTTCCAACCAAAACTCTAATGAGGCCCTCCTTTCTGCATTGTCCCCCCCCCCACCACCACCACCATATAATAACAGAAAGAAAGAAATTAAATCTTACCCAATGTGTTAAAGTATCATCTGACTTATAAAACTGTACTTCAGTTAAAATTCCTCTGGTTTGGAATTAGGTGCTTTCTCAAGTAAGCCCTCTAAAGATTTCATTTGCAAACATTTTTTTGCATTATTTGATAACATAAATTTATGGTTTAAGTGTTTTTTAAAAATTATTTTCTTTAAAACATTTTTAGAAAATAATTCACTGCTAGATCTTAGCATGAACCATTTTAGAAACTGATTCCACTTCCGCCACATGGTTAAATGTTTCTCTGAGAAAGGGCTGCTGATCTATCTGAGCATGCCATTAATACTGCAATTGAAAGAGAACAGCTCCAGTCTTAAAATATAAGCTGAAAATTCATTTACATTGATATTAAAATAAACCTAAGCCTTGAGGGCAATGTTTGTTTTAACTTAACACTTGATCTTATTTTATTTGAAGTATCCAATTTATTTGAAGCAATACAAATAATGACTAATTCTAAAGTCCTGCAAAATAAGGAAATCCAAGAGCTTGAAAAATCTAAGAGCTAGAAAACAAGAATATTTTCTCAGCTCTTTGTTCTAAACACTTTTTTAAAATTTTGCCATTTGGTTGAAGGCTAGGATTAGAAAAGTTAAGCAGAAAAGACTGTCACCTTGGTTCTATAAACACCTTTTAGGTTTATGCATTTACTTGTTTAATCTTATTTTACCAGAGTTTCTTATGTTGTTGATATAGGAAAGCCACAGTTGCTCTAGTTCTAAATCACTGCTGACTTCTGTGTTCTAGTTCTTAGGTATAACTTGGGGCTATAAATATCAAACAGTGACTTACTTAGTTTTCTCTTGTGTACTTCTTATGTAAGTCAGTACACTGAAAGTACACTGTATGGTCTAACCAGAGGCTTGGTGGTTACTGTGGCTGGATCCTACCTGACTGACTGACTGCATGGTTTAAGTCCCAGATCAGTAGCTTGAAAGACATGCCAGGCACTTGTGCATTTGTGCCCAAAATTCTAAGAGGAGGATGGAGCAGAAGAGATTCTGTGGCCATCTTCCCTGGGAAATGCTTATTCACCCCACTTCCCTAGTCTCCCAAGTCTCCCAAGAGTGCACATTCCCTATAGCAAATCAAAAAAAAAGGGAAGAAGAAGGGAAAAAAAAGAAAGAAAGAAAGCAAAAAGGAAATGCACTGTATTATTCCATTTAAGCTTGATGGTTAATTCAAATTGCAAATGGCAACTCTGGCATTTGTAATATTTTTCAGCTATTGAATGCTTTATAACTAGATGTACAATGATACTAAGCCTGAGTTTAACCCTGAATAATTAATTATGGTGAGCTTTTCTCTACCACCTGATCACACTTTCAATTATTAGCCTGTTTAGTCCCTTATGATTCACTCCTTTATTCATCAAATATATGTTCAGCATATATTAAGTCATCGGGAAAGTCATGATGTATTTTCCTATGTTTTTCTATGTAAAATGCATAGAAAATGCATCCGACTTTCTCGACGACCCAAAAATATGTGCCAGGCTATGTTCTAATCTCAAGAAGATTTAGCAATGAGCAAATTAGACAAAGTCCTTGCTTTTCTGAAATTCACACACCAGTAGGGGAAAATGTTAAATAAGTTCAAAAGATAGCTTCAGGTAGAGGTAAATGCTCTGAAGAAAATATAGTAGGGTCCTGTGATAAAGAGTGACGCTGGGTGGTGTAGGAAGATGGTAAGACCTACTTTATGCCAAATGAGAACCATGATCTGAATGACGTGAAGGAGTCAGCCATTGACCATTTGGAGTAAACCATACTCTGAACAGAAGAATGTGACAGTTCTGAATTCATGGTTGATTTCTCTGATTTGGGATAAAAAAGAGGAAGACAGCAGTGGTTATTTTGTTTTTGTTTTTTTTTGTTTTGTTTTGTTTTGTTTTGAAGAGGTTTTTGCTATAGGGTGCGTGCGCTCGCCAGAGACAGACAGAGAGACAGAAAGCAAGAAGTCACCCCTCAGGGGGATGACCACACTGCAATCCCTTCTCCTCCATTCTCCTTTCGGGATCTTGGGCATGCACACACACATGCCCGGCGTGAGTTTTAAGCTGTCGGGTCCGGGACGCGAACCACGGTTGACTGCATGGGAGTCCAGTGATATAGCCATTACACTAACTGCTGGTCCCAGCAGTGGTTATTTTTTATAATTAATTTTATGATATTTGACAAGTGTGCCAGGTGTTCAGTATCAGTACAGGGAAAATGACATGACCCTATGTTGTAGGTATGCTGAAACTCTGAGAAGCTATTTCCTTAGCCACATAGGAAGTGTTATAAAGAGGATTCAACCCCTCTCTGGTTAATTCCAAAGCCCATGAATCTTCTACACATTATCCCTAAAACCAGTGTTACCATGGTTAGCACCACATTTTTTCTTCCTTATTTATTTTTTTATCAGTTCAACATGTAAAAATCAACAAAATAGCTACTAGCCTTTTTCTTTAATCCTGACATCTTCTAATTTCCAAGAAATGAGAAATAATTGAATTATGACAACTAAACCATGATACATTCATAACACTTGTGAGTTAACACTTTTTTGTTTGAGTTATATTTGCTATTTATTTATTCTTAGCTAAAAAAGCACACATGCATGAGAGAGAGAATATGCCCCCAAGCCCAGTGGGGTCTATTTGTGCCATAATCATCTTTTTCTTCAATTCTCCATCAAGGTCCTGATCAGCCTTGTCCGTATTCAAATCCTAGTCAGCCACGTGGTATCTAGTGTCCTCTTTGCAGAACCTACCCACTGTGCTAAAGGGCCAGCCCCATGTTTGAAATTATTTATTCATTCACTAGCCTTTTTCAAAGCCTAAAGGAAAAAAAAATTGCCCTAAAATTTTTCCATGTAATTAAGTTGCACACATTTCTCATTTCCCTTCCTGATGTTTTTATTCTTCATTCTCTCCCCATTTTCATCAGTAGAATAAAATTCATTTCATTGCCTAGTGAGCAAATATAGCAAAAACTTTGTAATATATATAAAACACCCATGTGGTTTCAGCTTTAGTTTCTCTCTCTCTTTTTTAAATTAGCATCAGGTACAGTTCAAAATGTTAATAAAAGCTATATTTACATCTCACTGTTTTGATTAAGTTATATGTTTAACTTTTTCTTTAGAAGTCAGGCACAGAGGACAGTAGTAATTGAGCTCACATAACGATGTAGATATACAAAACTTAGAAAAAAAGAATTCCCAATTTTTGAGTCATATTTTCTGATAAAAGAGTACAAAGGGGCTGGCCATCCCCATAGCCTGGTTAAAGGAATCAAATCCCACATGAGTGACCACTGTTCAAGTCCCAACCTGGCAGCTTGAGCTACATATTTAGTACCTGTGCATGCACGCCCAAAGTCCTGACAGGATGAAGAAAGGGAGGAAAAAGGGATTGCAGCATGACCTCGATCCATTGAGGGGTGCCTTTTCCTTCTATCTCTCTCTCTCTTTTTCTCTCTCTCTGTCTCTCTGTCTCTTTGTCTCTCTCTGGTGAGTGCATGTGCCCTCTGGGCAATATGTATATATATATAAAGAAAAAATGTAATATTTTGTCATTTGAAATGAAACTAAAATATTTTGGCTTTCTCAACAGCCATAAATTGTGAAGAAGTACCAATACAATTGGTATGCTTTTATGTAATTAGAGAATTCCAAAAAACATTTAGAAATAGCTCATAAATCTGCCATATGTTGACAGCACTTTAATTAATTTCTCCAGACTGTGAATACAAAATTTGAGTCCAGTTGCCTATTTGCTTTTTATAACTTATTCACTTTGAAAAAGTGAGGACGGAAAGCTCAAATTTGTCAAATATCACAAAATTAATTGTAAGAAATGATTAAAATATCTACTAATTAGTTATTAAAAGATTTACAGTGAACCAACATCTTATAGTATGTTTTCCTCTAATTGTGTTAATAATTCTCTAAAGATAAATCTTAAACCCTGTTAATGCAAGGATAATATAAGATTAGATCCAGTGACCTACCATCTGCCAGGAGTTTTTATAGGGGTCCATTCCATTGTGGAGTTCAGTAGTCCCTCACCCCAGTTCAATCCCTGTGCTCTCAGGTGTTACCCACCCATTTTCAGACTGCTTGGTTACAATTCCCATGACTTTTATTTAGCCATTGGGAGGCCCCTTCCCCTGTCCAGACAGATTCAGAATCATCCTTTTACCCACTTTACAAATACTCAAAGAAAGAAAAATATCAACACTTAGGTTTCTCTCAGCCTCCCCTTTTTCCTCTCAAATTAACAAAGACCAAAAGCCACATTAATACCCAGGTTGGTTAAAGTAGGGCAGAAATTCACTCTGAGACATTACAGATAGAAATGTAATTTGACACAGTTATTCTGAACATTTATTTAGCTCCAGTTCTTCTACATTGGGAATCTATCCACAGGAAATAAAATCTAAAATGTAATCATATTATGCCTAAAGCAGTTATTGGATGTATTTTCTATATTTAGCAAATAGGAAGACATCTCAAATATCCAATAGTAATGGAATGGTGGAGCACATCATGGAATGCTCACATAATGGAATATTGTACAGCCATTAAAATTTATGCTGGTTAGTTTATTTAATGGCATGGTCAAGTATTGGGACAATAAATAAAGCAGAATACAAGACTCCACATATGCTTTCAGTTTTAGAAAACAAAAAACATACATGAGGAGCTCATCTAAATTTAAACAATATCTTTTCCCTTTCTGTACTGCTCAGAATTTTCATAGTAAACTTACAATATTCTTGTGATCAGAAAAATATTAAAGAAAAATCACAACAGACTTCAGAGAAAAAATCATAACTAATCCTTTGCTCCCAGTCTTACCAGGATTCAGTTGTTCTAGGCTATCTTAAGATATAAATTTTTCATTTTTTTATGCTAGAGTCCAGGCTGTGAAGTCTTAAAAGTCCTTTTTTTTTTTTTTTCTTTCTGACATCTGTTAAATAAAAAAAGAAATTACTTAATGATAATTGAATTTCCTTCTCTATAGTCAATTTATAGGTTTCTATTTCAGAAGTGTTGTATATTTATAACATCTATTAACTGTTAATATTACTTGGAAATGGAGGTGACACAAAGCGTAAGTGAACAGCTTGAGCAAAAATCATTGCACTGTCTGCTTAGTCTTTGTATTATCAAAAGCAGTTTTAAAAGACAAGGCTGCTTATTATAGTAACTAGATTTCTCTGTTGTACACACACACATACACACACGGAATCGCAAAGTCAACTGAAAGTTTGATACACAATAGTATGTAGAATACTTCATACTCTTAAAAAGATGCATTCGAAATCATTTTGTATTTTTGTAATCAATTATGTAGAAGTAGAAAGAGTGGAATTAATCGTGATAAGTGTGTAGCCTTCACTAATTGTAGTTTATGTTCATTACTAGTATAGAAGGAAACTGGGGTGAGTGAGACACCTGGCACAATCTGTGATTTTGTCTTTCCCTATAGGATCTAATTGAAAGAAGGTGTGGGGAAAGACATAGCAGAGAGCTTTTTTCCTGTTGTTACAAGCAGTATTGCCCCTTAAGAAACTTCAAAGGAAAGTTCTTGAGAAAGAAAAAAGTACAAGAAAAGCTGTTCAGTAATGAGCCAGAGAAAAAAGAAAACCGGGTCTGAGAGATAAAGGAGGGGGCTATGAAAAGGGAGGACACAGTCTGCCAGAAACTCGTGAGGCTTCACAAATCAAAATGTAGACTCTCTTTTACAGTGGAAACCCAAAGTAATTAGAAAGTATATTTTTAAAATTTGTAATATTTTACTTTAAAAATTTCAAAGCAAATGTGAATATAAGACTACACAATAGGAGTTGATAGAATTTGGTTATGGCTACACAGATATTAAAATTTTCTATAGTTTTGAAATATTTCATTTTAAAACATTTGGGGGAATCTATAGTTGTGCTAAAAGTTAATAATGTCTTTTTCACTTTATTCCCTTCTTACCCTTAGACTATACCTCTCCTTCCCATTATGAGATAGTGGCTACTTATCTGAGAATCTGTAGTTGGAATAGACTTTAATGAAAAGATCTGAGGCCTCCACTACTTACAATTATATTTCTAAAGGAAAAATGACCAAATTTTCAGCCTCTAGTTAAACCATTTATAAATAGGGAACCACTTGAAACAGTCATTGTATTGAAGACATACACTTAAAGAACTTAAGAAGTAGTTTTTATGGAGTGGAAAGATCATTCCTCTTGGAACCTGGAATCCTAGTTTGGATTATTTGGTTATTGACTTGCTGAGCTGCCTAGAGCAAAATCTTTCATCACAGTAAGGTTTTTTTGTCACTGATTTAAAATAATGGATCTGAAATACATATACCTTTAAATTCAGTTTCCTAGAACCATAAACCACTGATTTTTCAACTGGACAGAATGTTAAAAATTGGGAGTGGAGTATGGTGGCAGTATGGTGGCAGAAATGTTCTTTTAATAACACAAAATTTCTTCACTCATTTTTAAGTATACACACAATGTCACACACACACACACACACACACACACACGAATCCTTCTAGGGAAATGTAGACTTGTACTTCTTGCTTTATGATGCTTAGGTAGTCCAGATTTTTAAATACTTGGGAAATAAAAAAAAAAAGTAAGTAGGTTGAGCGTCTGCTTGCCCTAGAAAAATCTGCTACAAGAAACAGAAAGTGATTCATTGGCAGTAGAAGGTTGAGGAGCACTTCAAGGAAAACAGTGAACTTTAAAAACAAAAAACAGGGAGTATATACTGGTTCTTGACTTAGAGAATGATAGTTTTAACTTCTGAATACAGATTGCATTCCATAATAAGAAGAGCTTCCAGTTTAATGACCAACTCAAGAGGAATTCTGACAACTGTTAAAAGAATGAGAAACTGGGATTTTTGTATATTAGCCCTGTATCCTGCAACCTTGCATAATCACATCTAGTTTCAAGAGATTTTTTGTTGTTGTTGATTCGTTCAGATTTTCTACGTAGACAATGTTATCTGTAGATAAGAAAAATTTATTTTTTTTTCTTTTAAGTCACTATAATTTCTATTCCTTTGTTTTTATTGTTTGATTTTTTTAATGCACTGTAAGGGGCATGTGATTGGGAGAGAAAGAGAGTAAGAGAGAGAGAACATCCCCCAGGGAGGATGGCCAAACTGCAATCCTTTCTCTTCCATTTCCTTCTTGGGATTTTTGGCACTCATGCATGCACACATGCCTGGAGTGTCTCTCAAGTCACCAGTTTAAGACTTGAACTTTACAGCTGCGTGGGATCTAGCCTCCTTAACCACTGTGCCTCTGGCTGACCATTTATTTCCTTTTCTCCTCATCTCTTCTTTACTTTTTTCTTAAATTATTATGTTAGTCAGGATTTTCAGTACAAAATACTTAAATACTGGGAACATTGTTGTATTGTTCCTGACTTAAACAAAAAAGCTTCTGGTTTCTTACCATATGATGACTTGTCAATGTAAAACATGAGTCAACCAACACAAAGCAACATGATGATTCTGTCCCAGTTTTAGATTCTAATCAGTAATTGGTAAATGAAGTTTAGTGTGCTTATAAAAAAAACTTACAAAACTTTTTAAATGTTTATTTATTTAGATTTTCCAAGTTTTCTGAGGGATCTAGACATCAAGAAATAATTGCAAATGCACTGCTGTACATTTTTTTCCTGTTAGTTGCTTTCCTTATTAAGAAAATGTATTTTAAGAAAATTGTACATAAATCTTCTTCACACTATTATATAAGCCATGTGTCATCTTACAAATGTTTCTGAATTGCATTATTCCAGATCTGCAGTATGGCATACCTCTCAAAATAATTATTTTCCTTTTAAGTGTATGACTCTGTCTGTTTCTCTGTTAAAACATGATATTATTAAAAATTGTAATGGACACTAGAGACAAAGTGGAAGGAGTGTGGGAGGGGAACAACGTAGGAAATTTGGGGGTCGGAGAATGGAGAGGTAAGACATTTGTGGGACAGAGATAAGGTTTATTATCTGTTGATGAGGGTGTGTATGGTGGTCTCAACTGGGCTGGACTGAGGTGTGTATCATGCTGAGTAAAGTCTCTTCACAATCTAAATGATGTATAGCAATTTAATGTATGAATAATAATAATTAAAAAATAAATTTAAAAAATCAAATCTAAAGAGAAAAAAACATTATTTTACTTGTAAACTACCACAAATAGATAAAATAGCTGCTTTACATATAAATAGCCCTTTAAAACTAAACACTATTGTATGCAGATTTACCACAAAGTCTGTATAAAGAGAGAGAAAACTAATAAATGCTATGTCATGAACCAATAATTAGATTCTCAATGTGGTGTAAACTACTCACAGGAGGTTCATTCTTGGCCTCATAAATTTGACCATATCTTTCCATTCTAATGTTGTTAAGTGACTTGCAGACATGACTTAACAGTGAAATAAGCTCCTAAACTTCAGTAGCAAGCACTTAAAGACTGAAATTATGTAGTGATGATGTGCTGTTCACTTAAGAATTGGCTGTTCCATTTGCTCTTAAATATAACAGCAAATAGAGAGTTAGATGTTAAATTGCAAATTTAACATCACATGATTTAATACTTCTTGTACTATATTCTAAACTTACAGGTTATTAAGATGTTTGCTTTATTTACTACAGAGACAGATGATATCTGTGATATTATATAAATATTTGACTTAAAGTATCATTTCTAGTCAATTTTAATTCCCCTTATTGTTGAATTAACTGAGCCCACCTAGTTCAGTGGTTCTTAAGTAGACATCAGAATCTAGAGGGGGCTCTTTAAAACACAGGTTCAGGCTCTACCACAGTGGTATGCACTGGTAAGACACTGAGCTCTGCAGGCTGAGACCACACAGGAGAACCCTGATTCCTGGCCCAACCTAAAGGCCACACACAATGGCATGCACTCAGCAACTCAACGCTGAGGTAGGAAGATGGTGAGTTTGAGGCTGGCCTGGGTGACATAGTAAGACCTAGTCTTAAAAAGAGTCAGGAGTGGTGGTGTACAGCTATAATGCCAGCTACTTGGGAAGTCGATAGCTGGGAAGCTAAAGCAGGAGATCCATCACATAGCAAGACTGTCTTAAAATTTGTTTTTTTTTTTTAATTTTTAGGTTTCATTATGATTCTGTAGATCTGGGTAGGGTGTAATAATTTGCATTTCTGAGTCCAGAAGGTGGTGTAGTGGTTATGATTCTGGACTTTCACATGGCAATTGCAGATCGAGTCCTGGACATGGTGACTTGAAAATCACTCCAGGCATGTATGAGTACATGCCCAAGATCCCAGGAGGAGAATGGAGAAGGGATTGTGGCATAACCAATGCCCCAGGGAAGTGATTTCTCACTTTCCCTCTCACTGTCTTTCTTGTTTCTCTTCAGTGAATGCACACACCCTATGGCAAAAACCTTAGACAAAATTTGCATTTCTTACAAATTTCCAGGTGATACTGATGCTGCCTGTCTGAGGACCACACTTTGATAACCACAGACCTAGTACCATGAAACCTCCCTCTCTGTAATTAACAGGATTCCTTTAAAAAAAAAAATGAGGAAAATAGACATTAGGATTTGGCTGTGGACATTGTTTAGGGAATCGCATCCTAATTTACAAGATAAACAATAGAGGGAAATTTTTCTTCTATTATATTTGAAATTATAGTAAAACTCCTTTCCTAAAATCCTAGAAACATTGTATTTATCAAATGGAGCATTAAGTTATTTGAGAATTTATTTATATTAGGAAAAACTCCAGTTAATTAAAACAAAGAAGGCAGGTAGATGAGCCCCTTAAGATTACGTGACACAAATTTTTGTCATTAATATATAATGAAGATATCTTAAGAGCTTTTTGAAATCTTACTTTCTTAAATTCCAAGATCTATGTTGAACTTTGCCAGAATGTTTATACTTGTTTATCTATCACAATCCTTTAAAAAGACAGTTCTCTTTCCCAGGGTTCTATATCGGGTGTCCTCAGTAGAACTTCCTTAGAGACTTAAAATTCAGACCAGAGTATCCCATGCCTATTCTATCTTATAACAGATGAAGTTTTCAGTGTTCATAGTAAATTTTTAACCAGTGCCTTGCTATTTGTTTAATGTTGAAATAACTTGCATCCATTTCTCTTTTTATTAAGTTATTATTTCTTACACTTGCTCACTACCTCTTTACAGCAAAGAAAATAAATTTTTCCAGCATGAATACACTATGTATTAGTCCAGTCAATGATATTTCCATACATAATATCATTTCTCCTGTACCTCGATTCTGTGATTTTTATCTACAGTTGCCTATCTGCTACCTGGCCCTGGGACTGGACTCTGAACTACAGTTCATCCTTTGTCATTACTGTTTTACTTCCCTTTTATCCTTGTGTACCCATGTTTTTTCTACTCAAAACTTGAAGTCTTAGTTTCTTAAAAACACTGTGCTGTTATCCCATTCATTCTGTTCAAGTTCATTTGTTTCTAATAGATCAGTTCTTTAGCTACTTAGGATGATTCCTGTCTGAATGATAACTTTCAAGATTTTGAATAGTCATGGGAGAAAAGATGTACATATCAAGTACGTAAGTCATATCAAGGGAAGTTTGCCTTATCTAAAGCTGAATTTAAGGTCTTCGAAAACACCTAATGATAACTTTCTATACAGTTTTTTTGCAATTGTCCTTCTATATATCTGTGATACATTTGCCAATTTTAGGTGGTAAGATTGATGGCAAGAATTTTGTTACCACATGTAGTACTCAAACAATATTGCATTCATCTTCATTTCTTTTTTGAAGATAAAATGGAAATTATTACTTGATCCTTTTCTGTGTATCATAAAATACTCTGTGAATGTTCTTCCAGTGTCACTTCATAACAAGTATTATTAAGAGTCATTGGCCACAGTTTCTTATATTTACGTACTACAAGTGCCTTATAGAGCATGTTGTATAATACATAGGCAATCAATAAATATTTGTTGAATAAGTGAATTGACATGTTTTGAAAGTCAGAGATATAGAAGAGATTTATTTTTGAAGATGTATAATTTAAAAGTTCAAACAATGTTGAAATGTTTGGCTAATAGCTTTATAAAGCTTTCAAAAATTAAGACATTTAGGTAGTGTAAGAGTGGCCACTATAGACAAGTTGTTTCCTGTTAGTTATTATTTATGTTTATATTTTAAAAAATAAATACCTCCCTAATTACTTTAGTTTGCTATTTTCAAAATTCCTTCAGTAAGAAAAATACTGTCATGTTACATTTTTGATATTTCAGTGTTCATTGTTATTAATATAGGTCACTGTTTCAGTTCATTGTTCATGGCATTTTAACAATATAACTCTGGTCTATTAAAAACAGATACAGTGTTGTCACAAAATGGAACATATGAAAATATTTTAAAAGCATTTAATTTGAATTTAAAAATAGTTTAATATGACTTCAAATTAGTTAACGTCAGACAGGTATTGGCAGGGTACAGATATGCTCATTTATTTGCGCTTTGTCTGGGTCTGCTTTGTCCCTACCTCTATAACAAGTAAGTGAGTGAATGAGTGAATGAATGCCCTCTGATTAGAAATTGTACTTTCAAGCATTTAGCTTAGGGAAATAATTATATATACAAATAACTATGTGTAGGGATGTTTATTCCACAGTTTGTTTTTAATATCAAAACAATGAACACCTAAGTGTCAACTAATAGAGGACTAGCTAAATTATCTCTGTCCTTACACCAAGTTAGTATACTACAATTTTTTTAAAGATATTACCAAGATATAGCCATTGATATTAAATAGGAGTAAGCAAACCATAGCACTCTACCCAAACTTGGCCTGTGACCTGTTTTTAAACTACCAGAACTAAGAATGATTTTTGTATTTTAAAAGATTATAAAAGAAAGACAAATAGGAGACAGATATGTGACTAGCAAAGCCTAAAATATTTACTTTCCATCCTTTTACAGAAAATATTTGCTGATCTCTGGTATCGGATATTATAGTATAATGTAGATTAATTTGGTGGGGTTGAATTTAAGCTATCACAAAATCATATATATGTAATGATGCCATTTTTCAAAATAAATGCACTAGTTACCATTTATAAGGATTGATAATAAAGATGTTAATAACTGTGTCTAAGTAAACAGGATTAATGAGCCTATTTGAGGGGGTCTAATTTCATTATTTTTCATAGTAACAATGTATTCATTACATTATAAGAAAAGATAAAAAATTTAATTTTGGTTTAGGAGGAAGAGAAAACTCCAAGTTGTAAGTTGCAAAGATACTCCATTTTTCAGATAAGGGTTAGGCTGGGAGAGGTTAATTAACTTGCCTAGAAGGACAGACACATAAGACAGAAATAATACAACTGCCAGCTTTTCTGCCCAATGCACTTCCATTTGAAAACTTGAAATGTTCATCTATCAACTAACATCAAATTAATGGACTCTGTGTCCAAAGGCAATTTAGAGGTATCTGGATAGTATGTGATAAAGGAGGGTTTTGCAGAAATCCAAACTGACCAGATCAACCAAAATTAGGCCAGGTAGTTAAGGCAGTTGGAGCCCACATATCTGACCTGTGGTTTGAATCACCGACCCAACAGCTTGAAAAACATGCCCTTAAGTGTATGCCCATGCCCCAAATCCCTGCAAAAGTGAGAAATGGAGGAGAAAAGATTGAAGTGTGACCATTACATATGGGGGTTGCTTTCTCACTTTCTCTCTCTCTCTCTCTCTCTCGCTCTCTTGCTCTCTCTCTCTCTCTCTCTAGCGTGTGCATATGCATGCTGGCAAATTAAAAAGAAAGAAAGAAAAAAATCCACTATCAGACCGATGGGATTAGATGTATAGCAGATAGGTTTATGTTTGCCTGGAGTAGTATAGAAAAGGAGTATCTTACATTATGCATTTGTTTAAAAAGTGAATAAATACCTGTGAACACATAGGTATTTATTTTACTTTGTAAATGTGTAAATTGTTTTTGTGAGTTAATGATTCAAATTCACTCTTGTGGAATGAAAGGAGCACATATCCTAAAGCTCATGCTCCTTGCTATAAGATGGACATAGAGCAAACATACTCAGGCCCTCACACAGAGAGCTGTTGGCAAAATAAACCAGCAACTTCAGAGAAAATCAAATACGCTACAACAGTGAGAAGTCCTCATTGGAATAAGTTGATATCTAGTAACAGAGAGAAGTAGTAGGACTGTAGAAAGCTGATAATAATAACTCAGCAGTTTTTGGACCTCTTAGTGTGTGGACAAAAAGCCTAATATCCTTTTCTTATTCCCGAGGAAACCACTATCTTATAGCAAAGAATGGTGATGATAACTCTTATTGCTCTTTAAAAAGCACTTGTGCATTTAATCACAACCATCTCGTGATTTGGGACAATGATTCTCTGTCCATATAGTTAGAAACTGAGGCACAGGGGATGGGTTTAGTGAGTGTTTAAGACGGTACAGAAGCCCAACCCCATGGTGTAGTGGTTAAGGCAGCCAGATGCCACATGACTGACTCTGCAGTTCAAGTCCTAGACCTGGTGGCTTGAGAAACACATAGGTGTGTGTACATGCATGCCCAAAATCCTGACAGGGTGGAGAAATGGAGAAGAGACTTGCAGCATGACAGTTCCCTGTGGCGGGTGCTTTCTCCTTTCCCCCATCTCTCTGTCAGTATTTCTGTCTCTCTGGTGAGGGCAAAATTAAAAGAAAAGATAGTACAGATCATGGCAAATCAGATCACTTCATCTTAGCTTATCATCTGCACAGGTTGGTGATGCTAAGTCACCAAGTCAGGACCACTATACGAGTTTGCTATTTTTTTTTTTTTTTTTTTTTTTTTGTAGAGAGATTTTTGTTATAGTAGGGCAAGTTCGCTTCCCGGGGAAACAGAGAGAAACAGAGACAGAAAATGAGAAATCCCTCCTACCCCAAAGGGGATGGCCATGCCACAATCCCTTCTCTTCTATTCTCTTCTCAGGATTTCAGGCACACGTGCACACACGCCCAGCCTGAGTTTTAAGCTGCTGGATCTGGGACTCAAACTGCGGTTGACTACATGGGAGTCCAGTGACATCACCATTACACTATCTGCTGATCCCCCAGTTTGCCAAATTTTAAAAAGCAGATAAATGTGTTTTTAAACTGATGTAAATAAAAAGATGCCAGGGCTCTTCAGAAATGAGTTCCAACTAACTAAAAAAAAAAAAAAAAAAAATCACTGGCATAGAATGCCTCAAAACTTGATGTCAGGGAATCAAGATGTACTTGCATAGATGGGGCTGTCATTTTTTTCTCTGATCATTTCATTGAACAGAGGCTTCTAAATCTGGCTTTTGTATATATTTCAAATGATTACTATTGTCTACCTGTAAAAACAATAGAAAATGAACCACCTTATTTAACACTCTGATGTCATATATTAACCTGTATGTGATAGATTCTACTAATTGTTATAAATCATAGCCACATTGAGTATGTACTTCCTTAATTCTCTATCTCTTTAGCAGGAATTACAATTTTTTAAAACAAAAATATTTTCTTTTGCTGTGAAATGTGTGTTCAGAAACTATTTGGCATACTTTTTTTTTTTTAATTTTTGCCAGAAGGTACACATATTCACCAAAGAGAGGCAGAGAGAGGGAGAGGAAACCAAGAAAGAAAACAAACAAACAAACAGAAAAAAAAAAAAAAAAAAAAAAAAAAAAAAAAAAATGAGAAATGGTCATTCCACAATCCCTTCTCTATTTCTTTCTCCTTTCAGGATTTTGGGCTTGCATATGTGCCCTGCATGTTTCTCAGACCAGCAGGTCTGGGACTGAGACCACAGGGTTATCTGTGTGGGGTACATTCACCTTAACCACCATAATATAAAATATTATTCATTAGATATTGTTTATTTTCCAGAACTTCATGCTGGTGATTCACCCATTCGTTTAAGCTTACATGAGATAGATTGAGCAGCTCGACCATCCAGTTTTAGGCACTGTGTAATGGTTTGGATTATTTTGCTGCTATTTATTCTTCTTGCTGTCATTTTTGGTTTTTTATTATGCTTGAGCATGTGGACTAAGATAATACAATGTGTGGTCCCCACTTACATAGTGCACTTTAGTTTTAAACAGAAGAACTGTGTAGCCGTTGGGTTACACGGTCTCTTCCTTTTCTGTGCATTTTTAATATCTGTTGAATGCATATTAGAAGGACGTGACTTTTATCGTGCTATTTCCTTTCTGTTAGCCTCCTCCTCACTTACCTCTACAACAAACATAGACTTTCTTTTTGAGGATGTTTTTTAAGGACCCTAATTATTTCTCAAGATTTTCCTTCTAACAGATAGTCAACAGTGTTTCGTGGTATTGTTATTCCTGTATATTTGCCTCTTACAGCTCAGAAATGTTCCAGAACAAAAGAAAACTGCTGCCTTTCTCCCTGCTGCAGTTCTCCTAGCCCTGATGATCAAATGCCTCCAATTGTTATAAATGGGTGGCACTAAGGTAGTAAACATTGGGACTTCCTTATTCATCTGCTGCGCTCTTTTAATTGCCCCCTTAACTTCTCTTCCTGGTATTCATGGCCATTAGGTTGTTTTATTTTATCTGTCTAGTTTTTTGAACCACTTTATAGATCCTATTTAATCTGTTCTCTCTCACGAAAAGCTACCTGCTAGTTCCTGTCTCTTGTATTTTATCTCCTCTGCATTAACACAGAAAGTGCACACACAGTTACCTAAGTGTCCCCTCTCCAGTCTTACCTCTCCCCCAAGACCTTAGTCAGTTGCTCTTTTCTATTGCCATAGTTACAGCCTACACTATGTAATTTTCTCTACCCATGTGTTGGTTCATATCATGCTCTCCTGTTACGTATTTTATGTTCATATAGTTTTATATGGCCAAGCTGCCTTCCTGGTTGTAAGAACCTTGAGATCAAGTGTCTTATATTTTTTCTTACATATCTTTCTGATAGTCCTTACCACATTGGCAAGCACATAGTAAGTGCTAAAGTCTTAAAAAATCATGTCTTCTGGGACTCAAAAATGGCTTATTACCTGTTGATGATAATGTGTATGGTATTCTCAGCTGGACTGGTGTGAGGTCTATTTCATATTGGGTAAATTCTCTCTATAAGCTAAATGATGTATAGTGATCGACAAAATAATAATAATAATAATAATAATAATAAAGAAAATCATACCCCCCCAAAAAAAGCCACATCATATAGAGTAGAAAAGTTACCACAGAAGTAGTCATTACAATTAGAGCATTAATTACAATTAGAACAAGCAGTGTAGTGATCCATCTTCAGTGTGGTCAGTAGAAAATGCTGAACTAGAACCCAGACCTCCTGAATTTTCCACTCAGTGTGCCTGTTATCAGACAACCTTGACTACAGCATTTTCAGAGAAAACATCGAACCATTTCTAAGAATAGGTAGCTTTGATTTTTTCCCACGGGGATACTGGTTGTATGTCTGCTCTACACAACAACCTAAAGTTCTCCCCACCATCCTCCCTGTTTTCTATCTTTCCTTCTTGACTTTGTAAAATCCTCGCCACTCAGGATCCAGAGGATAAGGTCAGTCTTTTCTCAGATAAAAATCAATATTAGGATGGAGTTTTATTCATTCATTTATCAGCATTTATTCATGTTGACTAAGGATTTTTAAATTTCACTGGCTATTCATTTTTTCATGAGAATAGATATCTTTAAAAAGCTATATAAGTCTAAAATACCTACTTTACTAGAGCGTTTAGACATTTAGACTTTTAAATTGTATTTATGAACAGAAGTCTTATCTCTTGTTTGAACTTTGCCTTCATACATGAGTAAACTGGAGTCTAAAAGACAGTTGAATTGATTCTTCCAGGTAATGACCCATAGTGACTGGCAGTTTAGGTTACATATCCTTTTTATTTGAATAAATAAGTTAGAGAGATCTTCATGCTTTAGTTTTTCAAGAAAATGAACCACATTGTCTTCTTCTAATTGCCTGAAGGATAAAAGCTGAATTGTTATATCGAATCACAGAGAAAAAAGGCAAAACAATTGACAAAACAGTCATCGAATTAAATGTATAAATTATTTTTTAAAATGAAATTTATAATGCAGTTTGACAAGTACAACAATCAATTCTCTTTTTTTGTTTGTTCTGTTTGGAATTGTTTATTATGATAGAGCATGTGCATGCATGTGAGAGAGAGAGGAAAGAGCACCTTCCACAGTCTGGTCACACCATCGTCCCCTTCATCCAGTCCTATAGCCCATCTGACCTTGGGCACTTGCGCATGTCCCCGGCATGTTTCAGATGGACCAGCCTGGGGATTTGAACCACAGTTGCCATATGAGACCTGACTTCTCTTTAAACAGCACATTCCTGCTATGCCACAAAGCTGGTCCAAAGAATTCTCTCAATAATAATAATAACAATAATAATAGTAACAACAGTAATAAAACTTCAGTTTTAGGTTTTCTTCAAGAAAAGAGAGAATGGGAAGATTAGAAAGAAGTATCGAGGGGCCAGCAGGTAGCACAGTGGTTAAGACCCTGGACTCCCATATGGCTAACCGGCTATCTGCAGTTTGAGTCCTGGACATGGCAGCTTGAAAAATCATGCTGGCATGTGTGCATGTGTGCCCAAAATCTCTAGGAAGAGAATGGAAGAGAAGCGATCACAGCATGCTATCCCCGATTAGGAGGTGATTTCTCTCTTTGTCTTTCTCCTCACTGGCAAGCACACAAGCCCTATGGCAAAAACCTTTAAAAAAAAAAAAAAAAAAAGTCATTCAAAGAAAGATGAGTGTACATACACATATTAAAAAGCTAACAGGAGAGGGAACCAGCAGTTAGCATAATGGCTATGTCGCTGGACTCCCACGTAGTCGACCGCGGTTCACGTCCCGGACCCGGTGGCTTAAAACTCACGCCAGGCACGTGTGCGTGCGTGCCCAAGATCCCGAGAGGAAAATGGAGGAGAAGGGATTGCGGCGTGACCATCCCCCCTGGGGGGTGAGTTCTCGCTTTCTGTCTCTATGTCTCTCTCTGTCTGTCTGGCAAGTGCACGCGCCCTATAGCGAAAAACCTCTAAAAAAAATTTAAAAAGCTAACAGGAGAGAGTCCTTCTGGATCAGGATTACATATATTTGAGATTGTCAGGAAACTGATGTTTACGTAACTGTAGCTGACAGCTTACTATCTTATGTCAGAGCATTTACTAGGAGAGTGGGGCCTCTCTGAACCTCAGTTTCTCTTTTGAATGCCAGGATAATGTAACAAGATGATTGTTGATGTCCTTTCCGATTCTAGATTTCTGCTGGATGACTCTTTTTACATATCTTTATTCCAATATTTAAACCTTTCAACGTCTGGACCAGCCCCATAGTATAGCATGTTGTGCAGAGGAATCTAGATCTCACATCTCTGACCAAGGTTCAAGTCCTGGTCCCAGCAGCTTAAAAGACATTTCAGGCATGTGCACACATTCCCAGCATCCTGAGGGGATGGCGAATTGGATGATAAAGGAATATGGCATGACCATACCCCACAGGGGTTGCTTTCTCTGTCTCTCTCTTTGTCTCTCCCTGTCTCTCTCTCTCTCCCTCTCTGTCTCTCAGGCATGCATGTGCCCTGAGACATAACAAATAAATAAAAACCCTTTGAGGTTCTACTCTAAATGGAAAAGCCAGTGTAGCTAAATGAGTCCTTATTGGTTGAGTGAGTGAATTTGGTCCATATTGTATGCAAGTTAATCAACCCAGTTAACAATATATGAGTTATTTCAGTTATTTTCTGCCAAAGATATTTGTCAGATGCATGGCGTCTTGTGCTGAAAGCTATATGTAGTCAAAATGAGTAATAGGTAAACTCTGCTTAAACAAATAGGGAATTAGTGCTTGATCTTTTAACAGGGAGGTTTTCAACACGAAGGTTTAAAGAAAAGCTTTAATTCTGATTGTGCATTTCAAATTGAAGCATGTATGAACTGAAAATGTTTCTTTCCAGGGCCATCTGTTCTTATTCATTTCTTCTTTCCCCACTCTTTGCTCTGGCATGTATATATTCTTGTACAGTTCTTCAGGGAACAGCAAACTAGAAAAGCGAAGAAAGCCATGCGTCTTGTTTACAGCCTTGTCTAATCCTATCTGTAAGGGGAAAGTAAAAAGATAAATGTGTTGGACAGATTTTAAATTTTGAAGTTTCTTAAATATTGATCAAAAACAGCAATAAGACTGTAATGATTTTACTTAAGTGTAATGAAAAGATATCATTTTGATGTGCTTATTTAAAAATTCTTAACTTTAGGCTATAAAAATTCTTATTTAAAGCTATTTGTTAGTTACATGGTTGAGAGATTATTTTAGAAGCGATTTCATCGTATTTTATTACTCTGCTTTCAGTGAGTTATATTGGTTTTGACTTTTGCTATCAATGTAATCAGAATGTCTATAATGCAAAATCTTTTTGAAGATTCTTCTTATATCATAAGATATCTGCCCATCTCAGACTGATTGCTAATTGTACAGAAGCCATTTCTTTAATGGTCATTTTTTAAAAAGTTTTTATCTATTTATTTATTCTAAGAAAGAAAGAGAAAAAGAGAGAAGCAAGTACTTCAAACAGGTGTCTGTCCTGTGATCCACCCCCATTGCCAGCCTGTCCAGATTATGACCACAACTTGCATACCCAGCACACCAAGTGAGACCCAGCACACAAACCCAGGGGGACCCTTCCCATTGGGTCTAGTTGTGTCACCACTGTGTCACCACCTGGCCTCCTTCAATGGTCATGTGTGTGTGTGTGTGTGTGTGTGAACATGTTTTTAAATAATTTTAAATTGACACGTAATAGTACATATTTGTGCAGTACAGTGTAATTTTTTTTTTTTTTTTTTTTTTTTTGGAGAGGTTTTTCGCCATAGGGCGCGTGCGCTCGCCAGACAGAGAGAGAGACATAGAGACAGAAAGCGAGAAATCACCCCCCAGGGGGGATGGTCACGCCACAATCCCTTCTCCTCCATTCTCCTCCCGGGATCTTGGGCACGCACGCACACGCGCCCGGCGTGAATTGTAAGCCACCGGGTCCGAGACGCGAACCGCGGTCGACTACGTGAGAGTCCAGCGACATAGCCATTACGCTAACTGCTGGTTCCCTAATTTTTTTCAATATAGGAATACAATGTGTTATCAAATAGAAGACAAACATGTCTATGATCTCAAACATTTATTATTACTTTGTGTTGTGAACATATGAAGTCCTCCCTTCTAGCCATTTTGAAATACACATTAGATTGTTAGTAACTATAAATATTCTACATTGCTATAGTACTCTAGAACTCATTCTAACTTATAATTTTGTATTTGCTAATCAAGTTCTTCCGATCTTCTCTCCTTCCCAGCTTCTGGTATCCACCCTTCTACTCTCCATTTCTATGCAAACAGATCTTTTAGCTTCTACAAGTGAGAATATGTGGTATTTATTTTTCAGTGCCTAGCTTATTTCACTTAGCGTAATTTCTTCCAGGCTCATCCATGTTGCTGCAGATGACAGGTTTTCATCCTTTTAAAGATTGAATAATATTCCATTGTGTATATATATATAGAGAGAGATAGATAGATAGATAGATAGATAGATATACCACATTTTTCATTCATTGTTCTATTCTTGTTTTGTTCTTTATAACCATTCTAACTGAAGTGAGGTACCATTGTGGTTTTGATTTGCGTTTCACTGGTAATTAGCATATTTCCATGTACTATTTGGCCATTTCTATGTCTTCTTTTGAGAAATCTCTGTCAAAATATCAAGGATATTCTTCATAGAAATAGAAACAATGATCATAAAATTTATTTGGAGCCACAGAAGACCTCAAATAACCAAATTAATCCTGTGCAAAAAGCACACAGTCAAAGGATCACAGTAACTGATTTCACAATACTCTACAAAGCCACGATAACCAAAGCACCAAGAAGTCAGCATAAAAGCAGACACACAAACCAATGGAACAGAATAGAGAACTCACAAATAAATCCACATACATACAACCAACTAGTTTCTACAAAGATGCCCAGAACATTAAGTTGAGAAAGCATAGTCAGTTTAGTAAGTGGTGTTGGGGAGATAGGATATCCATATGTACAAGAAAGGAACTAGACCTGTGTCTTACTATATGTAAAATTCAACTCAAAATGGACTAAAGCCTTAAACAGTAAGACCCAAAACTATGAAACTAATAGAAGAAAACATAGGATAAGTGCTTCAGGGTGTTGATCTGGGCAAAAAACGTTTAGCTCATACCTCAAAAGCACAGGCAGCAAAAGCAAAAATAGATAAACGGAACTACATCAAGCTAAGAAGCTTCTGTACAGCAAAGGAAACAATCCACAGAGTGAAGATAGAATGTACAGAAAGGGAGAAAACATTTGCAAGATGTATATCCAACAAGGGCTTAACATTCAGAACACACAAGTAATTGGACTCATCAGCACAAAAAAAGCAAATAAATAAATAAATAAATGTCATTATTCTTAACAAAGATGATGTTTTGTTTTAGAAGCAGGGATTACAGTTTATGAACTGTTATTTTTCATCTTGCCACCTTAACTTTATAAAATCCTCCCCACCAAATATAGGAACCGACAAACCTTGAAAATCAAGACTGACTAAAAATTGGGTGACAAATTAACATTTTTTATCTTTTTACATATATTATTTATTTATTTATGTTTGTTTGTTTTTTGCAAGTGCCATTTCAGCACTAGTTTGGATCCCGTGCTTTCTCCATCATGCCTATTATTTGAGGGAGCATTGAAGTACCATTTAGTATACTTGTCACAGAAATTTTCCTTTCAGCACTTATGTAAGATGTGCAAGTGAAGACTTAATTGCCCTTTAGAATGATTAGTTACATGCCTACTTCTTTCTTTTAGCAATATTAATTTTACAAGCTGATTTTATTACCTGCTCACTACTTCAGGTACAAAGCTGTTATTCCTTGTGCAGACAGCCTCTCTTCAGATCTCAGGAGGAAGTCATAAACCAAACACTGAGAATTGAAATTGATTCAGGTTCATTTATGATTTTATTTAAAGCATCAGTGGGTTAACTAGCGCTCTTATCTAAACTGTTTTGTAACTGTACCCTAATTGTGCCCAAGGTTGGGCACTCCAGAATATTTCACATAATTATTTACAGAAAATAGCAGCTGGTGAAAGTGGGTGGAGCACTTTGTAAACAGAGTAATATCAATGGTTTCTCATTACAATGTCCCAGGTATGTTAATTAATCTTTGATTGATTCATTCACTTATTAAACATTTATCGAGTACCATCTCCTTTGCTGAGTACAGAGTATATATATACGGCAAGACAAAGTCATGCCCTCATCAAGTTAATGGAGTTGTCAAACAATAATCAAGTAAGCAAATGAAATAAAATGTAATCAGTGTGGGGTTAAAATAAAGTGACATAATAAGCAATAAAGAAGGATGGCCAACTTTCCTTTTAGTTGTTAAGAAAAGACCTCCCTTAAGAAGCCATACTTAAACATATTCCTGAAGGTTAAAAATGAGCCAGGCATGGGAACCAGCAGTTAGCATAATGGCTATGTCGCTGGACTCCCGCGTAGTCGACCGCGGTTCGCGTCCTGGACCCGGTGACTTAAAACTCAAACCGGGCGTGTGTGCGTGCGTGCCCAAGATCCCAAGAGGAGAATGGAGGAGAAGGGATTGCAGCGTGACCATCCCCCCTGGGGGGTGATTTCTCACTTTCTGTCTCTATGTCTCTCTCTGTCTGTCTGGAGAGCGCATGCGCCCTATAGCAAAAAAAAAAAAAAAAAAAAAAAAAAACTCTCAAAAAATAAAAATAAAAATAAAAAAGAGCCAGGCATGTGAAGAGCAGGGGAAATATCAATAGCATTACAAGCAGAGGAGATGGCAAAGGTAAAACTCCCTGAGACCGGAAAGGACTCCTGTTTCCTGTCTGTTAACTGAGAACATAAAAATGTCTTTCCGTCTACGACATGACTCAGTCTGGGTTGGATATGTATAGTAGGCAAGGAAGGAAAAAATGAAGTCTTTTTCTTTGCATTTAGAAAGCAAAATGGATTGGCAACAGAAGGCAGATGTGGATGTTTCAGAATGAGAAAACTGTAAATGAATACGCTAAGGCACACAGAACTTGAATAAATGCTTCAGGCCGTCAAGACTTAAAAGCTGGAAAAGGGTCCAGTCAGCTGTGCAGCTGGACACAATGGGACCCACCTGAGAAGGTCCCGGGAGCCTGTCCTAGGGCCTCCTCCACCTACCAGGCAGTTTGCCCATGATCCAGGCCAATTGAGACTGAAGGCAGATTTTGGTATGAAGACCCTTTTGGGGATGGGTCTTTCTCTCTCACTCTCTCTTTCTCTCTCTCTCAGAAGAAATAAGTAAATACATTTTAAAAAGAAAAAACTGAAGCCAGGATGGTCATTCAGGAAACAGAAGACAATAGATAGGTCTGGTCATAGATGTTGTGGAAAAGTCAAAAGAGCAATTTTGATATGTTATTTTTGACAATGGAGGCAATCATGGTTTCTTGAACTAGAAATTTGTCTGATACAAAGAGAAAATTGCTAATATAGAGTCAAATTAATGGCAATAAAAGGAAAAATGATGGAAGGCTAGGTAGAAGGAGCTTCTCTTTTTATCTTGCATTTTATTGTATCTGGCGATGAGAACATGGCCCATTCCCGGACCAGGAAATGAGCTGTATACAAGACATTTCAGAAGGATCAACAATGATGCTTGGGACTGAAGAGCAATAAATCAAAAGTCAAGAAGCCTTCTCTCTTGAGTCCAAGGGACTGACTGAATAATAATGTCGGTGATGGAGCTGGGAAGTTTGCCTGGGATATTAAATGACTGATTCTGAGTTGAACATGCTAAATTTCAGATGATAAGATAATCGAATTGTGATGTGTGCATCCAGATGGAAGTACAAAAGTGAAGTTAGAATGGAAAGTTGGATTCAAATATGGAAATATGAGGGCTCTTTGAAAAACTTGTGGGAAATTTGTATTGGGGGAAATATCGATTTCAAAATTTTTTGTACTGAAATAAACTAGTACTTTAATTCTGTATTTCCACAAACTTTTAAAAGTACCCTCCTGTGTGATGAGAACTGAGGGCCTTAGCTATGGAGAATGAATACTTGTGATTAAGAGTGTATATGTACTGGGGGAGAGGAATAACTCATGCAGAAAGAGCAAGAATATAAATATGAACCCAAGTGGGTAGAAGGAACCATAAGAGCAGCTACATAAGAAGAATTTTAGACAATAAGTAGGGGAAATACTACTATCCTTATTACCTTAAAAACTACAATTAAGGGGCCAGCAGGTAGCATAATGGTTAAGGCACTGGACTTCCACATAGTTGACTATGGTTCAAATCCCAGACCTGTAGCTTGAAATGCACACCTGGTGCATGTGCATGCATGCCCAAAATCCCAAGAGAAAAGTGGAGGAGAAGGAATTGTGGCATGGCCAATAACCCTGAGGGTTGATTTTTTGCTTTCTGTCTCTCTGTCTGGTGAGTGCACACAAAAGTATCTAAAAAAATGTATAAATAAATAAAATCTACAACTAACTTATAGAGTTATTTGTATGTGCCTTAAAGTTTTTAAATATAGTAACTTACTGGGCCAGCCTCCTAGCCTGGGGGTTAAGGGAGCTAGATTTCACATGGCCAACTGAAGTTAAGTCCCAACCTAGCAGCTTAAAAACACAACAGTTACATGTATGTACATGTCCAGAATCCCAACACAGTGGATAAATGGAGAAGGGATGGGGGCATGTCATACCCTGTTGTGAGATGCCTTCTTTCACTCATTCGTTTATGCTCTCTTTATTTCTTGGGCAAGCACACACACACTCTAACAATAAAAAAGGGGGGAAAACATATTTCTGCTCAAATATTTAATAATGAAATGCTCCTGTTACCTCCATCTTATAGATGAAGAAGTCTAGATTCATCAGTTTGCCCAAGATTACCTAATTTGAAGAAGTAGAGCTAAGATTCAAACACACGCATTGTGCCTTCAAAGCCGGAGCCCTTAACTCTCATGCCATATGGTTATATCCAAGATGGTCTTTTAATTATATAGTTTGACTTCTATCTTATGTAAGTTTCTTGGAAAAGAGTTAATTAACAGTTTAAAAAGTTGGGTGGAAACCAGAATGTCAACAGATGGCTAGGCAGTGATTGGATGAATCTTTAGAGCAGAAAACAACCTGGTATTCTCTACGGTAAGACAAAGAAAGGGAAGGGACAATATACTCTTTGATCTATTTTTTTTTCTTTCTCCTGTCCTTTCATACACTGTTAGTTGTTAAAACAGTTTCATTCTCTTTGACCAGAGCTATAGAAATAATTTGTGGAAAAAAATGACACCTCTGTTTTTGAGCACATCCTATATACTACAAATATATGTGTCTTTACTTGTGTAAAAAGAATGTACATTTATGAAAATTATTGTCAAAGTTTTATATGGAAATTCATTTCCCTCTTAACTTTCATTACTAAATGAGAACTAGATCCTAAAAACGTAGGGTTTGGGAATAGCCTCAACATTGGTATTGCTGGATTACATTTGGTCTAGGAGACCAAGTACCTAGATTTCTCTGTGGGGAATATCAGGGCTTAGAACAGGAGATGTGGGGAGCACCTCATCCATCTGGAGAAGCCACACACGATTTCTTTGACAAATGTCCTAATGAATTTTCCCCAGTGGCTGAGAGGACTTTGCTTCCGACATGCTTTCCTTGCGCCTACCTTATTTCTCCCTTGTTTGAGGGAGAGATGGAGGGAAATAGACCCCGATTCTCAGTCACATCATTTCAAGGAGAAGGGACAAGACACCTGCTTGGTGTCACAGCTGTAGCAGAGAAAGCTGCAGCCATCCTTCCTTCAATGAATAAAGTAGGACTTTACTTTGTACTGAAAACCATGACTGTTGTCATCTAATTGATCTTCCTAAAGCATGGTTCTGCTCAATTGAATTGGCTGTTCAAAAATTTTTATTTTCCCTTTTTAACACAGTAAGATTCTAAGCCTTGCATTTATGACCTTTTCTTGATGCAGCCCATGCTATGCATGGCTGGCCTTATTTACCAGTATCCCCCTTCCTTATCAGACACACTGCCCTGCTCCCTGCTCATTCACTTGTCTCCATTTGTGCTTACACTTACACTGATCCCTCAGGGATGCTGCCTCATCTTCCCACTCCTTACTACAACTCTAGTCATATTAACCCGTTAAATGTTGCATACAGTCCTCTTCTAAATGCAGTCTCTACTACATAGCCTTACTGAACTCATCTGAATACTTGAAGGATTTTTGTCTCCAACTCTCATTGTATTTGTGTTCCAGATATTTTTGTGGATATATGCACATATATTATCTTCCCTACTAAACTCTGGGCAGAATCTATACCTAATTTAACTGTAGTTTCCATATCACCCACACTTGATTCCAGAGAAAGCCAAAGCTACAAGAAACTGAGAGGGCATATAGATTACTGGTAATAATAAGTCTTTAAACTTCTCTCTTGATGCCCTAGTAAATAGCTGTACTGAAGGTAGGACACATCAAATCTCCTAATTCTCAGTCCAGGACTTATCCTCCGACCACAGGGGTCTTCCCCTGAGTTTGCCCATTAAAATCATCTGGCACTGTCTAGGATGCTTTAAAATCCTGCTCCAGGAGCCTCAAATTACAGTGGTGAGAATCTCAGTGGGACCCTACACATCAGCACTGTTAAACTCTCCCATAATATTCTAATGTGCAGTCAAGATCGGAAATAAACAGCCTACAGCATGATGGCCCTGGACAGCCTTGTTTTACTAGGTAATTCTATTAATTCAAGCAACTTTTATTTTTCAGATAAAATTTTAAAGTAGGAAGGTGTCTAGTATGAGATGAAGTAACATTTATTTTGCTTGCAACACTAGCTAACTTAACTGTTTGACGTTTCAGATTTTTCTAAAGAAAGCAGTGGAACTTGGGATAAAATTGCTGCCTGCATTTCATACTCCATCTGGAATACCTTGGGCATTACTGAATATGAAAAGGTAAAACTCCTCATTTTCAGTGACATATTTTAAGGTGAAGTATTCAAGATTGTGTCCTTATTAGCACACTAGGTGGATAATTATTTGTATAATGCCAGTGACTTAACTGACCTCATTGGAAGTCCTCGGATCTATCCCTGTGTTAGAAGCTATTCAGTTTTTCAGTATTCCATAGCCTCAAATGGGTCCCTGTCATGGGATAGCATGATCCCAGCAGAGCCACGCAAGTCAATTATGATTTGAGGTTTTTGCTATTTCAATGATGACATGGTATCCATGACATTCTTCTCTCCACAAGTAACAAGGGCATCTCGTTCACTTTTATGTTGTCATCAAAGTGATCACTTCCATGGAAACAAATTTCTCTAAGGACAATTTCTTCTCTTTAGTTGCCAGAGATGTTGCAAAGGTACAATGCATGGACTAATCAGATCTCCCATATCAGGATCTGGTGTAACTGATACTGGATGCCCCTATCTCACCCCAGCCCACCACTGTAAGGAGGGACTACTCACCCAGATCAATTCTACTTTCTCAGCCCACATAGGTAGAGAACCCTGGTATACCATGTCCATGAGAATATGACCTCAACAGAAAAAAACCTGTGCTGGACAGACTTTCTGGTGTTCTCCCAGAGGGTAGTTTGAATTTTCCTAATAGCTTAAGCATCTCATTAATAAATAACTTTGCCTTAAGTGTGTTTCTAAATTCCTTTCTTCCCGTAAGTTAGTAATTGCCTTCGTGCTTGTTTGTGATAATGATGATGATAGTGATCATCGTGAATATGATAGACTCTTTACATGTGTTATCACATATAATCCTTACAGCCAGTAAGGTCAATACTGTTGTTATTTTCATTTTAAATTGGGAAACTTGGGTCATGGAGAGATTAAGTAATTTGTTTAATACCATACAGTAAGTAAATGGTAGACCTAGGATTTATATACTTAGATGTTTATACAGACATTGATACATATGCACAAAACACGAAGAGAATGCACAGGGTGTTTTGGAGATGAATACACATTTCTTCTTATTTATTTATTTTAGTGACATTCTGTCCTAAAGCTGATCATAAAAAAATCATGAAATTGATTATTGATTTTTTTTCTTAATGAATAAATCCATGAAATGTCATGCTTTGTTTTCATTTGTATGTTATATAATCTATGCTTCAAAACATCCTGTACCTGTTGATGGGGTGTGGTGTGTGTATGTGTGTGTGTGTGTGTTCGTTGGTAGTGGAGGCAATGCAGAGTGTTGAGACAATGAGATGAGGAGAGTCCATTACCATTGGGCCATGTTAAACTGAAGTAGTTCTCTGTTGCATGATGTGATGTCTCAAGATGTGCTTTTCTCTTGCGGGGGTCTTTAATCTTTCTCTAGCAGCTTGAAAACATGGAATCTGTTGCAGGGTTTTAAGGATGGAGTGGATCTGAATTTGGATTGAAGAAAGCTTGGTGTTTGTTTAAAGGCCCATGAATCTTTTATTTTCATGTTAACCTTCTATATATCTTTCATATCTAGAGACTTTGTATTTATAGATAGTATTCTGATCAACACATTACTTTCTTACCTAATAATAAAGTCTGGTTACAAAAACACTGTACACAATTAACCCGTGTTTTTCCTACCTGTCCTCTGAGGAAAATGCTATGGGCAGGACAGTACCCTAGACTGGTTATCAAGAAACCTGGTTCTAGGTCTTTTGCAGCTATTCTAAGTTTGTCTTTGGGACAATCATTTCATCTCATCAGGTGTGTTCGTAAACCAGAAGTTAGGCTAGGTCAGTAGATTTTTGTGTGAACGTTTTCAAACTCTAGAACACTTTGATATTCAGATGAAACATGGTCCCGTCATCATATGTATTCCTGTGTACTAGACTTTTACACAATTTCCAAAAGCTAGAACTACTATAGGAGGCTACTTGGGACCTCTGAAATCTAGGTTTAAAGTACTGGAGTAGATCCAGTCTTGGATTCTAAAATTCTATGGAGGGTAGTTCCACTTGCATCATGGAAGGTAATTAGTTGGATAAAGGCCTACTAAAACTAACAGAGGGGTGTGGACCTCCATCTTTGCAAAAGTTGAGTCAATGATTAAGATGCTGCTATCATTTAGTTGGCCTATCTTGAAATAAGCATAAGAAATCAGGGGTTTTTTTTTAAGTATATTTAACTTAGTGTTTATTTCTAATAGCCAAGTGGATTTTTTCTTTGTTAAATCTATCCTTAGTGTACCATGGAGATATTTTTTAGTACTTAACTATTAAATACTGGCTCCACTATCATCTTTTATATCTATGCCCGTCAATAATTCATTAGCTGGAGCATTCTAATTTGTTTGTACAGTATTTTATATTAGAACTTTCTTTCATTTCAAAGATTACAAGAAAATTGTATATAGTGAGAAATAATGTCTCATTTTCATTTATGTATTCTCTGATGCTTTCAGGTTGAACTAGAGGAAATTAGTTAACCATTTGGCGGCTGATAGGAACACTTTTCATTTCTTCCTGGAAATGTGCATGAATCTTTTTATTATATATTTTGACTACTCTCAATCACATTTACTACATAGCAGTGACTTGCCCAGATTTACACAATAGGCATTGGCAAAATTAATAGTATTATCAGTCTGCTAAAATTTCTTCTGTGCCTTTGCCTAATCAAGTACATTCTTTGAATTTACTCTCCTTCCAACTGTGAAGCTGATTTACCATCTTAAAAAGCTCCTTGGAGAGAAAGAAAAATGACATTTGATATTTACATTACATTATTACAATATTACATCGGAGAATATGATGTTGATGTCACCTTTACTTGCATGCCGTTCTTTCTGAATATCTATATTTTCAATGGGTGGGCTAAGGGATAAGGAACAGCTGGCAAGGACCTTCTTTTTGAGTTTTTTTTGAAGGCTGTCACCAGCAGAAATTTTAAAGGAGAGAGGAAAAATATGTCTACCAAAATTGTATTTTCTTAATTACTTTTCTTAGGATAAGGGAATGTTTGTAGAAAAATGCTCACGGGGGAAAAAGTGCTTGAGGATACTTTTTAGAATAGCTATGTGTATTCACTGTTGATTGACTTTAAAACTCTTGGCACCTACTGGTCCCCCAATGTCATCTCTGTCAGAACTTACTGAGAAAAAAACAGATATTAAAAGAAAGTACTAGGGAACCAGCAGTTAGCGTAATGGCTATGTCGCTGGACTCCCACGTAGTCGACCGCGGTTCGCGTCCCGGACCCGGTGGCTTAAAAACTCACGCTGGGCGCGTGTGCGTGCATGCCCAAGATCCCGAGAGGAGAATGGAGGAGAAGGGATTGCGGCGTGACCATCCCCCCTGTGGGGGTGATTTCTCGCTTTCTGTCTCTATGTCTCTCTCTGTCTGTCTGGCGAGCACACGCGCCCTATAGCAAAAACCTCTCAAAAAAAAAAAAAAAAAAAAAAAAAAAAAACTCTTGGCAAGAATTATGATTGAAGAGGCATTGACTACCCTGGCTATAGTAATACAATTCTGCTCTTTCCTTTCAATTTGAAAGTAGTTATGAATGCTCCCCTTTGTCAGCATCTATATGGTAACAAAAACATGAACTTATTGGTATTATCTGTTCGATTTCCTCTAGTACTCAGGTTATTAACTAAAGATAATTGGTTTTCTTACCTTTTCTTTATCAAAAATAAGCATTTACTTGAGACTGTGTTATGATAAGTTTCTGTACTAAGTCCTATGAGGATTTTCTACTTCTCTTCATTTTATTCAAGAAGATAACAGACATGTTTTTTTTTTTTTTTTTTCCTGCAGGGGATTCATAACCTGGTTGGTAAAGAAGAATATATATTTTATATGTTATATTATACAGTCACACACAAAATTGACAAATGTAAGATAGTCTGTACCAAGGAGGGATAATAAGTAGTCACCTGGTTGAATTTAAGCAAGCAGTATTTTGAATTGGAAAGATTTATGTATTCAGAGCCAAAATACCAATAAGCCAAATTGGATTTTAGTATTTGTGCAAGCTTAAAATATGTGGAGAACCTAAATAATTTATTCACGTGCTACATTAGAAACTCTGTCCCAAAATCTGTTCAGAAAAAAAAAGAAAAAACATTTTAAAATTGTCTCTTCTCCTCTCTCTCTCTCTTCCTCTCTCTCTCTCTCTCTCTCTCCCCCTCTCTATACACACACACACACACACACACACATAACAAATCTGAAATTCTTAATGCAAGAGCTGCCACATGAAGTTATAATTTAATTGCAATTGTGGTTTAATATTAAGTAGTCATTTGAATAAACAACCATCTAGGTGTGTTTACACAGTGTCTGACTAGACTATCATACTTGCTTTATGAACACTATTATAGAATGAGGATGCTTAAGTCACATAACACTTCTGCTATAAGAAAACCATTGCCTTTCTAATAGATGAGATTTGGTAGAACTCAATTTCTCTAATGTGAAAATGTCAAAGTTTGATGTCTGGTCTTGTCATTACTATTAGCCAGAGACCCTATCCATTTTTCCCTCTAACCTGCAGCAGAAAAATCACCCCTGTACTTTGTAAAATCAAGCATTTCACCATTACCATATTTCTAAGTATAATTCAAGGTAGGTAGAGGAGACTTATTAGATTTTTGGTTTCCTAAAGTGTGTTCTTAATTTAAAATAATGTAGTTCATGTTCCCATTATTCATTTCTATCACAGGACATACAGTCTGGGCATTCCTAATAATTATTCTGTCTTTCTTGATAAATGAGTTAGTTTATAACTATGTACTATTTTATCACTTGTTTCTCTTTGTGGATTTTTCTAAATTGACACTTGTCCTGTGGTTATATTAAGTTAGTGGAACTGTCTGCACTGCGTGCTGCTGTCGCACACTGTCGACGGATGTGCTGGGAAATGACTAATCTCCATTCAGGCTCTCATTACTCAGCAAAGTGATGAATGAAGCACAGTTCATTCACCTGTTTTTATTTCCTTCTATGTAAAGCTTTATTTATTTACTATTATCATCTGACAAAAATGCATGCTATCAGCAGCCTTGTAGCCCAACAGTTAAGTGCATAGGGAACCAGATTCCACACAGTTTACTACAGCTCATATCCTGGTCCTGGAAGCCTGAAAGACATGCCAGGTGCATATGCGTGCATGCCCCAAATCCTGACAGAATGGAGAGAAATGGAGGAAAATGGATTGAGTCATGACCATGCCCCACTGGAGATGCTTTCGCCCAACCTCACCTTCCCTTCCACAGTGAGCACTCATGCTTCTGACAGTTTAAAAATTAAAAAAACATACTATGTCATTACATTGCAGTTCATATTATAATTAAACTGCATATTCCTTTATTTAAACTGAAATAGGGCTTTAATTAAGAACAGTACAAACTCAATGTTTTCTAACAGTGCAAGATTATCCTATGTGAAGCCTTATTCTACACAATCATATCCTATATGTATATTTTAACAAAAAGTGTTACTATGCTTATTGGGTTTAATATTTTGGTGGTATAAAGTGCTTAAGTATTAAACTATCACTGGTCAATTTTAATAGATAAACTGTGAAACACAATCTAATAAGCTAAATATTTTAAAAATAGTTTTCCTACATCTTTGTTTTTACTTGAAAGATAAAATATAAATTATTAGATTTATTAATTTTTAAAGTTTCTGGTTTGAAATTTGAGAATTGTGCAGAATATTTTCAAATAAAACAGAATACAACCCCATACTTTAACATCATGGAGTAGTATTTGAAAAATCAATAAACAAATTTTCTGAACACAAGCAGGTCAAACTTATTTAGTGGATTTGCTTGTATTATAAGAGGCAAAAATATTGTTTAATTATCCTAAAAAATGTTCCATAGCAGTGCAATAAGCTCTCAGTATAAAATCAGAACTCCCTCTTATGCTTTGTGTTTCATGATCTGTTAAGAGTTCAGAGATAAGTTCTATCAACACGAAAAAACTGAGAAAATAAGTTAGTCTTTCCAAGTACTTAAGCTAACCTTATTCCCTTGATTGGATGAATTATTAGATTGGATTTTCTTCTTTTATCTGTTTTAATTCATTTGGCCATTTGTACTCTGAAAATGATCAACCATCACTCAAGATTTTAATAGTGGCATGCACAAAGTTATTCATACCAAATACTAGAATATTATTACCATAGTCAAAGCTGCTGTATTTATTAACTTTCTCAGTATAGTGCTTGGCCTGGACTATCTACGTGAGTTTGTCTTCTCATAAGTAAAACTAAGATACCTGTCCTGATGACCTCCACAAGGCTTTTGTGGAAATCCAATTCATTCATATTCATATCTGCTTCAGTTGGTCTGGAGTAGGGTGCTTCCAGTTTTATAAAATCTCTCCAGGGTTTTCTCCCCCCCCCCCCCCCAGCATAGACTTTATTAAATGCTGCTTAATCCTCCAATGAAGATCTTTCAAAACCGTTTTCCACACAACTGCAAGTTGAGGTTGGAATGGTACTCAGATAACTAAAGATATGAGGAATACTTGGCCATGTAAGACCTCTATATAAGTCACCTTTTTCTGAACTCTACAGAGGAAACTTGCTGTTTTTCCTGTAAATAAAGCCAGTCAGTGACAACCAGTGCTCTGCATCACCACCCTGGGGGACTCAATGCCTCGCAGTGGGCCTGGGGCAAGGGCAGGCCAGGAGGACTGGAAAGGCCCTGCCTTCTGCCTTGCTCTCCAGGGCTTTCTAGTATTTATGTGCTGAGACTAGTGTTCTTTCTCATCTCAATTGCTTTGGGAAACTTTTCTATCCATTGATGATCAACTTACTTATTAATATATAAATGCTAAAAATTTTGTTAAAAAAAAATACTGAGCTTTCATAGAGTCCAAATTTAGAGTATAGAAGAATTACCTGGACAGCTTGTACAAACATATATTGCTGGATCCCTCACACAGAATTTCTGATTCAGTAGGTTTTTAGTAAGATTCAATCATTTGCTTTCTTTTCTTTTCCTTTTTTTTTTTTCAATTTATTTATTTGCATTCATTCTCTGAACATCATTACAGCATACAAAATGAGATTTTCCATCCAAATTATACTATATATTGTCTCAATCAAGCACACCAACAAACATGTTATTGTCAGCAAATGATCTTCCATTTCTTGTCTTCTGTATGCTTTTTTCCCCCCATCCTAGATTCTCTATCTCTTACCCTCTGCCATCTCCCACTCTCCTCCCACAGTCTCTGGTAACTATGTTTGCTTTCTATACTGTTTTCTCCTCACATTTTATTGTAACGCCAAAGACCCTAATCAATCCAAATACCCTCATAGCAAACACAGGTGATACCCACATTTCCATGAACACAAGTCTTACTTTACGCATCCTATAAAGTAGTACCTAGCTGTGGCTACATATCCTACTGCAGTCATTGAATAGGTATATATTTTTTTTCTGAAACTTTTTTTTTTGTAACTCCATTCCTTCCCTAAGCTTCATCACAGCATACAAAATGCAATCTCCCATCCAGTACACACTGCATAGTGATACAATCATGCACATTACAAAAAATTTTCCATTACTAGTTCCTAGAATTACAGACCCTCTGTACTACAATTGTCCTTCATATATTGATCACACAATTTCCTACATAATCTAACTACTTTCCATGGTGATCACTCTCTACTAAGAAAACAGAACTTTCTGATTCAAGTTAGGATTCTTTCAAATAGTGCATGAACCTATAGTCTCAGTACTTTTATTCAATCTTGATACAGCACACCCTTGAGAACTTCTTGGAGATGGTGCTGTTTACCTGAGAATGTTCTTGTCTTTTCTTCCCACCTGAAAGATAATCTTGCCGGGTACAGTATTTCTCGTTTCGCTCGCATTGTTTCTGATGAGAGATCTGCTGTTAGCCTGATGGGATGCCCTTTGTAGGTAACTTGTTGTTTCTCTCTTGCCAATCTTAGTATCTTGTCTTTGTCTGCGGTTTTGGTCAACCTGGCTATAATGTGTCTTGGAGAAGATCTCCTTGGGTTGATTTCTTTGTATTTCCTGGGACTGGATCTTCGAATGCCTCTCTAGGTTTGGAAAGTTTTCTTGCAGGATTTCATGGAATAGATTATCAATGCCCTTATGGGTCTCTTCACCTTCTGGAATGCCAGTTATCCGGATATTTGGACGTTTGATGGTATCCAGTATTTCTCGCATATCATTCTCAAATTTTTGAGCCATTTTCTCAGTCTTCGTGGTGGACTTTTCTAAGCCAGCCATTTTCTCTTCTACATCTGAGATTCTATTTTCTGAATGATCTAGTCTGCTTTTAATACTTTCAAGGGAGATTTTGACTTCTTGTATTATAGACTTCATCTCTAGCAGTTCCGTTTGAGTCTTTTGTAAAGTGTGTAATTCCTCTTTTAGATCTTGCAAGAATTTCCTCATCTCCTGGAACTCGGCAACTTCTTTCTCCTTTCTCTTTAGCAGTTCATTATCTCTCTTTTCTTCCATCTCTGTTAGCTTCGACATTACGAATGTTCTAAATTCCTTATCAGACATTTCCATGACTTTCACCGAACTGCTTGTGGATGAAGGAGAGTTACTCTTTTCCATTGGAGGAGAGGTATTTTCTCGTTTTCCCATATTTCTCGTGATCCGACGGTGATTTCTTGTCATCTGATGAATGGCGTGTTTCTTTCAAATTCTTGAAGTTAAGCCTCAATGTTCAGGAGCAAGCAGACAGAGGTGTTCTAGAATCTGATTGCCGTTCTGTTGTGATCGCACACTAGCTTTGCTTGCTGGAGGCTGAATTATGAGTAGAAAATCTTCATTTCTCCTGTGCCCTGAAATTTTTCCCAGTTTTTTTCTCAGAGAATGGAGAAAGCTTTGCTTGCTGGAGGCTGAATTATGAGTAGAAAATCTTCATTTCTCCTGTGCCCTGAAATATCTTGCTGAATCTTCTCAGAGAATGGCTCAACTCTCCTGCCACACTAGCTTTGCTTGCTGGAGCTGAATTATGAGTAGAAAAATTTCTCCTGTGCCCTGAAATATCTAGTTCCCCCCTTGAGGGTGGATTGCTGGATTGCTGTGCCACAATTTCTTCTCCTCTGTTCTCCCCTCAGGATTCTGGGCACGCATGGACATGTGCCCAGATCCGGTACTCAAACCGTGGTCGACTATGTGGGAGTCCATTGATGTAACCATTACGCCATCTGCTGGTCCCAATAATTTGCTTTTCTAACAGGATCCCCACTGATGCAGAAGCTGCTGCTGCTTGTCCAAAGACCACAGTTTGAGAACGATTGTAAGAAATGACTAAGCCGTCAGAGCTATTTAGATTCTTACCTCTCAGAGCCACAGTGAAGCCACCAATGTCACTCTCAACAAAGGGGGGCAGGGATGTGTTTCCACTGTTAATATATTTCATTAATAATTACAGTTTCCACTTAACTCTGGGAAGTTTGTCACTTCTTTTGGGAAAGCAATTAATTCCAAACATTAACTTCCCCAAAAGACTTTACATCTCCTTTTTTCCATTTGTGTCTTTTTTATCCCCATGTGACTACAAAGCAAACTTTGGGCTATTTAGCAAGTGGAAAAGAAAAGGCATTTTTAATTAAGAACTTCAGAGAAACTGTTAAAAAGCAAAGCCATTTCCATAAAGCCATACTTGTGGCTTCAGGCAAAGTAACTTCATTATAAGCAGCTGGTGACCTGGCACTGTACCTGAGACCATTGCAAGGGCTGAAGCAGAGGCAGGGATTATCCTCCCACCAGATGAATAGGCGAGAACATAGCCTCTCCTCAGATCACTTAATCCTTACACCAACTTTGGATCACCACTGCTCTGCCAGGCACTCATTTATGTATTTGCAAGTGGACAAGATGGATAGCAATATTTAATTTAAGTGTGCTTTGAGTACATCTCCTTTTTGGAGATAACAATGGACAAACAATTCTGAACAAATGATGCGTTGATGCTCTTAGTCATGCCTTGTAGGGCAGTAGGAATTTGAAGAGCCTCAGGATGCCTGAGCTGTTTCCTTTCTTTCCATCTCTCTGGTCATAATCAAAATTAACACCCCACTAGATGTTTCTTGTTTTTGTTTTGTTTTGTTTTGTTTTTAATGAGAAGCAGATCATATCTCTCTCTGAGCACAAGCTCTTGCCGTTTTTATTTTTTCTGCACCTTACTAATCCCTTCTCGATGAATTCCCATTGGCAGAGACACCCGCTGAGCCCCTGGTAGGATAAGGGCAGAAAATTGATATGCAAATGAAGTACCTGATTGACGGTTCACTCAACTGTGAATTAGATATTTTTAAATATATTTTCACCATGTCCTACATTTTAAGGGTAAATTGCAGTATATACTTAAATACAGTGCAGAAATTTATCATAGGTGCTGTGTAGTCAATTTCAAATAATTTTTTTTTCCTAAGAAGGTTGCTCAAATTCCTCTAAAAATTACTTGTAGTGGGTGGAAACTCTGTTTAGAGACCTTCCTCACCCTTCAATTTCGGGCAAATAGAGCCTTGGTAGAAAACACATAGGACTGGATTAAGGATGACTGCGACATTCCCCACAGCATCTACCACTGTTTCAGCAGTTAGCTCTCCAGCAATTTTATGTAATGACAATTACAGCTATTTGAATGCTGTGGACTCCAATTCGCTTTCACCTCAAGTTGTCCAAATGCACAGAACCAATGTTTTACAGATTCCACTTTGTTCACTGTATTCGCACCTTTGGTGCGCAGATCAGCCCTGGCAATTTGAAATCTATGCTGTGTGCAGAACTGAAATTAGGAACAAGTCAGGACACACAAATTCATACACTGCCTTTATAGGCCGCCAGTGGGATAATGTTTTCAAGGAATTGACTTCCTCAGGTTTCTAATGAGCTGGCAATCAATTTTCCTGCGATTAATCTCAAGAGTAAGCTTACATTGGTAAGATATGGGACAATCTTTCCAAATATCTAATTAATAACGTTTCATTTCAAAGTTTATGCAGTAGTTTGAATAGGTATTTGACAGTCAGCCCAGGAATCAAGGCATTTTTTATCAGCCCTTGTAATTGCGAGTCACTGTAAATATCTAACCAACCAGACCAAATCTTTGAGTGAGAATTACAAGGTCAATATAAAATATTTAGACTGCTGCCCATAATTTTAAAGGACTCACAATCTCAATGGGTACATTAACCACTCCATGTTTCCAGCTTGCACCGTAATAGCTGTAGTTGATCTGTTCTGGAAAAAAAAAATGAGATGAACAATAATTGTGTACAGTTTCAGTTATTAACTGGAGGAGAAGTAGTGATGGAACCATACTAAGAATTAATTGTAATTTACAGATCTGGAAATTAATGTGCAGCTGGGCATGGGTACAGGCAGCACAATTTGGTGACTTAGCAATCATGACAAATTGTCTTCATCTGTAAGGTGGAGCATTGTTAGTGTTCCTTTATTCACTTTTTAGTATCAGGCCATTCTCAGGAAGTCTTTATGTGAATACTCATGTTGCCCTTTTATCCTGGAAATGTCAGTTGGAGTTTAGCATTATTAATTAAGTCTTGCTTTCCTCTTTGTCATGTCATACTATAGTTTTTATGGAACATTTGTACAAAACAGTGATTACTGGTAATTGACCTGCATATGTTGAATAATCTTAAAATGCTACTGAGAGTTTAATGTACCTTGTAAATTGAGAGGCTTCCAATTAAGTTGAGTTCTTAAGATAATCACTTTCAAAACTAATCAAGTAATAGGACATTAGTAAAGCTCTTATTGACTTAATTGTGACAAATTAATAAACAGACCCAGTGCAATTACTATAATGGCTTTATCAGTGAATAGTTATCTAAAATTTAAGTATAAATCTATTCTACCCCACCTGGAAATACAATAAAAATTGCATAAATCATTTTAAGTTGGGTATCATTTCTAACAGCTGTGTTTTGACATTGTACAAGTAACTTGGATTTTTTGTGTGTTTCCTTTTTAGAAAAACATGATTACATTTGTTTATTTCTAAGGTTAGGGAATCTGCTGGGTAAACCCTCAGAGCATATGATCTTACAAGAGATCTTCAATAGGCCTTGGACAAAACTATTCCATACTCTGATGTGTTATCTCATCTTTGCCTTTCTGTGTCCCATGCTGCTGGATTGATGCCCTCTTCTCTGACACATAGAGAATGCCTTGTCTTACTTTCTGTCTGTCCCAAGAGCTGTTGCCCATAGTGCATTTTCATACCTGGTAGACGCAGTGCAAATGGATGTTAGGAAATGGATGAATTATGAATTACATGCTTGCTATAGTTTTTTTTTTTTTTTTTTTTTTTTTTTTTTTTTAATATCTGACAGTGCCAAGTCCTGTAACTGTGCTCGTATTTAAAGAAATCAGTGGAAAGAGCATGGATATAAGTCTTATTTTAAGGATAGTGCTATAGGTATATATACATTTGTCAAAGCAAGTTAAACTGTATGTGTTTAAGATGCTGTGTTTCATTGACTATAACTTTTTTTTAATAGTGTTATCATATGTCCTTTCTCTAGGCCTTTGGCTTTATTATTTGTTAGAATAGGATTAATAAGTAGTACCATTTTTACAGAGATATGCTTGTGGCAAAACGTATTATAGACATTCAAGGAGATGGGAGTGCCTTTTCGACTCAAAAGAGTGGATTACTGTGGAATTTCAGGATTCCAGACAGATCCAGATCTAAAAGCATCATGGAGCCATCACACCACCTGTGTTTGAGTCAAATCTTAGTGAGGAAGAATGGATTTTTAAGTAAAAATGTGTGTGTGTCTGTGTGATGTATACACACATTGTAATTCTAACAATCCTTTCTGTACTCAGTTTATAATGCCCAGCCTTCCACATTATAAAGTCCTAGTAATAATTGTCATCATCTGGAACAACAAAGGGATATACACAATGAAACTACCCAGCTGGAAAAGGATTACTTTTACATTATTGGAATACTTGAAAATGAGGTTGGAATAAAGACTAATAATGGCGATTTCCTTAATTATTTGATATTAAACTGTGGTTCTTAAATTTAACAGGAAAAAATTAATGTTAGCATTGTATAAAGACAGCACTTTTAGCTACTTACTCACATGTGGCTCACTCTAGCTAGTTACATAATGGTGTAGGAATCTGCACCCCACAAATGTATCAGGGCCATAAACCAGTGGTCTTCCAGCTCTTTGGATTGCTCTCATTAGTGTAGTCTTCGTGTGCCTTCGCCCAAAGACATGTATTCTTTATAAATATTATAGTCTCATACATGACCTCTGTAAAATGTCATCTTCATTTTAAAACATTCAAGACATATACTTGTAAAAGGATGTCAATGAATAAATATAGTAGGTATAATTATTGAGAGTACATGAATGTTTTCAATGAGAGCATTATTTTTTTTTAATTTCAGTTTTAGATTTGTGATACAGTGAGACTACAAAGGTCTTACTCTTTGTTGCTTATTTCAGTGTCTGTCCCAAGAGGAAAATATAAAATTAAGTTAATGAAAGTAGTAGAGTATAAGGAATCTTTAAAAAGTTCATGGAAAGTGCATATTATTAAAAAACTATGTATGAACTTCAAAATTTTTTTGTACCACCATAAATTCATACTTCAATTCTATTTTTTCCATGAACTTTTTGACATACCCTGTATTGGGTGACTTTCCTAAAATATGTTTATTTTAAATCCCATCATCTAGTTAACAAAGAACTTTCTTAAAATTCTGCTAGAAAATTTTAGCATAATTTGTTCTTGTAAATTAATACAAAGGTGTTATGTATATACTCTTTTAATACATACATTTTATAATATATCATTTTAATATATGATTTCATTTATGTAAAATATACATACAATATTTAAAACTGGATTTGGAAACCTCTGAAGTTCTTCCTCTGAAAGATTTTTAAACAAAGTAGAAAATTCCATTTAAAGTTTGATACAAATATCAATTTTGAAGGTAAACCACTTTCGCAGATATTTTCATAAACACCTACTGTCAAAGTGATCTCCCTTAGAATGAGTTTCTTTCAAAATGCAGATTTGTTTTGTTCATGTTAAGTTGTCACCTTTATCTTGAAGTGGTAGATTAAGTGTGTTGTTTCATCCTTTTTCTTTCTGTTCAAATTATCTGAGAGGTAGCACACTTTCTGACAACCACTTGTCACAAAAACATTAACAAATGTGAGGACACCTTTCTTTTTGTGAAATGACAACTCTTGATTAAATCCTTTGCCTTAACACAATCTGAAAATCTCTGTTTGTTGCAAAATGTTATTGTGGTCACTCTTCAGCTCTTTACAAAGACTGTAGTGCTGTCACATTTTTATTGGGTAAAGGTCTTGGATTTTCAAATGAGCCACACTGGTGACATTCTGTAGCTCATGAGCCACATCAGAAATCACTGAAAGCTGTAGAGCAAGTGAGGATCCTATGGCCAACCTGTCTTTGTGGAATCTGCAGGAACCTCCAGTGTCTCTCATATGTAACCTCCTGTATGGAAGCACCAAGAGGCTGGAGCAGTGTGTATCTGATTTTTAATTTATTAAAGCTCTTTTCTCCCTTCTAGATAAAAAATTTAGAAATTGCTGCTTTGATAGTTTCTTTCTGCACTCTTAATTAAGAGTCTTACATTCAGCCTCAAAGGCTGCTGCCATAAACAATAAATATCTAAATGTCATTTACCTTTAAGCCCAGACCAATTCCTTATCACTTGGCAGTTTATAATGGGCATATTGTCTCATTATATTACGTGGACTTTGATCCTTTTTAGATTGCTCTTGAGAATATTTTTAATTGGCTTAAAGGAAAGTTATAAATCATTTTTAACTAGATGTAAATATTACAGGACTAAATAATCTTGTGGCACATTCTCTTTTATTGGTATTAATGTTCTCTACTTTAAAGTGAACCAACCATGGTCTTGTGACTGAAAAGGTTTTTTGCTTAGATCAAGAACTTTTCTTAAGTAGTTTTAATATCAAACAGTTCAGAAAGTACTTGAACACATTATTCTTTAATATTGGTTGGGTGAATAAAAAAGTGGTAGAAAGTGTTAATCTATACTAAATGAGTGTTATCTTATTGTCTTAAGAGATTTTTGCTATAGGGGGGTGTGTACTTGGGGTGTGTACTCACCAGAGAGACAGAGAGAGACTGAGACAGAAAGTGTGAAATCGCCCCCCAGGGCCCATGGTTATACTGCAATTTTCTTCTCCTCTATTTTCCTCTTGGAACTTTGGGCATGCTTACGCACATGCCCAGTGTGAGTTTTAAGCCACCAGGTCCAGGACTCGAACCATGCTCTACTATGTGGGAGTCTAGCAACATAACCATTATACCATCTGCTGGTCTCAAGAGTAGTATTTAATAATGAACAATATATTTGGTGCTAGTATCCAAAATGTTTGCTAGATTCAAAGGGATTCAAATTATAGAATTCACTAATCTTAATTTCTGAGTCCTGTGAACAAGAAAATGATTATTTCATATTTATATCTAGAAAAGAAATTTCAAAACATTGAATTTATAGGATAAACATAAATACTATATAGAATAATCTACAAGAGACATATATTTGTTTTTCAAATTTTTCTAAAGACAGTAGACTCTAGATTCCATTTCAAATTTTAAAAACTACAAAGCACATTTATTTTTGCGCTGACCCCAAAGGAAAAGAGCATAAAGATTCCAAAGAGATGGAAATCAGAAATAATTATGAGTATGCAAGCCATAGGCAGCCAAACAAGCTAATATTAATGCCTTATGTATCCGCAATTCTCTCATTTACAAAGATTTCCAAATAGATTCATATTATTAAAGTCTCATTGATTTGATTTAATCTATTCTAGTATAGGCATGAATATCCAATTCTGTAATTTGAATTTACTTTTGAAATACCTTGGAATTATGGGACCAGCAGTTAGCGTAATGGCTATGTCGCTGGACTCCCATGTAGTCGACCACGGTTCAAGTCCTGGATTCGGTGGCTTAAACTCACGCCTGGCGTGTGTGCATGCGTGCCCAAGATCCCTAGTGGAGAATGGAGGAGAAGGGATTGTGGAGTGGCCATCCCCCCAGGGGGTGATTTCTCGCTTTGTGTCTCTGTCTCTCTCTTTCTGGCAAGCGTACCCACCCTATAGCATAAAAAAACTTTTCCAACAACAATAAAAAAAGAAAGAAAGAAATACTTTGGAATTATCGGAACTAAAGGAAACAATGTTATCCTTTTAAACTTTCCAATACCTGGGGTAAAGATAAGGAAGAGAAAAATGAGCTTACTGTTTTATTGGCACCATAAGCTATCTCCATATTTGTATATATGTACTACATTGGTCATTAAGCAATTTCAAGATTATTTTTTAAGTCTTCCATGGGAATGATTGAAATCTATATACCTCCCAGAACTAAATTTCAAATTCACCAATAATGTTGACCCCATGGCATAGCAGTTAAGTGCTCTGCATAGAAAGTTGGATCCCACATGGCCAACAGCAGTTGGATTCCTGCCCTAGCAGCTTGAGAAACACACCCTACCTGTGTTCTACCCCAGATCCTGATGAAATGGAGAAATGAAAGAATGTAGTATAACCATCCTCATTGAGAGGAGATGCTATGCTATTCTCTCTCTCTCTCTCTCTCTCTCTCTCTCGCAAGTACATGCACACTCCTCCAGCAACTAAAATAGTAATTACTTAAATTTCTCCACCTCCCTTTCTTTAAAAAAAAAAATTAATTTACTGTGATTTTCAAGCCACAGGGACTTGAACCTCCATCAGCCATGAGGGAATCCAGCACCTTAACCACCACCCCACTTGCTGGCCCCTGTTTTGTATTCTTAAATAAGCACTTTTTAGAGACCAGCAGTTGGCATAATGGCTATGTCATTGGACTCTCATGTGATTGACCACAGTTCGAGCCCCAGACCCGGTGGCTTAAACTCATGCCAGGCGTATGTGCGTGTGTGCCCAAGATCCCAAGAAGAGAATGGAGGAGAAGGGATTGCAGCATGGCCATCCCCCTGTGGGGTGATTTCTCACTTTCTATCTCTGTCTCTCTCTGTCTTTCTGGTGAGCACACATGCCCTGTAGCAAAAACCTCTCCAAAACGAAAAAAAAAAAAGAAGCACTTTACTCATTCTTCCAGGGGCTTCTTTTTTGAACCCTCTTTCCTTGCTGCTTTCCCATCCTTTTCCAGTCTTGGTGATTCTCCACTTAATTATGATTCACATCAGTGAGTTTCTCTATTCTTTCCTACTCTTCTCTTCTCTTCCATTCCATTCAGGTCCTTTATTAGTCATGATTCTCCAGAGAACAGAACTGTTAGGATATGTGTGTGTGTTGTGTGTGTGTGTGTGTGTGTATATATATATATATATATATATATATAGAGAGAGAGAGAGAGAGAGAGAGAGAGAGAGGTATTTGTTACAAAAATTAGCTCACTCAATTATGGAGGAAGAGAAGTCACACAGTTTTCAAGCTAGAGGCCCAGGAAAGCTGGTGGTGTAGTTCAGTCCAAGTCCAGAAGCCCAAGGACTGAGGCAGTCACTGGTCTAAGTCCCATAATCTGACGCTTGAGAATCAGGAGCTCTGATGTTTGAGGACAAAAGAAAATGGATATCACAGCTCAAGAAGAGAGAGGGTTGATCGATCACCTTTCCACTGACTTCTGTTCTACTGGGGCTCTCAACGAATTGGATGATGCCCACCCACATTGGTAAGGGAGGCTCTTCTTTGCTCGGTCTACTAATCCAGAAGCATCCTCACAGACATATCCAAAAATTATTTACTAGCTACATGAACAACTCTTAACCCAGACAACTTGATATGTAAAATTAACCATCACTGGCCCTTATCATCACTTACTTCAATAAGTGAAGTTCCATAACTTTTTTTTTTTTTTTTTTTGGAGAGGTTTTTCGCTATAGGGCGCGTGCGCTTGCCGGACAGACAGAGAGAGACAGAGAGACAGAAAGCGAGAAATCACCCCCCGGGGGGATGGTCACGCCACAATCCCTTCTCCTCCATTCTCCTCTCGGGATCTTGGGCACGCACGCACACGCGCCCGGCGTGAGTTGTAAGCCACCGGGTCCGAGACGCGAACCGCGGTCGGCTACGTGGGAGTCCAGTGACATAGCCATTACGCTAACTGCCGGTTCCCAAGTTCCATAACTTTTTAATGCATCTTCTTGCTCCTGGTTTTCCAAGCCATCTTTCATAGTTCTATACTGTGGAAATGTTTTCAAAATTTTTATCATTTCCCTTTTTCTTCTTCTTTAGTAGTTTTTTATTACCTTAAATATAAAATCAAAATTAGGTAAAAATATACTACATATTACTTCCAGTGTATAAACCTATGCATTTTTTAAATTGTTTGTATTAATTTCGAGAGAGAGAGGAGGAAGAGAGATAAAAGGAGGACACACTCGACGAGTACTTGCCATTCCACAATCCTCTTTTTCCAGCCCTCCAGTTCATCAGGATCTTCGACATATGTGTCCGGTGTTTTAGATTGGCTCCAATTCCAGGCCTGTAGTCAGCTGAGCAGCTCCAGCACTGCAGATTAGTACATTACTGCCTGCACTATGGGGGCTGGACCAAACCTCTGACTGGCCTCAATTTTATCATAACTTCTATTTCTTCTGTGAGCTCACATTGCTCTCTGTCTTCCTCCTCCCTTTGTCTTTACAACCCATCATAGGCACCACCACTTCAGTAAGTTTTCTTTACTTCTACCCTTACCTGCAGTGCTATCCTCCCACACTCAGCATTCCTCATGGCCTGGATGAGGCTATTGAGGCCTTCCTTTTTCTGTCTTCCATCAGACCTATAGTGCTTTCTTTGTGGCAGGTCAGTTGCAGGTGTCTAGGTCTTTCTTCGGGGTCTGGATGACCTCCAAAAGATGTTGGTAAACATTGCTACATTTGCACAAACAGTAAGAATGGTAACGATAGGCAATGTGGGAGTCTTAAGAGAGATGCAGATCAAAACCACAGTGAGGTATCACCGGACCCAAGTCAGAATGGTGAAGATTAAAAAGAAAAAAATTATAAGTGCTGCTGAGGCTGTGGTGAAAGAGGAACTCTCTTACACTGTTGGTGGGAATGTAAATTGGTCCAGCCACTATGGAGAACAATATGGAGGTTCGTCGAAGATTTACAAATAGAACTACCATATGATCCAGCAATTCCATTCCTTGGGTATCTATCCAAAGAACAGAACGCTCGGTTGCAAAAGTGCTTGCACATCTATGCTACTTGTAGCTTTATTCACAATTGCTAGGACAAGGGATCAACCCAAATGTCCATGGACAGATGAGTGGATTGAGGGGTGTGTGGCACATTTACTCTATGGAATACTACTCAGCCATTAAAAAAAAAAGAAGATTGTGGCATTTGATAAAAAGTAGATGAATATGGAGCATTTACTGCTGAGTGAAGGAAGCCAGAGTATGAAAGAGTGACTTTCCATGTCTCCACTTAATGTATACTGACTATCTTCAGTCTATGATGGAAATTAGAGGATATAGAAGCATGGAAAATGGCTGGAGTACTGAAGACAGTGTAGAAAGAGGGTGGGAGAAGGGAAAAAGTATGGGAGAAGAAAAGTAGGCAAGATATTTATGGAACGTAGAAATGGATTATTATCTGTTGACGATAACATGTATAGTATCCTGAATTAGACTGTCATGAAGTGATTTCATGTTGGGTAAATTCACTTTACCAGCTAAGTGATGTATACTGATTGAATAAAGATGAATTCAAATAAAGTAAATTGTTTAAGAATAATAATAATAAGCTAAAAGGTAATAACCATTTTTTAATCCAAATTTCTTGCCCAGTCTTCACTAATGCATTTAATCCCTATATTCAGCTGAATGCCAAATAGTTCCTAAATAGTTCCATCAAAAATCATTTCAACCACCAAAATAGTTTCCCTTCCAGAATAACCTTTTTTTATACCCTTAACCCTAGTTCAAAAACCTTTAGGTAATTTTTAAATGCTTTTCCCTGACAGTTTGTCAACAAATCTTCCCTACTTCATTTCCATAATGTTTTTGATACAACTTTCAGCCAAACTTCATTTCTGTTTTTATGTCACCATCCTGGTCTGGACCTCCAACAGTTCATTTCTATGTTAGTTCAATAGCTTTGGAAATAATCACCTTCTGCCAATTTCTTTTCTCTTCAATTTGACTGTCCACATATTCAGGAACACATATATAAGTATTATGCTAGATTCATCACCTCAAACCAGAATATTCTTCTGCCTTGCATATATTCTCTCTTTAGGCAAAAATAAATTTAAAAACTTCTCCAAAACTATAGGACTTTTCTTCAAATAGTCACTGTGCTCTCAAATATCCATGCTCATTCATATGTAACCCATTTGCCTAGGAAGATCCCTTTTCACAAGCAACAAAACCCTATCTGTGGAAAATTTTATCAACTCTTTTCTCTTTAGCTTGTCTCTTCCCTACCCTGGAGAAGTTTATCATCTCCACCACTTAATTCCTCAGATACTTTGTTTCCCGTTTCGGGTATGAGCTATACCACAGCTGTTTTCTACAGGGCACGTGCACTGGCCAGACAGTCAGAGAGAGACAGAAAGACAGAAAGCAAGAAATCACCCCCTAAGGGGGATGGCCACACCGCAATCTCTTCTCCTCCACTTTCCTCTCAGGATTTTGGACATGGACATACTTGCACCCTGAGTGAGTTTTAAGCCACCAGTCTGGAACTCAAACCGTGGTCAACTATGTGGGAGTCCAGCAGCTTAACCATTACATCATCTGTTGGTCGTATGCTGGTGATTTTGGTCTCAATGATGGTCCTCTATAAGGAAGACCCACTGAGGTAGATAACCACAAAATAAAGGTACTGATCGAGTCACACCCATGTTACACATTACAGAAACTGAACATCCACCATTCAAGCTTTCATGACCAGCTGGAATATGTAAGCAAGCTTGATATGTGAGTCCCTCATTAACTCTAAGAAGTTCATTTAACAGCACATAAAGACATCTGTGATATGCTCACTAAACGTGAGGAAAATTATCCTTTTTTGAAGCAACTGAAAACTGGTGATGAGAATAGATTAAGAAAAATGTAGTGCACAAACAGTCTTGGTCCCAACGTTACAACTGGCCTCAAACCACCTCAAAGCAGACGTTCATCAGAGGAAGGTTATGCTTTCAGGGTTGTGGGATTTTAAAGGGGTGTGTTCTTCAAGTTCCTACCAAGGAACCAATCAATTTGTGTACTGTCTGTCACTGGACAGTTTAAATGAATCCATCATCCAGAACTATCCAGCTCTCATTGATCATAAAGAAATTGTGTTCTATCATGATGCAAGGCCACACAGAAGTTTGATCTCCTGTCAAAAATTATTGGAGCTTGGATGGGATGTGTTGCCACACCCATCAAACTTGCCTTACCTTGTGCTGTCAGACTTCCACTTGTTTTGCTCTTTTCAAAACTCTTTGTGTAGGGAGGCCAGCAAGTGGCATAGTGGTTAAAGCACTGGACCCCCACACGGCCAACTGCAATTTGAATCCCAGACATGACGGCTCAAGGTTCAAGCCAGATGCTTGTGCATGCGTGCCCAAAATCCCAGGAGGACAATGGAGGAGAGGGGATTATGGCATGGCCGCTCCCTCTGGGGGATGATTTCTCACTTTGGCATGTGCCCTAAAGTAAAATCCTTAAAAAATAAAATTAAAAAAAACCTCCTTGCATGGTATAATATCCAATTCAGATGAACTGTAAATCGGCACTTTGTTCAGTTTTCACTGATAAAGACAGGTCCTATAAACAAGGGATTATGAAGCTCGCTGAAAGATGGCAAAAAGTTACTGAACAAAACAGGCAATATATCATTGATCTTTGTTCTTTAAATAAATAAATGAACTTGGTAAAACATAGAGAAAAATACATCATGATTTTTCTGACGCTAATATTTTAGTATTTCCTTCTATATTTGTTTTTTTAAGGTTCATACTTATTTTCAATTTCTAATATACTTTGGCTGAGAAATTGGGGTTTTGTTCTTTGGGTTTGTGTTTTGTTTTGTTTTGCTTTGTTTTGTTTTTTGAGAGAGAGATTTTAGCTATAGGCCGCACGTGCTCACTGGAGAGACAGAGAGACAGAAAGCGAGAAATCACCCTCCGGGGAGATGGCCATGCCATAATTCCTTCTCCTCCACTCTCCTCTCAGGATCTTGGGCACAAATGCATACACGCCCAGCATGAGGATTAAGCCACCTCTCCAGAACTGATACCGTGGTTGACTGTGTGAGAGTCCAGTGACGTAACCATTATGTCATTTGCTGGCTCCAAGAAATTGGATTTTTTAAAAAAGGTGGTATCTTAGAAGAATCTAAGTTATTTAATTTTGTGAGAAACAATTTAGATGTATAGTCCTAGGACCCTGTTTTCCTGAATGACCAGTGCCTTTTGTGCTCTAAGAAGGTTCCATGGTGTATATTTGAATAGCAAGTGTAGATGGTTGAATTTCTCAGTGAAAAATTTAGAGCCCAGCGACAGTGGGCTCTAAATGAAAGGATGCCGTTGCATGATGACTGGGGCAGCACCGGATACCCAGGTTCAGTTCCCAGCCTGACCTAAACATGGTGACACAGGCCAACGGTTCTAGCAAACCGAGAAGCTGTGACAGAAAGGATCACAATGTAGCAAGACCCTGTTGAAAATCTCTCTCTCTTTCTTCCTCCCACCCTTTCACATGCACTTTCTCTCTTTCTCTCCCTCAAAAGTATTTGGTGAAAGAATCATTAAAAATGTTTTAGAATGATCAAAATATATCAGCAATGAAAATCCTAAGTCAATATCATGGTATTTTCAGAGTATGATCATTTGTATTGAGCAAAGCTTAGGAGTTGTAGACACGTAAAATACCAGCAGGGTTAGAATGAAGTTAATCAGATTCTTTGCTGTTGAACTAAAGGTAAAACTTTTTTTTCAATTAAGTTATCAAGGAAAAAATATGCTGGTGAACAATCAATAAGTAATTACTACAAGGTTATATTAAAAGGGTCTCTCTGAACCATACCACTCTCAAAAGTGTAGTAAGTCTTATATTAAGACATTGTTTAACTTTTAGTTGAATGTGTTAAACTAAGGGCTAGGATATCAGATTCCTTTTTTTTTCTTGTCTCCTTTTCACCCCAATAGGCATTTTTACATTTTTAGAACTATTTTGCTTTCCTAAACATTTAAAAGTTCAGAGCAGTGAAATGTTACAAGTTTATTTCTCTATATTTTATTAAAATTTTAATAAGTAAATTAAAATTCTGTAAGTTCATTATGTTTAATAAAATGTTCTGATTATAAAGAAAGAATATATTTATTAGAGAAAATAAGACAATGTAAAAAATAAAGGAAATAACCGCTCAAAATTTCAGTCCAGTGTTAACACATTATATATTGATTAACTCTTATCTTAAAACAATGATAGTATATACTTTTGTTTCATTCTGTTTTCCTTTTAGCCCACTTTTTGACATATAATTTACACATAAAAAATGCACCATTTTTAAGTGTTAATTTCTGTGAATTTTAACAAATATGTAACCCCTACCACAATCAAGCTATACAACTTTTATCACCCATAAAACTTTCTTGTGATTGCAGTCATCTGACCCCAGGCAACCACCAATATGTTGTATCACTATAGATAGTTTTGCCCTATTTAGAATTTTCTGCAAAAGGAATCATGCAGTATGTACTCTTTTCTGTCTGATTTCTTTGCTACAGTGTGGTGTTTGGGTTCTGTAATGTTCTGTGTATAAAAGATCAGTCTTTTGTATTGCTGTTTCATATTTCATTGTATCTTGTTTATCCACTCTCTTGTTCACGGACATTTGCACTACTTCCAAGTTTTGGTGATCATGCATAAAGCTATTTATAAAAGTTCACTTCCAAGTCTTTATGGGAACATCTTATGTATTTATTTCTCTTACGAAATGCCTAGGAGTGGAATTGTTAGATCATATCAATTTTTGTTCCCAGCTCTCTTTTCAAGGATATTTACCTGGTAAACAGCCTTGGAAGATGAAGTCTCTAAAATGTGTTCTTTAAGGCAGTGTTTTGTTTGTTTGCTTACAGTAATGAAGATAATGTTTCCTTCTGGAGCAAAGGTTGGGCAGATTTGCAAGTAGACCCTTAAAAGATTATGGTTTTGGGGCCAGCAGGTGGCATATGGGTTAAGGGTGCTGGACTCCCACATGGCCAACCACAGTTCGAGTTCTGGACCTGGCAGCTTGCTTTCTTACTTTCTCTCTCTGTCTCTGGTCACATTTTAAAACGTTAATAAATAAATAGAGTTAAATAAAATAATTCTTTAAAAAATAAAGCAAGATTATGGTTTCCTTAGTTACAGTGTGAAGCAGCAGCATGTATGGCCATCCATGGAGGCTGTGTGTGGGAGGCAAGGAGAACGGATGCAAATCTGAAGCTCCTGCTGCCTGCTCTTCCTTTTTTTCTTCCTTCCTGTGTTCTCTCGTGTTGTTAATCAAATATATCTTAGTATTCTATTTTGACTCCTCTTTTATATGCTAGCTATATTTCTTTGTGTTCATTTTTGTTTGTTTTCTTTCTGGTGGTTTCTCTAGGGATTACCTACTTAGAATTAACATTGCATTTAGACAAATTATACAAACTTGATAAAAGTATAGTCCTTTGATATATTTTTTAATTGCCAGAGGGCATGTGTGCTCATCAGAGAGGGGGAGAAAGCACCCCCAGTGGCCATAATCACTTCTCTTCCCTTTTTCCATCATGTTAGAATTTTCAGCATACATGCACACGTGTCTTGTATGTCTTCTCAAGCACTGGAGCCAGAATTTGAACCTTGGCCAACCATGTGGGATCTGGCTCCTTTAAATAGTAGGCTACTGGTCTGGCCCTTGTATCGTTCCTTCTAACTTCACTATCTTTTCGGAAAAGAAATTTTTAGATAGGTAGACGATAGATAGATAGAGGCAGGCAGGCAGGCAGGAAAACTGTGGCAGCCATCAGAAGTCAAGGGATTTAGGACTTAAATTATTTTCAATGTATTATACATTTTCAGCTTGTGATGTTTTTGACTTATGATGAGTTCATCAAACATAATCCCTCCCTAAGTCAGAGAGCATTGTATTTACCTACATAATGTGCCAAGTCCAATGCCTATATTCTTTCCTCTAGGTCTCACTTACCGTCTACAATTATTCCCCTCAGCCTGAATATATTCCTTTGATATTTATTTTACTGTAGGACTACTGGCAACAAATTAGCTGAGTTTTTTGCTTATCTGAAAATATCTATGTCCCTTTGGTTTTTGGAGGAAAATTTCACCACATATAGAATTATTGGATTTAGGGCTGTTTTTTAATCAGTATTTTGAAGATGCCATTCTAGTGACTTTGCCTCTATTGTTCCTGATAAGAAGTCAGCCATTAATCTTGTCATTGCTTCCTTGTTTATAATGGTGTTTTTTGGTTTTTGGGTTTTTTTTGGCTATTTTTAAGATTTTCTCATTTTCTTTGGGTAGCAGAGGTTTGACTCTAATGAACATGATTAAGTTTTCTTTGGCTTTATCTTGCTTAATTTGCTGGGTTTTTAAAAAATTAATAAATTTTTGTTTTTCAAAAATTGTAGTGTTTAGCCATTATCTCCACAGAATTATTTTTTCCTATCTCTTTCTTTTCTCCTTCTGGGACTTCAGTCCTACTTTTTCTTGACCCTTAAATGTTATTCTACAAGTCTCTGAAGATATGTTCATTCATATTTAATCTTTTTTCCTTTGTGTTCTTCAGATACAGTCATTTTTATTGCTATCTTCAAATTTACTGGGGGTTTTTTTCTGCTCATTTCTTTAGCATATTCTAATTCTTTCCATGTATTTAAGTAGGTATCTTGAAGTAATTGCTAAATACATCACCTAGACCCACTGACTCAGGTTCTTATTACTGTTCTTCTTCAACAAGGGTCACATTTTCCTGGTTATTTGCATGTCTAATAATTGTTGATTAAAAACTGGATATTATAGATATGTTTAGCACCCCTTTACTTGTTATATTCTTCCAAGAATTATTTTGCTGTTGTAGTTTAGCAAGCAGTTAACTCTTGGATTCAAACTGTAAGCTATGTCTCCCCTGCAGTGTGCAACAGCTCATACTTCTACTAAGGTATTTCAGTTTCCAGCTGTTGCTGGTTTTTTTAACCTGACCTCTCGGGGTTCCTCTCTGTACCTGTGCAATTTAGGGTTTGGGCAAAGTTTGTAGTAGACCATCACTAAGCTCTGTCCTCTGTAAGGATTTTGCTTTCTGCCTTCTAATCTAGACGGAGGTTCAGGAGTACCTGCAATCAATGAAACAGCTTAGAAATCTCATTTAGCAAAGTTTTGTCTTTCGAAGGTTAATTTCTCTCTGGTTTCTGTTAGCTGTTTTCCTGCTGATCCCCTTGATGTCTCCCTCATGTATGTCTTATGTAGTGACGATCAGGGATTTGGAAGATATTCTATTCAAATTTTTGGTCCTGCTCCTTCCATGGCTCACTTTTTCCAGGATTGTATCCTAAGTTTTCAGGGCTCTGCCAGCCTTTAACTTCGTTCCTTGGAGGAAAAAAGAAAAAGAGAGAGAGAAGAAAAGAAAAAAACCTACAGTTTTCTAAGATTAGGCAAGCCTCCATCTCAAATTCTTATTTATTGCAGTTGTAGTTGCTGTCTTTCCATAGTTAATACTCTTTTCATTTATTCCTGCTCTTAGTAACTTTTTAGTGCATTTAAGTACTTGTTTTTTTAATATATATATACTGTCCAGATTTTATAATTGTTAATAACTGGAATAATTGCCATCATTACTGGAAGCCAGAAATCTCCTTTTTTTTTTTTTTTTTTTTTTTTTTTTTTTTTTTTTTTTTTTTTTTTTTTTTAGTGTCGTAAGAAATTTATTTTATTGGGACCAGCAGTTAGCGTAATGGCTATGTTGCTGGACTCCCACGTAGTCGACTGGGGTTCGCATCCCGGACCCGGTGGCTTAAACTCACGCCGGGCACGTGTGCGTGTGTGCCCAAGATCCCGAGAGGAGAATGGAGGAGAAGGGACTGCGGCGTGGCCATCCCCTCTGGGGGGTGATTTCTCGCTTTCTGTCTCTATGTCTCTCTCTGTCTGTCTGGCGAGCGCACGCGCCCTATAGCCAAAACCTCTCCAAAAAAAAAAAAAAAAAGAAATTTATTTTATTAAATGTTATTTTATGACATGATTTTCTTTTCCTTCCTTTCTTTCTTTTTTTCTTTTCTTTTCTTTTTTTTTTTTTGAGAGATTTTTGCTATAGGGTGCGTGTGCTTGCCAGAAAGACAGAGAGACAGAAAGCAAGAAATTCTCCCCCTGGGGGGATGGCCACGTGTCAATCCTTTCTCCTCCAATCTCCTCTCAGGGTCTTGTGCACACACAGACACACATCTGGCCTGAGTTTAAGCCACCAAGTCCAGGTTTCGAACTGCGGCTGACTATGTGGGAGTCCAGCGACATATCCATTATGCCAACTGCTGATCCTCTGACATGATCTTTAATGGCTGAATAATATTAAATATTCTGGTATAGTTATTGTGGCATAAACAATAGGGCATTGCTGTGGAGTACTAGAGTCATATGGAAAGGCTCAGGGTTCAAGTCCCACGTCAACTTGAACACACAAGTGCAGGTGCATGGGTGGTTCTGGCTGAATGGAAGGCTGGGAGGAAGAAGGCAGGATTCTACTAGGTGTGTGTATGTGTGTGTTTCTGTGTGTGTTTGTTTCTCTCTTTCTGTGTGTCATGAAAGAAAAAAATATGCATGGATATTCTTTTAGGTCATTGAGAAAGTCATGCTATATTTATCTATGCAAAAAATGTGTCATGACTTTCCCTATGACCCAATAAATGTTACATAATTTTGAAACTATCTCCTATTGTTAGGTCTCTAAGCTTTGTCCAGTCTTACAATAGTATATATGCTATTATAATGTACAATTTGTTTATTTATACTCGAGACTATAGTATTTATACTTGGGAATAAAATCATAATGATTCTTTACAGCAAATTTTTGAAAATAGGATTATTAAACTAGTGAGAATGAGTTATTAATATGTCTGATACATTTTGCCAAGTATTCTTGCAGAATGGTTGTATTAGGTATCTGCACCATCCCTGAAACATAAGATTAGTTACTCCCTTTTATCTTGTTGTGGTTGTTGTTTGCCAGAAGGTGTGTGCTTTTGCCAGAGACACAGAGACAGAGAAAGGGAGAAAGCACTTTCATGTGGAATGGTCACACTGTAATCCATACTCCTCCACTTTTCTCTCCTCTCAGGATTTTGAGCACACCCACACACCTACCCAGTGTGTTTCTTAAGCTGCTGGGTCTGAGATTAGAGCCACATAGGATCTATCCACCTTCACCACCATGCCACCAGCTGGCCCAGTTACTTCTCTTTAAGTCAATAACTTTACATTTATTTTGAGATTGGATCTTGATTTGTTGTTTTCCGTTTTTACTGTTTTTAGGTTTCTTTGCTAAAAGAATTAATAGACTTTATAAAGCAAAATATTTATTTGTAATTTATTGTTTTTTATAAAATGCATATACTACCCTACATTAACAAGAATCACACTTGTAATATGGTCATGTAACCAAAACGGTAGAATGGATAGGAACTTTATTTGTTATTAGCCTTTTATTTCAGTAAATAAGAATACACAGAAAAAAATTAAGTTCACTTTAGGGAACTTACTCTGTTGAAAAGGTATTCTAGAATGAGTTTTATATTTATTCTCTTCTTTACCCCCTTTTTAAACCACTTCTTTAAAATATAATTCAAATACCATCAAGTTTACCCACTTAAAGTGTACAGTTCAGTAGTTTTTAGTATATTTAAAGGTTGTGAGTACCAGATAGACTCCTGGCAAGGTCAGCGAGTAGACAGATTACAGGGCAGAGAGAAGATTCTGAAACAGGAGAGCTGGATTTTCTTCTCTCTACTCCCTAACTCTGACCAGAATTTTAGCTATAATTATATAAATAGCATTTTTAAGGCAATTTTTGCTTGTTAAACTAGAAAGCTAGTCATGGTAAAGAAGGTCACCTATATTAATGTGAAAATAAAATTGAGACAGGTTTTTTGTTTCTTTTTGTTTGTTTGTTTTGTTTTTAATAAAAATGAGAGGTGGAGCCACCCCAATAGTATAGCAGTTAGGTACTATGTAGAGGAAGCTGGATCCCACATGGCCAGCCAGGGTTCAAGTCCGGCCCTAGCAGCTTAAAAACCTCACCAGGTGCACACATTCCCAGGATCTTGACAGAATGGAGAATTCAAGGAAAAATAATGGTGGAGTGACTAGCTCCATTGGGGAGTATGTGTATATGCTCTCTCATGCACATAAGCACTCTCTCATGCTCACACACACACCCTCTGAAATTACAAATTAAAAAATAAATAAATAAAAGGCACTAGTAAAAAGTAAAATAATACAATAAAAATAAAATAATATTTTAGGATGAACTTATACTATTTAAAATAATATTTATGTTGGGAACCAGCAGTTGGCGTAATGGCTATGTCGCTGGACTCCCACGTAGTCGACCGCGGTTCACGTCCTGGACCCGGTGGCTTAAAACTCACGCCGGGCGCGTGTGCGTACATGCCCAGGATCCTGAGAGGAGAAGGGATTGCGGCATGACCATCCCCCCTGGGGGGTGATTTCTCGCTTTCTGTCTCTATGTCTCTCTCTGTCTGTCTGGCGAGCGCACGCGCCCTATAGCGAAAACCTCAAAAAAAAATATTTATGTTATGCTAGCAATGCTGTACAAAATAATGAATACTAAAAAAATGGTTCTTCACATTTTCAAGTCAGTTGGGGAAATTTGAATATGGACCAGGCAATAGATGAGTTTAGGATATTGTTGTTAAAGTTCTTCATTGCCATAGATATTGTGGTCCCATAGAAAAATGTTCCTACAGTTTGAAAATAAATGCTAAAATACTTAGTGATTTTGTGTCCGTAATTTATTTAAAATAATTCCCCAAGAGAATATTAATATGCTTACATATGGATAGATGAAACAAATATAGCAAAATTAATATATATTAAATCTAAGTGGTGGATCTAAGTGTTCATTACACTCTTGCTTCATATTGTCTATGTATTTGAAAATTTTTCATTAGAAACAGTTTTAGAAAATGGATCCTTGAATATTCTAGGAATGAAATATGAATATTGTGTTAAAGGTATATTTATTCTGCTAATATTTATGTTAAGAGGGAAGAATTCCTATTTGTTAGTATGTACAAAAGAAGGTTTTAGAATGAGATTCAAGAAACAACAGTGATTGGGACCAGCAGACAGAGTAATGGTTACATCTCTGGACTCCCATGTAATCGACTATGGTTCGAGTCCCAGACCCAGTGGCTGAAAATTTACAGTGGGCGCATGTATGTGTATGCCCAAAATCCCAAGAGAAGAATATATGAGAAGGGATTGCAGTATGGCCATCCCCCCTGGGAGGTGATTTCTCGCTTTCTGTCTCCCTCTCTCTCTCTCTCTTTCTCTCTGGTGAGCACATGAGTCCTATACCAAAAATCTCTCTTAAAAAAAGAGAGAGAGAGAAAGAAACAACAGTGATAATCTGTTGGGAGGGAATAGGAAAAGTGTGGATGGAGCAGGAATTGGAAGTTAAACTTATTTTTACCTTTCTTAAATTTTGAAATATTTTATTACATAATAAAAACTATATATTGAGAGAAGAGTATAAAGGAGAGAAAATATGATCTTAAGTGCCATTAAGAATTGAGTCTCTACAATGTAGAAAATTTTATTTTATTCTCAAAAGACTTTGCAGTTATTGATAAATCAAGCTTGTGGATCTCATAACTATTTTTGATCTAGTGACAATACATTTAGAATTTTCTTTGGGGATATTAAAAAACAAGTCATTTTACTTTGTTATGACATGTCAGCATTGTTTCTCTTTTATTATTTTTATAACATGTTTTCACTGGAGACTTTTATTTATTTTTAAAATATATCATGAGTCAGTTTTGTATTTACATATTTTTTAATGTCATCCAGTTTCGAGTAAATAAATATGGATTGGTGATATCTCAGTTTTCAGTGCTAATAAATTCCCTTTCCTCTCCTAGACCCAGGAAAGTGCCTAATCTAATGGCTGAACTTTATGTGAGCATGAAAAATAACATTGTGTAGTATCTGAAAGGATACAGCATACATTGTAGAACTAGCCAGACCTGGTGTGGAAACCCAGCTCATCTTAGCCACTTAATAACTATAGCAAGTCAGGTAACCTTTCTGAGTTCCAGTTTTCTTTATAAAACAGTAATATGTGGTTATTGTGAAGATTAATGTAATTATAGAAATATCTCTTACTTACCTTGCCTTCATTTAAAGGAGGCACTTGTTTATTTTTAAAGTGTGGATTACCAATAAGTCTGTGAAGGACTAGAATTTTTAATATTGGTTACATACAGTGCTTTATTAATTTATAGGTAATTCTAATGAGAAACCACTGCATATGCAAATAGGGTATTCCATGAAAGTAAAATTTTAATGAAATTAAAATGTAATCAGTTTTGTTTTGAACTTGCCAATTTAAATCAATTCCTGAGTTACAAAATCTTTATCCTTTAAAATTAAGCTTTCTATTGCATAGAACCCTTTATTTCACTGGTGATTGGATCAGCAGCTCTGAAAATCATACTGTCCTATATAAACACTATACTCATATATTGTCTATAATAAAGTAGTTATAATGAACACGTTTGGACCCAAAAACGATTTCTATAGTAAGCTTTTGGAAGTCATTTTTAAATAAGTATTCTGACAGGGGACCATTTAAGAGAATAATTATTAATTTCCTATGCATATGGATATTCAAAATAAGTGAGTCATTTAAATGATGGTTCTGTAAGGACCATAGTTGATTACTTAGCCACCGAGCAGAAAGGATATACTATACTTGTCCCCAAAGAGGTTGATATTTTTTTATCCGTGAATGGAAAAATCACTGTACACAATATTCCTTGCCTTTGGTTTCTGTGACTCTCTTACTATTAGTTTTTTCTTAATTGTCAGAAATTATGTGTGCTCATCAGAGATCCTGGAAGAATGGGAGAAAGAGAAAGCACCTGCCAGTGGGGCGTGGCCATGCCATGGTTCCTTCTCCGCCATCACCTTCTCCATCAGGATTTTGGGCATGTGCACACATACACACACACACACACCTGGCATGATTTTCAAGCCATTCAGTCCGAGACTCAAACCACAATTGATCATGTGACATCTGGCTCCCTTAACCACTACACTACCCACCTGGCCCCTAGACACTTTTTGTCTTTTAACTACCTTTTTCTAGAAGACTCACAAAAAATTTGATAGTTGTATAGCAATTAAATTGCCTTAAGAAAGTTGGTTGTTAACAGTAGCAATTTGTTACATTTTAAAATCTTGGGAATGCCTTAGTTTTATTACTACTTGTGTTATAATTTCTGTCTCCAAGTGAACATTTGGTAAATTTATTTTTATTGAGTAGACATCTTTAAAACTGAAGAGAAGAACCTGAATACAAATTTCTACTGGTTAGCTAAATGTCAGTTACTTAATCCAAAAAAAAAGATAAAACTATTTTTCTGTGCTAAACTCTAGTTTTAAAGCATTTTGGGGTGTATTACCCCATTTGATCCCACTAAAACCCTACAAGGTAGGGTATGCAGGAGTTACTTTATTTTTACCAAATGAAATTACTGCCTTAGATTCTTTAAGGGGCTTGTCTAAAATCACACCTGAAAATTTTCAGTGCATAATCTTTAATGATTCACTGGCTCATTCCCTAATTTTCTGGATAAAATGTTCTTTGTTGCTTAAGTATAACTTTTTTTCTCTCTTACTTGGTAAATGTTTATGAAAACTATTAAATCTTTATAAAAAAGAAATCAATCAATCAATTTTTACGGGAAGATCAAAAAAGAGAAAGGAATTCTAAAGGGAAAGTTACTTTAGAAACACTTAAATATTCAGTCATAATTAGCTAAAGTATTGAACAGGAAAGCCTAATACAGTTTATTTTTAATCTAGTATATAATCTAAAAAAAACAAAAATATTCAGAGTTTAAAAATATAAACTTTATACTTATCCATATACTATATTACCATAATTTTCACTGTTGAATCTAATCTTGCCTCAATTTTCAGGATTTTTAAAACATAATTTTCAGATAAATGAGAACACTTTACCTAAAACTTATGTAGAGGAAGAAATAGAAAATTTCATCAAATAACAATTAGTATAACCAAAAAAATGACTAGAAATCAAAAGAAAACAAATTGACAAAAAAAAATAGAAAACACAGAATGGATAAAAGGCAATTTTTCTTTTAAAAAGCTCTTTTTAAAAACATTTCAATGAATATTTATGCCTAATGTGACATTATTGTAAATTTTTTTTCAAAAATTAGGAAATAATGAGCCAGCCAGTTGTGTGGTGGTTAGAGTGGCTCAAGCCCACTGGCTGACTACACAATTTGAGTCTTTGATCTGGCAACTCAAAAAACACTCCACGTATATGTGTGTGCATGTTCAAAGCCCCAGAGAGAAGGAGAAATGGAAGAAAAGTGATTGTAGTGTGGCCATGCTCCATGAGAAGTACTCTCTCACTTTTCCCCTTTCTCTCTGTGTCTCTGTCTCTCACTCCAGTGAGTGCACATGCCCTCTACCAAAAACAAACCAAAAAAATGAGATATTTACCTGTTTATCATTAAAAGATTGGCTTGATAAAATGTGATTATCAAGCAGGCCTTATAGCCCACTAGCAAAGGGAGCTGGATCCCACATGACTGACTGGCCCCAAAAGCTTGAAAAACATATCAGGTAAATGTGTGCCCAAAATCCCAATGGTATGGAGAGAGAGGAGAAGAGATTGCGGTATGACCACCCCTCCATTGAGAGGTACTTTCTCCCTTTCTATATCTACTCTCTCTTTTTCTGGCAAGCACATATGCTCTCAGGCAATAAAAAATGTGATTACCCATTTTATAGAGTATTTTTATGCAGCTGTTAAAAATTATTACCCTAGAAAGATTAATCTATGATGAGTCACTAATTAAAACAGGTATGTTGCTAATTAATGTAGGTAATGTAATTCCACTTTATTAGAAGTAACACATTCTCCACGTATTTGTGTTCACCTTAGTGAATAGCGTCAGTTAACTAGGATTAACAGGTTGGAGATGCCAGAGAAATTACTAATATGTAAGGTACAATATTAGCTTTTTTTAAGTCGTATTTACATTGTTTTACTCATTAATGAATATATGTTATTTGTGTAAAAAATTTGTGTAAATTTTTTAATTTATAAAGAATTAATAGAAGTAAAAGAGGCAGTAACACCAATACATAAATGAGACAAGTTTATAAGTAGGTACTTTTTAGAAAAAATGTACAGTGGCCATCAAATATTGGAATCTTCTAATTAAAGAAATGCAAATTAAAACAGCTTAAGATATTATTTTTTTACCTTGACGATTGACCAAGTTGTAACACTTTGATAAATGCCAGTTACTGAGCAGCTAGAACATTCTCATGCACATTTAGAGGGAGTTTATTGTTTACTAAGTCTTTGGAAGGCACTTGAGTAGTGTTCATTAAATTTTAAATATGTACTTTGTGGCCTGGAATTCCACTTGAAGGATTTTGTTCTGGAGACCTGTTCATGCCTGCCTGTCCAACATTGCTTTTGACAGCAAAACTTGAAACACAAGAAAAATGTTGAATAAGCCACTGTACACTCACACACTAGAATATTATGCAGCTATATAGTAAGGTGGAACACCAGAACACTTTACTTTTTCATTAAACACACTATAAAACAAGATGTACAGTATACTTTCCCTTTTTTTCTTAATTTTTGCCTCTTGAATATATGACAATGCACTAGGAAATTTTGGAAAAAATTTTATTAAATTACTGATGGTGTTTACTCTGAGGAGTAACAGTAAGATCTGGAGTGTGAAGCAGATGCATTCCTATTAGGTTGTCTGGAAAGTCATGATGTATTTTTCTGTTTTTCTATACAAAAACAAAAACACATCATGACTTTCCTGACAACCCAATATTCTATCATTTTTTATATCTTTTCTACTTTCTATCACATACATGTTATTTTCTTTATATGAGAACAAATAGAGAGGCATGACATTTGCAGGACACTGAAATGGCTTATTACCTGTTGATAATAACATGTATATATTCGCTATTGGACTGGTCTGAGAAGTATTTCATGTTAGATAAATTCTCTTTACAAGCCAGATGATGTATAGTGATTGAATGTTTTAAAAAATAAAAATAAATAAATAAATAATCTGGGGGACCAGCAGTTGGCATAATGACTATGTCGCTGGACTCCCATGTAGTCAACTGTGGTTTGAGTCCCGGACCCAGTGACTGAAACTCATGCCGGGCGCATGTGTGTGCATTCCCAAGATCCCAAGAGGAGAATGGAGGAGAAGGGATTGCGGCACAGCCATTCCCCCTGGGGGAGTGATTTCTTGCTTTCTGTCTCTCTGTCTCTCTCTGTCTTTCTGGCAAGCACACACCCCTATAGCAAAACACCTCTCCAATAAAAAAATAATAATAATAATGATCTGAAAAACAATGAAAAGCTATTTGATGATGATGATATGGATAATAACATCTTTGTCTTGATTGATATGCATGGTAATCATGCCGGAAAATAAATGTTATACACTGTAAAGATATATGTGATTAAACATAATATAAAAAATGTTTAAAAAGAAAAAATAGATCTCATGCTTGTCTTTATCATACCTATTCCTTCTTCAGTAGGACTTGCCTATCTTAAATGGCAATAGCACTCACCCTACTGCTAGAGTCAAAAACTAGAAATCATCTTTTATTCTTATCTTCCTTCATCCAACTTCAATTCTTCCTGACACCTCTTATTTCCAAAACATAGCCCCTTCTCTGTGTCTGTTCATCTGTATCATTAGTGTCTAGTCCAGGTCATCACAAAATGCCTCTAGACTGGACCATTTGCTTGCTTGTTTCTTATCACACGTTTATGGATTCTGTTCTTTCCACAGTGTCCAGAGTGAATTTTAAAAATGCAAATCAGATTTCGTCACCCACTGATTAAGAGCCGACAGTGACTTCTCACTGCACTTAGACTAAGCTCAAGTGCTCGCTCTGCCCTGTGTGATTGGCCTGTTTATGAGCTGTTCAGGTTCCTTGCACTGGAGTCCCCTCACTGATAATTTCTGAGGTATAAAACAGCCTTCTGTTTTCATACTTTGCAGCATCATGCCCATCTTAGGACACTTGTGGGAGCCACTTTCAGGTCTTCACTCACCGGCAGGTTCACTTGATCATTCTGGCCACAGCTTGAAGTTATCCCTTTCAATAAATTCTCCCAACAAGTCAGTCTAAACAGCTCACCATCAGACTCTAGCATATCATCCTGTTTTGTTTTTGTCTTAGCACTTCACATATTAAAAGAATCATGTCATTTCACATTGGCATTCTACTAGTAACAGAAGTAGGTCACCTTCAATTCTAAGAATGTACATTTTCCTGATGGGATCTAAGAAATCATTTCTATTTTGAACGAGGGAGAAAATAACCAATAAACATTGTATTGTTTTGACATTCAAGGAAACAGAAGGCATTCATCATATCCATAAGATATATTTCAAGTGCAGACCCAATCTATAAAGCCCTGGAATCCTCCCACTAGTTCATAGTTTTATTTCACAACAGTTCATTTCACACTATATCTTTGTGGGAAAGTCTTATCTTAGTCTTAAAGGATAATTAGTCCGAAGTTCAGCCTCTCCCTTACATTCTAGATTTCTTTATCTCTTGGGGACTCTTCTTACCAGACCCCATTCCAATGGTGAAGAATGACTGCTTTGTTCCCAATTACTACATAAAATTCTATGTACCTTTTGCCTTGGGTTTGCATTGTATGTAATGCCATGCAAAGGCCTAACTCCATTAGCAGACATAAAGAAGGAAGGTTTTTTTTCCCCTTTTCCCTGTTTCTTGCAGGTAAAATGAGGATGATTATGATTTCTAACTTAAAATACTATTTTGATGTTTTTTTAACATTTTATAATGCTTTCTAAAAAAATGCAGTTACTAAAAGCTAGTTTTTTTTTTATTTCCGTACTCATTTATCTGAATACATCTTTAAAATTAAAATAACAATTTTAATTTTCACAAAATACTATACTGATGTTTTCATTTTTCACATTTTACAGAGCAAATACACAGTAAATAATTTTTTGCAAACTGCAGTTATATTGGTCAACACATACAGTTTGATGGAATTCTTTAAAGTTTACTTATTTATTCCATGAATGAGACAGACAGAGACAGACAGCACCCCCAATCATGTCATGATGCCACAGTCTACCCCAGCTTCAGCCAGCCTCCAGTCATGGGTACATGCATGCCAAGCATATCAAGGTCTCTAGATGAGAACCCGGAACCTTTTCGTGGCGGTCAGTCATACAGAGCATCCTATTTTACTGCTGCACCACTGGTCTTGCCCCCAAAATCATATATTTTTAATATGCCTCCTAAAAACTATATAATTTTATTTTCAAAGTTCTATCATCCAGCTGCTTAGTTCTTTGAAATATTTTTGAAAATGTTAGTATTACCATTAGGAGACTACTAAAAGTTCAGAACATGTAAACCATGCATTTTGATAATTCACACTTTGTAAAAGTTGCTAGGAATACACATTTTCAATATCTTTTCCAAAAGTATAAAAAAAAAATCTTAATCAGTAAAGATGTGTAAACATGTAAATAAAAGGTAAACATATAAATTAAATCTCAGTACACATAAACTATTTCACCTATGAGTAGTACACCTTGAATTTTATAGAAAGTATTATGGATTATATTATCTGTTAGAAATAGACTAGTCACTGCCATGTATAAATGTATCAATCAGCAACGTATGGCCCCTACTATGTAAATACCTATTTGAGGAAATGGGGATGGTAAAAAAAAAAAAAGAGAGAGAGAGAGAATTGGGGTCAGGTGATGGTACTGTGGTAACGCAACCGGATCCACCGTCCTGTGTGCATGTCCTGGGACCTCCCTGAGCAGGCAGGGGTCTAAGGAAACTGACACTGGGGGTGTATTGTGCCATAAAGACCCTGTTGGGAGGGTTTGTTCTCTCTCTCTCTCTCTCCCCCATGGAAGAAATAGAAAGAAAGAAAGAGAGAAGGAGAGAAGGAGAGAAGGAGAGAAGGAGAGAAGGAGAGAAAAGAGAAAGAGAAGAAAGAAGAGAAAGAGAGAAAGAAGAAAAGAGAAAGAAAGAAAGAAAGAAGAAAGAAGGAAAGAAGGAAAGAAGGAAAGAAGGAAAAAGGAAGGAAAGGAAGGAAAGGAAGGGGAAAGAAAAAAGAAAAGAAAGAAAGAAAGAAAGAAAAGAAAAGAAAAAAGAAAGGAGAAAAAAGAGAAAAAAAAGAAAAGAAAAAAAGAAAAGAAAAGAAAAGAAAAGAAAAGAAAAGAAAAGAAAAGAAAAAAGAAAAACAGAAACAGAATTGTCTCCGTGTTTTTAGACCTCATTCTCCAGTTAGGGAGATAAGCTGAGTATGAAAAATTAATCACAGAGGCTGTCACAAGGCAGCATCAAGATTCCTTTCGACACTGACTATATTTTATATAATGGTGTTTCTGAGGACCACAACAGATGTTGGTTTAACAGTAGTAGTTGAAGTTCTGTTGAGAGGAATACCTGTCTTTGTCATTGGGTTGTTTTCTTTGTTCTTCATGGCCCTCTTTTTTCTTTTGTCATATTTTGTCTAATTGTCTTCTTTATTCTTTTGTCATGATTTTTTTTAATCTTTGTTTTTAAAACTTTAGATGCCAAACTATTTCATAACACTGCTTCCACCAGACTCCAAACTGTAAGTTGTAGGCAGAAGGTAGGAAAATGAGAATGAAGTGGCTTCATGGCTTTATTCTCCAGCATCTGTTGAGATTAATCCCTGAATCTATTTGTTCTTACCACAAGCTATGCACATATTTTTATTCGTGTGTTACTTCTCATGTAAAAATATAAACCTTGGAAGAGCTACCATTTAAAATTATAAGGCAGTTTAATTAACTGTCTAGTTTCTTTGCTTTGATTAGATTTACATTTGATGTAAGAAAAATATCTAAGCTTACTTAATGCAGCCTAAAACATGCACCTTAATTATGGGGCCCTGATTATCTAAACATCATCTGTTTTCTCAAACTTTCCTGCCATTAATTCATCATTTGGGAATTCAAACAATAATTATAGCATTTAACTACATTTTCTCACTAAAGATTCCTTACTTTAGCATTCTTTTTTTTTTTTTTTTTTTGGAGAGGTTTTTTTTCCGCTATAGGGCGCGTGCGCTCGCCAGACAGACAGAGAGAGACATAGAGACAGAAAGCGAGAAGTCACCCCCCAGGGGGGATGGTCACGCTGCAATCCCTTCTCCTCCATTCTCCTCTCGGGATCTTGGGCATGCACGCACACGTGCCCGGTGTGAGTTCTAAGCCACCAGGTCTAGGACGCGAACCACGGTCGACTACGTGGGAGTCCAGCGACATAGCCATTACGCTAACTGCTGGTTCCCACTTTAGCATTCTTTTTATTAGTCTTGCCTTAAAAACAATTTATTGCCCATTCTGAAGTATAGTTACTAGGCATCAAGGAATGAATTCTTCCCAGTTATTCCCATGTGGTTTAATATCTGGAAAAGACCAAGAGTATCTGCTGCTATCAATGTGCTTTTTACATACTAAGGTCTAGTTTCTGTTATTTAAGTTTAATTACAACTACTTGATTTCTTGGCCTAGAGCTGTGAGGGATGCCTAGAAGAAGATTAGAAGTAGTTCTCCAAAAACTGCTTTTCCTCTACTCAACTACTTAAACAAAAATTTAATAGAGTTATAATTGAGGCCTCACGCTCAAAATTTCAGGGCAGGCCATCTTGTCCATGAAAATACCTCAACATATTTCTCCAGCGTTTGAGGTTTGCATTGCACAGTAACTGGTACATAGGAAGCCCTCAGTAAATCACGGGTGATAGTTGGCTCAGTCTAACTTGCTGAACGGGGCAAGATGCAGTCCTAAAGTGCTTATTCTTTATCTGTTGTATAGAATGCTGTCCTTTTATACCTCAGAATTTCTGCCAAAAAGTAACATTCGTTTTGGGCATAATTGATAGTAAACTGTTTTTTCCAATAGGGATTGCTCAGTTGCTTCAGCTGTGTCCTCAGAAGGCACAGTGGTTCCAGACTTTGAACTTCCATGGGCCAAGTGAAGTAGGTGTCCCTAATTATTAAGAAACTGGCCTTAGTTTGCCATTGTTTTTATTTTTTTAATTCTTTAATTTACCTTAATTATTTTTTATTTGCTATAGCACATATGTTTTCACTAAAGAGAGACAGTGAGAAAGTGAGAAAACAAGCAGCCAATTCCGGGACTCAAACTATGACTGGCCATGTGAGAATCCAGTGCCTTAACCACCTCACCACCTGACAGCCCCTACCATTGTTTTTATTTTGCTGGAAGCATTTACCAAAAAAACACATTCAAAAAAAACCACCTACCGTTATGTCATTTAAAAAGAAAAAGAGGGACCAGTAGTTAGCGTAATGGCTATGTCGCTGGATTCCCATGTAGTCAACCGCAGTTCGAGTCCCAGACCCAGTGGCTTAAAATTCACACTGGGCGCATGTGCGTGCATGCCCAAGATCCCTAGAGGAGGATGGAGGAGGAGAAGAGATTGCAGCATGGCCATCACCCCAGGGGGTGATTTCTCGCTTTCTGTCTCTCTGTCTCTCTCTGTCTTTCTGGTGAGCACATGCGCCTTATAGCAAAAACCTCTGCAAGAAAAAAAAAAAAAAAAAGAAAGGAAGAAAGAAAAAGATAAGCTTACTATCACAAAAGTAGAGAGGACGTAGATTTTTTTTAAAAATGACCATCTTAAATTGAATAAAATTTAACTTTCATAAGAATGTATCACCTTTCCTTATTTTCCTCATTTTCTCATAGCTCAACTCTTAGATAAACCATGTTTTAAACTACTTCAGGTTTATAATAGTAAAACATGTGATCAGCCTGGAGGAGGAGATTATTCTTAAGTGGCTATCAGTAGGCATGTGTATGATGACAGTAAATATCAGATTATATTATTTAGATGTAAATTTGGGGTGGGAGCCAATGACCCAGATCTTCTGAATTTGCTTTTAATTGTATAAGTTCAGCATATATTGAGCACCTTTGTCTCTTGGTGCTGCTCCAGACTTTGTGATTACATGGGTGCACACAGCAGTGTCTGTCCCTGATGATCCTACCATCTAACAGAAGTGAACAATACTGGCCACTCTGGTTACAGCAGGAGACAGTACAATAGAATTGGAGAATGATTAAAAGCCTGGGATCTGTACTGATTTCATACAGCTTGATCTATAGATGACCCACATACTCACCGAATAAAAGGCAAACAATAAAATGAACAAAGGTAGCCAAATTTCACTATAGTCTTGGTATCTTAAAGACTGTTTTGGAATAACGGGTTGAATCCTTAAAATAATGGGATGATGATATCCAAAATCAAAGAAGGAATTTCCAGTGGATGTCTGCTAACTCATTTAGTGAATTACTATTTATGAAAATAGAATATACTGTCTTCCATTCTATCCTGAGGATCATTAGAAAAGAGTCTGGAGATAAATGATTGCATGTAGCTTCCCCTTCCTCAATTTTAAAGGGCTTGATGCAGTGATTTCAAAAATATGGATTTTAAATATCCCAAGTTCTAGAGGCAACAAATGTGATGAAATATTATAGACCCACACGGTAAAGAGCAATGACTCTGTCATGAACAGTTATACCTCCAGTATACATTCCCAAATTTATCCTCATTATCCACTTAGACAATTACATGGACATCTTCCAGCTGGACTCTCTGGAGACATTTTTGTCTGAAAAAAAAAAAAGGTTTGAAAAGAAACTAGACATATCAGTAAATTATTTGTAATGGCAAAAATAAAAAATAAAAATAAATAAGCTTCAATGTAAGGCATGTGTAAATAAATAAGAATGTATCCATTCCATCTGATACTTTGCACTCATTTAGCATACATTAATTGGCACGGAAAATGTTCATAAAAAATGGAATTTACATTTAAAACAACATGAAAAATAAGATTCCTTTTTTCTTTTTTAAGGCAAAATAAAGTACATGTGTGTGCATACATGCATATCCTCAATGCATGAAAATGCAAAAATTATTTTATTTATTTATTTATTTATTTATTTATTTATTTATTTTAAATGTGACTAGAGAGGGACAGAGTAAAAAAGAGAGAGAGAGGGAAAGTGAGAAAGGAAGCTACCAGCTCAGGGACTCAAACCATGGTCAGCCATGTGGGAGTCCAGCGCCCTTAACCACCATGCCACCTGCCAGCCCCTGCAAGGAGATCTTACCTAAAGGACAGCTGAACAAAAAAGAATTATGGCATCTTTGGACCTCGGGAACAGGTTATTTTTTGAATTAGAGTCTTCATAACCCTGTCTCCCTCACAATCCAAAATAGTCTAATGCAAGGATAGTGGTATTAAAATAAAATAAGCATTCTTGTAACTGTCTGTAAAATACATACTCATGATGAGATTGAGCAAGATATAACTAATTTTAAATATTTGCCTCGAGTGTATATATTCTTTGGAGATTTAAAGCAGCAGGCTGTGGATTATTAATTAATTCAATCAAACGACTGCCCTTTTAAGCCACCTTTCTCCGATGAGAGTCCTCAGGAAATAGTCTTCTCCAGTTGGGTTTTTCTATGGACAAGCTGCAGTAGAACCTTAGCTAGTCTTAGAATGCCAGTCCCTGGAATTTTTGCCCAGCTCTTAGTGAGATCTTAGAGTGAAAAGATTGGAAAGATCAGCACTGTACAAACCTTTATAGAAAGGAAGTATTTGCAAGTGAAACGGAAATTGCTTTATCTCAGAATCAATTAGCTTTGAGAATACAACTAAATGAAACAATCATTCATGAAATTTCTAATTAGTCTTTCCTAATTTGTGTTAAAATCCAAAAGGAATAATATTGGATTACGTGCTCTTTTGAATTAAATAGCCCTGTGTGCAGCTTTTTTTTACATACATGAATTAGGGCTTACTATAATATTGAGTCATCAGAAAAGTCATGACACATTGTTGCATAGAAAAATACATCATGACTTTTCCAACAACCCAATATATAGGATATGGGAATTTTATTCCTCCTCGAAACTGATAACTCTATAACACCCCAGAACAAACTGTATTCTGGACATAAAGGGAATTTGTTTACTGATCAGCTAATTAGAAATTAGGCAAGAATCTTCAAGAAAATTCTCTATTGACCCATTTCCCAATTTGCATCAACTAGCAAGCAACGTGGAACAGTAAATTGAAAGTTATAGTAGCTAATCAAGACTTTACAATTATTTAATGCCTTGTGTATATACTCATCTGGACATGTTTTAGCATTGTTTCAATTCTGTAAATTTTTTACCTATTGCATTTGATTACACTAGGTAGCAAAATATATGTTAATGACCTACATTGGATCTTGGGCAGTCACTATACCAGGTACCTTTCCTTACTGCTGGTTAAGATTAGTTTCAAAGGATACATTTCCAATTCAGAACAATCCTCCTGCTACTTCAGTCATTACAAGCTCTAGGAAAAAAATTAGCAGCTCTCCTGTGGGACTCCAACATAAGTAGAAAGCACCATTAGCATTGTAGTTCCTTCCTCCAGCCCTATTAAGCATTCCCAAGAGACAAAAAGAAAAGTAGGTAAAGCTCATTGCTTATCAGAGCTATGAGGTCAGTAAGTAATTATACCTTCTTGCTTTTGAGTACAGTAGGATGAACAAGTACATTACCACTGCTAATAAATTACACTCAAATTATAGTCTCTAAAGCAACAAAATAGTATTCCACATTTTTTCTAGAAAAAATCACAGTGACTCAGTTCTTTAAAAGCCATGTTTCTCATCACAATAGCCAAAATCAGTTATTTTAGTTGCGGTGTTTTGTTTTCAAATACTTACTACCTTTATAGAATCCTGAACATTTAAATTAAACATTAAAATATATATAATAAATAATCCTGTAATTTAAAATGGAAGAGCTAGGGATTAGAGGAAACAGAAATAAATGAAATTCGAGTGATACAAGACTTTGAAGTTCACCTCAGAGCCTTTGAACCAAACATTTGGCAGCCCCTCAGATCATGTTAATTGCCTTTCTGTGTTTACATTTCTATATGCTGAATCATCATTTTGGCTTAAAATGTAATCGTTATAACAAGATTGGAAATATCTAATTATTCCTCCCTTTCATACCTTCCTTATGGAACTAATAGTTTTTGAACACAAACTATTTTTCTTTAAAATATTTTTTCTAAAAATTTAATTAGTGTTTGTAAAGCAGACCAGAAAAAGAACACCAAAACTGCCTTTTAAATATTGTGACTGGGACCAGCAGATAGCAAAATAGTTATGTTGCTAGATTCCCACACAGTAGGCCGTGGTTCGAGCCCAGGACTCGGCAGCTCAAAATTCACACCAGGCGCGTGTGCATGCATGCCCAAAATCCCATGAGGAGAATGGAGGAAAAGGGATTGCAGTGTGGCCGTCCCTCCTGGGGGATGATTTCTCACTTTCTGTCTCCCTGTTTCTCTCTGTCTCTCTGGCAAGCGCATGCACCCTATAGAAAAAAAAAAATCTCTCTCAAAAAAAAGTACTATGATCACAGTGCTAAAGTTAAAGATATTTTAAGTCAGAATTTGGAAACAAAAACCGTCTTGGAAATCATTCTGTTTATTCCTCTCATTCTGTGAGTAACTAAAACTTCATTTTGACACAGTGCATGCTTGCTGCACAACAGAGACAGCCACGTCCCAAGACACAGACACATTTCAGCTGCAGTGGCCCATGGTATGTGTCCATGTCCCCCTCCAGGCCAATATGCAGATTTTTGCAGCTCTGCCCAAGGAAAAGCAAGTGACCTTATAATATAACCTAAATGCGTTTTCGGGTTACTTGATCCCCTCACCTGACTTACATTGAGGACCCAGGACAACCACTGTGTTGGAAGCAATCTTACTGAAATATATTGATTCTGTACGTTGAAGGAATGCTAGTCAAAAACCAACATTTCATATAAACATACCATGTATTTTATATCCAGCTTTCTATTAGTAAGGACTATCCTTTGCTAATGCTTTTAATGTTCTTACTCCCTGTACAATTAAACAGTACTAGAAAAGGGTGCTGTTTTCCTTCTGATATGAATGTGTACAAAGGAGGAGGGAGGGAAAATATATAACCCTTTAAGTCTTGATTTTTTAGCATAGTGAAAAATTTTCAGTACCTATCTGATGCTGTCTTGATTCACCACACTAATGGCTGAGAACAAACATGTGGTACACAAGTAACTTGAGTGGTAGTTTAATACAGAGATATTGCTTGATGTCCACATCTGAGTGTGTGGCACATCCTCTAATCCCCTGAACTGACAAGAACCAGCTCTGCAGAGTAGGCAGGGCCTCCTCAGCACCTTGTTCTCTTCCTTCTCTAAGATGAAGTCATCCTCTTTACCCAGATATGTTGTGGCTGTATTTTCAATATTTCTCCCAACTATAGAAATTTTTCTTTTGTGTAATAGTTTTATTGACCTTGGTCAGTGATGGAATGATTGGAATAAAAAATTGATATGTCATGACAGCAAATTAATGACCAATTACTATATGCATTTGCCATATGTTAATAAGATTTGAAAGTAGCTATTCATCCTATTTGGATGATTGAATATTCCTTTTATCTAATCCAACTATAAAAATGAAAACTGACTCACATTCCCAGAACCTAAGAAATTTAGGGCATTTTCTAAAATAAATGACTACATGAATCTCACAGCTCTGTGTTTTACTTTTGTTTACTTTTTATTAGGTGTGCCACACATCTGCATTTCAGAAGGAAAATCTAGATTTTGCTGTTAAAAGGAACAAGGGATAAGGGATTTCAGATACGAGCTGTCATTTTTTTTCCCCTTTTTTTCGGCACTTCTCGGCAGCTTAGCAGCCAGTACAGTAACAGGACTAGAGGAACGTACCCACCACTGTGACTGACAGAAGGCAAAAACACAAGAGGGTGGTTAGGGAATGCAGGGGACACCAAGAGCGGCATTTAAATGAGGTATACCTTGGAAAGAAAGGAAAGTGAGAATGGTACAGGCCTTCAAGACCTTGGCCTCAGCTTATCTTACAACCTCTCTTTCACCATCTTCCCTTCCTCTAGCTCCCCAGCGTCAGAGGCTACCTCTAGTTCCTGACCAGCTCCTGTGCTTCTGCGTTCGCTCTCCGTGGAGATGCTCCCTCGTGCTGTTCCTCACTTTTACTTTTCTTTCTAGAACCAACTCAGGAGTCTTCTCTTAGAAGAAGCCATCATGTTGTGTGTGTCTTAGCTTGAGAGGCTCAGCGAACTCCTCGTGTGTTTATCTTGGCATTTACTGTATTCGGTTGGAATTACTGATGCCTCGGTTGTTCTCTCCCATGACAAGATCTTTAAGAAAAATGGTGACTTATTATCAAAATTGCTTGTAACCCAGTGCTTATGTCTAGTCTCTGGCAAATAGTAGGCATGTCATGAAAGTACATGTGAACGAAAATCAAAAGGTGGGCCTTCAGATATCAGAAAGGAAATGTATTATTCAAAACAGAAATTGACTTTATTCTTTATTTGAATTAACACAGACGGCTTGAAGTTGTAAGTGGCTTTTCAGAAATGAATGGTACCCAAGAGAATGACCACGTCTCAAGTACACTTTCTGTGGACTTGTGTGTACACATGTTCGTAACTATTTTTCAAAAGACTGTTTTTATAAAGCATTTCTCCAAGATGGGCCACAGGCCATAATTTGTAAAAGTCAGGCTTTTGACCTTTTTTCAGCTTTGTATACATAACTTTGTTGAGATCCATGAGTATAAATTAAATAAGATAGGGAATGAGTTAGTGCCTTAGAAAATATACTTTCAAAACAAATAAAATATGTGAAGAAAAATAAAAGAAAAGTGGACTGTAAAGGGAGAGTGAATTTGGAGAGGAATAAAGTGCATATGTAAGTAATGAGTCTCTGCAATTTATCTTTTACCCAAATAAAATTACGTATATAATGTGAATGTCTAAAATTCTGTGGAGTCTCAGGCTGAAATTAATTAAAATGTTAAAAGACCTTATATGACATTTGGCCATGGTGAGAGTGTTTGGGACTGATGTTGTTTTATGTTCTACTTGGAATGGTTGTACATCTCTATATATTACAGCTTCTGTACCTTCCAAAATGTTTGTCTGCTTGGCAACAGCAAGCTCACTGAAACTTCTTTCCAACTTAAGTCAACAGCAATTTTCAATTTGGAAATAGGAGTCAGAGCCTAAAATCCGTATCCAAAGAAAACAGTGCTTGTTTTTTACAGTATTTGAAATGAACCATTAGCTGAGATGTCATATTTTTTAAAACTGTTTGTTTCACTTCTATTCAGAACTGTGAAAGTGGCATTAGTCTGACCCTTACTCAGTGTCCTTTCTTTTTTAGCGGTATTGGAAGGAACTGGCCCTGGGCCTCGGGAGGCAGCAGTATTCTGGCAGAATTTGGAACCCTGCATTTGGAGTTCATGCACTTGAGCCACTTATCAGGAAACCCCATCTTTGCTGAAAAGGTGAGATTTCCCAATACACCTTGCGTTGCAAAGTGGCACTCATGAGAAGCAACATCCTCTCCTGGGTGATTTAGTAATAAACATGAGTATCCCTTATCCGAAATGATTGGGGCCTAGAGGGTTTCAAATTTTCAATTTTTTAAGGATTTTGGAATATTTGCATATATATAATGAGATATCTTGGGGATGGAACCCTGTCTAAATACAAAATTCATTCGTTTCACACCTGCCTTATACACATAACATAAAGAGTATATGCAATACTTTTGTACTGCAGTGTTTTGACTGTGACCTGTCACATAAGGTCAGGTGTTGAATATTCTACTTTTGACATCATGTTAATGCTTTAAAATTTTTGGAGTTTGGAAATTTTCAGATTAAGGATGCTCAACCTCTCTTGGATATGAAAAATAGCAGTCAAGATTATTATAGCTCTTCATGAAGTTTTGTAATGTGAGGCATTTTATTTACTAACCTGTAAATCCAGTCTTCCCTTAACACCATTCCAACATAGGGTGACAGGGTCTGGCTCCCACATTTGGTTCTATATAACTTAAGTAAATTACTTTACCTATCTGAATTTTTTCTTTTCCTTATCTAAAAATGTCAAGTATCACATAGACTATGTGAACCAAGTATGTGAAAGACTTACAGCCAGAGTGTTACACAAAGGAGAGATGGCAACAGAGCTGATTTCTGATTTTCAGGAAGTGTCCCACAGATACTTGGATAAATTCATATTTACCCTCCCACTCTGCCCTGAGCTTTAACCCCACTTGCTGGCTCCTCTTTATAGCAGTATTTCTTGCAAGAGTTCCCTATTCTTGTCTCTCACTCTCTTGAACCCTTTCCAGTCAGGCTTTTTTCCCAGCCATTCCTGTCACACTGACCAGTAAGCACCATATTGCCAAAGCCAGTTAACCCATTTTCCTCCCTCAGCTTTCTTACCGTCTCAGCAATTGACACAGATGGTCAGGTCCCCCCCCCCCATGAGACCCTCTATGCACTTGGCTGCAGGCAGTAAACAGCCTTCCATATTCATAGGTTTCTACATCCTCAGATCCAAACCACCACCAATGCAGCTAGACCACTTCACTTATTACATATTATGGGAAGAGGTGGCTCTCTGGAAGAGAAATGCTGAAGAAGTTTATTTATGTATCTCTTTTTCACTTATATCCAATGCTAAGATTACTTATAAGTAACCTACAGATGACTTCAGTTATGCTGGAGGATGTGCATAGGTTATGTGCAAATAGTATTCCATTTATATAAGGGATTGAGCATGTGTGGATTTTTGTATCTGTGTGGCTCCTGCAACCAATCGCCTGTGGCTATGAAGGATGGCTGTACCCTCCTGGTTCACCCCATTCCTTGCTGGAGTACCCTTTCTCAGTTTCCTTCATCGGATCCTTTGTAACACCCCAACCTCTATCGGAAAGCCCCAGATCTCACACTCGCGGCTTTTCCTTGTATATATATTCACTTTTCACTTTATCATCCAGTCCTATGACTTTATATACCATCTCTATGCTGTTGACTCTAGATTTATAATTCCAGTCCCAGCCTATCCCCCGAGATCCACTCTTTATTCAACATTTATTTGGCCTCTTCACTAAGGGGCCAAGTCTCATTTAAAATGTCTGATTCAACCCCCAAAACCTGCTTCTACTTCAGTCTTCACTATCTTGGTAAATGGCACCTCGATTTACCCAGTGGCTCAGGTCAAAGATGTGGATCATTCTGCTGCTGCTTTTTGGCAAAGCCCAGGTCTGCCCATCAGGAAATCCTCTGCTGCCTTCGTAGTCCAGCACCCATCACCTTCCATCTGCACTCTGAAGGAGCCACTCTGCAGCAGCCACCTGATTACCACTTCCTCTCTAAAGCCTCACCAGTGACTGGCTTCCTTGTGTTGCTAGGCCCTGCTTCTCTCTCCTCTGCTCACTGGCATTCCCTTTTGCTTCCTGACCTCCAGCCTTAGAGGCCTTGCCTAGCCCATTCTCTATTTAGGCCTTTTGTACCTACTACTCCCTCCGCTCATGCTGTTCTTCCTTACATTTCTGCGTGACTTGCTCTCTTATTTTCATCAAGCTCTGTTCAAACACATCCGCCTTCCCAGACCATCCTGACCAACACAGCATAGCCTTTCCACCTCACATCATTCTCCGTCTTAGTTCAGGCTGTCATAACGAAATGCATAGTCTGAGTAGTTTAAGCAACAGACATGTATTTCCCACAGTTCTGGAAGTTGGAAAGTTCAAGGTCCAAGTGTCAACAAAGTTGGTTTTATTCTGACGCCTTTTATCTTGACTTAAAGCTGGCAGTATCCTACAGTGTGCTTACATTACTTCTTTTTTGTAGACAGAAAGAGGGAAAGAGAGAGCTATCTTGTGTCCCTTCTTATAAAGACACGAATCCCATCATGAAGACTTTACTCTCATGACTTAATTACCTCCCCGAGTCCTCATTTCCAAATACCATTGTTTCGGGAGTTAGGACTTCAACACATGAATTTGGGGTAGGACACAATTCAGTCCATAACACCCTATTTTTTTTTACAGCATTTTTCTTTTCTTAATGTACTATATGTGTTTATTATATGTATCATCCCACTGGAATGCAAAATTCTGGGAGGATAGTAACCTTGTTTGCCCACTGATCTATCTCTAATAAATGGCCTAGCATATGGTAGATAATCAGTGTGACCATATTCACTTACGGCTGTTATTTTATAATAGTTAACAAGCTGTCAGAAAATATCTTTGTTTTAACTCTACATCATTTCAGTCAACTTTTTTATTCCAAAATAGAAAAATATAACAAGAGAGAAAAGACTGTCATAATTTTTTTGTTTTACATTTTCTTAGTAACATTTCATTTTCTATTATTGTAGGTAATGAATATTCGAAAAGTACTGAACAAACTGGAAAAACCAGAAGGCCTTTACCCTAACTATCTGAATCCCAGTAGTGGACAGTGGGGTCAACGTAAGTCAAAAGATTAGTTTTCTTTTAACTCTATATGGTACCCAGCACTGTGCTAGTAGCAGAAAAAGGCAGCACAGAAAGTGAGCAAATTTTGTTGAAGGATATTTAGAAAAGGAGAAAAGGGAAAAAAAGAAAAAAGAAAAGGAGAAAAGAAGTGTGGTACCCTTAATTAAACAGGTTTCTATCATAAAACAGATTTCGTATTACCAGGAACTCGGATTGTTTATGTTTCATATATGACTGTACGTCTAGGGACATATACACACATTTCAAGCTATTAATCATAAAGGGAAGGAATGGGCAGGGTGGTGTGGAACTGTAACAAGCTGATCACATGGATAGAAGGCAGATGTACTCTTTGTGCTAGTGACTAGGAAGATTCTACACAGCGTAGCTAGATCATTTGACTTGGTGACATTTTCTCTTTCTGCCTAGCGATGAGAGCAGAGCCTGAATCTTTAAGGGCTGGGGAATTAAAGAGCAAATGGTGTTTTTCTCCATTTAATTTCAAGCCACCCGATAAAGATTGCTTGCCAGTAGAGTTACCTTTAGGGTAGTAGAAAGTATTATACACAGACTGTTGATACCGTAATCCCCCACTTAAAACCTTAACTTAAAAACTTGACCAAGGATATAAAGATCTGGCATAGTTGAACGAAATATTTTCAAGCTGATTTGGGAAAACGTGGTAGATTAGATAACAGCTGAAAGCAAGGGAAGAATATTAAGTGAGGTGTATAATTGGCGAGGGTGTTAGCACTGCCTTAAAACCTCACTCTAATTTTGGTTTTTTCTTTATTTTTAAACATCATATTCTTGAGTGATTATGCCTGTTACTTTAAAAGCACTGTACTTTTCTTAAAGAATAATTTAGTAGAAAAAAAATGTGCTAAATTTTATGCCTGTAAATTGGTAATAGATAGGGAAGTCGAAATCTTAGATGCGTAAGGTTGTCATTTACTGAAGTGTGGGCTACAGATCACCGCAAGGAGATTTGCAAGAACGTAAACTGTGCCAGTCTTCTCACTTTTGTGTTATAAAATGTATACACTTTTTTTGTGTATAAAATTTTGATACATTGTATACAAGTGGTCTTCAAAAAATTTGTAGATGCATGTTATGAAAACACTATGCATAAGTTGCAAAAATTTTTACACCAAAATAAACTCATTCTTTACTTCCATTTTGCCACAAACTTTTTGAAGTTCCCTCACATGTTCCACATCATAGGTAGATATGTAACAGATATTTTAATGCATTAATAATATTTTAAAATTCTGTCAAATTTTCCAGTGTCGTAAATGTTGGTAGGTATTACATAAACAAATTCTTTGAGGTGCTGATTTATTTATAAGAGTGTAAAAGGGTGCTGAGACTAAAACGTATGAGGGCCACTAGAGTATTAGAGATTAAACAGAACTTGTATAGCTTTTTAAGTACAAGATGACTAAATAAAATTCTCTAAAAGGAAAAGCTTTTATGGAGTTCCCACCACAGGTTTCAAAACCTGAAGAAAGAAAAGTCTCTTTGATTTGGTCTATTCTGTGATTTAGGGCTTAGAAGTCACTATGAAGAAGGACAAAAGGAGCCAGTTGTATTGGATCATCCCAGCTTCACCTTCTGGGTCACCCATAGCCCATGTATTTGGCCATGTTTCCTGGTACAAAGAATCCTTTATATTCAGATTGCTTGTGTGCCAGTTTCCAGATGGAAAAACATCAGGACTTGAGTCCCATGTCTCTCTCCTCCCCCACTCCCTATCCTGTGTTCCAGACTCAAAGAAGACTCACTTATTTTTTTAATTCTTTAATCGAGGCCAGCTCAGCCATATCTAGGTCTCTGCTTATGCCATTTCCTTCATCCTTCTGCCTGTCTTTTTCCTCTACCAAAGTCCACCTCAATTCCATTTCTTCCAGGAAGCCAAATTTAAAGCCTTAGTTAAAATTCATTAGCATCCGTTTCTCCTCCTCTTCTTTCTCCCCTGCCCCAGCACTTCAGGTACTTTGCTGATACAGACCTTTTCCTGATGATCCATATACACAGCCATCTTCCTAGGCATCCAAAACTTTTGAGGGTGGTAGCAATGTCAGTCATACTTGTTACTCCGCCACACAGTGTCTTGCACCTTGAAAGTGTTTACTTATTTGACTTTTGTGAATATTCATGTGTTCTGTATCTGATCTATTCTGTCTCTGCCTTTAATAATGATTCTATTTTTTTTTTTTTTTTTTTTTTTTTGGAGAGGATTTTGCGCGTGTGCTCGCCAGAACGACAGAGAGAGACAGAGAGACAGAAAGCAAGAAACCACCCCCCAGGGGGGATGACCACACCGCAATCTCTTCTCCTCCTTTCTCCTCTCAGGATCTTGGGCACGCACGCACACACACCCGGCATGAGTTTAAGCCACCGGGTCCAGGACTCGAACTGCTGTCGACTACATGGGAGTCCAGTGACATAGCCATTACACTGACATAGCCATTACACTAACTGCTGGTCCCAGTGATGATTCTATTTATTTTCTTTTAGGAGGAGTTCGCCCACCTCCTTACTTGTAGCTGAAAGTAGCATCTGGTCCTGGTCACTGCTATATAATGTATATGAGAGATTGTGACCAGGAAATTGATTCTCCTCTCGGGCTATATAACTAGCATTACTGACAGGGGGACTATTTTGAGGAAAGAAAATTTACAAAGTCTACAAAGCAGACATTTTTTAAAAATGTTTAAATTATTTATTTAATTTTATTTATTCATTCATTTATTTTAATTTGATGAGAGCGTGCGAGAGAGAAAGTGAGAAAGCAAGCCACCAGCTCTGGGACTTGAACCTTGGTCAGCCATGTGGGAGTGTCCAGCACCTTAACCACCATGCCACCTGCTGGTCCCTTCAAAGCAGACTTTAAAAGAGATATTGACTAGTTTAATCCTCTTTTGTCTTTATTTTTTGGTTTTTTTTTTTTCTCTTTTTCTAGATATTAGGAATTCTTTTATGGAATCTGTTCCTACTAGGAAGAGAATATTAAATTACCCATTTAGAGAACAGCATAATTGAGTGACTACAGTACACATTACCTTTAGTACCTTGGTAATAAAAATACCATATATGTTCTTTCCAAAAGTAGGCAGTCCTTTCCTTTCGGTAGAATCAGACATGATCTCTCCCACGTTCACTGAGATGTTTATGCAGGACTCTGCTGTCAATATAATCAGTTGCCCAGACCAGGGGTGTGGGTGGGGGGAATCTTAGTGAGTGGTATGTAAATGATCAAAAAGATGAGTTTCTCTGTCTTTCCCTATTTTGACTTTTTAGCAAATGTGAAAGTTTTATAGGCAGGAAATTAAAAATAGAAAACTAATTAGCGCTTACCAATGTTATGGAAAATAAATGGGTTAACAGATAACCCCTTTTCCTATTTTAAAAATTCCAAAATGTCCAAACTTGCTCTTTCCATCCATGACAAAATCATCACCAAAGGGGGGAGAATATCAAACTGCTTCTGGCTATGAGTTTTTAACTCCCATTGCCCTAACTCTCAGGACATGTGTGGATCGTGGCCATCATTGTCTATTACTTCATTTAGAACTTGTTATTTTGACGGTAACTGGATAGTGACTTGCTTTACCATGCATCACTTGCATGTGTCTCCTACAATCATGTTTTTAACAACAGGGGCTATTATTGATGAGATAGTACTTAGCCTATTTAGTTTGTAAATGTCAGGGGTTTCTGTACTGATTTATTTAGGAAACTATAAAGGTCACTTCCGACACCGCAACTTTAAGAATCAGGCTTATATTTTAAAAACACATTTTCACAAACTGAAAAACCGTAATTCTGGACTTTCTGTGATTAAAAAATACATACTAGATTCTAAAAATATGGTACTTCTAGCTTGAATAGTTACAGTCTTTTGGAAGTGCATTTAAACATTTTTGCTTGGTTCCTTGGCTGTTTATTGAGTACCTACCACGTACAATATACCTGTTAGGACTGGTATGGACTGAAAAATATGGTATGTCTGGTCTCTGCCCTTCTGCATCATACTCTCATGGATAAGACAAGAAAATTCTACTATATTATGAAATCACAAGTGTGGTAAATGTGATGGGGCCGGCAGGTGGTATAATTGTTAAGGCACTAGATTCCCACGTGGCCTATCATGGTTCAAGTTCTGGACCCAACAGCTTGAGAATTAAGCCAGGCACCTGTGCCTGCATGCCCAAAATCCCAGGAGAAGCCTAGAGGGGAAGGTATTGTAACATGGCCATCCCTCCTGAGGGGGGGAGTGATTTCTTACTTTCTCTCTCTCTCTCTCTCTCTCTCTCTCTCTCTCTCTCTCTCTCATGAGCATATGTGCCCTGTGGCAAAAACATTAAAAAAAAAAAAAAGGCATGTGATGAGGAAACCTGTACAAGGTGTCCAGGACAGCATCTTTGAGGAAGTGCCATTTGATCTCATACATGAAGTATAAGTAAGAATTATGAAGAAGAAAAGGGTCCCAGAGGGCATTTCAGGTAGTAAAAGCCAAGCCCTGAGACACCCTCAGGCAGAACGGAACCTCGTGTTTCTGAGGAACCTAAAGAAGGTCTGTATGGCAAGCAAGTAGAGAGCAAGAAGAACAAGACTGCTGATAGGGAGAAGACTGAGATCCACAAGGCCTCCCAGGACTCCAAAGACCCAGGACTGAATGACTAACTAAGGCGTGATCAGATGCACATGCGAAAAGGACTCCATGGACAATATGGAGAGTAGATGGGAGTGGAGCTGCCATGGTAGTTTCTGCAATGATGGAAATGTTGCACATCTTCTCTGTCCAGTACAGTATGCAAGGGCCCCATGTAGCTATTGAGCACTAGTAAGGCTCAGGAACTAGATTTTTCTGTTTTATTTTTTAATTGATTTTAATTTAATCAACTTAAACTAGAATCGTTATGCTATCTAGAATAAAAGCAAAGAATCAGATAATTAGCCACTGCAGACTCAGAGGCAAGAGGCAGTAGTGACTTGAGCCAGGATCAGTTTGGTGAAAACAGAAAGGAGTGAATGAACTCAAGGAATATAATTAGTAGATTTTGGTACTCATCGATGTGGGAGTAAAACAGAAGTAAAGAATGACCACCTGATTTTTGCAGATGAGAGCATGGCGTCCTTGGAAGATACAGTTGAGAAGAAAGGGATAATAAATTTACTTTTTAACCTGTTGAATTTTAGGTGTCCATGTAGAACATCTAAGTGGAGTTCTTGGGCAGGAATCAGTAGAAAAACTATCTTGACAGATGTATAAATACTGATTTTACTTTTGTATAACCAAGTCAACAAAGATTTTGTTATAGATGAACAAAATTAGTTTTGAATTATGGGACTTAAAAGATTACCTTATTAATGCTCAAATTCTGAGAATGCTAATGTTGATGTTTCAAATAGATTGTGTTTCTGTAAACACAACTATGCATGAAAAGAAAAATTACTGGCCTACCCTTAGTGGCACAATTGATAACATACTAAAATAGAGTTGAAAACCACATGGCTGACTGCAGGTTCAGATCCCCAGTCAGCCCGAAAACATGCTGGGCACGCACACATGCATGCAAAATCCTACGTCAACTGTAGCCCAGTGTTACATTTAAATTTCAACAAATGTCTTACTTTCAAAATGACATTCTGAAATGAGCAGATGTGCTGTTAACTAATGTAATATACTCTAAACATTACCAGGGTAATTTTGTAAACAAAAAGAGACATAATCACCCTTAAGTCTAAGAATCAAGTTCTCTAGCAAATAAACAAATAGAAACTAAACTAAAGTCGTTCAAGTATATATATTTAAATAAATTTTTATTTTTATTTGACAAGCTGGAGGGCTGGGGAAAGAGAATTGTGACATGAAAAGACCTTGTTGAGCCTTCTTTTCTCTCTCTTCCTCTCTCTCCTTCTCTCTCATGCGCATATGTACACTACCGTTAATAAAATAAACTTTAAAAATAAGTAAGCGAAAGTACTAATTCAAGCAATAGGCAAAGGAATACATTTAGTGTTTTATGATGGAGACTGAGCAGACCCAAATGTGAGACTCTGTGACTTCTAGAGTCAGGTGGCACTTTTCAATGCTGTGATCTCATTTAGCCTCTCTTTGCCTCATTTTTCTCACTTTTAAAATGAGATTACAGTGGCAAGATTGTTAGTAATACATTGCAGTGGGGTTTGCCTCATGAATAGCAGCAGAGCTGTGTTGAAGGCATGGAGTATTAGCAGGAAAAATTTCCATCCTATCTTCTCTTTTACTGCCTCAACCTGTAGGTTTTGGACCCTTCAGATTGGTACACTAGAAAGCTTATCAAATAATAATAATAAAAGCAAGAACCTGAAGAGCTTCTTCTTTTCTGACAAGTTGCTATTTTTTAAGATTTGCTTCTACTCATAGTTCTGACAAAATCTAATATTATTCAGAACTAAAGAAAATAAAAATTTACTCAAATATATATACTGTGGGACATTTTAATTTAGTTTTGTTTTCTTGTCTGCTTACTAGAGAACTAGATTCTTAGAATGAAGGGTGATTACATATCCGTTACCTTCATGTTTACAAAACTACCCTGGCAATGTTTGGTGTATATCACTTTAGTTAACAGCACATCTGCTCATTTCAGAATACCATTCTGAAAGTAAGAAATTTGTTGAAGTTTACATGTAACACTGAGTTATAGTTAACATAGGATTTTGCATCCTAGTTGCTAATGCTTTTAGTACATTATCTGAATTAAAGATAGAATCATTCTAAACTCATTTCCCTCTCTTTTCAGATCATGTATCAGTTGGAGGTCTTGGAGACAGCTTTTATGAATATTTGCTAAAGGCATGGTTAATGTCTGACAAGACGGATCTAGAAGCTAAGAAGATGTATTTCGATGCTGTTCAGGTAACTCAATATTTAAATCATCTTTGCCATTCAGCTCTAACTTATAGCTTGCGTATTAAACAAGCTTCAATGAAAAAATAGAATACTAGATGAGTGGGATTACAAAATATTTTCAAATAGGTACAGTTCAATATGTGCTAATGTAATTACAACAATAGTAATCCCGCTTAATATGATTAGTTCTAATTGGTAAGTTAGAAGTTTTTTACTTGGTTCAAACCTCAGTTAAGAGTCACAAATCTGAAAAAAAAAAAAAAAAAAAAAAAGAGGTATTCTTCTTTAATAAATATGGATTTGCTCCATAGAGCCACAATTTTAAGTCATGAAGGAGAAACCCTGAAAATGTATTCTGAAAACTGACTAAGTTAAAATTGCCTCCAAGATTGGGACCATCAGGTAGCGTAGTGGTTGAGGTGCTGGATTCCCACATGGTGGACTGCAGTTTGAGTCCCAGACCCAGCAGCTTGAAACTCACACGGGCTCATGTGTGTGTCTGCACTTGTCACACACACATGCCGACAAAATCCTAAGAGGAGAATGGAGGAGAGAAGATTGTGGCATGGCCATCACCTCTGGGGGCTAGTTTCTCTCTCTTTTTCTCTCTCTCTCTCTCTCTCTCTCTCTCTCTCTCTCTCTCTCTCTCTGTGTGTGTGTGTGTGTGTGTGTGTGTGTCTAATGAGCACATGCACCCTTTAGCAAAAATCTCTCTTAAAAAAAGAAAAATTGCCCAAGATTACAGCCAGTACTAATGGCTATCTCCATTTGAAGTAAACTCACCTCCAGAGACATGTGGATAGTTCTCAAAAAAAAATCCAGATATAAAAACTTGAACAAATTAATACTTACAGGACAATCATTCATAGTCTTCAAAGGATCCTTTATAATGAAGGAGATATCAGAAGGAACAAATACATGTTGAATTGTTCACTGTGTACCAAGCAGTGTGTTAGGAAGATCATTTTTGTTCCACAGTACTTTAGATATTATTCACTCAATTTTATAGCTATGGTTGCTGAATGTAAGAGAGGTTCGGGATGGAACTAGAAGTTCAGAGTAAAATTGTCTGAGTCAACACCTGCTCCTTGTTATTTCGCCACTTGGGGTTTCTTTGTAAAGAATTTCCACACTCCATTGAAATGTTTATTTGGAAGCAATTAGTAAGATAAGTTAGAGACTACTCGGCAACATCTATAGGAGGCAGCCAGTGCAGAAGTAAACTAAGAAACACCTCCAATTATGCCTCAGTTAAAAGTAAAAATAAAGTTAGAAAGTAAATAAAGTCAAGAAAAAATTACTAGAATTTGCACCCAACTTTTCAGGAACTTTTAGCGGGGGGCAGAATCAGGTACCTTTGTAATTGATAAGTATTTTACCTGGTAATTCACAGATACAATCACATGCTGCTTAACTCAGGGCTATGCTCTGGGAAACACATTGCTAGATGATTTTGTCTTTGTGTGAACATCACAGAGTCTACTAACGCAAGCCTACCTGGTGTAGCCTACTGCATACCTAGGCTGCATGGTATTGATACTGGATTTGGTACCCTTAGGGGACATAATGAGCAGAACCACACAAAATAAATCAAGCATGAGGGAAAATGATGCAATGAAGACACGTGGAATAAACACGAAATGTCTGAGGCTGCTGCCTGCCTAGGAGAGCATACTGTTTCACAGTAAAGAGGTTTTTATATAAGTAGGAGTACACTCTAAATAGTGTTTTTTAAAAAATAAAAACACAATATCATAAATACATAAGCCTGTAACATAGTTTCTTGTTATCATTATCAAGTAGTACATACTATTCATCACTGTACCTGCTATACTTTTATACAGCTGTCAGTACAGTAGGTCTGTTGGCATCAGCATCGCCATAGGCACCAAGGAATGCCTTGCCCTGTATGACTACAATGTCACAAGGTGATAGGAACTTTTCAACTCCACTATAAGCTCACAGGACCAATGTTATATGCTGTCCATCATTGATGGAAATGTCATTACACAGTGCAAGACTATATCCTTTTAATAAGAATTATTATCAAGGATTCTCAAATAGTAAAATTATAGCTAATCCTCAAAAAATTGAGCTTTTTCTTGATTGCTTAGAATTTTTTTTATAACCAGGAATATTAATTTATAAGGGAAAAAATGGAAATTTGTTTTGAGATTGACTTACCCAACAGGATATCTAGGTGATTTTGACATAGGCTGACTTATTTACTTCAATATAAATGCAACTCACTTTGCTCTGGTTAACGATGGAATATTACATTGGTTTCTTCCTGTGGTCACTTGGGAGTTTCATTAAATGAAGCACGTGCAACTCATTATGATTCACAAGTGGGAACCAGAAGTGCTTTAGCTAGACATTGGCCTTAATTTGGGCCCAACCTTTATTAAGGCACATGATGAACATCAAGAGCAAACTCGGATATGGGTCACATGGCTTCTTAGAAGTTTGTTTCTTTGTTAGTTCTATGAGGCTTCAAGTTTTCACCTAAGGGATTCTTCTCCATATTTTATAATTTCCATTATATTATAATTACCATACTGGCCAAACATTGCCATTCTTTTTTTTAATAGTTCATTTTATTAAATCATTAATTTATAAAGTCGGACCAATACATTGGCTTTTCTGGGGAAACCATTCCTTTAAACTGTCTCACAACCTAGCATATATTATGTTAGGTGTCAAAACATTCCTTTTATTTTTTATTATTTATTCACAATGGAGTACGAAATGACAGTGAAGGGGCAGATCCTTTCAGGTCAGGAAAGTCATGTTAATGTTTCAACACATTTGTTTTAAGTGGAACACCAGGGTAAGTGTTCCACATACCACCTGCTTCCTCACCTGACTGACCTCCTACCAGTTCCTTTCTTCCTTTTCCACACATCAACCCTTTGATGCCCTGATCTCAAACAGCTCCCACTCAGCTGTGTACAGAGGGGTCAATACTGAAGAGACTTCATCCTGACCCTCACTTTTGGGATTAAATAGCCTGAAACATGGCAGGTGAACTCTGACCCAGACCAAATGAAGATTTTTAAGATATTTTGACAGAACATCTGAATTGAAATCCAGAAAAAAAGTGCTATTGGGGAAAAATAAAGTCTTTGTTGATGTTCTGAAAATGCCCGTAAGAATTAGGGAATGATTCTTTAGGCAGAAACTCTGGACACAACAGAAACTTTAACAGATACAGACTGGATCTGCTGCGCCAGCTGTTGTGAGGGTTTCCTGGCAGGCAACCTGCCTTGCACATTGTGTCTGTTGAGCTGAGTCTAGAACAAGAGTCCTCCAGCTCCATCCCAGAGTACTCTCCAATGTGTTATAGTTGTCCTTAAAGCTCTTCAATCCAAGGAAGTACTTTGCACGTTTACTCTTCTGACTAGAGGGGAGCTGTGTCACCTGGTTGGTTCCTGGGGAGACTCCAGGGGACTGATTTAAGTCTTTGGCTGCTGACTAGTGTTGTCAGTGAGAGCTCCCAATTTGTAATTTGACCAAGGTGGCTAGCTCACCAAGGGCCTCCTGATGGCGCAGGTACTCGCTCTATCCAAAGACCCCATTCCATAGTGGGCTGTCTCATAGCCATCCAGCAGGGTACCAGTAAGGGCCTTGCACACACCCTAGCATTTCACAGATACAGCAGTTAGGAGTGGAAATTCTTACCCATTAAGAATGGGGATGCCAGCCTTCAGCATGAAATGGAGATCTCAGAGGCATGGACGGTGTCCAGAGCTTTCATTCTGCACAGATAGTTGTAGCAACTTTGGTTTCCCTGGATTTCCAGCTGTAGCAGTCCAGCATCATCATCTACAAGGAGCTGGGGTTCATATTTGATATTCTGAACCCTGAATAATCGAATATCAATCTCTTCTTTCAGGTCCTTAGGGGCATTGTGTCCCAAAGGGACATGAGGTCCTCTTCTATTAATAGATTTCATTTCAAAGCACATGATTTGCCTCTTGACAAAAATAAATAGCAGTACCAACACCAAGCTTCTGTAGGCCATCAACAGCGTGACTTTCACCCTGGACAGCCAGTTACTGCCAGACACCATGGCCTCCCTACCCCACGCAGAACTGCCTGAGTTTACCCCACTACCCTGCCTCATCAGTCCAGGCTCCACCAAACCAACAACATCTGGGTTCCCTGGAGCTCCCTGGCCATTTTCTTATGGGGGAAGAACAAGCCAGACCTGGCCCCAAAACATGGCGGATGAAGGGGCCATTATTCTAATCTTAAAGTGGCCCTCTAAAATCTTGGTGTTCCAAAAAAGGCAATTTTAATTTAAACTTTGAATATTTTACCCCTAGTTTTTAGAACTACACCCACACAGCTTTTAGTACATTGAATTTAAACAAATCATTAATAGGAAAATATATTAAGAACAAATAAAGTCAAAAGTATTTCCTGTTTCTCTTAGTAGGAAAAACATCTTCAATGCATTATATATATTTTCAATTTAGAAAACAAAGTTAGAACAACTTAACTTTCAATATTGAGAAGCACCAATGTCTTATATAGCATAATTTCTTTTTGCTCTATTATACTTTAAAAGATTATAACTTTATTGGACACGCAGATGGTCTAGTGGTTATGTCACTGGACTCCCACATGGCTAACTAGGGCTTGAGTTCTGGACCCACTGGTTTGAAAATCACACTAGGCCCCTATGCGTATGTGCCCAAATCCCAGAAAGATAATGAAGGAGAAGGGATTGTGGCATGGTCACATACCCTGAGGGGTGATTTCTCACTTTCCCTCTCATTGTCTGTCTCTCTCTTTCTCTCTCTCTCTCTCTCTCCAACAAGTGCACATGCCCTATGACAAAAACCTCTCAAACAATTTTAAAAAGATTATCATTATTGAGGGGAAGATGCTTCAAATTATTATTCTGGACATTCGAGTTACTAGAAATATAGGGTTACTAAGCTTTAGCTTCCAGTGGATTTTGGAAAACATTTCATTCCAGACCGATATGTTTTCTTTGGTTGGTTTAATAACAAAATACTTTTGAGTTTCCGGCTGACTATTGTAGCCCTATCTGGAGACTACACTATGAAACCACAGTGGTCAACAATACCTGAGTAGGAGATGAAATTACAACATATACAGTACTCATTTTTCCTAATCAATTATCTGTAGCCTTGACCCAACTTTGTTTTAGAGCCACTAAAGATTGCCTTTCCTTTTTTATATTCATTTCCTTTTTTCCTATTGCCACACAAAACCTTTTCATTGGAGGTCTTGAAATATGTTGTAGTTTATTTTGAGAAGTTGCACCTTGGTTAAAATCATATTAAACAGAATATAATACTTTATTCAAGATCCATAACAGGGTAATAATGTTTCTCTAATCCATGCTCAAAAGCTATTACTCTTGCCACGTAGAAAGAATAATTTCTTGGGTGATAAACAAGTATCTGCTTGAAGAACTTTATTGCAATTTGCGTTATGAGAAGTGTAAATAGCTAGGATGTTAAGTTGCATTAAATAAAAATGAAATATTAATGTAATAACTAAACTGTCAATAAAATTTGTTTAACCACAGTTAATGAGCAGTAGTATGCTCATCTCTTATCATTTTGGTTTCATTTGCTTATTTTTAATAAAAACAGAAAAGATTTTATCTGCCTGTGTATTCATTTTTCTCCATCATAAACTTTTTCCTGTGTCTACTATTCCCAAATGTGCTTCCTAAAAACCTTTCTTATTTGATAGCAATATATAAATATAGATTTGGTCATATCCCTTTTTCCCCTAGGGAATAATTAGAAGCATTTTTCTTTGGGAGTAATTGAAAATTAGTAATTCTAAACACACTTGATTTTTGCTTTAGAAAATATAGATCTTAATGTATTTCTCTATCTGGTTTAAAGAATATCAACAGTCCTGAGAGAAATAACGTAAATAGATGTTTTACAAATCATTTTTGTAAACATCATTCCAAATTTAAAGATTTTTATTCTTTATTTTGAAATATAGATATATGTTTATATATATATATATATATATATATATATATATATATATATGTTTTAATAGAATTATTCAGAAGGAACTTGATTCAAGTATTACCATATTGGGTATACAAATCATGATAAACTACCTTATTGAATGTCAGTTACAGAAATGACTGCTTTCAAAATAAAAGGTTGCAGAGTCCTCTTGTAGATGCTGTTATTTCCATTATGGATAAGGATACCAAAATTAGGGGTAAAGTAAGCAAATTGCTCACATCCACAGATTACTCACATAGTGTCAGAGCTGAAATAGGAAGCCAAGTAGTCTGATTCTAGGCAGCTCTTGGCCACTCTGTTTTACTATTTCTCAGAGCCTAAGGGAACCACTAGAAGAGTCATGCCACTAGCCTGGATGCTGTATACAAATTAGTCCTGTCCTTCATCCATCATAGAGCCTGGACTCCTATTGTTTCTCCACTTGTGAAAATGAAAGTGCACCAAACCAACTATTACCACTGTATCAGTGGGCTGTCTTAGAGAAGAATATGAAGACTATGCATGTCTGGTCCAGGTCAAGCAAAACCAACTGGGCAGGTTGAACCATGTAGTTCTACCTAACCAAATGAATAAGGCATAGACTAGAGAAAGAATACAGAAAGCAATAACAATTGTGAGTCATGTTTTAGTGTTGGTTTTTTTTTTTTGTTTTTGTTTTTTGTTTTTTTGTCTTTCTTTTAATGTTGGAGTATTTTTTTAGTATGCATCTGAGAGGAGATTACAAAATGTTATAAAGAAGTATTATTTTCAGGCTATTGAAACTCACTTGATCCGCAAGTCCAGTGGAGGACTAACTTACATTGCAGAGTGGAAAGGAGGCCTCCTGGAACACAAGATGGGCCACCTGACCTGCTTTGCCGGAGGCATGTTTGCGCTTGGAGCAGATGGAGCTCCCAAAGGCCTGGCCCAACACTACCTTGAACTGGGGGCTGAAATTGCCCGTACCTGTCATGAATCTTACAATCGCACATGTGAGTACATATTATTCTTCGTTTATAGGCTATTACTATAATACATATTTTGATTTCATCCAGTAAAGAATTTTGTCATTTGCTGCCATCAAAAGACTATCCACTATGTTTGATGAAACTTGATCACAATGAATATCTTAAAGGAACGTATACTTTCACTTCTAACAGGTACTGCTTTTCCACCTAAAAAATAATCTACCCTTAGTTTGCCAAGAAACAAAACTCCAGGCCATAAAGGATTAGCCAACCTAATTTACAAACCTCGGCTTTTAAATAACTTGAGGTAAAGGTTACTGTCCCAATGTAAAAAGAAACTTAGTATTTTCTAAACTATTATTAATCTTCCTGGATCCCCATGAAAGAGACCATGAATTCCACTCCTTTCTTATAAACTAGAAGATTAGAGGACAAAGATTTAATACTTGGCCTTTTCTGTCATAAAAACTTAGATTTTCAGCCACTATGTTTCTAGCTATGTAATAAGGTCTTTGGTGATGTCTTGCACCTACCTGGTGGGTGCTCAGTAAATGTTGTTTAAGTAAAAAAAATAAAAGATTGCTACCATTTTCTAAAATGGACCCTCCTATGGCTAAATTTTAAAAGTATATTGAGGACTATATATTATGCAGTGTTTGGAACTACTCCCTAAAGCAATGATTTTGTCATCTCCCTTGAATGCTGAGTACATTCTAGTTTTGTTTAAGTTATAAACACTACACATTGTCCAGGGCAATGACACTTGTTCAATCCTGTGTCCTTTAGTCATGAAACTAGGACCAGAAGCTTTCAGATTTGATGGCGGCGTCGAAGCCATTGCAACCAGGCAAAACGAAAAATACTACATCTTACGGCCAGAAGTTGTTGAGACGTACATGTACATGTGGCGACTGACTCACGATCCAAAGTACAGGAAATGGGCCTGGGAAGCCGTAGAGGTGACATTTTAATTTGCATATGTTTCCTGTAGATAAATATCATAGTAAAAAATATGTAATGATACCTATAAATGTGACATGCCAACTTTTCTGTAAATTTTAAAGCTGTGACCTGAGCTTTTTCCATTCTAGACTGTTTTCAGTTAAATCATCCTATATCCCTAACTTGAGCTTTGCTTTCTATGACAGTGGTATAAATTTACCTACTTGGTAGACTTGGATATTGAAAGAGATATAATATTTTTATGCCTAGAAAGGCATATTAGAAAGTTAAGTTTCTGTGACTATAGACAAGATAGTTGCTTTATTCTACAAATGGTTATTGGCAACTTGGAGATATCACTATCTGTTTCAAGAAGCCATTACAAGATTTTTTCTTAGTCTTCAGGCTTTAAAATAATAGGATATTTTTGTACTTAGAGTAAATTAGCTGCATAGATCTAAATTTTAAAAGAAGAACTTATAGACAAATGGGTGTGTGTAAGGACATTCCTTTGCTAGTGTCAGGTTTCTTTAAATATCTAGGAGCTTTCTCTCTTTCAGATGTGTTGTTTTTTGTTTTTTATTTTCTTTTTTTGGAGAGGTTTTTGCTGAAGGGCATGTGCGCTCGTCAGACAGACAGAGAGAGACAGAGAGACAGAAAGCGAGAAATCACCCCCCCGGGGGGATGGTCAAGCCGCAATCCCTTCTCCTCCATTCTCCTCTCAGGATCTTGGGCATGCACGCACACGCGCCTGGCGTGAGTTTTAAGCCACCAGGTCCAGGACGCGAACCGTGGTCGACTACATGGGAGTCCAGCGACATAGCCATTACGCTAACTGCTGGTCCCCAGATGTATTGTTTTAATTGTCTGTCACATCCTGAGTTTTTTTCCTGCCAAATATGGTATATAATTTTCCTAAACTAATCTATTGAATGCTTTGTGTACTGGATACCTGAGAAGACACCCTCCAGATATACATCAAACAATGTCTGATTTTCAGATTTATTATATTCTGAAACAAGTGGGAGGAAATTCAGAAGATAAGAACAAGTAAATGCCTTAATTATACTCTCATTCTGAGGCAGAATGTTAGAAAGTTAACTGTCTTTAAAAACTATCCATTGGGAATAACTTCTCACAAGAAATCTAAAATGAATGTTGCCTTTGTGTAAAATTTAATATTATAAGAAACCATTGCTGAATCTTACTTATTACTCTTTCCACTTAGTATTGTCTTATCACTAATTATCAGTCATTTTAAATAATACTTATGCTTTAGGCTTCTTTTTTTGCAAAATTTTTAATAATGGTTAATCAGTACTTTCTTTTAATATCTGTTTTTTTCTCAAAAAACTTGAAATTGAGATTCCTCAAGGTTTAGGAAGTTATGTTGATCTCGAATTGGCCAGCATAGAAATTGAGTATCAATTTAAGTTGCAAATATCAGTTTAAATTGAAAGTATCATGAATAACGTATTTATCAAATCTAAAACACCGTAATTTGTAAGAAAGATTGTTATTTTATATACTTCTAAGAGAGAACAATACCACTAATTAAATGATGCCTTGCAATTTTGTAGCTGTTAAAATATGCAAAATGTATGACAGAGACTTGATCAAAAATGAAAAGCAAATCTCCATTGCTAGGTAAACAGGTAGCTTTGGTCTGCTTGATTTTGGAGGGGGGAGGCAGGGGCTGGTTATTTGTAGTTTACTAATTTGGTTTTGTGTTGGATATTTATCCAACTTCTGCGAGAACTTGAGATACGGTGGTAAGAAAAGAGTACTAGGACTTCTTGCCTTTGTTACAGCACAAAAATTATAGTTTTAGAAAGTGTGGTGAGCACCCCTGCATACTGATAGCTCATACCTCCAACACCCAGTGCTTCTCAGCTTTCTGACCCAGAGCTGGCAGTGGTCTGGACGTATTGGGAACTTAGAGGCACCAAGGGGAATGCTCAACTAGTGAGGATTTGGAGTGGATGGATCATTTATCCATCTTGCTTTTTTAAAGGAACTGTGTGCGTGCTATACAGTTCTTCAGGGCCTTTCTAGGCGTGAACCCTGTTCCACTCAGATGTAACCGACTCAGCACATTCCACTGATTCTTCTCCAGTACTCGTTTCACTCTCCCTATTTGTTCACTTCTTAATATCACCTCCTCAAAACCTTTCTACACCCAACATGTGTCTCAGGCTGTTTTTAAGAGAACCCCACCTAAAACATTAGGAATCTTAAAAATCTCTACTCAAAGACAAGATTCCTCTCTCTGTCTTTGCCTGATGGTTATTTCCTATCATTTGAAAGACTTTGCAGCAAAGAGGAATATACTGCCTAATAAAGTAATTCATTCCATTTTTTAATGACATAAGTTACAAAGTTACTCCTTTTGTGTTGGGTGTGTGTGTGTGTGTGTGTGTGTGTGTTGTGGTCTTGTTTTTAGTCAGGGTCTACTGTGTCTGACCCTCCTGCCTCAGCCTCCCCAGCAGTGGGACTACAGGCGTGCACCACTGCCCCCAGCTTTGAAAGTTACTCCTTTTGCAGCCAATATATAGGGTTCCGTGCTCTAGATGTTCTAGGGAAAACAAAATTCATCTCTCTTCTCCATGTCAGCTCCTCACTTCCCTGAAGGCTGCATAGTCTACCCCCTCTTCCTATCTTCATCCATCACTTTCTTCCACCTTCTACTGATATGGTTTCCTGTGGTCCAACTTTTTCTTTTAGTAGATTTATAAAATGGCTGGCTTCCATCAAAATGACGGACACATGATCTTAATACTACATTGGCTACTGTTGAGTCTCCTGTTTTGCAATAGCCATCTTATCCATACTTTCAGTTTGTAGAGGAATTTTTTCCTTTTTAAATTTTGCCAGAGGTTGGGGCCAGCAGGTGGCATGGTGGTTAAGGGCACTGGACTCCCACATGGCTGACCACGGTTTGAGGACTAGACCCGGCAGCTCGCTCTCTCACTTACTCTCTCTCTCTCTCTCGCTTGTCTCTCTCTGGTCAAATTAAAATGAGTAAATAAATAAAGTTAAATAAAGTGATCTTTAGAAAAAAGATTTAAATTTTTTTTTTTTTTTTTTGCCAGAGGTCATGTGCACTCACCAGAAAAAGACAGAGAAAGTGAGAAACAACCCACCATGGGGGGCGGGGGGAGTCACACCACAGTCCCTTCTCCACTTCTTCTTCCTTTCATGATCTGGGGCACACATGTACACATGCCTGGTGTTTTTCTCAAGCTCCTGGGTCTAGGGCTCAAACACATGGCCAGCCATGTGGGATCCAGCCACCCTAACCAACATGCCGCCATGGGCTGGCCCATCAGTTTATAAAGTACTTGTAATCCATCTTCCTACTTCTGTTCTCAGCCCTCTCTCACTAATACACGTGATAAACCTGCTTTCCATGTCTTAATTAAATTTCTTAATTATAATGTCAAGTAAGATATGAAAAGGTATATATACTAGAGACTTCCCTTGTAGGTTAATAGCGGTCCATTAATCACAGATGTTCAAACACTTATGAATCCACCTACCAGAAAGTGTATATAACTGATTGTTTTTTTCCCTCAATAATGTCACAAAGAACATTATTCAATTCTTCTCAGTTAAACTTCTCAGCCAAACCATCAGAAGATGGTCTGGCTCTGGGGATGCAAGTGGTGGGTCTGCTACCACACTATACTGGAGCCATATGAGAAGTCTAGGTTCAGAGAAGTGAGACTGACCTGAACACACTGGGCTTGCCAGTGCACCTGTGATCCTGGCTGGCCAGAAGGCTGCCAGGAGGATCACGGTGTGGTGAGACCCTGGCAAGGTGTGCCTCTTTCTCTCCCTTCCTTATAAAAATAAACTTTAAAAATAAATAATAAATCATTAAAATTTTAAAAATAAATGGTATCTAGTAACTTACAATATGAAATTTATCAAAATAGTAATTATACATTTCTATAATTAATATTTTGGTGCACAATAGAAGTTAAGTCTTATGTAGGAGTTTTTAGGGGAAAGTTGTCGTATTTTAGTTTGGTACATGCAGTATATTTTTCTTTAGTCCCTCATGGACATCGGGAATAACTTCTTGCAGGAAATCTAAAATGAATGTTGCCTTTGTGTAAAATTGAATATCTTAAGAAACCATTGCTGAATCTTACTTATTACTCTTTCCATTTAGTATGTGTCAGAGAATGATTAGTATGTGTCAAATCAGAGAATGATTTATCTTTCCCATTCTTGCTCCTACCTCCCAGGCTGATCCCTGTTTCCAAACTCCCTTTGATAAGTTCATTTTGCCTGTATCTGTGTTCTACTCTTGAGTTCTGATCAAACTCAGGCGTTCAGCTTCAGTAACATAATTCCTTGGGATTTACTTTTAGAAATCTTCATGGATTTGCCATTTTTTTAATTTATTTATTTCATGAGAGAAGGAGAAAAATAGGAAGTACCTTCTATAGGGTCTCATGCCACAGTCCTCCCCCGACTTCTCCCAGGCAGCCAAGGTCCTGGGCAGACACATGTGCACCTAACATGTACAGGTCAACCCAGGGACTGAACCTCCATCTTCCATATGGCTTCCAGCATTGCTGAGCGTTGTGCTACCACTGCTCCACCACAGCTGGGCTATATCCTCACAGTCATGCTTTCTGACTAACCATTTACCTCATGCTGCTTCCTTACCTCTCCCCTTCCAAAAGTACAGTCGCTTACCGTCAGGCTTAGCTTTCACCCTTTGTTTCATGTTCCAGTCACCGTAAACATCTCCATGTTCTATTCTCTGCTGCTAGCACATCCAGCTATAGTCACTAATATGCATTCGTATAATATGCACTATATAGCATCAAGGTGGACTCTGTGTCTGGAGGCTGAATGTTCTAGGAAAAGATTGCAGTCACATGACGATCTGATCAGATTATGCTCTACAGACACATGACTGCTTCCACTGCTGAGATGCTGGCAGGGCCAGTTACAGGAACCCAGGAAAGCTACTCATCCCCAGCTTCACATTCCCAAAGTCTGAAAATTTAGACTTCTAGCATGAAGGTATTTCATTGTTTGAAAGTTAAAAAATGCCTCTTTGTCTTTTTTCTTTTTAAAGAAAATGTCATTTTTTAAAAGCCAAAGGCCTCAAAAATGAAAGTCACTAGGCCTCTCTAAACCTTTGAAACGACTCCATCCCTGCACTAAACATTTCTTCATTTTGTTTCATTCACATTACATCCCCATGCTGAGAAAAAGGATGCTACCTAGGATAAGGAATTTCTGAGGCCACAATTAGAATCTTGAATTGGGAGTTGGCCCCTCTACTCTCCAACTTTATTGTGTTCTTTTTTTTTATTTTCCACATGAGAGAGAGAGAAAGAAGTACCCTCTACAGGGTTCTGTCACACTACAGTTCCCTTTCTTCATCCTTCAAACTCCTCAGGATCCTGGGCATACTTGTGTACACACAGCATGTTTTCAGGCCTACCCAGGATCTGAACCATGACTGGCTATGTGGCTTCCAGCCTTGCATAGCAGCTGGGCCTGATTTTACTCTTGACTACTATTATAGTTGGCCCCGTGATGACGGTAGGAGAACAAGAATGAGTAGGGATGAACAGTTGGGTCGCTGGCAAAGTCATGACGTGTTTTTCTACACAGAAATGTGTCATGACTTTCCTACTGACTCAGTAGAAAGAAAGGCAATTGGCCACTGTCTATCCCAAAAGCAGCTCTTTTTTTCTACAACGAAAGAAGAAACATATGGAAATATCTGTAGGGAGGAAGGCTGACTATTTTATCATTCCTGGTCCTCTCATTAGCTTTTCACCAAAGAACTTAAAGAGAACAACCGAGAAAATATTGTGTGGATATAATCACTTTAAGGAAATGACTGGAAATGGGGTTTCATTATGTTTTACACCAAGTTTGCCCATTTCTTCTAGGCCCTAATTTCCTTTTCCTTTTTTACAAATAATTTTTAGGCTATTCTCTGGATCTGGTATTTAACTTTATATCAAAAATTCCTTTTATCAAAAAGGAAGGAAGTAAAAAAGATAGTAGGACGTGAAAGTTTCTTTTTTCAGGGTCATCCCCATTTGGCTCATTGTCTGGAATTTGGAATGTAATCAAAGCATCTTTTTAAGTTAACTGTTCTAATTTTCCTGGGGGTTTTTCAAAAGTACCAGTCATGAGGCATTTTCCTCATTTTCTGTATTCCTGTAGTCTGCTGGTCAGATTTTCTTTAACCTGGTAATTAAATGCTTCTGTGGCCCCATGCTCCCTCTGCCCTCCAGCCCTGATGTGAAAAATCAATATCCTCATTATCAGTGTGTGCAGATGGAAGCTGCTCTCAGTGCATTGTCGCGGCTCATGAGACACTGTGGCTAGCATTTGCCTTCCTTTTTCTCTTTTCTGGGCTCTACATTCTTAGACCCTAATGTTCTTCCAAAACTCTTTTCTGGTTAATAAAGATTTTTCTTAACTAAAATATCAAGGCCTGTGCTTCCCATCCTCTTGGGTTAAAGGGAGAAATATGGGATATACTTGTACACATGAAAAAAGAGGCATGCAGAATATGATTTGTAAGAGAAAATTTAAAAATAAATGAAAAATGACATGAGCAATTAAGGTAACTAAATTTATTATAAATATTAGGGTTTTAGTCTATAACTTTGTTATTTTTTGCTTACAGTCTATGAATTAGAACCAGATTTCAGATGGCAACTTTTATACAATGGAAATTTGTATTTGGCCATATAATTAATAGGATCAGTAAGATATAGTGAGCAGAAAATAACTTTGCTAGTGATGAATATGCCTGGTAACTAGCAAAGCAGCCAGTATAGTTTCAAATATAAAGAGCAGAAAAAAAATCAACTCAAAATGGATTAAAGACTTATGTTTTAAACATTAACTCCTGAAGTCATAAAATTCCTAGAAGAAAACAGTGGAAAAGAAGCCCCTTGACAGTGGTCTCAGCATGAATTTTTTGGATTTGACACTGAAAGCATAGGCTTGAGACTGCATCAACTAAACGTTTCTGTACAATAGGGAAACAGCCAACTGAACAGAAAGGCAGCATATAGAATAGGAGAAAATATTTACAAACAATATATCTGATAGTTGATAACTACTATCCAAAATACATAAATGAACTCATACAACTCAAGTGGAAAAATAGTAATAACAACAATTATAATACCTAATTTAAAAATAGGCAGAGGGGAGCCATCAGGTGGCATGGTGGTTAGGGCATTGGAGTTCCACATGGCCAACTATAGTTTGAGTCCTGGACATTATGGCTTGGTTTTTCACTTTCCCTCTCTTTCTTTCTGTCTCTCTCTCTCTCTGGTGGGTGTACATGCCCTATAGCAAATTTAATGATAATAATAAAATCAAATAAATATTTTTTTAAAAAATATGTGAAGGACCTGAGTAGCCAGTTCTCCAAAGAAAATATACAGGTGACCAGTAGTTATATATAAAAAGGTGCTCAACATCCCTAATCATCAGGGAAAGTGTAAGTCAAAAATCACAATGAGTTACCACATGACACTTCTTAAAAGTGATATTATGAAAAAGACAAAAGATAAGCAGGGTTGGCAAGGATGTGGAGAAAAGAGAACCCTTGTACACAGTTGATGACAATGCAAATTGGTACAGCTATTATGGAAAATAATATGGCACTTTCATTAAAAAAATTTAAAATCAAACCACTACATGATCCAGCAGTCCCACTTCTGGGTATACATACAGCAGAAATGAAATCAGTATCTCCAATTGATATCTGTACTCTCATTGCATTATGATTCACAGTAGCTGAGATAAGAAATCAACCTAAGTGCCCATCAGTGAATCAATGGATAAAGAAAACATAATTTTACATATATAAATTTTTATATTTATGAGTTTAATATATACAAATTCATATATATATAAACAAAAATGCTCACAAACATATACATACAATGTAATATTATTCAGCCTTACAATGTAAGTGTATTCACACAAATGATAGAATGTGGTAAGTGAAATAAGCCAGCAGAGGGACACATAATGTATGATCTCACTTTAAAATAAAAAAGAACTCAGAAGCAGAGTAGAATGGTGGTTACCAGAGATCAGAGACTATGCAAGAAGGGGAAATATTGGTCAAAGGGTACAAGTTTTCAGTAACGAGATAAGTAAGTTCTGGAGACCTAATATTATAGTGTGACTGTAGTTACTAATAATATGAGTAGATCTCAAGTGTTCTCACCACGAAGGACAGAGCAACTATTTGAGATGTGAGATGATGACTGTCTGTCTACTGCATCATAGTAATCATTCTGAATTCTGGAATTGGACAAAAGCAGCTACAGACAAGAAACAAATAAGCATGACTGTCATTTATTAAAACTTTGTTTATAAAAATAAGACATAGATTGGATTTAACCTAAGCTCCACAGTTGCCAAATGCTGCTCTAGACCATAGAAGGAAATGATAGAAATTGGTGAAAAATTATTATAAAACTAAGTGTAGAAGTGTTTCCAGTGAAATAAGATATATTGTCCAGAGCCAAAAAGTGGCTGAATTCCGCATGGCTGACTTTATGGTCCATGTCCCAGTCCCAGCAGCTTGAAAATCACTTCAGGCACATGTGTGCATGTGTGCCCAGAATCCCAAGAGGAGAATGGACTACAGCATGGCCATCCCCCCTGGGGGTGATTTCTCACTTTCCATTTTTCTTCTCTCTCTCTCTCTCTCTCTCTCTCTCTCTGTCTCGCTTTAGTACATGTATGCATCTTAGAGTAAACGGAAAAAAAATAGAAGTGTGTCTATATGTCCTATAACTTTTCATATTTTATTTGCCTTTATATTTTATGTGTTTTTAAATTATTTTACCTAAAACCTGAAGGTTTTCATTCTTCTTGAATCCTTATTTTATCTGAATTTGACAAACTAATAATAAAAATTAGTGTCAACCAGTTTACTGAAATGTGACCATCTGTTTTTCTCCTCTTTGTAAACTAGGCCCTGGAGAATCACTGCAGAGTGAACGGGGGCTACTCAGGCCTAAGGGATGTTTACCTCCTTCGTGAGAGTTACGATGATGTGCAGCAGAGCTTCTTCCTGGCAGAGACACTTAAGTAAGTGACGGTTGTTCTAAAAGCTTATGGCTCAGGTACCAGGGCAGGTCTTTTCTGTAGATACCTTTATCATGATCGCCTTGAAATATTAATAATACGAAGTATGACTGATTCAGGATGCCGTTCCATTTGCGTGGCAATGATTGCTGATATATTTCTAATTGTTACTGTGTTTGATGGCTTGGGATGATTTGCATGGTTCTTATACACAGATACCAAAGCATAGAGTAGCTTCTTTACTCCACATTAATGAGGATATCCCCCTGAGGGTTTTGATGGATTTCCCGGTCGACCATGGTTCTCTAGAAGATAAAGACATTGATGTGATTTTGCAGTGTTTTTGTAGTTTTGCTGCCTGACGTGGTCTCTCGGGCCTCATGTACTCATGTTTCTCTCACCAGATATTTGTACTTAATATTTTCTGATGACGATCTTCTTCCACTGGAACATTGGATCTTCAACACGGAGGCACATCTTCTCCCTATACTCCGTACGGATAAAAAGGAAGCTGAACTCAAAGAGAAATAAAAAGACATTTTTATATTTTCCCCTGCTCCATTCCCTTCACACATACTTTAATAATTCCTTTTCTGGTAATCAGGCACATGATGAACTTTTGTTAATAGGTCTGTGATTATTCTAAGTTCCAAAATTGTTTTGCAGTCTTTTTGTTAATTGTCATAGGCATAGATGGACCAAAATTCTTTTCGTATCCTCTATTATTCAGTAAGGTTGGATTCATATGAACCTGGAGTCACAGGATTTGTTTGTTTATTTTAAGTAATCTATTATTTCTGGAGTTCATGAAGGTATAATATCGTTTTATTAAACTGAATAGAATGGTATACCAATGACCTCTTAATTACAATTTGAGTTGACTGCAAAACTTTTTCCTCCTCTATGAGGAGATGATGTCTGCTTTAAGCTGTAATGTTTTGCCATGTTGCAAAAAGCCATAATAATAAATTAAGTATAAAAAAAGCTTTTTCATTTTCAATTTCATGTTAATCTGGTTTGTCTATCCACCAGGGACAGATCTTATAACTGTGACAGCCTCCTTATGCGGGTCTATCATTATTTGATAGGATGTCTTCTTAAATACTTCACTCTCATTGTAATTCAAATTAGAAAGCCATCCTAAAAGGATCATCTCATGTCGACCTCATTTCCTGAGAACCACAGTATATTTTTGTTGATTAATTGTATTCGTGTTTCCTAATTTGTGAATTTGTTCTCTAATTTTCCTTTAAACACCCTATGCCATTTCTAGATCATAGACTGGCTAATTGCTTCCATTCTCGACTGCACAGTGTGAGGTGAGCCCTCAAGTTTTGCGGAGTTCTGCTCTCACTGAATTACATTTCTTAAAGGGGAGATAGTATAACTTTTAGTTTGTTAGCTTTTTACTTTTAAATGAATATATGAAGAAATTGGGTCTTTCTAAAGAGAGGGTGACTATTTCATATGGCTTTAATGTATTTGCTTTTATTTTATCTTTATTTCTGTTTTCTTAAGAAAAGAAAGCTTTCCATTTGGTTCAGATTTTTCAGATTTGGAAAGTGCCCTTTGCAGTTTATGTAAACAAGATCTGATTCTGTGAAAGCAGATTTACTGACTTATCTATTCATGGCCAATTAAGGAAAATCTCATCAATTTAGGCCAAATAAGGATGTGTTCTACTGTGTATGGTTAAATCCAACATAAAGATCACAACTTAAAAGTAACACATGGGAAAGGAGTTTCTCAATCCCCCACAACCTTGCAGTAGGTCCAGACGGTTACATGGTTCTTCTAAACATTAAGTTTTGCAATATGAAGGTTTTTCCAAGAATACATTAGGTGACACCTTGTATTTTCGTATCATATTGGTTCATGATATATATTTTCATGAAAGGGCTAATATGATGATACCTATGCTGAAGTACAAAGACTTTGAGCTCCTAAATTTTCGAACAGGAATGGTCAGACAGTTCAGCGCAACCCCATGGATTAGGCTGTAGATATGCAATTGTTGCATTTGGTGTTTAAAAACTATCCAATGTCAGCAATTTCAGATGGTTTCAACCTAATACTTTTTAAGCCTCAATAGACTTAATAGTTTCAGTATTTCAGCTTTTGAAAGTCTCTTGAAAAATTTCCTTTGTCTGACAGAATAAAGATCTGCTATTTTTTAACCTTTTAGTATTGTACATTGGTATATGTCAAAGAATAAATTAATAAAATTAATAAATGAAAAAGATCCTTTAATATATTATTATTATTGCCATGTTAACGCGTATCTGTGATCCAGAATAACTTCCATTCAGATCTCTAGTCACCCTAATGAAATGAATGGATATTGAGAGTCCTTTTTTCCCTGAACCTCAAGATAAAATATGAAAAATTGTTGCCAAAATTGGGTCAAATATATTTAGGTTCCAATTTTATAATGAATATCTTAGGTAGCAATTAAAATGTATTCACATTCTTTGTTTTTCTATTTATTTGAAAGAGCACAAAGTTGGTAAGTATTTCTGCATCACATAGGGTATTAAAATCAGGTGTTATGTCCACACTGCACTATAAAGGACCTTCAATACCTGGTGGAAGTAGATAGGGAGCTGGACTATGTGTTGATCTGCCAATGGCAAGAATAAAATGTTTGCAGTTCTAGAACTTGGATTTTTTTTAATTAAAGTTCTAAACCACCAAAAATGTAAACAAGATAAGAGATTGATATTATGAAGATATAATTTTATTAAAGTTATATTTTATGTTAATTATTTTTAGACAACTGAAGTCTTTAGGTAGACATCATCTTTCATTTTCAACAAACTGTGCGGTTAAATTTGCATATGTATTCATACCCTGAAAGATGAGCAATTACAATAGTACTTAATTTTGTGTTTATGCAGTATGTTTTTGATATACTTTGTGCAATTACTATTACACACATAAGTTGTATCACAATTTACAGACTCGATGGCTTTTGTTTGTCACGACTTTTTCATGTGTACTACCCATTTTTTACATTGATTGTTTTTTATCTGTACATAAATTCATTCTGTCATTTCCAACTTTATATAAATCTCTAATATTATGAGAAACATAATAGAGTGACACATAATTTTTAAAAATTATATTTGTAAAATTTCTCTATTGTGAATAAAGTCTTTTAATATATCTTCTCATTTGTTATATTTTTCTCCTTTTAGGTAAGTTTGTGAATCTAGGAGTAAATGCAGACAGAAATAGTAGATTTTAATAGCAATTCCATAATATACCTAAAGAATCTTGACCAGGAATCATTTCCTGTTGAGACTTTGCATTGCAGGCCAGACTGTGGCCTAATAGTTAAGATGTGGATCCCACGAAGCTGTCTACACAGTTGAAGTTCCAGAACCTGCAGTTTGAGAAACACACTAGGCAGGTATGCATATGTGCCCCAAATTCCAAAGGGACACATGAAAGAGAGGGGATTGCAGCCTGACCATGCTCCACAGGTGTGCTTTCTCATTTCTCTCTCCTCAGCAAGTGCATGCTTCCTCTGGCAAATTGAAAAAAAAAGGAAGGAGAAAGAAGAAAAAACTAAGACATGCAGGATAAGAGGGTCGTAGGTGTCAAAAATAGCATGAAGTATGATCCTGGTTCTTATCTGATCCTTAGTCTTCAATTTGCATTCCAATCAGGGATATTAGACTCACCCCCACCCCTTAAAACAAAACAAAACAGCATTTACTTGTGCCGAATTACAAAATAAATTCTGCTGTGGAAATTCAGGGACACAAGAGGTCCATAGGATTTGAGTGCTCCAAGAGGCTTAATAGAGAAAAAATGTTACATTACAGGAGAACCTCTAAAGTATTTGAAAGAACCTAGCTTTTTCAAATTCATAGTGTACTTTTTCAAATGTTTCAGATGTTTTAGTTGCTATTCCCTCAGCCTGGAACTCTCCCCAGTGTTTTTATAAGTCATTCCTCACTTTATTCAAGTCTCTGCTGGACTGTCACCTAATTAGAGTAGCTTCCTTGACAAGTCAGTGTAAAATTTACCATCATCTTACCCCACCTTATTTTCTACTTAACATTTATTGTTTACATATTCATTTCTTTATCCCTTAGTATTTAGGCCCAATGAGTGCAGAAACGTACTTTGTTTGACCACCTGCCCCACCTCCCACCCCTTTTTCTGTATCTGTAGTGCCTGGAGCAGTATGTAGCCCTTGGAGTAATGTGCGATGAATGTTTGATGAACAAGTGTATGAATGGATTGAGATTCTACCTTATGTTCATAGGTTATGCGGCAACTATTTGCAAATATCTTTTAGTAAAGAGTAATTTTTAATGATATTGAAGTTTGTGTTTGTGACTGGAATCAGCTCTCAAACAATACATTTTTTTAAACCACTCCTATCATTAGGTACCATTTATGGGGCCGGCAGGTGTTGTGGTGGTGAAGGTGGCTGAATCCCATATGGCCAGCTGCATGGTTTGAGTCCTGGACCAGGGGACAGCTTAAAAACATACTGAGTGTGTGTGAATGCATGCCTAAATTTCCAAGAGAGGAATGGAGAAAAAGGGACTGTGGTGTGGCCATCCCATTATATATTTTTAGTGTTGCTATTTGAATAGCCTACTATTGTTTGATATGGCTTAATCTCATAGGATCTCCCTCATGTAGAAACAACAACAAGAGCAAACAAAAATAAAACTATTACGACAGCATCAAGCAAAGGAATTGATTTTCTACCTACCATGTAGTCGAACAGGAACCTTTTGAATTCAGTTATTTATAACAGGAGTGACATCAGTTGTGTTTACCCTGCTGATAACAGAATTACTAAAATGTATTCTAAGCATGGTTTTTATTTATACCAATGACCAGTCATCTGCATCAAGATGGCAATTTGTCTGCCTGCACATCGAATTTTTGATACTGATATGTAGACAATTGCTTAAAATTTTTAAAAAGTTATAAGGTAACTTTTTCATTTAGGCATAGAGTGTGTGTGTGTGTGTGTGTGTGTGTGTGTGTGTGTGTTTATCTCAGCTCCCTAGCTTGTGGCTGAAATGTGAGAACAGTAAAGAGAATTTTATTTAAACTTAACTGACAATGGTTCAAAAGCTGATTTCTGTTTTTCTCAGGGTCATCCCATCCGTGCTAGCCAATTCATGAGTCATAATTTTCAAGAAATATTTGCCAGGCATCAGATATGCATTTAAAGTCTTAATACTACATAGGAGTCTAGACAACATTTAGTCCAACTCATTTTAAATATGAGGAAATGGGGGATGGGGTCCCAAGGTCAGGAATTGTTAACCATTATTCTGTGCTGAAAGACAGGGATATGGTAACATTTTATGTTAATAAAAAAACATGCATTATACAAGACTATGCCCTTGTATTCAACCAACCACTCCAAAATAGAGGTATAAATTCCAGGTTTAACCTTGAAAAACAGTCTAATCTGAGTTTCTGTCTTTCAAGGTTTGGGCTATAGTTTACCTACAGCAGAATCTTTTGTAAAGCTTAGTAAAATGCAGATTCCAGAGCCTTCTTCCAAATTTAATAAGTTAAAACTGTGGTGGGGCCCTGTAATTGCCAAGTTCAACTAGCAATTTGTGTTATTCTTTCACCTTCTAACACTGAGACTCACAATTTTAAGTTACAGATAGATGGGAGTCCCAAGACTGGCAGAAGAATTTAATGAATTAGCCAGTCATGACTAACATGTATCTTTTTCTGTATTTTTGTTTCTACATCAATGTCTAAGTACAACTTGACATCATTTTGATCACTTTGGAAACATTAGAATCATCCTTTTATAAAAGGATTTCTGACCAATAAGTCATACACCTAAACCTTTTGCAAATAGATTCATACTGAATTTTTTAACATAATTCTTTCTTATTAGGGGACTCTCACAAGTACAAACTTTGAGGACAGCAGGTAGCACAGAGGTTAAGACAGCTGGATCCCACATGGCCGACTGCACAGTTCAAGCTCCAGATCCACCACCTTGAAAAACACCAGGTAGGGACCAGCAGGTGGCATGGTGGTTAAGGTGCTGGACACTCCCACATGGCTGATCATGGTTCAAGTCCTGGACCTCGTAGCTTGCTTTCTCACTTACCTCTCTCTCTCTCTCTGTATCTCTCTCTCTGGTCAAATTAAAATAAATGAGTGAATAAATAAAATAAAATAAATCTTAAAAAAAAAAAAATTAAAAAAAAAAGAAAGAAAAACACCAGGCACATGTGCATGTGTGCCCAAAATCCTCAGGGGAAAATGGAGGAGAAGGGATTGGAGCATGGTCATTCCCACTGGGAACTGATGTCTCAATTTTTCTCTGTCTCTTTCTCTCTCTCTCTGTCTCTCTTGTGATCACATGCGCTCGATAGCAAACTGAAAATAAATAAATAAAATATATCTGAAAGAATAAACTAAAATAAGCACTAACTTTACTCTTCCTTTTTTTTTTTTTTACCGTAACTGTTTCATTTGCTTCCCCCCAGTAACTGCTTTTAAAGGCAGTTCCTAAATTGTTCTCTCTGTTCTTGTTGATTTTAACTTGACTGTCACTTGCACAGACTACACTGAATTCCTATAATAGTTTGGCTATGTGTCTTGTAAATGTCTAAAGTGTTCTTGGAAATGACCTTTGAAAAGCACCTTCATTTTCCTCTTGTCCTATGTTTTTACATTTATTGCAATGCTAATCATCGAAGATTTGTTGGCTTGCCATTATTATGATTACTTTGAATCTCTTTAAAACATGCCATTACTTACTGAATAAATTAACTTAAGTTTGTGTCACAGATCCATTTAATTCCCCAGTGAATGCAAATTACCATGAAATGTTAGAAAGCAGTGATAGATGTATAGCTTTTTTAAAAAAATGTCCACATATCAGATAATTTGGCCTTAGGCTATGCGCACATATTAACTCATAATTCTGCAAACAGGACCAGAAAATGTACTGCCTTTCCAACACTACTGACACCTGAGAGGTTTTTATGTTTGTTTTGTTTTGTTTTTCCAACTGTTGCAGCAGAAACAAGTGAATTATCTCATTCACAGAATCTTTAGGAACTTTGTTACTGACTTTTCAACTCTGGGACTTTTCTGTGGAAAATAGGAACACCTCACATATAATCTGGTGCTGGAACCAGGACGGGAGATTTTGACATGAGCTTCATCAAAAAACACAAAGCTCTTGGTTCCCTTTCATTAAGGTGACAGCTCTACCTTGTTGTGAACCAAGGCTCTCTATTTAGTGACAGAAGGAGAGCAAATTGTATCTTTCTTCTTTGTAGGAACCCTCTACCACTCTGCCATTCAATATTGCACAGCACCTTAATCTCACTGGTTAAATAAAACCCAAGTGCATTTCAACTACTCTTCACGTTCCTCTTCTATCTTGCTTTTGTCAAATTGATAACTTTGTGATTTACATAATCTTAGCCAGGAGCTACAAAAATACATACATTGTCAATGCCCCCATTAAAATATTATGTCCCTTCAGTCTTTTGTAAGTGATGCTGTAGAATTGGGGTAGAAAGTAGGCGTAGTTGGGCCAAGGGAAAACAGATTTCATTAAATACAGGACAGCTGAGCTCCAAACTTACCTCTGTCATTAACTCCCTGTGTGATCGGAACAAGCATTGAAAGTCTTCACATTTCAGTTTCCTCACCAGGGAAATGACAGGTGTGATTAGCTAGGCAGAGAAGCTAGGCTGTGCATTGAGTGATGTCCATCATGGATGCTTAAGCAAGAAACATCAGTACAACGCCATGAATTTCCCATCCATGGGCTAGAGACCACTGCACCCAAATCACAAGACATCAAAACCTTAGCGTCCTCATCCATAAAATGCAAATAATCATATCTGCTTCCCAGTGAATTAAAATATGTAATATATGTAAAAGTCCTTAGCTCTGTGCCTGACAGAATTATGCTTTCAATTCCATGAGTTCTGGCCTCCATTATCAGCTCTTACATTGTATGAAAGAATCCTCTCTTTTCTACCTTGGGAAGCCTCCAGCTTGTTTTGTTATGACAACACGTTAGCCATTATTTTGCTTACTGTTTCCAACTACCCTAGACTTTTCTGGAAGCCTTCCTTCCATCAGATGCTTTCAAATACATGTTATTACTCATCTTCCAGGGTCAAAGTTTAGCTCTTATTTTCTGACATGAGAAGTCAGAAATAGCCCACTTTTTCCTCAAACCTATGTCAGACACTAATTGAACATTTTTCCACCTTTGGATTGAAGAGCAGAAGGTTATCTTTCAGTTTTTGTAGAAGAAAAGAAATAGGGATCAAACTGCATGACTGTGGAAGTAGTAAGGACACTATTGTGTTTGTGCATTCAAATAATCCAATGGAAATAAAGCAGTGACTACAGCAGTTAACAATTTCTTTTAGATCAAAGGGCAGTTTCATTTTAATCCCAGAGTAGCTTTGAAATCAATTTTATAAACTAGGAAAGATTACAAAAATTACTTTTTTTTTTTGAGAGGTTTTTGCTATAGGGCACGTGCACTCGCCAGAATGACAGAGAGAGACAGAGAGATAAAAAGCAAGAAATCACCCCCCAGGGGTGATGGCCACACCACTATCCCTTCTCCTCCATTCTCCTCTCAGGATCTTGGGTGCACACGCACGTACGCACACATGCCTGGCGTGAGTTTAAGCCACCAAGTCCAGGACTTGAACTGTGGTTGGCTACATGGGAGTTCAGCAACATAGCCATTATGCTAACTGCTGGTCCCAAAAATAACTTTTTTGAAAGAGCCAATATTGCTTCCAAAACTCAACCTGTATGTTTGAAAATCACTTATAGTGACTTAAAACTGAGTACTTCCATAGTAAAATGCATAAAGTGATTTTGAGAGTCTACTGACCCATTTCCCCCAAAACCTCCCACCCTCCCACCAAAAAAGATCTTTTAGTATCTACAGCACTGAGGCATGACCTATATGTGACTAACACCTTTTGTTTCTAAACTTTTAAGTTTGTTTGTGTCTTCAGTGAGTAAAAAATAGAAACCGCATCCCCAGGGTCATGATGTTGTAATCAGCTCCCAGCTTCAGCCGATACTGGACCATGGTACATGCAAGCCTGTGGGCCAGCCTTGCAGAGCATCACATGTCATCGCTGTACCGCTGTCCAGTCCCCATAATACTTACCTTCATTTCTGATACTCCCCACATAAGAATGAAAAACTTAGCTTCTGAAGAAAGGCTTCCAGTCCTCCTCCCAGATTCTGCTTAACAAAGTACCCATAATTCCTCTTCCATCCCACACCTGCCACCCTCTTGCTGGCCTTCACTGTTCTGCACTCTGCCTGAAAAGGCTCTCTCAATCTATCTTCTGTTCTTGGAAAACATGTACTCCTTCTTTAAGTCTCGACGTACATGTCTGTGACCAGTCTGCCTCTCTTACTGCATTTATTCTTGCTTCTTCTGGGATTCCAAAGGACTTTGCAAAAACTCCTACTGACATGCTTCATATATTGTCATTATTTGTTTTCTCCATTCATTATATAAATATTAACTAAGCACCCAGAATGTTCCAGAAACTGTCCTAGGTTATGGGAAATTCAACAGTAAGCAAGTTGGATTTGCTTCTTGTTTTCACAGAGCTAATCACTAAATAAAAAAGCAAAGCTGCAAACAATAAATCAAATTTTAAGAATTTAACATAGAAGGAACCATATCTTACTCATTAATATAAATACAGGGTTTAATAGGCCTTCTGGTACCTTTTTTCTTTTTTTCATCTCGATTGTACCCTTCCATCTTTCATGCAGGAGGCACTCCATGAGCATTTGGTGAAGAGTAAACAGTTAGGAAATGACAAAAAAGTTAGTCTCAAATTTTTGTTTAAAAACATAAACATAATTGTCATCAAATGTTTGCCTGCAACAGACACAGCTCCTGCTAGGCCCTGCTAGTTCCAAGTGGTACTTCTGTCTGCAGAGTTGAATGCAGATTCTATTTTCAGTGAATAATATTTACCTTAACTGTGAGCTATCTAATTATGAGCTGTCATTAGAAAAATTTTATCACTGTACTTGCAAAAATGAACTCACCAAAAATAGGACAGTATTCTAGTAGTTTTAGAATAGACCAACTGTCTTAGAGAAAAACCCCAGGGGCTAATTGCCCCTTTCCAACTGCCTGTGGACTATATGCTATTGTAAGATCAGCAGACACATGGCAGATTCTCAGCTCCATTGGAGTTGGCTTGGTTTTTATGAAGGTGGGGGGGAGGGGTCAGGTGTTGTTATTTGTTTGCTTTAGCCAGTGTATGTAAAGGCTGTTCGCTGGCATGCCCACACGCCAGGGCTGGCTTCTTCAGGTCAGTTGAACTCTGGAGGAATACAGGCAGTGATGTAAAAAAGAACTTTTTGTGGTTTCTGCAACCTCTTTGTAATCTCTCTAGGAAGGGGATAAAGGAATCAGGACAAAGGAATCAGGACAAAAGTTACGTCCATTAAAAATGGTATTGTTATCATTTTCAACTAAGTTCCACTTCATTCTCCTGAACTGGCTTTTTTCCAACCATTCTAACAGGTGACAAAATGACTGATTAGCATTGCACCATCACCCACCTTATCGTCTCTGCTCCAATCTCTAGAAGAGGTGCTAATATAAATGAACAAAGAACAGAGAGAGAGAAAAGGAAAGGATTTCAGAGAGATAAATCAGTCCCGAAAAATCTGAAAGTGACTTTTGTCATGATTATATATCAACATACAGGATTTATTTAAATACTAGATAAAAACCATATAGTGTGTCAAAATCAGGACTGAAAAGTAGATAGATATCATAAATTTTAACAAGATCTTGAATTTATTTTGCGGCTTTAAAAATATAGTAGAGGATACATGGCATTCTTCTTTTTGGTCTCCTTCATACAATGATGGGTATATTAAGGGGAAGTTTTAATATTTCCACATTGTAGATCTGGGCTTTTAACCTCTCCCAAAGATCAGACAAAGGCTGCCAAACCGAAAAGCATTCTTGGCTCATGTACACAGTCCATGCCTTAAATAGGAGTTTCAGCGCATCCAGGCAGGAGCAAAGACTCCTCCAGAGTCTCTGTCTATTGATTAATTGTAGAGGATATTCTGCTTAAAATGGATCTTGAATATTCTCTAAAATAAACGTTTTATTCTACTTTGGGATAAAAGGCATAAAGGGGAAAATGAGACCAAACCACCCCTCCCCCATCCTGCATGTATCTGTTACGTTACCTTATTGTCCATATTATTTTTAAAAGCCGGAAACAGAAAAATGATCCTTTTGGCAATAAGAGTGTATTTTTCGTTTTGAGATGTATATCCAAGAATGAGTACCAATTACAACTCTGTAGGGCTGGTGTCACGAGGTAGCTCCTGGGTACACACTAGAAACAGCCTTGAAACTTTAGTTAAACCACTGATAGGCCTCACAGCTGAAAGAGAGTCAGAAAGACCTTTCTTTTCCTGAGGTTCTGATGGTTAAGAATGTACTGAGATTCCTAGAGAAGACCTCAGAGGATCAGGTATCGTATAGTGAAATCAAGGTGAGAATTAAAGTGAGAATTCCTCCAGTGTTCTTTTAGAGTCATCTTTGTAATTACTCCAAGTGGTGAATTAGCTGGGAAAACAGCAGCCACTCGGTCCCAAAATGAAATTTAACACTGGGAATTGAGAAGCCACTCAGAAGATGAAATCTGATGACAGTTCAGAAATGATGTGCCTTTCTGGGGTAGGAGCTTGAAAGACATCAGGCAGAGATACTGTGACCACAGACCAGAAATAGGCTCAGAGCATCCGCTAGACACACAGTGAAGGACTTCCCAACAGGTACTTCCCACAGAGGGAAGGCTTAGCCCACAGAAGATGGACCCGTGAAGGTGCAGCAACTGCCAGCCGTACCACTAGAAGCACAGCGAATGGGAAAAGTGTCCTGGCATCTCCATGTCTCCTACCTTCCCACCTACTAACACAGCAAAGGAGTCTGGGAAATGTAGCTCTGTGAGATGCAGAGCCAACCTGAGGAAGTTTAGGAAATAGATATGAAAAAAAAAAAAAACAGGTAATTATCTGGCTGGCAAAAGTGGCTATAGCAGGGCTAGCAGGTGGCATGATGGTTAAGGCACTAGATTTCCACAGGGCCAACTGCAGTTCAAGTCCTGGACCTGGCGGCTTACTGTCTCTCTCTGTGTCTCTGTCTCTCTGTCTCTCTCAACCACACATGCCCTTAAGCAAATGTAAAAACTAATTAATTAAATAAATCCCAAAGGAAAAGTGGGGGGGGGGGGGGGACTCTAGCTAGTCACTGTTCCCTATTTGGGATCTCTACGTAGCTTGAGAGGTCTTCATTGAAATAAACAAGACTTAAGACCACCAGCTGCTAGAAACCGACAGATTTAGAGCCTTGACTACCAGGATCTACTCATATGTTCTCTCTGAGCTACACAGCAAACAGATTGAATGTATTTTTGAGTCTTTATGAGCCCCTTCATATCTCAGTAGTGAACTGGCTAGTGAGAGGCTGCCCATCCATGAAAGTTCAAAACGGATGTTTAAAAAGTGCTTTCAGTCAAAGAATAGATATCTACTCAGAACTCGTCCTCAAAGAACAGAAGGACAGGCCTAAAATAAAACCTGCGGAAGGCATGGCCCTCAGAATGGTCATTTTAGGAGTCAGTCATTAAATTGCCCACCCTGCTTTGGGTCACAACTAACTCCAAATTTTCACATGACTGATAGAAGCACTTTCCTAGGCCTTCATCTGCCAATCCAGATCCCTCAACCTACTTACATTTTCTCCTTAGTGAAGCAGAGAAATGACAAAAGCCAAATGATCACAGAAGAGAGATAACTTAATTTTTTAAAGAATTTTTTATTTTATTTTATTTGTTATTATTATTATTAATTTGAACAGAGAGAAACAGAAAGTGAGAAAGCAGGTCACCAGGTCTAGGATTCGAACCATGGTTGTTGACCATGTGGGAATCCAGCACCTTAACCAGTGTGCCACCTGCCAGCCCCAAGAACTTAATTTAAAAAAAAAAAAAAAACACTGACTTGATTAATTTAATAGTACTCACCAGCCCGTAATCCTGTGATTTAAAAGGAAAAAAAAAAAAAAACAGAATTTTTGAAACATTTTATTCTGTATTCCTCACTGGGCCAAGATGACAATGCTACTCTTTCGAGCCCCAGTTCATGTCACCTCTGAAGCCTTCTCTGTCTCCCTTTTCAATCTGTTATCATCTTGCCTTAATGGGTGTACTTAACACATAATATTACAATTATTTTCTGCCAGACTGTCTCTCTCTATTGTGGTTTAGACCAAAACAACTTGTCGAAAGCAATTTAACTTTACAAATGGAACAAATATAAGTGGATTGGCACTATAATTTGGTCAAAAATGAATGTTGCCAAGTTTGATAATTTTGTTGTAGAATGGGGCTGTTTTGTAACAATTTACGGGTTTGGAATTTAAACATGTTTCATTTGTTTTTTGTTGTTTTGTTTTGTTTTCAGAAATAGGATTGTGACTTCTTCTTACTTTTTCCCTAATTTATTTTCAGCTAGTTATTGCTACTCTGTGTTATTTGCAGTAGGTTAAATTTGAGACAACCGAAATATCAAATTTAGGAGATTAGTGGAATCAAAATTTCAGGAGACAAATCAGAACTTCAAGGTCCAAATTTGATTGACTGGAAAAATAATGTATCAGGGAAATTTCAAAAAGTCCATAGACATGATATTAATGTATGAATTTATTTTGATAGCAAACTACTTGACATAATGAAGTTTTTTCATAATACACATTTTCCAAAACCTTTTTGAAACCTCGTTATAAGTTAATTTTTTTTTTTTTTTTTTTTGGAGAGGTTTTTTTCGCTATAGGGCGCGTGCGCTCGCCAGACAGACAGAGAGAGACATAGAGACAGAAAGTGAGAAATCACCCCCCAGGGGGGATGGTCACGCCGCAATCCCTTCTCCTCCATTCTCCTCTCGGGATCTTGGGCACGCACGCACACACGCCCGGCGTGAGTTGTAAGCCACCGGGTCCGAGACGCGAACCAAGGTCGACTACGTGGGAGTCCAGCGACATAGCCATTACGCTAACTGCTGGTTCCCCTAATTTTTTAAGTTATAATATTGGGAATATTATAATTATACTGGTTCATCCTCAAATTTAGCTCATGATATATAATAAACATATAGGGACTAGCAGATGATGTAATGGTTACGTCACTGTACTCACATGGAGTCCACCACGGTTCAAGTCCCAGGACCAGTAGCTTAAAACTCACACCGGGCATGCGTACATGAGTGCCCAAAATCCCAAGAGGAGAATGGAGGAGAAGGGATTGCAATGTGGCCATTGCCCCGGGGGGTGATTTCTTACTTTTTGTCTCCCTATCTCTCTCTGTCTCTCCAGCAAGTGCACATGCCCTATAGTAAAAATCTCTCTAAAAAAATTTTTAAAAAAAAACTAATCAATGAACACAAATATAATTTTGGTTCTGTTCCCTTCTGAGTTCACTCCATATCAATAGTACCTACTCTTCCAGCCATTCAACAAATACATGCATATTAACATGTCCTTTCACAGCACTTAGATTTTGCATGAATATACTAGTTCAAGTTTGATTTTACTGCACTAAGGTGCAATTTTTCAAAATGGAAAGTAAACATTCCCTCTCCCCCTCCTCTTCTCTCAGATAGAAATTGGGTTCTTCAGTTGCCAATTCCTCTCATTTCCGTACTCTTCCTCCCCAAATGTTAAGCAAAACTCTCACTATACTAAACCATATGCCAGGACAAAGTTCTCTCTTTCATAGTTATTTTCGGCTCAGCTCTGAGAATTTCATTTGGACAACACTCTTGGGGGCACTCTATATTAGAGTTGCATATTAGAGCCAAAGGCTTAGCAAGCTCATAAATTGTTCTTGCATAGTTATTTACTTCCAAAGGGTAAGTAAGAGTATGATTTCAACAGCCATCTTTTATAACAGATCCTAGAAATATGTTGACTGCTATTATTTCCAGTATACAGTGCAGAAGATGTTAAATCTAGTTTGGTGGATTAATGAACATTAATGGTGTATAATCAGTTTATAATAAGAAATCAGTTAAACAAACAAGTAATTGACATGCTTAAAATGTAATTAAGAAAATTACTAATTCAGGTCAAAATTTAATTGCTTTTGGCAAGACATTGTTTGAAATTACAGCTAGGTGCAAGCCTAGCTATAATAATACTCTGACAGTATTGTAGACAAGTGGTTTTTGTTTTGTTTTGTTTTATCGAATGTGAAGAGCCTTACACATAGTATATACCCACAAAGTATTTCATGAAGACTGGAGAGCAAATGCATGGTAATTTTTAAATGAACCATTTGAATGAAATAAGGATGAAAAGGCATTTTGGATAATGAAAAGGAAATGCGCTATATTAGAGCAGTTGCTATAAAACACATTATTTGCTACAACATCACCTAGAAATTTTAGCTCTAAACTTCTTTAAATTTTTACTTTGTATTATCATTTTTTAATTTGCTATAAGGCATATGTGATCACCAGAGAGAGACAGAAATTGGGGGAGGGGACGAGTGAGAAAGCAAGCTGCCAGATCCGAAACTTGAACCACAGTCAGCCATATGGGAGTTCAGTGCCCTAACCACCACACTATCTGCTGACCCCAGCATGGAATTTTTAAGTGGTCAGTAATAGTAATAACAGTATCAATAGTCTCATATTTGATTTTTTTAATGACCTATCTTATATACATTATTTCATTTAGTCACTCCAGTAGAAAAAATGCCATTCATGTATGTGTGCAGTGTGTGTACACAACATGTAAACAGCATGATCTGGCACATTTCTAGTCTGCACAACAACATACACACACAAAAAAGAAATGTCTAGCTTGGTGTCAGATGAGTGATGATTGGCCTAGGGGTTTAGGATGGAGACTCTGGAGGTGTGAGTCTGTGTATATTTTCAGGGATGAGAATCAAAACTTAAGTCAGATTCTCAAAGGCAAAGACAGAGTCTGTGGCCTGAAACAAACTGGAAACCACTGTTTTAGATTGATGCTGCAGCTAACAAGGAACTACAGGTGGTTCCGTTAGCCCAGGAGCGCCCCAGTGAAGGTTTGTTGCACTATTTGGATCTGAAGGTTACTACTGAAACTTCTCATTTTTCTTTTCATGCTCCCAGTAATGTGCAGTGAACATGCTGAGCCCCCTTTTTGCTTATTTAGGAGCTTTTATTGGAAACACCAAGGAAAAAATGCACCGAGGAAGTTGCAGCTGTGTGTGAGATCCAGTGTACATTCCTCTAGACCAGAAGAGCTTATCATGGGCCAAGAATAACCTGGTAAGCTGTACACCTTGGGAAGTCGAGTGTATTTTCTTAAGAATAGTGATTTCAGAACCAGCAGTTAGCATAATGGCTATGTTGCTGAACTCCCATGTAGCCGACTACAGTTCGAGTCCTGGACCCGGTGGCTTAAAGTCACACCGGGCGCGTGTGTGTGCGTGCCCAAGATCCAGAGAGGAGAATGGAGGAGAAGGGATTGTGGTGTGGCCATCCCCCCTGGGGAGTGATTTCTCACTTCTTCTGTCTCTCTGTCTCTCTCTGTCTGGTGAGCACATGCACCCTATAGCAAAAACTTCTCCAAAAAAAAAAAAATAGTTATTTCAAGTCACCAGAGTGAGATTTAAAATATTCATTTTATGTATTCGTTAGGTGATCAAAAAGTAGCAGTCTGAACCTGAGACATGCTTTGAGAGCTCCGATGACAATGTAATTCATGAAGAGAGAAAATATACCCACTGGGAGCAAAACTGAGAGACTCATCCAGAACTAAACTAATGCCATGCTCATTTTCAACTACCCAGATACTTGCAGATATCAGTTTCTTGCAGCGGGAAATCATATAGAAGTGATTTATTTTCATTATGTCCGTTTTCTAAGGGTTGGTCCCAAGAACATGTGTTGGCTTCCTGTATGTCATCAGCCAAGGCCTGATTTGTGCTTGTGTACTGATTTTCCTCATCATAACATTCCCCCAAATACTCTGCATTGTAGTTAAATGTGCAATCGATCTCTATATAAAGATTTATGTTGAAATAGATGCCACAAGCTAGGAAATGCTAAATTAATCCCATTACTCTCTTTTGTGAGACAGAAATGCTGTTGTTGACCAAATACCAGCTTAACTGACTGCTCACCGACTGGGTTAATGTGTTCCAGAATGGTATTCCTGAGCAGTTGTAGTATTCATTAGAACATTAATTCCTGAGCTTTCCTAGAAACACTAACAGTGAGCCAGTAAGTATGAGAATAAATATGAATGCTCCCTTCACCCAGTGTCCATACGATGTGTATCTTTTATTGCAAAGTTACCAAGATTACGATGAAAATTGTCTTGATGCCAACATAATCAAGCTTGGCTGATAACAGAAATGAAAAGAAGAGAAACAAAACAGAAACCAGAACCACAAGCATAACGAGTAAAAAGAATAGGTAAAAGGGAGTTTAGGAAGTCTCTACTGAAGAAACTGACCCAGAGATGATCAGTGTCTTGATGTTCTGGTGGAACCCACAAGTTGGCCCAATTCTGCCCTCATTATAGAGAGTTCACCTCTATCCCAACCCCTAATTAAAAACAAACACAGGACAAAACCAACCCAGCAGCCAGCCCTGCATTCCTGTCCGGAAAGTAGCCACCCAGGTGTCGTGTGACTTCCCAGCTCCACTGGCTTCTCCTCACACCCTCTCAGGCCCTGCCCTGCCCTGTCACCTCCAACCCATGCCTTACAAGCCCCAGCTGTCTCCCTCCACCATTTCCTAGAGAGCAAGTCCTTCTAGACCATAAGCAAACTCCAGATTTGACAGGTGTCTGACTTGGAGGCAACTCAAGCATGTGTCTTGAGCATGCAGTATGGGCCCAACAGCTGGTGTTGTTTTCAGAAAGGGCTCATTTGGGGACCAGAAGTTAGCGTAATAGCTATGTTGCTGGACTCCCATGTAGTCGACCACAATTCGAGTCCTGGACCCAGTGGCTTAAACTCACGCCAGGCACCTGTGCGTGCATGCCCAAGACCCCGAGAGGAGAATGGAGGAGGAGGGATGGCAGCATGGCCATAGCTCCTGGGGGTGATTTCTCGCTTTCTGTCTCTCTGTCTCTCTGGTGAGCGCATGTGCCCTATAGCAAAAAATCCTCTCCAAGAAAAAAGAAGGCTCGTTTGGAACCCTCCCTAGGACCACACAGCTTGGTGCCTTGTGACCAGGAATGCGCCACCTTATTGGAATAGCAGGATGTCAGCAACAGCAGGGCCCAAAGGACAAAGCAGTCACCTGGGAAAAACAAGGCAAAGCCCTTGTGTTCACGGATGTAACTCTGGTATCTCTGCTATGATGGAACAGTATGCTTGGGAATCTAGTTAGCAGGCACCTCTTGATGATGTGTTCTCTAGCAGGACAGGCCGTGGGTTCTGTGTTGGGAGGGCGAGATGACTCACTTTCCTGCTGCCTCTTACTCCATCAAGGCTGGGCTGACCTTACATGAAATGGATTCAGCCGCTACTGACTGAGTGCGTACCACATGCCAGTCATGATTCCAAGTACTTGGAAAGCATCGCTGGGGGAACACACAAGCAAAGCTCCTTGCTGCTGTGCAGCTCTCATCCTTGCAGAAGAACTATAAACTTCATAAATAAGTAAGTCATGTAAGTGGTAGGAGGTAATAAGAACTACAGAAGCAGTTCAAAGAGGAACAGAGTAAAACAATCAGGAGTGCCTGAGATGGCAGGGTGGTTACTACACAGGGTATGGCATTGAAATCAGGTGGGGCCCCTACCCAGTGGCACATGCTGCTAGAGGCTGCACTCCACAGATTGGGGCAACCTGAGTGGCCAAGTTCATTTCCTGATCCAACCTAAAGTCTGAGCATGGTGTTGTGCACCTGAAATCCTAGCCATTCAGGGAGGCCAGAGCAGGAGGATCGCAACAGAGAGAGATTCTATCTTAGAGGAAAAAAAAGAAAAACAAAGAGAAAGAATTAAAGAGTGATAGGGAGAAAGAAAGGAAGAAGAGAAAGAAAGAAAAAATGCAGGCAGGTGGTAAGGTAGTTAAGGGCACTGGACTTCCACATGGCCGACTATGGTTCAAGTCCTAGACTTGGCGGCTTACTTTCTCACTTTCTCTTCCTGCCCTTTTTTCTTTTTCTTTGTCCCTTTCTGGTCTAAATAAATAAATAAATAAATAAATACAGTTAAATAAAATTATTCTTTAAAAAAAAAAGTAAGAACAAAAGAAAGAGAAGGAAGAAAGGAAAAGAAAGAAAGAAAGAGAAAGGAAGGAAGGAAAAGAAAAGAGAAAGAAAGAAAAAAGAGAGAGAAAGAAAGAAACAGAAAAAAAGAGAGAGAGGAAGGAAGAAAGAGGTGGTCAGGGTGGGGCCCCCTGATAACAGGAGATTAGAGCAAAGCTAAACGGTTCTGGAATACCCGGGGAAGAGTGCTGTAGACAGGAGACCGGCTAGAGCAAAGGCCTTCAGATACCATGAGGCGTGGAAGGCTGCGGAGCAGCGGGAAGTCCACAGGACAGCAGTGCAGTGGGCAGGGGTGCATGTGAAAGGGAAGGGCTGCAGGAGGGTGACAGGAAACCACTGTCAAGAGCAGTGCACCGCCTCTTGGCCCTCATTTTTTCATCTGTACGATACATAACAAAATGCCTTCTGCAATAGCTACGAAGCAATGGTCAGGGTGGAGGGCTTGGAGTCTCCGTGAATGGCAATGGCTTCCCGTCACCTCTTTCATCAAACTGGCTTAACCGGCACAAACAAGTCTGAGAATTAAGGCTACCAAATAGGAACTGCGTCCTACAACAGAGGAGGCAAACAGTTTAAATAAGATGCTTAAAGGCTTTCTTCCCCCCCCCCCCATACATTTGAACTTTTTCACCGCCCCAGACTCCCATCTCCAGCCAGCAGCCCAAACTCAAGGCCACCTTGGTCCTTTGGCAGTGGGTAGGGACACTATACGACATGGAGACCCAGGTCACAGGGGAGAGTCCAAGACAAAGGAACATTAATTCACAAGGGGCTCCTCCTCCTCTCCTTGTCTCCCTTCGCCCTTCCCCTACGTGCTTATTTAGACCCTAAACCGTGGGGTGGGGTCTCGTCCTGCTGCACGGTGACTGTCACAAGGGTCCTCTTGGTCGTGTGCTGCTGGGAACAACTGAGAGCTCTCCCCTTACTTTGCTGAGGTAGGTATGTATGAGCAGGCTCCTGGGAACATAGAGGGCACACAGGAGAGGGGGCAGAGAGCTGGAGACAAGCCTCTCTGGGAGGGCAATACTTAGCCCCAGAGCACTGAACTCCATGGGGAAGAGGGACCTAGTTGCAGCCACTCAGTCTGGGACGTTTCCTGCTTCTTTCTGTGATCAATGAGAGGAAGCTAAGAAGCAGAAGTGTCTTCTTCCCGTCTCAGAAGAAATGTGGGTGGTTGGTACATTGGAAACACAACTGAACCCACATGGCGAAGGTTCTGGGTTTGCATCCTAGGACCTCGCTGAGCATGTCTGATATGTCTGATGTACATGTTTCCATGGCGTGGGGGCCCTAACAGGCATCTCTCTCTCTCTCTCTCTCTCTTTCTCTCTCTTACAAAATAGGTGCAAAGAAAAGAAAAAAATGTGGATGGGAGTTGAATACCACCAGATCTCCAAAAGCATGACTTTTTGTGGCCAGTGCACTCTACTTCACACAGACCCTTCCTGCCCAAGGTGGGGCCCAGCACGGTACAGTGGGGTGGGATTTCCCTTCAGGGGAACCCAAAGCTATAGCTTGCTTTGCAGCTCTAACTTCAGGCCAAATGAGGAAAGCTGAGAAAGGACAGGAAGGAACAGGAACTCCCTTGGCCATCCCAGGGCTTGTTCGGCTTGTATGTAAATGAGTTCCAGGAATTTGCCTCCTCCTCATCAGCCAGCAGCTTCCCCTTCTAAGATCCAAGTGCCTGGTCCTGCTGTTCCATAGCAGGTCACAGCTAGAATCACTGGGTCTCCTGCCTGGTAACTCCTGAACTCCAGGCAGGGAAAGCTTCCTCCTCTGTATTTACTGAGAAAGAGTTTAGGGAACTAGGCAGTGACCCTGACCTTAACATGTTTTTTTATTTCTTTTTTTTTTAGAGGTTTTTACTATAGGGTGCATGTGCTCACCAGAAAGACAGAGAGAGACAGAGAGACAGAAAGCAAGAAATCACCACCATCACCACCCCACCACCACCCCCGGGGAATGGCCACAACGTGATCACTTCTCCTCCATTCTCTTCTTGGGATCTTAGGCACGCACGCACATGTGCACACACACTCGGCGTGAGTTTAAGCCACTGGGTCCGGGACTCGAACCACAGTCAACTACATGGGAGTCTAGCGACATAGCCATTACACCAACTGCTGGTCCCACCTTAACATGTTTTTAAATGAGCTGGGGGAAACAAAATTCACACCAGAGACTAGGGTGAGCTTTGAGAGAGACTGCATAATTAATGCCAGCCATGTGGTGATTGCCACTGCTGATCAGAAGAGAGGAAAGCCAGGATATCTGGAAGATTCTGCAGAAGATTATAAATTCACTAATGAGGTCAATGAAGCCAACCTGAGAAAGGGATGTGGAACACAAGTAAAAAAACATCTTGCACAAGCAGGGCGGGGCCAGAGTAGGCAGAGTGTCAAAACAATGGGAAAAGTTTAGAATTCCCCATGAGGACATTATCCATTAGGAAAGACAGGGTCGTTGAAGGTCTCATGTGCTGGGCTGATGCTGATGAAAGAGCAGCTGCACAGCCCACTCAGCTCACATCACACTCGAGGCCAAAAGCACGGCACGCACTCCATTCATCCCAGGACTAAGTCCCAGACCCCAACGAGTGCGCAGCCACAGAGGATGTTCTTGAGTGGCTCAGGTCTCTGGGGAAGCTTCTCAACCTGGAAACTCTATTTCTGGCAGCCAAAGAAGGCTGCCAGGATATGGGAAGCTCTGCATGTGAGAATAATGTCAGCCGCCTCTGGAGGGGAGGTTGGAAGCACAGTCACACTGCAAATCCACAGATGGCGAGCACAGACGGCACCATTTTGGCACCGTCCACTTTTGTTCTTTTATTTTGCATTTCCAGGTTCCAGCCGCAGCGATCTGGGAAACATTTTGTGGCAGAGAGCTGGGCTGGGGGCACCAAGAGGGACAATAAGGTCTGCTGTTAGTAAGCTACCGTTAGTGGACAGAACCTACCCCTCCAACAGCGGCCTCGTCTAACCAATATAAATGTCACCAAGACACTTACAGCGAATCCCTTGCCCTTCACTGCAGGCTCCATCCGGGATTTTTTTTTTTTTTAATTTGGGATTTCTTTTAAGTTTTCCTTCTTTCTTCCTTCCATAAGCCAGAGAGAGAATCCACAATAGGATCTTGACACTGCGACTCACTCCCAGCCTCAGCCATTTGTGGATCAGGGACACCCACATGCCCAGTCAACTCAGGGAAATCTCTGGACAAGAACCTAGAAACTTCCTATGGGCCAGCCTTACAGCGTGTCATGTTTTGCCACAGTTGATTCCACCATCCCATCTCATTTATTTATTTTACTTATTTAATCACCAGGAAGAAAGGGAAAGCACCTCCCAACAAGGCATGGTCATCCCACAATGTATCTCCATCCCCTTCCCACATAGTCCTCTCTTCAGAGGGTGGAGGGTGGTGGGGGGAGAGTAATTACTGCTTGGAAAAGAACCAGCAAATGACCTACATTTGCTACTGTAAAAAATATTCTTTTTCTCTTCTGTCCCAATGTCATCTCTCTCTCTTTTTTTTTTTTTTTTTTTTTTGGAGAGGTTTTTTGCTATAGGGTGCATGCACTCGCCTGAAAGACAGAGAGAGACAAAGAGACAGAAAGCGAGAAATCACCCCCCAGGGGAGATGGTCACTCTGCAATCCCTTCTCCTCCATTCTCCTCTCAGGATCTTGGGCATGTACGCACATGCGCCCGACGTGAGTTTAAGCCACCGGGTCCAGGACGTGAACCGCGGTCGACTACGTGGGAGTCCAGTGACATAGCCATTACGCTAACTGCTGGTTCCCCAATGTCATCTCTGTCAGAACTTACTGATTTCTCCTTTTGGTAAGTAACTGTGGTACACTTCTCTGCTCCTTGACATACGTTATGTGCTGACCATGTACCCCAGTCACTTCCACCCAGCACCCACACCCACACCCCCACCCACACCATCTCAACCGACTCTGCAAGTCATCAAACACTATGCTAGTTCTTCAGAGCTCCTCTGGAAAGGAACCCACCTACCCAGCAAGAAGCATCTCAGCCCTGCCCTGGTTTTGTCTAACACTCTCATCTCAGCCAAACCCCAAGCCTCTTCATCTCCTCATACTGAAGTACACAGAGCCACAGTTCACTAATTAAGCAATTTGGCTGAGTGTCAGGAAGTTAAGAAGAGCTGCAGGAAGGCAGGAAGTCCCCCTGGTATGGTGGGAAGCAGTGCTGGCCAGGATGGCATCTGACAAGGCCTGCAGCAACTCTGTCTGGCCACGGCTGCAGGACCATTTGGTGAAAGCTGGAGGCTGGGCCTGCTGCGAGACTGATGATCTGGAGGAGGCCTGCTCTAGCATCTTGCAATCTGAGCCCAGTCAGTGCTGAGCTCGGTTCTTAGAAAAGATCACTGGCACTTACTGAGGCAAAGGCTAGGCTGCGAGAAGTTCCCAACACTAGCTATGCGATATGCCCTATGTTCGTGGGGATTTAAACAACCACCCCAGGTCTTGGCTTCCTACCTTTGACTGAGAAGTCCCAGCAGCTAATTCTATTCCCACAAGCCATCAAAGGTACGAAGGTGCGATCCTTGGCACAACAGGGCTGGCTGCCCCTGTATATTCTGGCTCCCTCTGATACAGTCATGAGCTGTATGGATTGCTCCCCTGGTCTTTCTAGTCTTTCACAAAAACATGGTGTTGTGCTATGTACCACACTATTCTGGAGTAATTTGGCTCAACATCACAGAGCGTTGGCAGTATTTAACAGCCTTGTAAAAATATGTTGGCAAGAGTTGTTAGCCATGTGATGTATTTTTTTTAAACCACTGTGTTTGGGCAACAGTTAAGTTTGTGTATCACTTATTTAAAATTCATGCTATTAATTAATAAATGCCTACTTTACTCCCGTCTGTCATCTCTCTCCAGACAAAGAGTTTCTTTTATTCTAAAACAAAAATCTCAAAGCAGCAGAATGAATGAGTTGGCTGTGAGCTTGGACAAGCTAACAGTTCCCTGCATCCTCCCTCCAACACCTTCCTCCATCGTCCTGGTTTCTGTGCTCCTCCCATGCCTGGGATATTCAGCCTTCCCACACACGACCCCAGTATTTCCAATCCTCTAAGGATTTCTTTCCTCTGGGCCAGCCAGCCTCTCAGGAAACTGTAACTCATAAAATTTATAAAGATAGAAGGGGACCATATTGGACCCTCTTGACCCTCCAAGTCATGTGGCCATCTTGACCACCATCCTATGCCATCGGCTATGTCTCACCCTGCAGGGCCCAGGTGCAAGTACAAACACCAGCAGGAGAGATTGCATAGGTGCCTCCCTGGGGTGGAGCTGTTAACTACAGCCAGTTTGGGGTCTTTAGTCCCATGGCAATTTCTATTCAGTTCAGCTTATAATCTATAGCTACTTGGGTCTTAATTGGGAAAGGACTACCACTGGACAAGCAGTAGAGATGCTGTCCCTCCTTCTATGGAGGTTGGCATTGCTTAGATAACTTATTGGGCTAGAGTTCACCCATCCCCCTCTAATGGGCTTTTTTGGCAGCAAGGAGAAAGGATGATCTACTGCCCCACCCTGTGTTTATAGAATCAGCATGTCCTCAAGTTTGTATTAGAGTCCAGAGCACTCTTCAGAGGGCTACAAGGGTCATAAACTTAGGTGGTTGGCAAGGTCAATAGGTGTTCAGGATGACTGAAAGCTATCATAAAAACGCACTTAGCCTTTATCCTTTCCACCTCCAGAGCACACGCTTGCATACACCCCATTAATCTCAGCCTTTTCAAAACCCTTTTTTGGCTATCATGGGAATTTCCGGAGTACCCAAACTTCTGGTGGCTGGGGAAGAGGCTGGGAGTGGATTACAAAACTTGCTGAGATAAAGATACAATTCAGAAGGTGGTCGGAGGCTAGAGTACCAGAAGTTATTGGGTCATTATCTTAAAACAAAACAAAAGGACAATTAGCAAACTGAAAGCTAGTAACCATGTTTACCTTTACCCAAGGTCACTAATAAAAGGCAAAAAATGCCAATGTTTACTGAACAACTTGGGAGAAAAAGGAGTTTTAGAAATCTATTCTAAGCACACAATCAAAAATGCACACAAAAATATATATTTGAAGTTTTATTCAATATTGTTTATAATAATGAAAACTTAAGACAACTCACATTTATAAATATTGTGATAAGAGGAATAACTAAAATTAAGACATATTGATAAGTCAAAATATTGCATAGTCATTTAAGAGGATATAAAGCCAAAAAGATAAATGACATAGAAAAGAGTCATAATTAAGTAAAAAACAGGATAAAGGGCCAGCCAGCGGCATGGTAGTCATGGCGGCTGGATTGCACATGGCCAACCGCACAGTTCAAGTCCCAGACCTGGTAGCTTGGAAAACACAACCAAGCATGTACTTGTGAGTGCCCAAAATTCTGAGGCTGAGGAAAATGGAAAAGCAGGGATTGAGGGCGCTTTCTCACTCTCTCTCCCTCACTATCTCTCTCCAGTGAGTGCACACACCACATAGCAAAAAAAAAAAAAAAAAAAAAAAAAAAAAGTTTTTTAATAGATTTTTGCTCTAGGGTGCATGTTCTCCACAGGAAAGACAGGGAGACAGAGAAACAGAAAGCAAGAAATCACCCTCCCCCCCCCCCCCGGGGGGGATGGCCACACTGCAATCCCTTCTCCTTCATTCTCCTCTTGGGATCTTGGGCATGCACACATAGGTGCTCAGCATGAGTTTAAGCCACTGGGTCTGGAACTCAAACCACAGCTGACTACATGGGAGTCCAACAATGTAACCGTTACACCATCTACTGGTCCAAGATTTCTCACTCTCTCTCTCTCTTCCTCTTTCTCTCTCACTGTCTCTCCAGTGAGTGGACACACCCAATAGCAAACTTTCTTTTAAAAAAAGAAAAAAGGTAAAAAATTGTATGTGTAATATAAGTGAGACAATATTTGTTAAAGACTTTATTTAATTTCATTTACTGATTATTTTTTAATTTGCTGTAGGGCACATACACTCACCAGAGAGAGCAAAAAAAGTGAGAAAGCAAGCTTCCAGGTCTAGGACCCAAAACCATGGTCAGACATGTGGAAGCCCAGGCCCTCAACCACCACAATACCTGCTGGTCCCAACTGGGACAATATTAACAGTTTTTTATTTGATGTGGGAAGATACTATATCATTTTGATTTTCTTCTTTGTTTCTCAGATTTTTTGCAACATGTATTACTTGCAAATCAGAAAAAAACTAAAAGTACTAGAAATTTTAAGTAAGATAGTCCCTTTACATAAGACACACTATTTTCTCAAGATACTAAACTTCCCTATTGTATGGAAATATGATTTGATTCCCAGGTATAATTCATCAATTAAACAAATGCTTATTATACGTCTAAAATTTACCAGGTAACTTACTAATTCACATAATGAATATTTATTGGAGATTGGGCAGGAGGTGCAGGAAATAACAAAATAGATTCCCTGCCCTTTTGGAACTAAGACTCTACTAGGAATTGGTGATACTAAAATAAAAGACAAAATTCTGCCTCAAGCTGTTCCACAATCCAGACCAACAGACAAGTTAATAAGACAGTGTGATGCCTAGCATAGAGCTGACAATCTGCTAAGGGTACATCGGGGGATAGTTTGAGGAGATCTGCAAGGCAAGGAGGGAAAGGAGAATAACAAGGGCTATTGGTCCCGAGTCTAGTCCTCAGTCGGAGTGCAGGTAAACTCCTCATGGTCTTTCTTTGGACTTACATTAGCTTCCTATTTCATTATCCTCACTACGCAAGGGGTTTCAACTGTTTTCAAAATAGGAAGCTTTGACCAAGCCATTGTAGCATGCACTAGTTAATTCTGCTACTCAGGAAGCTGAAGCCACATGAGAGGCCTAGGTTCTATTCCCAGGTTACCCTAAAAGCCCAGCATGGTTGTGTGTGCCTATAGTCCCAGCTCCTCTGGAGGCTGAGGCGGAAGGATCACAACATAGAAAGATCTTATCTAAAACAAAACAAAGCCAAACTAGCCAACTTTAAAGTCCATTTTCTGGGCCAGCTGGTGGCATGGTGGTTGAGGTGCGTAGATCCAACATGGCCAACTATGTGGTTTGAGTTCTGTACCTGACAGCTTCAGAAACACACCAAGTGCATGCGTGTGTGTGTCCAAAATCCCAAGAAGAGAATGGAGGAGAAAGGATTGCAGCGTGGCCATCTCTCCTGGGGGATGCTTTGTCTTTACCCTCGCCCTGGGTCGCTGTGCACACACCCTGTAGCAAAAGAAGAAAAAACAAAGAAATTCTAATTTTCAACTGAAAATAAAAAAGATGTAAGTTCTCCATGTTCACACACCCTAATACTGAGCAGAGGAGTCCACCATCTTTATCTGAACACTGAGGAAACCTTTGTTTACTAACAGCAACAAGGAAACCTAGAGCCACCTCTTAAATGGCTTTTAAAGGTCCTACATAACACATAGATAAAATCCTACCCTTGTGTAGCACTTTACATAGGAGAATCTTATACAGGTAAGATCTCGGGGAACCTAAATTGGATTCCGAATCTGGTTTCATGTCTGTTTGTCCACGACCATGTCTGCATAAACCAATGTCTACAGGACATTGCTCATGTTTTGTGGTTGCTGTTATTGTTACTGTTATGTTCTGACTGAAAGAATAGCGATGCAGGGAAATGGAGAAGAGCAGTACATGAAGGATGAGAATGTAAGATTCACAAGTGAGAGCTAGAAACTGGTCAGTGACATGTCGCCTAACTGTACCCACATGATGGTGGAGCTAAGGACATTTGCGTTCTACATGCCATCTGTCTGAAGACTTACTCATCTCTCTAATCATGAAATCCATACCACTAACCCTTGATGTTTGAACTTTCACACATCTCGACCAAGTCCGAACTTATTTTTCCAAACTTAGACTTTCTAGGCTTTCTACTATTATGTGTCATTTCCTTGTCTTAATTCCTTCATTTTATTTTACCATCCTTTTTTTGCATAGTATCTGTGGTCAGCAGATTAGAATCCTTTTTGGTGGGAAACTGAGTATTAATAAATACATGAAAATGTGATTCCCAATATTAAACCAAACTAAATTAACCTGAGACAGCCTTTCTACTCAGATACCTGAGTTCTTGCAGTTCTTACAAACTGCAGACTTAGGAGTCTGCTTCTGTAACGGCTGAGTCACAGCCAATCACAGTGGCTGTGCATTATGCAGTGGCTGATGGCCCACCGTTCAAACTGTGTTCAAGTATGCAAACACCAAGCGAGAACAGCCTAGCTGATTCTCTGCCACTCTTGCGTTTTCTGTACATCACTTTCCTTTTGCTGTCCATACGTGTTATTCAATCACGTGGCAACCTGGACCACCTCAGGACTGGTTCTGGGGGGCTGCCTGATTCAAATTGTTCTTTGCTTAATCACACTCTGTTAAATTTACTTTGCCTTCAAATCTTCCTTTAATACCAATAATAACTCCATGAAAGAGTTAGCCTCTGCTGTGTCTTAGTTTTCCAGAGGAGAAACTAAGATGTGTCAAAGTGTATTACCTTCACTACTTGTATATTAAGAAGAGAAAGATGCTGGGGATGGCAGATGGTGTTGTGTTTAAGGGCGCGGGATTCCCTCATGTCTGACCATGGTTCGAGTCCTGAATCTGGTTTTCTCACTGGTTCTCCCCCACACACACACACACACACACACTCTGTTCCATTCTGGTCAAATAAAACAAACAAATTAATTAATTTAATTTAATAATTCTTTTAAAAAAGATAAAAAGAAGAGGGTGATGCTTACGGAAAGGAAATGGATCGCCTAACATCATGGAGGAGATCTTTGCCTCCTTCCTATGCCAATAAACCCAGTTCTGTCAACTGATATCATGTTCTTCTTGCTAAAACCTTACCTGTCTAGCTAAGTGATGAAAAAATGATGGAAAAAGAACTGTCAGGTGATGTAGAGAGCAGCATTTGGTCTCCTAGGAAAAAAACAGGGCACAGAGAGGAGGACCAGCTGCTGGAAGAAAAGCGAAAGGGGTGGGTGAGAGCTGAGTAGTTTCGAATGAAAAATTAAATTAATTTTAAAATCTAATTTAAAGCAAAATAGAGCAGCAGATGTGAAGGGAGTTGAAACTCCTCCTTGGATTGTATCCCCTAAACTTTCCTGTTCTTTCACTCAGCCTGAACATCATCCTATTTATACCAAATAGCAAAACTGGATTAATTAAGAAATAAAATACTCCAGACAGTTCATTTCCAGGGATTGTTTGTACACAGCATGTATGAGAGAAGAGAAACGCGTGCAGTTTTAATTTCTCTGGCAAAAAAGACCACCAATGCTTCCTACCTCAAACATTAAAAGCATATTTCCTTTTAAGCTGTCCTAATAATCTTTAGGTCTGAGAATCAAACATTAGTAAAATGTGTATTTATTTCTGTAACTCACTTATCCTTCCAAGTACTTATCACTGAACGCTTTCTACGAGGTAGGAGCTATGCTAGTGTGTCTGAGGTATGGGTAATTTTAGGGATTCTGCTGGCATAGAAATAGTTTATTTGCCAGGATCCAGACTCCAGTCACAGGCCAGATTGGTTCTGCAGGCCTTCTGCATAGTTGTCATGAGCAAGACAGTTCATATCAAGAAATGAGAGAATAAAACTGCTTGCTTTGTGCTGTCACAGAACAAGTGTAAAAAAGCAGCCCCGGAGGAGCCTTGCTATGAATTTTGTGCTTTTCGGGAAGTGAACCTCCACTCCCTGGAGAAGTGTGAGTAGCAAATCAGGATGCCGCTGCCCCCCTTCAGTACCATTGGTTTGTCCTGTGCAAGCCACGGGTCTGACACCTGCCAGAACACCTTGCAATTTAATCACGGATGTTGTCTGGTTCCACCCTCCCCTTGTATAAAACCATTCTTTATACACTAGGCTTTCTGTTTAGTGACCTCTGTGCAAGGCGTTTAACTTTAAAATAAAAAAATCTAAGTAGCAGCCTGATTAAAGAATACTTTCACGTATTTCTTTCTGCACCTGCGTAATCATCACGATGAGAAGCAAGTTCTAGTAACCCTGTGGGAGAAACCAGCTGGGAATACCGTGCAAAGGAACTCATGTCAGAAAAGTGAGATTTTAGCCAACACTGGTGGCAATAATAGATAACACCGACTGAGTGCTTACTAGGTACCATGCACTAGGGCACGAGCACCCATCCTGTCCCAGTGTGTTAGAGCTGGGGAGAAAAGTACTACCAACTGGGTGTTAAACCACAGGGGTTATCGTCTCACAGTTCTGATGGCTAGAAGTCCAAGATCGAGGTGCTGGTGGGCTTGATTCTTTCTGAAGCTGTGAGGGAACAGCTATCTCAATGCCTCTCTCCTACCCTCTGGCAGTTTGTCAGCCATCCTTTGCATTTCCTGGCTTGTGGATGTGTCACCCTGATCTTGGCCTCCACCTACATACAGTATTCTTCCTGTTTGCCTGTCTCTCTGTGTCCAAATTTCCCCTTTTCATAAGGACATAGTTGTACTGGGTGAAAGCCTACTCTCATGACCTTATCTTAACTTGATCATATGCAAAGACCCCACTTCCAAATCATTTTCACAGGTACTGGGGTGTTAGGAAATCAACACTTTTAGAGAGACACAGTTCAATTCCTAAGACACACATCATCGCAGTCCACGTTCATACCAGCATGATGAGGCAGGGGTATGATGATTGACATTACAAACTGGGAAGCTGAGGTGTGGAAAACTTCACCTACTTTTTCTGAATTCATCTACCACACAATGGCAGGACCAGCGTTTGAATGTGATTCGAAAGCTCATGTCCTCTATCACCACATGGGATTTCCAAAGGAGCATGAGGAATTTTCCTGACCTTCCTCTTGCTTGGCCATAGGTTCTGCTCTGTGGTCCTCTACTCACAGGAATACTAGCTACCCGTGATTGAGCAGCTGCCATGCCTACCTCATCTAGTCCCCAAATCCGGGCGCAGGTGGCGGTGCAGTGATATTGCAACTGACCCCCATGGGAATGGCCCTAGGTTTGTGTCTCAGGACCACCCTGAATACGCCAGGCACACACGTGTGTGTCCATGACCAGGGCCAGCTGAGACAAGGGAGGGATCGCAGTGTGAATGCCCTGTTAGGAGTGTCTATCTCTGTGTCTCTGTCTCTCTGTTTACCTCTCTCTCATTGAAGAAATAAATAAAATTTCAAAAATTAATCCCCCGAACAATGTTAGAAGTCAAAAACTGTACTCTTCATCCCAGTTCACAGGGAAGAAAACTGAAGGTAGAAGAAGTGGAGAACATCAGGCCAAGGTCAAAACCAAGTCAAGGTGGAGCCAGGATTCAGGTTGCCCCCTGCTGCCTCTCTCCAAGACTGGATCCTGAGGATGCATTTTCTCCACTGTGCTACACTGACTTTCCCATAGAATTCGAAGGACGTCAGACTATCATTCAGTCACACTAAAAAAAAAAATAAGATGTGCAAGTAAATCTCACCCTGCTCTGTTTTTAAAGCATGCACAAGACAAACGTCCATTCCAAAGAATTTGAATCAGCCAAGGGAAGGTGTAGGAAAATATCGAATGTTTGTATGATTACCTGGGCAACCTTGCCTGTGCTATGTAAACGTGTAATGGCTAGTCAACTATGGCAGCCGAGGGATTTTTCTAGATATGGGCAATTTTCACTTGTGCCTGCGATTTGCCCAGCTCTGTACATGAAGAACAAAAAGGTTTCTGTTTATTTAACATAATAATGGGCCAAAACAAAAGCAGAAATCATTTCACTTCACTCCTGCTTAGGTAAGACATTTTAATCTTTCTTAAGATTAAAATAGCAACTGGCAGACTATTTAGAACCAAAATGTGCATGTGTTGAGTGCAAAAAGACCTCATTGGGCCAGGGGCCATGTGCTCAAGGGATAGTTAATGTCTGGCAAGTGTCAAACACAAATGCGCATTGATTAGGAAGAATCTTTGGAAAAATAAAATTTTCTGGGGGCTGTTGACCATTACCGGCGCTTAGTTTTCTGACATTCATGAAAAGAGAAAAATACAGAGCCTGACTCCCTGGGGCTTTGTAGTTTGGCAACTCTCTGAGTGCATCAGTAGCTTTATAGTGCCATCATGTGGTCACTGCTCAATGTGTTCAAAAAATTCTAGAGCCAAGCTTGACCAGGTTATTCTGATTCAGCCACCATCAGGTTGTGCGGCTAGTCACACATCTGATTTAGGCAGCAGCAGCACATGTGCTGGGGAAGGAGGTTAACACAGTAAGGGCTAAGATGCTCCCTCGAGGCAAAGCAAGGGTGGGACTGGGAGAATCCAGGCAGCTGGACCTGGCTATGTAGATAGGCAGCTGGCAGAGAGGACACTTATCCAGTGTGGATTAGGAGGCTTGAGTTTATAAGCAAGACATCCATTCTCGGGAAGGAAAAATTGACAAGAGTAAGCTGACACACCTGTTGGCCATACACAGGAGAAACTGGGGTCTGGAGCTCACCATCAGGCAGGCTATCAGTGGGGCGTGGGTAGGAGAATATGCAGGTCACAATTTCTGTGGAAATACATGAAGACTAACCAAATCAGGAAAGCAAAAGCTATTTACTCTGAGTGGACTGCCATTTGCATTTTGGCAGAAACTCCAGTGCAGGCAGAGGGTAGGAAAGCTTTATAGTGGGAAAGAAGGAAGGCAGCAGGTGTGGCCTGATTGGAGGCTGGTAGCCTGGGAAAGCTGCAGGAGGACTAACGACAAGCAGGACATCCCCCGTGGTGGGTTAGGGGAGCATACTTGGTTTTCTCTAGTTGGTCTTCATTTGGAACCAAGGGCAAAATTTAGGGAAGCTGTCAGTATTAATCAAACCCTGGCCATTTGGGGCTGATTGTTATAGATGGTATTATGTAGCTTCCTGGATTGCTGTTAGAGATACGTATCTGGTTTACAGTAAGTCTCATAGCATGCTGACCTCCTGAGTTGTTTATCACAGATAAGAAGGTTGGTTTCTTGGGAAAACTCCCTGCTGCAGACTGGAAGTTCAAGTTCTATTTTTATATATGGCTGGGTCCATTCCTACGATCCTACGGAACTGAGGGGCTCTGACTCAAGTATCAGCCTAGGAGTGAGTGGTTGGTATCAGGAAGCCTCATCTTGGGTCAGACAAGCAATGAGAAGTTGGACTTGAAAAAAACCCTACTCAACCCTGTCCCCATAGAATTGAGTCTCCTAGGGGAAAGGACTAGTTAGAAGCTCATTAATCAATTCTGGAGTGTATCGTGGCTCAGACTCACAGCTAAGATGAACCCATGCTAACCCCCTCCTGGCCCCTAACACATGTCTGTACAGCTTGATTATTTGTTGCCTTCATCAAAATTGGATAAGGAACGGGACCAGCAGTTAGCGTAATGGCTATGTCGCTGAGCTCCCATGTAGTTGACCGCGTGTTGGAGTCCCGGACCTGGTGGCTTGAACTCACGCCGGGCGCATGTGCGTGCGTGCTCAAGATCCTGAGAGGAGAATGGAGGAGAAGGGATTGCGGCATGGCCATCCCCCCTGGGGGGTGATTTCTCGCTTTCTGTCTCTCTGTCTCTCTGTGTCTTTCTGGTGATCGCACGTGCCCTACAGCAAAAAGCTCTCAAAAAAAAAAAAAAAAAAAAAAAATATATATATATATATATATATATATATATATATATATATATAAATAATTGGATAAGGAACTAGGAAGAGACTTGAGCTTCAGGAGAAGATAGAGGAAGGGTTTTTGATATTAGTAATAGTGGTGTTGGGATGGCACACTTTGCAGGCAGCTGGAGGAGACATGAAGCAGACCCTGTCACTGTCCTCTGGTGACTTGCTGCCCTTAAACTGGGATTTAGGACCTCAGCCTTACCCTGCTGAGAAACTGTACTTGATTTTCTAGAAATGCAGTGGCCATGGTTTGGAAAGGCCAGGGGTACTGCAAATGCAAGGGATACAAGCCCTCATTGCAGGTTCCTCTATGTGATTCAAGTAGAGCTGAAAGAGCTCCAATCTGTGCATCAGGGGAGCTGGGGACCTCTCCTCTTGGTGACTTTAACTCTACTGCTACATTTTTCTGCATCCCTCAACTGGGGATAGTTGCACATGGACCAGTACAACTCCCATGATTACTGACATCATTCCCTTATTTGCCAACTCCATATGAACCAACTGGTGGCCCAGAAGCCCAACTTGTAGCAACACTGACTGTATTATAAACAGTCTCTGGAATGGGCAAAATATAGGTGAGTTAATCAGGATAGGCATTTGGGTACAGATTAATATATTTAATTCTTGCAATTTCTAGGACAGTGGCCTATGTGGCCACCTAAGGCTAATGGTAGAGCATACCCCAAATTTCAGTCATAATTCTGCCCATATTTAAACTCACCCTGCCTAGTTACTTAATAAATTTTAAAACCTGTTTACTTATTTTTATTACATTTATGTTGGCAGAGAAACAACATCAACATTGAAAAATGAAAACTGATATCACCTGAAAATAAATAGAAGGTAATTTTATATACAGTAAATACATAACTAATCAAATAAAACTCTTCATCCATAAACTATACCCACATCATCCCCTATTCAATCAGTGGTAATATTTGGGGAAATATTCATGCAGTAATTAAGATGTATTAGTCTGTGTGTCAGATTGACTGGGTTCAACTTATAGCTATGAAATTGTGAGCAAATATTTGACTTCTCTAAGTTTGAGTTGCTCACATGTAAAATAAAGTGTTGCTTCATGAAGCCAATGTATGCATTCAGTGAGATGATACAGCCAAGATTTAGCACTGGGGCCAGATGGTGGTGTAGCAATAATGCAAGCTCTGTGAGGCTGACCCACATGGAAAGGTTCTGGGTTCACGTCTAAAGACCTCCCTGAGCATTTCAGGAATGCTCACTCATGGTCTGAGTGTGGCTAAAATCAAGCATGGATCCCAACATAGGGACCTTGTTGGGGTGTCTGTCTCTCTGTCTCTCTTTTTGTCTTTCTCTCTATCTCTTTCACACATGAAAGAAATAAACTTAAAAAAATCTAACTCAATGACTGACATACGATAAATAATAACTATTGGTTGTTGGTATCATTATTATTATTATTACCCTTTTGGACTGTTACCAGAGCATAGTTCCTCGTAATAGTTGGTCCTCAAAACATTCATGCCTTATCTATAGACAGAAAAAAATGGTTGAAATCTACAGAAAGTGGATGTCTTAAAAGATTTGCAGACTACTAAACATGAAAAGCCAAGTCAATGGGGCTGTTGGGCTTTTCATGTTAGAAACTCCAGTCAGCAAGGCACTGAACTGAAGTATATCAATCAACTTTTTGATTTTTATTTTTGATATTTCTTCCCCTTTCCCAGCCATTAGTTCTCTGTGGATTTGTGATGCACTCACAGCATCAGTCAGAGTCCCAGCAGGAATCAGATGGTACCCAAAGGAGTGACTGAAGCACTTAAGTCTGGAGCTATTTACAGAGGTGTGGGCAAGAATTACAGAAACCTGCAAAGCTAATGAACCCCTAGGGCCTGCAACAGCAGGAAGCTCTTACACCCCCACAGCCTAAAAGGCGATGGGAGGAAGCTGTTGCTGGAACCCTGGGACAGCAGTAGCCATGAGAAGCCTCCTGCCTTCCCACACAGGAGTGGGAGCAGAGAATACCTGTCATGAATGGATTTCCCTCCAGCTTGCCTCTCTCTAGACTGAGACCCCCAACAACTGAAGCCGGGAGGAAGCTGTACGGCAAAGGGAGCACCTCTGTGTAGATGTGGCATGGATCTATAGGGCCAGGTAGACAAAACCCAACACACTCATATGACATTTTATCATAGATCTGTGATGCCCTTTGCATCTCCTAAACTCTCAGTAGAACGAGTTGTAAATATCCAATAAATCAAGCAGTAAATGTGTGTGCCACCAACACAAAGACTAGCAGGGATGCAAATAAAATAGGTACCACCCAAGCAGAGCAGTGAAAGCGTGCCCCCTGTAGGCAAAGGGGTACTTCTTGGGAGCTGGCAGTAGGTCAGCCCACTACTAGGCTCCTCCCATCCAGGACGGACAGAACTGAAATCCGTTTTGTAGTCACATGGGCAGAGCTCTCCTTCCAAGCAGCATGACTTCGGGGACAGACCCACATGACTTCCAGCTTCACCACTAGCTAGCAAATAGCAAACGTAGGAACCATGCAATTAAAATTGCTCACCTACTCACAGTGAGAAGGTATGTTTCCCAAGTCATCTGAAAGAAGAACGTAGCACTGTGCGTTTTGGGACAGATGCTAAACACCTGAGCCAAGCTGCCTCTAGCAGCCATTTGGGATAACTGTGGTAAAGTATGTGCATGTGCTGGCATGAAGGCAGAGCCAGCACCTGCCAGTGCTGTGGGCTGCAGGGGCCCACTGGAGCGAGGGAAGGAGGCCCTTTTCTTTGGATGCTTGCATAGGATGAAAATCCCAGGTAGGCAGAAACAATTCTTTCTTGAGTGAGGAAACCAGCCTATCTGACTGCCTTCTCTTAGGTCAAGCTAACAATCCTACTGTCAGAGCAAGGCCCCCTCAGGCTCTCCCTTTTATAACAACAATAATTCATTTAGGTGTTTCTGTGTGTCTTCCTTCTTGGACTCCTGTAGAGGCAAGGTGGGGACCTCTCCGGCTATGGCTGTCCCAGGGTTACAGCTTCCTTCTCTTGTCCCTTAGCCTATAGAGGTGGCACTGCTTCCTGCTGAGAGTCCTGGGTGCTTCAGGATCTTTTACTTGCTTCTTTCTTTTTTCTTTTCTTTATATTTAAATAAGTCTTTATTTTAAAGTTAGCTTCATTTTAAATTTTATTTTATTTTCTATTTTTTATTTTGTAATCTCTTACGTTTATTTGTTGTACATCTTTGTGGAGCACAATGTGGTTTAATTACTAACCAGCACATTTACATTATAGATCTGTGAGGCCCCTTTGCACCTCTTAAACTGTTAGAATGAGTTGTAAATCTCAAATGAATCAGACTGGCTGTGCATGTCAGCAGAGGGTGGGAGACCCATGAGAGTGAGCAAAGGACAGAGAGATGTACTTTTGGCAAAGTCTTGTCACATCATGATACTCCTGCCCAATCCTCCCAGCTGCCAGACCACAGCCTGTACCACTATGCTAAGCCCTTTTAGGTTGGACCAGAACCAAACCGCCCATCCAGCCCTAACCATCATACTGTGGTGCCCATCCACTTGTGCCACTGTGGCTGGACCTGTCTTTTATAAATATTATACTGTATTATTTATTTCTTCTATGGGGGGGAAAGAGAGCCAGACACACCCAACAGGATTCTCATGCCATAATCCACCCCCAAAGTCAGCCACACAAGCTAGAGCTGGCATGCTTGGGGAGGTCCAGGGATACGAACGCAGGACCTTCCCCCTGTGGTTTCAGTCATAGTACCATTGCATCACCACTTGGCCCTCTTTTTTTCCTTTAAATTGCACTAAGACTCTCATAAAACATTTATCATATTAATCATTGTTAAGTGCATAGCTCAGTAGTATCAAGTATAATACATTCACATTGCTGTAAAACCAACCTCTAGAACTCCTTTCATCTTGCAAAGCTGAAAAATTCTACCCTGTTATCTGATTCCCCATTCTCAGATTTGTCTGCTCAAGAAACCGCTCACAGTAGTAGGATCATATAGTTTTGTCTCTTTTTAACTGGCTCATTATACTTGGCGTAATGTCCTAAAAGTTCACTGAAGTTGCAGTATGTATCAGAATTTTGTTCCTTTTCGGGGCTGAATAATTTCTTTTGTTTATGTAGACCCATTTTGTTTACCCATTCATCCATTATGATACTTACACTGTGTCTACCTCTTGGCTATCCTGAATGCTACTGTGAATATCGCTATACGAATGTCTCCTCAAGTCCCTGCTTTCAATTCTTTTGGGGTATGTACCAAAAAGTAGAATTGCTGCACATCCCTTTTTTATTCACCTGCACACCAGCTGTTTTATATGTATCTCTGATTCGTGTGTACACGCGTGCCCATGATCCAGGATGACGAGGCCTCGGGGTAGATCGTGACATGAGAATCCTGTGGGGGTGTCTGTGTGTTGTCTGTCTCTCTCACTCTCATGGAAGAAATAATTAATTTAATATATAAAAAAAGAGAAGTCTAGCCATGATGGCACAAGTGGGAGGGCACCACCCAACAATGAGTAAGGCTGCATGGGAGGCCAGCGTTTGGTTCCTGGTCCAACCTTAAAGGGCTGGGCACAGAAATACAAACTAGTTGATTAGTTATGGATTCTCCCTGCATCCCATAAGCCAAGGTCATGTGGGGGGAAAGGCCTAGGATTTTAAGGTATAGCTCTGGGTTTTAATTCTCCATGTTAACCATGTACTGGTCATATAATCTTGGATAGGTTTCTAACATCTGAAACGTGTGTTTTTCCTCCCATGAATGAATATTCACAGATGCTATAACAAAATACAAACAATAGGGTTGCTTAAAATAACAGAAATATACCTTATCACTGTTCCGGACAGTTAAAGCCCCAAACCAGGGTTTCAGAAAGGTCGGTTCCTGCTGAGGAGCTCGGAAAGGGAATCTGCCGGGTGCCTCTCCCCTAGTTCCTGGTGACTGGCGTCCTTGACTTGGAGCTGAGTGACTCCAGTGTCTGCAGTCGTCCCCTTGTGTGTCTGTGTCTCCACTCGGTGTTCTTTTTTCCATATGCGTATCTAAATTTCCCTAATTTTATAAGGACACTAGTAATTGGATTAGGGCCCATTCTAATCCGGTATGACCTCATCTTAACTTGATTAACTCTGCAAAGACCCTATTGCTAAATAAGGTCACACTCACAGGCACAGTACCAGGGTTAGGACTTCAATATATCTTTGGGGGAGAAACAATTCCACCTCTGACACTTGCCCTCCAGGATATTTGTGAGAATTTAATGCATTTTATCAATGCTGGAGCATCAGCCTGGATGAGCTGACATGGAGTTTTCGTATCTTCTGAATGCAAGCACCTCCTTCTCTCTGTGCTGCGTGATTCAGAGGGTTACATCCATTCTTGTTTATTGAGTGCCCTTCTGGCTCCAACTGGGACTGCATTAACTGTGAGTCGTTAATGTTCGATGTCGTTTCCATCCCTGGGAGTAGGGAGCACATTAAGTGTGGACTTTAGTAGATCAAATCTGGCTACTTAAGCTTTCTGCTTTTTGTTGCCTTCGGTCTCTGAAGAACACACTTTCTGGGGCTTTGCATCACTCGCCTTTCCTGGAAGAAACAGTGTAACTCAGGAAGTGAGACCATCAGGACTTCAAGGTCACTGTGTCCTTTCCTGGCCCATTTAATAGTCACAGTATCCATAAATACCACACCCCAGAGAGGCTCAGGCTGCCTAGCTGATATATTATCTTCAGATGTTCGCCTGTGTCCTACATAATGTTCTCCAAGCTGGGATACACAAAACAGATTTACTGAGAGTGGGGACAGAAATGGTGAACTCTCAATGTTTTAACTACATCCCTGCTAAATGGCCAGCTTACCTATGTTTATACTCTGGAATACTCATTTTCCAACGTATGGAAATCAGCATGTCTAGAAGAGATCAAATGAAGGGATCCTTATTTGGGTTTAAAAATGGATCATTAGGTGATTTCTTGAAGGAGGATATGTGAAAACCTTAATAAGAATAAGAAGAAAAGATTTCACTTACGTTTTTCCTGAGCTCATCTACTGAAAAAGGTGCTGCTGACTATCATGTGGTTTCTTTCCAAAAGATGCAACTCTGGGATCCTGAAATGACAGACTTTTAAAGGAGTTCAGCCAAAGGATTCGCCTGAGCTCCCTCCACTCAACAGCTCAGCAACCCTGCACCCAGGTTGGTGCCAATCCGTGTTGCACTTCAGGCCACTATAATAGAAGGAAGAAGTGACAGACCTGATGACACAAACCTCTCAGAGGCTTGGGCAGGGCCTCCAGGGGTTTATTTACAGAGGCAGCCTTGCTTTAAGATTAATGCCAGGGCCATTTGACAAGGCAGGTTGCTAGACCCTAAGGCGAAATCAGACTTTCCAGTGTGGTTATTTTATGCTCTCTGTGTCTCGTTAGCTTTGATGAGCTTTGGCTTTCTAGTAAGGAATTAAACAGCAGTTCCTAATATGAACAAAACTAAGCAAGAGACTCGAGACACAAATGGGCACATTGTCCTCTGTCCCTGCCACCTACTCACTGCCACATAACATAGCCCTGGTTTCCACATATTTCAACTGACAGAACATTAGGATGGCTTATCTTCAGTTGCAAAAGGCAAACAGCTTTTTAATGCTTCTAATAGTGTAGGTAATTTTGTTGGGAAGCCTGAAGGATTTCTCCACTTATTACCTAGTGAATCAATAGCATTAATAGAATAGAAACGACAGTAGCTACAGACTGCAATGCACAATAATGTGCTGTGTGTAAATCCCAGCAGGTTTAGATTCAGAAAGGGGGAGACCTTCTCTCTCTTTCCCTTTCACCCATCTTCCTGCTTGGAGTGTGGGAAAGGAGACTTTCCATTTCTGCAGAAGCAGCTTCTGTTCTCCCGCTCGTACCCTTGAGACTTGAGACTGCAACGCAGAGCACGAAGGCGAGGGAACCAGATTGCAGGCATCGTGTTGCTAGCAGCTGAAAGGTGCGGATGAGATGATGCTGATTACAAGGACTGAAAGAAAGCAGAGAGTGGGTTTTGAAAATGGCTGAGAAAGGAGGAAAAAAAATACCCTGTGAGCCCAGGAAAGTGGATATTGCATATTGGGTACCTCTTGTGCACCTGTCCTTCAAAGATGAGGCCCATTCTGTCTGAACTTAGTTTCTCCGCTTCTCCCATGGGCTCTCCCACAAGCAGGGCAAACGGAGAATCGTTTTCACTAAAGAAGTGAATCTGACCCGGTGACCCAGGAGCATGGGAAAAGGCAAATAATAAAGACACTGGGCCAGGAAGTTCCTTCTGCTGCTCCTTTCTCAGTGCACCCTTACATCGTCAGCAGCCCCTTCTCAGGTGCCCGAGGCAACTCACCAGCACAAGCTGCACCATTTTCCTCCAGGCGGCCTTGTCTTCTGGAACATTCTCGCACCCAGTCTCCCTCTCAAGCCCACTTCCACTTCCACGCTTTCAGCTGCTCCCCACTGCCAGTCCTGTGCCCTCTCGCTCACAGGAGCCTAAGGTCCAGACCAACCATGCAATCCTGGCAGAGCTCAGCCCAGCAGAGCTGAAGCACACACAGCTGCAGACTTCACGAGCATCTCATATCATCGTGCGTCAGAAGAGTTAATTTTCACTTGCTACCGTGGTGTTGGCAGTTTCTTCCTTGGAATCAGGAACCCCTCATTATTTGCTTGAAGGAAAAAAAAATACAACTTGAACCGAATGCTTTGTTTCTGTTTCAGGGCCGCTTCTCTGCGAGGGCCACAGGGACAGATTCGTAAAACTGCAGTCTGGACCCTGCCAATGAAATCCCAATTAATTAGGGTTTAAGTGGGTCACAAAATATGCCCCAGTGGTGATTTTTCTCATCCTTTAAATAGGAAACATTATGGGAAAGTGGAATGCTTTAAGGAATTGCTTAGAATCTTTTCCCCCATAAGGAAATAAGTCTCAGACCTTCTTTGATTCACCTGAATCTTTTTCCTGTCTCTGTTCTAAGAAATGTGTCAGGGATATTCTTTCAAGTGCCTGTTTTTCCTCCCCTCTAGTTCCCCTGCAGGTAGCAAATCTTGCTTGACAAGGCACTTGCTATTGAAGATTTCAGGATACTGGCTAGAATATTCTGAATGCAGCAAGTGAAGTGCGGTAACCAGAAACAACTTGCAGGGCCTTTTCCCCGGCAGCACTGGGAGAGGCCTGTGGTTCTGACACTTGACCTGCTAATGAAAAGGAAGCTCTCTGGGATTCTTTTGAAACCACTCAGGCACAGGAAAAGGAGATTGATTCCAGTTTGGTTGTCCCTGTGTTTCAGTCACTTTACTGCTCAGTTTCACACTGAGAACAAAACCGAAAGGTGAGAAGAGGAACTAGCTGCTGTTTTGTGATTTGGGCATGCCAAAGCCAAAGCCAGAATTTAGTGGGCAGAACAGTGCCCTGCCCCTAAGGATGTCTGTGAGGGCTGACAGAACCTGTCAACAACATGCCTAGCAAAGGGGACTTGACAAATGAGATGAAGTGAGGAATCTTGAGGTGGAAAGATTTCCTGGGACACCTCTCTCCCTTACTCCCACCACAGGTTCTAGGACAGAGAGCATAATCCTTGACAAGGCTTGGTGGTTGCATGTTCTCGTCCCTAACTTCCTGCCCAGCCATACCTCATATCACTCCTCTCATGCCTCTCCTGAATCCAGTCAGAAGCTCAACATGCAAATCCCTCCTACCTGTGCACACGCTGTTCCTGCCTTCTTGAATGAGTTTCTTTTCACTCCCACCTGTGTCATTCCTCCTAGGTAACTTCTGCACACCCTTCATTTCTATTAGCAAGAGTCATTTCCTCAGAAAAGCCTTCTAAGATCTGCACTGCCAGATTCACTGACACCTCCCCACCCTCATGTTCTCACGACCTCTCATTCTTTTCCTTCAGTATGTACCAGTGACTTCTCAGTACCTTAGAACTTAGAAGTCAGAAAGCAGTGCACATTTGTGGCATAAATGAACTCCCTGAAAAGTAATTTCCCTGAAGTCACACCTCTTGTAAGTGCTGGAGCTAGGAAGAGAACACAGGTGCTCTGACTTCCATCTCTTTCCGCTATTCCGCATGGCCTCTCTAAGTAAATCCTGCTGGGACGTCTGAAAAACAGAAGGCTAGAGCAGTGACCACCATAGAGCAGCACTACCGAAGAGTAATAGACTCGGAGAAGCCCGCCTGGCACATGGACATTGGAGACAGGGCCTTGGCTGAGAGCACAGTGTTTGTTGGTCCAAGAGGAAGAGAGGCAAGGCTGCCAACAGCAATAAACCCTACAGAGCCGAACAAACTCCTGACAGATGACTCAGGAAGTGGCTAGCATGCGCTCACTCGATTCGTGCGTAAGGATGACGAGACTATCAAAAGTGCGTCAGCAAATTGCAAGTCATACAGTAGGTGCCTAGTATAGACTGAATTATGTTCTCCCAGAATTTGTATCTTGAAGTCCTAACCCCCCAGATGTGAGTGTATTTGAAGACAAATAATTAAGGTTAAGTGAAAATTAGGTCCGATGTAACTGTCCTTGGAGACAGGGCTTTTAGACGGTAATTAAGGTTAAATGAGGTCGTTAGGGTGGGGTTCTAATTTGACAGGATTGGTGTATGATCAGAAGAGGAAAAGAGAGAAGACTGCACGTGTGCGTGCACACACACACACACACACACACACACATACTGAAACTAGGCCATGTGAGGACACAGAAGACTACTGTCTTCAAGCCAAGAAAAGAGCCCTCACCAGAACCAGATCATGCTGGCACCCTGATCTCCAACTTTCTACATCCAGAATTGTGAAAAAAAATGAATGTCTGCTGTTGAAGTCACTTATTTCATGGTATTTTCTTATGGCAGCCAAGCAGGCTAGAACAGTGCCCAGACGTTTATAGCACTAATTGAAATTGTACAGTGGTTCTGGATAAGAAGATTACAGCAAAATTAATTTCTTCTAATGGGGTTATAGCAGACATCTGCTATTTTGCCAACCCAACATCAACGTCCTTGCTTTTTCAGTAACAGCACCTTGGTTTCCCTTTGTAAGTTCTGGATGTCTCCTGACACTACCTCAGCCTTATCACTGTAACAGTCTTGGTGGAACTGTCAGTTACACTGTACTTTCTTGCCAAGAAATGTTTACGTGACACAACCCAAGCCAGAATGAAGCAGGAATTTGAAGGTAGAGCACAGTGACTCAAGAATTGGAAAAATATTGAAGCTAATTTAGTTTGGTGATAGTACCTAGGAAAAATGTTGTCCAGTAAGTGCCACTGTCTAAATTCTTGGAGTTACCATAATAACCACCCTTTCCAAAGTCTGATTGGCTAGTTGCTTCTCTACTTTGATGAAACATTTCATATCCTTCCAATAAATGCTTTTATAGTTTGGATGAGTCAAATTTGGGTTTTATTGCTTACAACCAAAGAGCTCTGAGTGATACATGGGTCTATTAAACTCATGATGCCAGATATTTTTAATGCCAATGAATTTTAAAAGTTTTTTTTTTTCATGATAGTGTATGCATGTGCCTGAAAGAGAGAAGCATCCTCAATAGGTTCTTATCATGCCACAAACCCCCTTGCCCCAGTCTCCCAGCTCACAAGTTTTTTTGATACATGTCTACACACCTGGCATGCCAGGGTTAACTCCCTGCCAGGTTAACCAAGCCAGGGATCCAAACCCACAATCGAGCATGTGACTTCCAGCACTGCAGTTCAGTATGCTACCAACTTTGCCACCAAGGCTGGGGTGCTAATGATTTTTTTTTATCTAATTATGCAACTAAAATGCATATGATTATTGAAAGCTATATCTGACTTAGCAAGAATTTTACTTTTAAAAAGTTTAGCAATTAGTGTATGCATTAGGGAAAAACGTGCTACATTTCTGGAAATGTCTTTTTTTTTAACATCAGGAGAAGTCTGCTTCTTAGGGTCATCTGGGTAACAGCAGAGTTGATGAGATTTCTGTTCTAAAACATTTGAAAAGCAATTAAGAGAATAAAGACTGTAATGTATGTTTTAATATTAAAATCACGGATGCTGCAGACCTAAAACAGAGAATTCACCTGGTGAATCAATTTCAATCAAAGTCAACTGTTTTTCTTGCATAAAGTTGGGGCTTGGGCTTATTATTTTCAGAGTATTGTAGATCTTCTGAAAATTCACATCAGAGAATCATAGGGACCTCTGAGGTCAAATGACCATGATGTTTTCAGTATCACCGGTAAATTGAAAAAACTCAGTTTTCTTTTCCAGGCTCGATCCATTTGTACTTCTCTGTTTTGATAGGCAGGAGTGGAGAATGGGTGAAGTGCTTATTGCATAATGATGAATATTTCAGAACATTCACTGTGATAGCCCTGACATTTTAAATTATGTCTTTTTTAAAGAACACTTTCATTTTCTATTTTTTTATTGTGAAACATATCATTTTTATGAAAAGACTGGATAAGGTGTATTTGTGGAGTCTAAAGAATAATAAAAAGTTCTCATGACATTTGAGAACTAGAGCATTACCAGTTCCTTACTCCCTCCTGTGTACCCCTCTTCTTAATGCCTCTCCTGCAGAAGTAACTACCATCTATGGTTTGTTCTAATCATTCTCTTGCTTTCCTTTATAGTTTACCTAATATGTATTTATAGCTTGCTAAAGAATACATTGTGCATATTCCTCATGACGTATATCTTTTGTTGGACATTGTTTTTAAAAATTACCTGAGGTTGATGTGTCTACCTACTGTTTGTTCATTTTGCATTATAACATAGTATTCTACTTTCTAAATATATCATAGTTAGTTTACCCATTTCTGGATTGTTTATGAATTTTTACTCTTAAGAAAAATATATTTGGACTAGGTTGTGCCAGGTTATATTCCAAGCAGGAAATAAAATTTCCATTGCTCCACGCACTTGGATTAAGGAGACAGCACATGGGTTATGGCTCTGGTGTTACTCCCTCCTCCAGAATAATGGCAAGAGAATGAGGGATCCATACAATGTGGGAACCCTTCTGCCTGTGAATTCTCCCCTTGTGATCCTAGTGATTGTACTGTGCCCCTTTCATGAAAGGGAGTGATAGAAGTTTTAGTTGTCAGTTGTCGAGAATACAATGGTAGCTAGTGTCCAAGACAGTTCTCAATGACTCTCGCCTTCTGGTATGCACAACCTTATGAAATGCACTCTTAGAATAAACACAGTAGCCTGTGTACGCAGTAAGACATTGCATGCATGTAGGTACCCTGTGAGGTGCCCCTGAGGTCCCTTTATGAGGTGAGGTGATTGTCTCAGCAGCTAGCTAGCAATGTTGCTGGCAGACAGTCCCTCAACTGTCAGTCTTCAGCTGAAGAAAATCACTTGCCTCTGTCCCACACACTTCCTGGGGTAACTTGCCTCAGGTAACTAGCTAACAGGAGATAGGAAGGCCCCACCTACAGACTATAAGCCAAAAACAACTCCAAAAAGCCCATCTGGATTCAGAGCTTTCTGTAGGGTTTGCTGAGACTTTCTCAGAGTCCACATTGTAGGCCTAATTCTCTTGCTATTGTCCAATCCCGCTTCCTTCTTCTCCCTCCTATGGGTGCCCACGCTAAGAACACTCTAACAAACCTCCTACGTGTTCATCTCCATCTACCAATCTTTCTGGGGAACCCAGCTGTGATACTGACTTATCAGTTTGCCAAGAATTTTATTAAGCTGAATGAATGTTGAGTATTTCTAAAGTTTATTTTCTTTTTGCATCTGTTGAAATAATCACATTGATTTTTCTTTTTTCATTTGTTTATGTGGTGGCAAACAAATTAAAAGTAAAACAAAATTATATTACAGTCGTGGGATCAGTACAATTTGATTGTGATGTACTATGTCATATATCTTGATTCATTGTGTTAATACACATTTTGTGTAGGATTCTGTATTGATGGTCATACTTAATATTGGCTTGTTTGGTTATTTGTTTCGTTTTGTTTTTAATTGCCAGAGGGCATGTGTGCTTGCAAGAGAGACATAGAGCAGGAAAAAGCATTTCCCCACACATACAAGGGGGCATGCTCCTGTCACAATTCCTTCTTCTCTATTTCTCCATCTTGTAGGAATTTGGGAGACACACACACACTCAGCATATTTTTCAAGCCACAGGAGCTGAGATTTGAACCACAGTTGGCCATGTCGGATCCCACTCCCTTTTTTAAGCTACAGGGCCAACCCTGCTTTTTGGGTTTGCTTATAATGTCCTTGTCTAGATTTGATAAGAGGGTAATGTTAGCTTCCTAAAGTAACTTGGAGAATATCCCCTAACTTCTATTTTCTGAAATGATGTAAGTTTGACATTATCTGAAAATCAAAATTTCTTTTCACAAATACCAAAACTACTCATTTCATTTATTTCGGTTATTAGACTATTCACATTCTCTATTCTTCAGGTAGATTTAGCAATTTGTATTTCTATAAACTTTATCAATTTCATCTACCTTTGAAATGTATTGACTTTTTTCCATGAAGTCTGACATCTTTAAGTTATATATGTCTTTCTATTCATGGCCATATTCATTTAAGCAGACTCCTTTTCTCTTTATTTTTCCAGATTTTTTTTTTTTTTTTTTTTTTAGTCTTTTCAAAGAATCAGTGTTGTACTACATTGATTTTCTCTATTATGTTTTTTATTTCATTATTTTCAACTTGAATTGCATTATTTTCTTTCTTGAGATTTCTTCGTGTTTATTCTTTTCTTTTTCTAACTTCTTATGTTAGATGCTTAATTCTTTACTTTCGAGGCTCTCTTGTTGTCTAATATAAGTATTCTCTAAGTACCGCTTTGTTCGTTTTTGCTTTATATACAGTCATGCTCTGCCTAATGACTTTTTGGACAGTGACGACTGGTATATGACGGTGGGGCAATAAGTTATGCTATATAGGTTATGCTATATAGCCTAGGTGTGTGGTCGGCTAGACAGCCTAGCTTTAGTACACTCTTGGATGTTCGCACAGCAGGAAAATCACCTGATGATACATTTCTCAGTGTGTATCCCAGTTCCTAGTCATTAAGCATTTTGTAACTTCATTGAGTACATACGAGTTTTGACTTGTTATATATCTTTGCTTGGTCTGCAATAAGAAAATACCATAGACTGGGTAGGTTATAAATGACAGAAATGTATTTCTCACAGTTTTGGAAGCTGAAAGTCCAAAATCAAACCACAAACAGATTGGATGTCTGGTGAGGGCCTGATTTCTATTCATAGATGACATTCTAGCTGTGTTCTCATGTGGTAGAAGGGATGGAGGTGCTGCTTTGGGCTTCTTTTACAAGGGCACTAATCCCATTCACAGAGACATGCCCTCAGGGCCTAACCCCCACCACACCTTGCCTAAAGGCGCTAACCTCCTAAAATCACCACCTTGGGACCAGCAGCGATCTGCTGGTCCCTCTTTTCTTTTATTTTAAGAATTATTTTATTTAACTTTATTTATTTATTTATTTATTTATTTATTTATTTTAATTTAACCAGAGGCAGGGGAGAGGGGAGAGAGAAAGAGAAAGTGAGAAAGCAAGCCACCAGGTCCAGGACTTGAACCACAGTTGGCCATTTTATCTTGCATCTCAGACCTTTCAACTAGGATCATTTTTCTTCTCCCCAAGGTATGTAGAAACCTCAGAATTTCCTTTAGTGAAATCATCTAGGGACAACTCTCTGTTTTCATTTGTTGGCAGTCTGAGTCTCCACTGAGGAAATTTGCATTTCCTTCTGCCACTTACCCAGGAGCACTACCAAGCTGCAACCATTTGAAATTATATTCCACACATGAGGGAGTTTTGACTACATGGGGAGCATGAGTTGAGAATGCACACCCACTGAGATGCAGCACTGGGTTATTCAGTCTCTAGAGAACTGATCTTTGTCCCTTCACTCAGTACCAAGGTCAAGACAGACAAGCCTCCTACTTCTCACCCTGAGGCTGACGGTGTGGCCCACGGGGGTCTCCAGTTTACGTCATTGCTTCAGATCGCTTTTCCACTTGGGAGCGGCCCTACATCTCATCCATTGAACTGAAGAGGTCTCACCAAGGTGTCACAGAAACCCTCAGAGTGAAGAGCAATTTAACCTTGCTTATCTTCTCGAGTTCCTGCTTTCTTTTCTATTTGGAAGGACTTCGTCTTCTTACTTTTCTGTCAGAGTACCAGAATATTTAAAAAATAAATTTTAAAACATTTCTAAAAACTAAACTAAAGGGGGACCAGCAGTTAGCGTAATGGCTATGTCGCTGAACTCCCACGTAGCCGACTGTGGTGCGAGTCCCGGACCCGGTGGCTTAAACTCACGCCGGGCGCGTGTGCATGCATGCCCAAGATCCCGAGAGAAGAATGGAGGAGAAGGGATTGCGGTGTGGCCATCCCCCCTGGGGGGGTGATTTCTCACTTTCTGTCTCTCTGTCTCTCTCTGTCTTTCTGGCGAGCACGCACACCCTATAGCAAAAACCTCTCCAAAAAAAAACTAAACTAAAGGGACCAGCAGTTGGTGTAATGGCTATGTCGCTGGACTCCCATGTAGTCAACCGAGGTTCAAATTCTGGACCCAGTGGCTTAAACTCACCCCAGGAGCCAGTGTGTACGTGCCCAAAATCCCAAGAGGAGAATAGAACAGAAGGGGTTGTGGCGTGGCCATCCCCTCTGGGGGTGGTAGTTGGGGGGTGATTTCTCGCTTTCTGTTTGTCTGTCTTTCTGTCGAGCACACGTGCCCTATAGCAAAAACCTCTTAGAAAACAAAACAAAACTAAACTAAACTAAACTAAAAACTACTTATCCAAGATTTTAGTGTATCAAATAAGAAAATATTATAGATGGCAAATTTACTATATCTACCACAGTACCAGAGGTAAAAACATAAATTTTCTAATGCTAATCAACTAAGGCAATTCATATTAAATGAGTAAAACAATCCATACTGAATTAAAACTCACATGAAAATGCTTAGATAGGAACTAATCTGTAGAATGCAGTTGGCAGGAGCCAATTAGCAGAGCATACTTACATACCACTTTGCCAAGCTTTCTCTTCTGAATACACGCTTCCTCCTGAGAACTTAATAATTCTCAGATCTTTGATGTGACTATCATTCATTGGTTACGTAGAATAACCATAACTGAGTGTAAGGGAGCAGAATCAAGATTTACTGAGCCCCACCCCCCACCCCCAGTTCTTTAACTCAGTGAGAAGTCTCAGACCTAGAATAAACATTCTAGGTTATTTTGTACAAATCCTGAATCTATTGCCAGAATGGCTCTTTGTCCCCTGATATTAACTCCAAGCGTTGATTAAAATGAAGGGAGCATCATGTCAACATCTGGATGACTGGTTCAACCCATCCTCTAAGCTCCTCACCACCAAGGGAAGAGTTCATTGAAACTGAATGTTGCTGAAAGGTTTAACGTAATGCCAGGGTAGTAAAACATTTCACCTCAAGTGCCAAGTTCTGATGATTGGTAGCAACTACCTGGACCACTGCATTGCAAAGAACCAGAGCACTATGCCCCCATTCAAAGGAAAAGAGAGCTATGATCCAACAGAGATGTCTCTAGTAAATGGGATAGGTGAGGCAGAAGTGAGGAATTACTAACTTTGTAAGAAAATAGGAAACCAAGTAAATGATAGAAAACAACTTTGCAAATGAATGAAAAGGGTCATTTTCAGTTCTCATTACCTTTCCCTTCGAAAATGTTTATTTGGAGTATATGAGTTATTGAGACTGGGATCCAGGCAGCTGTTGGAGAACCAGATGATAATTTTAATGATCTCATGGGGTTGGAGCTGTATCAGAACCTCAAATAAGAGCTCTTGTCCTTTAGCCAAGCCACCCTATTAGGAGTTACCAAGGTTTGCTGCCAGCTAACTTATTGCCACTTATATTGCATTTGCAACACAGGGTGTTAGGAGAAAAATACTTAGCAGAAAGAAGTGGGTAAGGAACTAAAACCAATTTCAGTTATTGGGGGGTGGCTAATAGTGCAAATTTATTCTTTATTATGAGTGAGATGATATATATTGTGATGCTCAGTATCATTAAAACTTGTAGGTAATTTGGCATTTGTTGTTTCAAAGTAGAAATAAATAAATAAAGGAAGGTTTTTACAGGGTGCACATTTTTAAACATTCTATACACAAAATGGAACATGATTATATAACAGAAGAAATATAATCAAGTTAGCTAGAAATAGAATTTTATTCATTTGCATGCTTTACTTGAAAGATTCAAGTATAAATTACTATGTTGTTCTCCCTCATATAACCTCCCTCCCAAATGCTAGTTTGAGAATAAAAAATAGTTTAACCCCTATAATTCTCCTTACCTCATCTCCTGATACTTGGCCATTTTTTTTGTGTTGAAATGTACGGCATAAAACACAATACAGGGTTGTATTTTATGATAGAATAGATTAGGCTATAAAAGTGTGTGAGAGCCCTTCATACACAGTAAACAACCCTTTGAAGAAAGAATAAAGAATTCTGAGATTACTACCAGACTGCCCAAGCTCTTCAGGGCAGACGCTTAGAGAGAGGAATCTTTTTTCTGTACTTACTAGGGTCTGTTGGACTTCTTGGGCCTTGCAACATTTTTTATTACTATTTTCGTATTTAATTAATCCATGAAAACATTTTGGATTCAAGTCTGAAGTCTGACTAGCTGAAAATCTTTCTAAGTCAGGACGCATTCTCTTCCACCTTTAACTTAGGAAAAACAAACATCAAGAAATATAATTCTAAGCATGGGACTCTGACAAAAACCCAACTAGAGAGAACTGCAGAAGGGAAAAAAGCATTGTTCTGATGTTTTTATTTGATATTCAAACCAGAGTTTCAGAGTCATGTTACAAAGACCAGCTCTTATCCTAAGGATTCTAGCTATTTGATGATTGTTTAGGCAAATAAATGTGTAAATTTCCAGTGCATCTGGGTCTAAAGGGGCAGGCAGGTCAATGTTTCTTAAACTAGATTGCTATTTTTTTTTCATATTATTTGGATTATCTAGCACATTTTCCTATAAATCAATAAGATTACCTTCATTCCATTTTAAACTACTTTTCATGGGGATAGAATTTATTAAATCCTCTCCTATGACAATCCTTGTGGCCTCTTTTCTTCTCGTAATTCTGGCTCATGTCTTAGGTCCAGTTTGTGAGAAGGTATTTGATACTCTAGAAACATCTGTGTTCGATGGTAGTTCGATCTAGGGCATTTATTTTTATTACCTGGATAAGCCCCTAAGAAATCTGTCAGTCTTTCATGAAATGCTGTTTTCTGATTTGGGGTCTCCCTTGTCATTGACCCTAACTAAATCATGTGGATTATATTCAACAGTTGAAGTTGTTTAATTAAAAAAATATATGACTTATATTCCAAATACTGGCAATCTCCAAGTATTTCACCTCCTTCTATATTTTTATGTTTAAACCCCTATGATCTACTCTCACATATTGCTATGTGTGACAAGAATATTCAGTGTGTCCCTGTCTTATTGGCTTTGGGTTTATATGGTTAAGTAGATTTTTTTCCAAAGCAGAGGTTCCATCAGACTTTACAGTAGAGATTCCCAAGCCTCATCCCCAAAACTTCTGATTTTATATATCTGGGGCAGAGCCTGGAAGTCTATTTTTAAAATTCTCCTTCTATTCAATTTTGCTATGACCCTAAACTGCGCTAAGAAATAGTCTATTTTTATGCAAATAAGCAAGTTAAAAGGCAAAGTAAAAATCCCACGAACACAAAGTCAAGAAAACACTCCTCTAGTGATTCTGTCAACCCTCTTTGAGAACTCCTAGAATTTTCTCTAATAACATTAAGAACCATAGATAAGTCTTAAGGCTCCAATGTTAGAGCCTTTTGGTTCCCTCTAGTGGACTAAAATAAAAATGCACTTTTTACAATGTCAGCAATCATGAGTATAAAATCAGATTAAAGCACACATAAAGACCAATTAAGATATGCATTCAGAAAAGGGTGATGCTCCTCCCATAGAAATGGGTCTGGCCCCTGAAAGAGTGAGAAAGACCCTCCACATCTACTTCATGGCTGGTTTTGTTGGGGAAAGCCCTGGTTGGCACCAGGTTAATCAACCACGGAATTTTCTCTACACTGTCCTCTGTAGATTGTATTCAGATGTCTCTGCCAAGCCAGTTTCCCACCAGGGGCTGATATTTTTGAATACAGAGCAAAATGATGTTGTAAAGCTTAATATAATACATTTTGTGTAGACGTCATGTTATTCACTGTACTGAAATGCATCTTCTTCTACTGAGAGAAGGGATTAAATCCGGTAGAAACTTTCCTGAGTTCTAGTTTTTCAACCTTACCAGGTGACACCTGGACAATTCCAGAGACACCTGTTCACCCATCCCCAACCTCTTCTCCTAGCTAATGACCACTCAAGTTGCATCACTGCCTCAGGAAGGCCCCTTGCTCTCAGCTCCCTTCGGGCCCCATTGCCCCAGTCAGTACCATCTGTCATCTCTATTCACTTGCCTGTTTCCCTGGCTGGAAGGTAAGCGGAAAACCTATCTGCTTTATTCACTCTAACATTCCCAATGTCTCACATAATGTTTGGTACAAAGAAGGCGGTCAGTGAATATTAGTTGAATGAATGAATAGATGGATGGAGAAGTGCATGACCCAAGGAATGATCCACACAGGCTCATTCTTCCCTTCTCAAACTTTCTCTCCCACATCTCAATACTATTATGTCATCTTGGGAAGGAAGGGGATATGCTTGATTTGGAAAAGCTACCCAGGTGACTTCGGCATGGCTGATTCACCTGCTCACTGCCTGGTAGGGAATTTCTGATCTATTCAGTCCCCTCAGCTCCAGATCTGGAGAAATTACGTGACCTGATCAAGATCACATGGCTACTCAATGACAGAGGCAGGTCTCCCAAATTCTAGCTTAAGTTCTCTTCTATGAGGTCAAATAGCTTTGACAGACACTCATAAGATCCCTTTTCACAGCCTGCATGTGTTCAGATTTTTTTTTTCTAAAGAGCAGAGAACAGTCCGAGCTACTTATTTCCTGTTCTAGATCCTCCCACTGATACCTCTGTAGTAGGAAGAATACTTTTTTTTTTTAGAGATTTTTTTTTTCTATACACTGCGTGCACTCACTGGAGAGACAGAGACAGAATGCAAAAAAATCACCCCTCAAGGGGGCTGGCCATGCTGCAATTGCTTCTCCGTTCTCCTCTTGGGATTTTGGGCACGCATACACACATGCCTGATGTGAGGTTTAAGTCACTGGGTCCGGGACTCAAACCACAGTTGACTACATGGGAATCCGGCGACATAACCATTATGCCACGTTCTGATCCTAATGGTAGACAGAATTCTAAGATATCCTTCAAGATATCCCAGCACCACCAGTGTGCACATACCTTTCCTTAGTTTTCCAGTGAAATACTAACCTAAGTGCTGCTGTGAAGGGATTTTACAGGTGAAATTTGGGTCGCAAATCAGATAACAGGGGCATTACCTTAGGTGAACCTGACCTAATTAAATGAGGCTTTAAGGGGGCTTTTCCAGGAAAGAGATAAAAAACATGAGGGAGATTTAATGCAAGGGAGAGTCTCCATTGCTGACTTTGGTCAGGGGTAGGGAACAATGGACAGCCTGTAGGTGCTGAAAGCATGCCTGTCAGCAAGAAGTTGGTAGCCTCCATCCTACAACTACAGGGAAGAAGATCCTGTGGACATTCCAAATAAGTGTGGATGACTCTAAGCCTTGGTCGAGAATAGCAGCCCTAGCTGGCACCACAATTTCAGTCTCACGAGACCCTGAGCAGAGAACCTAGCTGTGCAATGCCTAGACTTCGGACCACAAAACTGTGAGCAAATCAATGGGTGCTGTCTTAATCTTGCAAGTTTGTGATAATTTGTTATACAGCAATAGAAAATGAATACTGAAGCTGCAACAAATCATGATGGAAATGGATCTAAAAACTCTGTAAAATTCTCTAAGTCTCCTGAGGAAAGCCTTTCACTTGCCGGTTTGCTAGCAGCTCCCAACAGCTTCCCTGGGTACACGGTTGAGCAGGACTCTGGAAACTTCTTCTCACAGAAGATTGACCTGTCGAACCCCTATAGGACTAGATCAACTCATTGTCAGTTGTGGGCACAAAGTTGTAGATATGTGTTTATATGCTCGAACATGCATGATCTCCAACACTGACCAACAAAGTGGTATATGTCCACTTAGGTTTATAACTGGCTCTTCAATCAATGCAAGGATATACACCTGAAGAAAGCAATAGTATAATGCTTCATGTTATTGGATTTGCTCAAAGATGATCGCATATTAATGATTAATCATATACAAAGATTTCAAAAAGTTTGAGAAAAAAATAGAATTGAAGTACAAGCATATTTGGTGTGAAATAACTTTCAAACCCATGCATAGTTTTTTTATAATACACCTTTTCTGTGAACTTTTCAAAGACCTCTTCTGTGTGTTGATTGACTGATTAATAAAGCCACTCGAGCGATAGGCTAGATGTGTATGCAAATTTTTTTGAAAACTTATCCTAAGAAGATTATTTATAGATGCAACTGCCTGGATTGAATTAAAATATGTGGCTATCAAGCCACACAATGTTTATAAAGAATGATTTATAAATAAAGCATTTTCAAACACTAGTAAAATTAGCTTAATTACATTAAATATTTTCTCTGTTCATGACTAACTAAACAGAAGTTATGAGAGCTAGGGATCCCTGGTATTTTTATTTAAAATTAATTGTACACATATGTATTTTCCTGGAGCAAAGGTTTTACCACTTTTACCAGATATATAAACCCAAGAAAAAATAAATAAATAAGTAAACCCAAGAAAACTAAAAACAATTACTATGCTGTAAAGTTTCTGAGGTTGTGTCTATTTAGAATACACAGATTAATAATTGTTACCAAAAGTACTTTACAGATTTAAAATAAATCATTAGGGACATGGTTTATTTGATCTTCTAATTAGGGTATTAGTTTGTTCATGACTTAATATCTTTCTAAGTATTATTAGATCTGACAGATGGAAAAAAAAGACCTCTACTACCAGAGTATAACTTACTTTTTAAACCTATTATCATGTAGATGAACCTCTTGTAAGCAATGATTTCAGCATGATTCATTTTAATAGCATATAAAATCACCATCTTTTTAATAAAGTATGAGAAAGACTTTTATACCCCCAGGTAAAATTTTATAAATAAATGTAGATTTTAAAGTTATAATTACAATTACTGGCATAAAGTTAAAGTCAATGGACTAGTTATAATTATTATTGCCTTGACTTAAAAATTTTAAGAGATGCCATCATAAGTTTCAACATAATTCTAAAAATTACATGTAAGACTACAATGCTACCAATTGTTGTGCTTTTAAGATGAACTTTGATACAGTGAAACTCTTTGCATAATTAACATACATAAGAAATGTTCAATGCTAAGCACCCTGCCAGAGTTTAAATTAGGCCAGATAATTAAACAAATGAACTAAAAGATAAAAGTCCTTTGAACTAAAGCATTTCTTTGGCTGTCATCTTGAACTCCATAAACACTGATTAGCTAAGATTATAAACAGCCCAAAATATTTTAAAGTTAAAAAAGAAGTAAAATGAGAATTTTTAAGGCTGATATTATTTATAACCAAAAATACAGTTTTATAAATAATAATTAACAATGACTATGTTTCTGCCATGTACAAAGTTGTATTTGGAGATATGCTTTGCAAATGTTTGTGTCTGAAGGTTTACCTAAATCTGTATATTACAACTCTACAAGGGTACTTCAAAAAGTTCAAAGAAAATAGAATTAAATAGAAGTTTATTGTGGTGTAAGAAAGTTTTAAATCCATGCATAGTTTTGTCATAATGCACATTTTTGGAAATGTTTTAATGACCCCTCGTAATCATAAAAGCAGCAAAGGGAAACTTAAACTTAAAAATAGAATAAGGATGAAATGAATGTTACCCAATGTACTTCTCTACAGTATATAATTGGCCATGTTTGTTTCCTAAATACCTATCTCCCCAAAGATCTGGTGACCCAAACATTTACATGTACTGCAAGTGGTGTGAATAGCAATCGACATGCCAACATACCCTGCAGGTTTAAAACAGGAGCTGACTCTCGTTAGGCCAGCAATAACTGAATTCCCTTAAAAGTTCTGTTTCTACAAGACATACCACTTCCCTGACTCCGAAGGCTGGAAGGTCCAGGAAGGGCTGTCCTTCTGGCACTGCTATAAAGATCTCCATCTCCGCACCGAAAGAGCAGTAATGCTCTAAGTGATGGGTTAATTAGTTCACTCTTACAGAAAGGAGTTGCACTAAAAAGTGACAGATAGTCTACTTAGAAAGGATCATAAATAGAGCCAAATTCTGCTAAATACTGCCTCACTTTCCTTGGCAAAGCAGTCTCTAATACCGTTCTACTTCATCCACAGTTCAGATCTTCATTGCCTTTTTGGGAAATCACTTTGCTTTATTCTCACTCCACGTAGCCATTTAATCTAGTTCGCATGAAGCCAGGTATAAGTGATATAGATGGTGGGTTAATTTAAACCCTGAAACATCTCTCAATTGATACAAATATCTTTGAAGTTGGCACTAGAATTTTAGTGCTGCTAAAATATTTATAAAGATATACATATGCCACTCTAGATTTCCTGACTGAGTTTTGTTCATTTGTGGATCATTGCAATTTCAGGGACTACTTAAAATTAATAAAAAATGGCACTCAAATTTAAACCCATATATTACTTATATACCTAAGATTCTTCTTCTAAAAATTTTTTCCACTAAATATGTAATGCATTTCTCCACTCGAATAGCAACAACTCAAATGACATACAACTTCACACCCACTGGGATGACTGTAATCAAAAAGACAGACAATGACAAGTGTCGATGAAGATATGGAGAAATTTGAACCATGATATATTGTAGGTGGGATTATAAAATAGTGCAGCCACTTTAGAAAACACTTGGGAGCTGTCTTCTTGGCACAGAGGTAATGCACTGTTCAAAAGAAGCCAGCTCTCACAAGGCAACCCTAGTCGGTCTGCAACACACTGGTTACATGTATAAGTGCCCAAAATCTGACCGACTAGAGGACTGGGAAAAGGGCATTGTGGCAAGACCAGACTCTGCAGAAGGTGCTTCTCTCTCTCTCTCTCTCTCTCTCTCTCTCTCTCTCTCTCTCTCTCTCTCTCTCCCCCCCCCCCCATCTGTCAGGTGCACATGCGTTATCACAAATAAATAAAAATAGATTATCTAAAAGGAAGAAGAAACAGAAAGAAGAAAAAGAAAACAGAGGCCATCCTATATGTGGTTTATAGCAGCTGGATCCCACATGGCCAATTTTGTGGTTCAGGTCCCAGTCCTGGCCACTTGAAAATCACACCAGACATGTGTGCATGCCCTAAATCCCAAAAGAAGAACTAGAAGAGAAGCTATTGTGGCGTGATTATTCCTCATGAGAGGTGCTTTTTCACTTTTCCTCTCTCTGTCTCTTTCTAGTGAGTGCACACACCCTCTAGCAAGATTTTTATAGAAGAAAAGCAATTTGGAGGCCTTCAAAATATTAAACACAGTTATCATAACATAGCAATTCTATTCTTAGGTATATATCGAAGAGAAATGAAATGCTGGCTAGTGTACTTTCTAATTTAATACTGGCAACAACTTTACAAGATAAGTTATTTTATTCTCACATTTTATATAGGAAAACACCAAGGGAAAAAAATTATGGCTAGTGAATAATGGAGCCAGTGGTATTGTTTTACATTTGTTTGTAGTTTTTTGCTGTTATAAATAATAAGAATTATCCTTGATTGCTGAAGACAATATTTTCTCTGTCTCTATGGAAAGGTCCTAGCATAATTAATAAGAGCAGGCCTGAACCACCTATGCTCAAAAGGTCATATAAAATAATTCAGGGAGGGCCAGCCAGTGATGTGGTGGTTAAGGCAGTTGGATCCCACATGACTGACTGCATGGTTTGAGTCCTGGATCAGGCGGCTTGAAAAATGCATCAGGCACATGTATGTATGCCTAAAATCCTGAAAGGAGAAATGGAGGAGAGGGTATTGTGGCATTACCATTCCCCCTGGGGAGAGGGCTTTCACACTTTCTCTCTTTTTCTGTCTTTCTCTGTCACTATCCAGTGACCAAATACACCCTCTAGAGCAAAGAAAAAAATTTATAAATCACTTGAAACATTACATGAATACTTTATCTAAAATGTGAAAAATTGGTAGAAATTTTAATAAATAATTCTCCAGAGAATACATACAAATGGCCAATAAACACATTTTAGCATGCTCAACATCTTTAGCCATTAGGATGAAATCAAAACCATAGAAAGATGCCCACACAGTAGAATGACTATACACAACAAGGCAGATAATAACAATATTGGGAGGATATGGAGAAATTGAAAGCCTCATACATTGCTAGTGGGAATTTAAAATGATACAATAATTTTAGAAAACAGTTTGGCAGTTCTTCAAAAAGTTAAGCATACAGTTCCCATATGACACAGTAATTCCGTTCTAGGAGAAACCAAAACATATGCTCATACAAAAAACTGCATGGATGTTCACAGCAGCATGCTTCATAACCAAAATAATGAAAAACAACCTAAGTATCCACCAACTAATGAATGGGTAAACAAAATGTAGTATATTTATACAATAAAATATTACTTAACCATAAAAAAATGAGATACTGATTCATGCTATGATGTGAATGAATCTTAAAAATACTTGGCTAAGGGAACCAGCAGTTAGCATAATGGCTATGTCGCTGGACTCCCACGTGGTTCGCGTCCCAGACCCAGTGGCTTAAAACTCATGCCAGGCACGTGTGCGTGCGTGCCCAAGATCCCGAGAGGAGAATGGAGGAGAAGGGATTGCGGCGTGACTATCCCCCCTGGGGGGTGATTTCTCGCTTTCTGTCTCTAGGTCTCTGTCTGTCTGGCGCATGCGCCCTATAGCGAAAACCTCTAAAAAAAAAAAAAAAAAAAAAAAAAAAAAAAAAAAAAAAAAAAAAAAAAAAAACTTGGCTAAATAAAAGAAGCTAGACACAGAGAGCCATAAGTTGTATGATTCCATTTATTTAAAAGTCCAGGATAGGCAAATTTATAGAGATAGAAAGCAGGTTAGTGATTGCCTGGAACTGGAGGTGAGGAGGCAAATGAGTAAATGAGGAGTGACTTCTAATGAGAGCAGACTTTTATTTATTTTAATTTGCAAGAGGGTACATGCACTTATTAGAGAGAAACAGAGACAGAGAGAAAGAGGGAAAAAGCAAACCCCAGTGGGCTGTGACCATGCCCCAATGGCTGCTCCTCCTTTTCTCCATCCGTCAGGGATTTAGGACGTGCACACACATGCACCCAGCAAGGCTGGGATTCAAACCGCACAGTCAGCCATTTGGGAACTGGCTCCCTTAACAACCAGGTCACAGAGGCGGCTGAGAATAGACATTTTCTTGGGGAAAAAATGCTATGGAAATAGCATTGATTAGATTGAATTACTTTGTGATTATACTAAAATCCACCATATCACATGCTTTTTGTTGTTGTTGTTTTTAGAGGTTTTTGCCATGGGGCACATGCAATCACTGGAGAGAGAGAAAGACAGAGACAGTGAGAGGGAAAGTGAGAAATCACACCCCCCAGGGGAGGTGGCCATGCTGCAATCCCTTCTCTTCCATTCTCCTCCTGAGACCTTGGGTACATACACACATTTGCCCAGTGCAGTTCTTAAGCCACCAGGTCCACAACTCAAATCGTGGTCAGCCATGTGGGAGACCAGCAATGTAGCCATTGCACCATCTGCTGGCCCCTGTATCAAGCACTTTTAAAAAGTGAATTTCATTGTATGTGAATTATATTTCACTTTAAAATATCCAACTTAAAGATTTTTATAGTATATGCAGTAAGAATGACTATAGAAGATTTATAATTCAGAAATAGCTTTTGCATTTTCATTGTTTATAATGTAATAACAAGGAGATAGGTTTGACAGATGTGAATTATGGTGAAATGCATATGTGCAAAGGTTTTTTTTTGTTTTAATCTTAACAAAGAGGGCCAACAGGTGGCATGGAGATTAAGGCAACTAGATCCCACATGACCAACTGTGACTGTCTGAGTTCCAGAGCTGACCCCTTGAGAAACACTCTGGGTGCATGTGTGTGTGTACCTAAAATCCCTAGAGGAGAATGGAGGAGAAGGAACTGCAGCGTGGCCATCTTTCCCAAGGTTGGGGGTGATTTCTCACCTTCCCTTTCTCTGTGTCTCTCTGACAAATGTACATGCCCCATAGCAAACTAAAAAAGAAAGAAATTTGAACAAGTAATAACATTATTTTAAAAATTGAAAGTTATAAATGTTATTAAAAGGAAATCTAAAGATTTTCCAGTAAACCTTGTTTCACTAAGCTACTTGTGTAACTTTAAATTAAAATATTTCTTGCCTCTTTGTCCTAATGAGTTCAGACTGCTATAACAAAATGAATAGGCTGGATACTTTAAACAACAGAAATGCATTTTGTCACAGTTCTGGAGGCTGGTAGTCCATGATCCAGGTGCCAACATGGCTGGGTTCTGGTGAGGACCCTCATCCTGACTTATAGGTGACCTCATGATGGAGAGAGAACTCTGATGTCTCTTTCTTATCCTATAAAGACACTAAATTCATCTTGAGGGTTCTGCCATCATAATCTTATCTAGTCTTAATTATTTCCCCCAAAGGCAACATCTCCAAATGCCATCACATTAGGGTAAGGGCTTCAGCACATGAATTCAGTGGGAGGGAGGGGGGTGAGGATAGAGTTCAGTCTACAGCTGGCCCAGACATGGTGACATGTGCTACTAAGATGTCATGCTTTGCAGGCATGAACCGTAATGGAGGCCCAGGCTTTATTCCTGGTCCAACCTAAAGGCCAGGTGTGGTGCCAGGTGCCTATAATCCCAGACTCAGGAGCTTAGACAAGAAAATTGTAACCTTGAGCCTGGCCTGGGCAACATAGTGAAACTCTGAAAAAAGAGCCAGGTATGGTGACTCATGCCTGCCACCCCTACTGGGAAGAGGAATGGACAGCAAGGTCCTGTCTAAAAACAAAACAATTTAGTCCAAAACAATGCAGTTTCCACCTTAAAAACAAGTGAAGCTCTGTTCTCTTGACAATAGAGGGTTTCCATTCCTGGGCAGTAAGAGATCACAGCCACAGCCATGAGAGGGAGGCTGTAGAAAGCAACTGCTCGGTGAAGAGCTCAGGGAAGGTAGGAACATTAGTTCTTTCCTATTTGCATTCCCAGCATCTGCCAGAATTTCTGGTACAGGGTGTGTACTGAAAAAAAAATGAATGAATAATCTACCTGGAAAGAAAGTGCAGCTCTGTGAGCAGAACTGAAAGGTTTTCAGAAGCTATTACTGATCATCAGAATCAGAACCCTGGAGAGATCTCCAGGCACTTGTTCTAATAACATGGTTTAGAAATGAAGATGACGCTTTTCTTTTGCAGGAACTTATTGTTCAGATCAATATCATTGAAAAATAGACTTTATAAACACAAATGTATTCATGATCATTTCTATCATGATTCTCTAAATAATTTCAGGGGCTACATTACATAAATGCAGATATGATTATAGGCATAAATTTAGAGGGAGTCTTAGCCAAAACGATTTAGTATAATGTTGGAAATGAATGAATTTCCACGTGAACAGTGCTGCACGAGGAGCATCCAGTGATCAGAGTCCAGACATGATTCTTTAACAACTGAGCACAAAACATAACGAAGGACAGTGTTGATAATGCTAGTCTTCTACATATCGGCTCTTCTGCAACAGGGATTTTCAATTAAAAAATATAATAGTGTAAAAGGCCAGTGAGGAAAAATATTATTCCATCTGCACTTCAATAAAACTATTTTCACTTTACACGTTACTTTAAATCTTTATGAAGATTAATACATATTTTCACCCCTATAATACATATAATACTTACTTTCATTGTAATTGTAAATGACAATGTATATTTAATTGAATATTCTATTTTCCCACACCAGATCATACATCTTATTCCATGTTTATACATAATCTACATATTTATAGTTTTTCTTTCCTTTTTTTTATTTTCTAGAGGGTATGTGCACTTGCCAGAGAAAGATAGACAGAAGGAGAAGAAAAAGCATTCCCATGCAGCATGGTAACACGGCAATCCCTTCTTTTCCATGTCTCTCTCCTTTCAGGATTTTATATATATATGCAGATGTACCTCGCATGTCTCAAACCCGGCATGCAAGACGAACCGCAAAGTTGGCCATGTAGGTTTCAGCTGCCTTAACCACCAAGCCATGGAACCAACCTGTAAGAGATTAGTAATATTGCATATGTCCACATATTCTCATTTTCTAACATTGGACAATCATTTGAAGGGGGACACGGAATGGTTTGTGTTATTTTGACTTATGTTAATTTTACTGCATTGTTTCCATGAGAAAGGCTACCTCAACTCAGTGGCATATTTAAGCAAAAAGGGAAATGTCATTCTTTTCTTCACAGCCCTTAATTATTTTATTAGGACTAAGAACCATCTCACTAAGACACTCATGGCCCATCCAAGTAAGTTTCATATCTATAATTCCTCACTATTGCTGATCCCTCCTTGAACTGATAAAGGAAGACAACACAGGGAATTGAGGGACGAATAACGGCTGCCTTCTCTTCGAAGGCTGCACTTCTTTCCCTTCTGCTCTGTGATGTTGCACGGAGCAGCACTAACGTTTCCAGCAGGTTTTCCAGATGACAACCAGATGGAACAACGAGCTGGCACACTGATAAGCCACCTCCTGTCGGTTTGCTGCTCTTTCCTCCCAAGGGTGGCAGGTTTTAATATTCATTTACAGAGCTGATATGCTAAGGCTACACAGGCAGGTAATTGCTTCGTCATCTCTATACTGATACCCTTTCCACCCCTTGGTTCTTCTTGTCCCCAATTACATATCATTTGTTCGACCAATATTTATTAAGGACTTACCATACCAGATACCATACTAGTCAGCGGAGAGATCACAGGGAATAAGGTCCACAGAGCCATTATTCTCATAGATCTTTAATTTAAACAAGCATTTAAACAAAATATATGGGCTAAAAAAAAAAAATCCGGTTTGCGAAATAATATGGTGGACATTAAAGGGCATTAAGATGGAGAATAGCTGGGGGAATCTACTTTGGTACCTCCTCAGGAGGTCAAAGAACAGAGAGAAGAGTGTTTTAGATTAAGGAAATCATGAGTGCAAAGACTACAGGCTGCCAAGAGCTTGGTTCTAGGGTCTACCAGAAGGCTAGTATGCCTGCAGCATAGGTGGAGGAAGAGAAGGGCATGTGCCAAGGAAAACTAGGTGGGCATGGGGCCGCATCTGCCCTGGGTCCAAGATCACATCTACATTAGGCCTTCTAGCCTCAGCTTCATGGTAAGAGACGCCTGCACACAGGAAATGTATGGGAGCAATGCGATAAATTACCTCCATCTTACTCCCCAGGGTGAACTCTTCCCAGGTGTGATTTCTCCATCCACTGGCCCAAAGAACTCCATGCAGTCAGCTTTCTGCCTTGGCCAAACTAGTCACTCATCACCTTCCACTGCTTCCCATACCCGCTGCCTCACTTTCCTGCTCTGTCATCCCACAGTTATTGCATAAGCCTTCACATAAAATCTCTTTTCTTATGAATTCTGGTTAACACAGGAGAAATAGATTTGTGGATAAAAAACCAGTAATAATTTTGGAGTGAGCGTAGATAGTGTTTTGGAGACGTTTTAGTATAAAGTGATAGAGAAATAGGACATTATTATCCGGGGGAGCATTGACAAGAGAGAAGTGATGACCTCAGAGTGTCTGAAAGTGAATTTAGGGCCAGCCAGTGATGTGAGGGTTAAGGAGGCTGGATCCCACATGGCCGACTGCATGGTTCAAGTCCAGGACTCAGTGGATTAAAAGATACTCCAGGCATATGTGCATGATGCCCAGAATTCCAAGAGGAGAATGGAAAAGAAAGAATTGCAGCATGGTCATCCCCGCTGGGTGGTAGTTTCTCATTTCCTCAATCTCTCTCTATATATCCCTTTCTGGTGATGCAAATACAGTAAGGCAAACTAAAAATTTTTTAAAAAAGGTATTAATCCGTCCTAATTTTTAAAAAGTCAATTTTTAGGGAAAAGTGACCGCATATGGGTGGTGTTAAATATTGAAATGAGGTTTACAGTAATTTGATCCTTGTCAGTCTGGCTTTCTGATGTTTCATGAGCAAAACTCAGTCGCTGGGATGCAGGCACAGAAAGTAGAGTTGCATTCACCTTGGTGGAATCTGGAATAAATGAGGATGGAAGATGTCAGGAAAACTAGACAAAGAGGAAAGTAAAAGCCAGGAGAAGATCAATAGGTATTGAGATAGAAATAAAGTCAGTGGATTGAAGGACTCAACAAGATGCTACAATTGTAAAAGAGAAGGTTTGAAAACAGGGGTCAACTTTTTCATTCTTTCTCTTTCTTTCTTTTCTTCTTCTTTTTTCTTTTTTGTATTGCCAGAGGGCACATGTGCATGTCAGAGAGACAGACAGAGAGATAGAGACAGAGAGAAGAAACATCTCCCAATGGGGAGGTCACACCACAAGTCTTTTTCCTTTGTTTCATCACCCTGTCAGGATTTCCGGCATGCACATACATGCCAGGCATGCTTTTCAAGCAATTACGACTGGGATTTAAACCAAGGTTAGCCATGTAGGATCCAGCTCCCTGAGTTATGGGGCTGGCCCCGGTCGGCTTTTTCTATAGAATGCTCGATAGCAAACAGTTTAAGTCTTGCAGTCCCAATACAGTTTCTGCCACACATTCTTCTTTTTATTTGTTCAGGGGTTATATACCACTCTTTTAAAATGGAAAAACTATTTTTGATTCATTGGTTGTACGGAAACTGTGCTTGGGACACATTTGACCCCTGGACCATAGTTTACCAAGCCTTCTTCCAGAGGATGTCGTCTGGAAGACTAAAAGGCAGAATTCAGAAAGTATGCAGACTTCCTAACCTAGAATGTGAGCGTAGAAATGGATAGTAAAGTGCAGTAGGAAAGATCTTTCGAGTTTAGGAGGTTAGTACAGAGAGACCAGTGCTAGCAGGCTTGTCCACGTGAATGTTGAAACACTGAAATTGATGACAGCAGTGAAGGAGAAGAGAAAGTTGCCAAAGGAAAAAGGATTTGTCTGAAAAACAATTTACATTGGGCGTCCTGTATTTTTATTTGCTAAGTCTGACAATTCTAGTTGGAAAGAAGCACTGAACCAGAATCTCAAGTCGTCTGTGAATGTTAAATCTCATAGTCTCGTCACATGGCATGTGCTTCAGAGGTGCGTACTTAGGAGTAGGGAGATGGGATGAAGGAAGACAAACCATATCCCAGCACCAGGCACAATGGGCATTTCAGAAGGCTGCAGGGAACCAGTGGCCTAGGGGCACAGCCAGGTTTTAATAAAAACAGTGAAGAAGGATGTTGAGAATCCAGATTTGGGAGAATTTGGAGGTAGGTGAAATGTGTATCTGTTGATCAGAATTCCAAGAACTTCAAAGAATATAGTGAGAGTGTTTCAAAGAGAAGAGTTGGCTGAGTCAAGTAAGTGGACAGTGAGGTATCAGAGAATTTGTCCGTGAGGGCAGCGCCCCATGCCACAGGAATGGGCTGCTCAGTTGCTGGCTGGAGCAGCCCGGGGTCAGGTGGACCCAGAGAGAAGCACTGAACTGGCTGTTAGTAATACTCCTCTCACCCACAGAGGACAAGAAGTAAAACTCACCCTTCTTTCTCAAACAGCTCTGCTTAGCATTAGGCTAAGCAGAAGAAAAATGTATTGTAGGGGCCAGGAGGTGGTGCAACAGTAAAATACAATGCTCTGTGAGGCTATCCTGTATGGAAAGGTTACCAGTTCAAATCCACGGTCCTCCTGTGTTTATCAGGGATGTGTTCCCATGATCTGGGCTGCCTGAGGCTGGAGGTGGATTGAGCATTGGGACCCTGTCAGGTGCTATGTCTTTGTCTCTGTTTCTCTCACTCACAGAGTAAATACACAGACGTTATAAAAGGCACGGCGAGTGACGTTATATGGCAGTTAGTAATGTTCTTGCTTTTCTTTACAGAGGTCACCCTGTCTCTATCCTGCACAGATAAGATTTTCCTAAATGCCCTTGATTCGGCATCTGTCTCTTCTGATATTTTAAATATCTCTCTCAATTCACTTTCTATCTTTTCTACACATTCCTTTCATCGAAAAATGATGTGATTATCCCAAATTATGGAAAAGGATTTTAGTCAACTTTCTAAAAGAATGAAATTAAGTTTCTCTTCAGAGTGATGCCTGTCATGTAGGCCCCGCCACAATAATACATAATATATGTGGGTATAATAGGTAACACTTGCTGACAACCTGAATCGCAAGTGTTAGTGTGGAAACCGATTAAACTGAAAAAGAAAAATTAGATTGTTTACTCTAAAACCCATTAAGCTTTCAGTGGCCAGGAAACTAAAATTATTATCTTGGAAGAGTTTTTTTAGGTGTCTTAAACATAACCTGGATGGAAGTCATTATAGATAACATGTTCAATTTGGATCTTTTGGAAACTCCATGTAATAGACCAGTTCATGAAATAGGAGGTCCCCACTTGCTTTCTTTCCAGAATAAACAAAATCCAAGAATTAGATCATTTTAACACCTAAAATAATGTATATGTAGAGATAGGCTTTTAATTTTGTTATATTCTAAAACTACTAAAAGACCCTAAAATGAATTTTTTTTAAAAATTTCTCAAGGTCTGTTAAACAGTCCAAAAATATTTCTTGTAATGAAATTATTCAGCTCTATATACCAACAGATTGCTTTCATCGAGAAACAGGAATTGCCAAATCGCCCTCGTTTGCCTCCTTCCCCGCGGATAAATTTGCTACGTGCCTTTTTAGTACATTACCTAGCTGCAACCCTAACACTGCCTAAATAATTTGCATTGTGATTAGAATAGGATGATCTGTTCATCAACAGGGAAGGGACCTACTCTTCCTGGTGGAGGGAACCCCCCAAATTTAACCCCTGTTTTTTACTACATGGTAATATAAGTTTGAATACCCCTAGATTCTATATTCTGCAGAATCAGATTACTTCTCTAGAAATTTAATATTTTTCAACATTATTTTTATTATTGAAGAATATAAAAGGCATAAATGTTACCACTTCGGTCATTTTTACATGCCAGTCCTGTGACAGTAAGTACATGGACATTGCTGCGCAGCCGTGATCTCCATCCATCTCCAGAACTGAATTTGTCTTTCCCCAGAGGAAATGCTGTACTTTAAGCAATAAACTCCCCATTGTCTCTTCCACTGAGCCTTGGGCAACCGCCATTCTACTTCCATCTCTAAGAATTTGAGGGCTCGAGGAACATCATAGGAGGGGAGGCATACAGTCTTTCTCCTTTTGCAACTGACTTCTTTAGCATAATGTCTTCAAGGTTCTTTAATGTTGTAAGATGTCAAAATTTTCTTGTTAAGGGCGAATAATATTCTATGCTACATATATACCAATTGTGTTTATCAGTCAAGGGAGACCTCAGTGGCTTCCACATTTTGACTATTGGAGTTAATGGTGCTATAAATATAGGTGTACAAATAGGAAATCAGTTTTAAGTGAGCAGAAGGCGGCAGCAGTGACAAAGATACTGCTGTCTTCCTTTTCGTTTTCTACATCATTATGCTCCAGTTACGGGTGATGACCAGAGTAAATATCAAGTTTGAACTGCAGGTGGCAGCAAATATCCATAAACGCGATAGTTTTGTTTGTATACTGTGTTCAGTTTTGTCTTTTGATAGTAAAATCAGCATTTTTTTTCTTCTAAGTCTATGATATTCAATGTAAGGGAGACTTGAAGCATTTATTTGGTTTTAGCTAATAAGACGTACTTGAATTGTGAAATGTTTTAAAATATAGTGAAACCGAATCCGAATGCTTGAAATTTTGCTCAGAGCTTTCATAACTTTGCTTTAAAGTCTTAGCCACTGCACATTTGTAATCTTGCTACATCTTAGAGCTCTGAAAATGTTCTGAAAGTGCTCATTATTCATGAAGAATTGGCTCTGGTTTTTCTATGAGACACTGTCAGTTGTCTATTCCATATCCGTCTTGCCTTCTTCCCTACTAAAAAAAAAAAAAAAAAAAAAAAAAAAAAATTATTAAGACCACAGTGTATTCAATTTAAGAAAAGTCACATTTCCTCACCTCCCTTGCAGCCAGAGGTGATAAGACACAGTTCTGTCCTGAGAAATAAGTCCAGGTTGTCTGGAGGTCAGAAGTTTTACTTTCTTGATAGAGACTCCTCTCCTTCCTTTTGCTGTTATTCTTATTGTTTTATTTTGCTGCCTGCCTAAAACTTGGATGGGAAACAAAGGTAACCAAGGCACTACCAGGAAAATAAAAGCCACATGGTAAGCATCACAAAGCAGGAAAAAGAGCCTTGGGCCAGCCCGGGGTATGTTGGTTAAGGAGGCTGTGTTCCATGGGATCAACTGTGCAGTTTAAATCCTGGACCAGGGGGCTTTGAAAAACACACCAGATGCATGTGTACATGTGCCAAAAATTTGGAATGAGAGAGAAATGTGAGAAGAGAGACTGTGGCACGTCCACCCCCTATTGGGGTGCTTTCTCACTTTCTCTGTGTCTCTCTCTAGCAGGTACTCTTGGGTGATTATTTTAATTGAAAATGGAGACTGTGGCAATGATAACCCAGATGAGGTGTTCTACCATCCCTGGGCTGCCCACCTCTAGCTGAATAGTCACTTTCAAGTATGATTTCCTGTACTCAGTCTGTGAAAAAAGAATGCCCCATTGAGTCAAGTCACCATACTCAGATTTATATTAGGTGAGCCCAAGCAGAACCCAACCCTTCACTGAGATGGATGGATACTCTCTAGTTGATTAGATGGGTTAAAGGCATGTTTGAGATAGGAATAATAGACAGGAACTAGATTTTTATCAGATATGATCAAATATGAAGGCAGATATTGTGCAATACTTATAGCAATGAGTTACTAAGTCTTTAGATGAAGAAATAGCATTTAGGAGTGAACATAGCAGAAAGGAATAACTTTTAAATATAATGAAAGAGAAGCTGAGGTTCCTAATATTTCTCACAAAAGTCTTCATGCATGTAGGAATTCTATTTAACAACTGTTTCAATTTGTCAGATTTTACTACAATGCTATAAGAGCTCATTTGTGACATGCAACAGGGTCAAGAGAATCCTTTTCTAACCCATATTCTGTTATATTTTATGGCCATATTAGGTAATCTGTGTATATTCATCTGGTAAAATGAACAGACATCAACATCTGAGAGAGAAACGAAAGGATTCCCTAAAAAAGTAAAATGAGAGTGCTAGAGAAAATATTCCAGAATCAGAGCAATGCCGATGTTCAAGTGCTAAAACTGGATCTAAATCTATGACCCTAATTTGTTCTCTATACTTAGAGCAACTTCCGGCATTTGTAAACTAAAAGATGTGAAAATGCCTCATGACATTATAATTTAGCTTGAGAACAGAAAACCAAGTCGCATTAGCACAAGAGTAAATAGTGTGGCACAGTACGCAATTAATGGTTTAATTATATGGTCCAGAGGACAAGTGCTGCAGAAATGGAGAAAACAGGGACGGTTATACGATGAAGACTAGTGAGGAAAGGGTTTCACACATGGGTGAGAATGGAGACAATTTAGAAAGGAAGTTATTTAGAAAAAAAATGTTCTAAGTTAAAATAAAGTGACAACAGGAAATACGAAGATGACTACAGTGTTTTAGAGATGGGAAATAAGGCTTGCTTTGGAAGTTGGTAGGAAACAAATTTGGATTTGTCATATTGGGGCAACTCAAAAGATGTCCTCAAAGGCTAGGAAGTAATAGTTTTAACGGTGACGTGGCAGTAAAATGCAATCTCTGTGAGGCTAGGCCATGTGAGAAGGTCCTAGGTTCATAGCTGGAGACCTCCCTGAGTACACCAGACACGCACATGTCCATGGTCTGGGGGACGGATCACAGGATTACTCTGTAGGATGCTGTCTCTCTCTAAATAAGTAAATAAATAAATAAATGGTAAACCACCACCACCAACAACAACAACAACAAAACACTAAGAAAATGTTCTCAAACGCAGCAAGCCCACTACGTCACCATGGAACTTTGGCAGAGGCGAAAATAGCCATCAGGGCTTGCTGCCTTCCAGAGCGACTGACTGGGAGGAAGCGAACAGAAGTCCAGAGGAATGCAGTACAGCCTAGGTGTGGTGGAGGGCACGCAACGATGTTTCAGAAGGCAGAAGAGGCTCGTTCCTGGTGCTGAGTCTACTCTCCTCCGGGCAAGCTGTCCGACTCCTCTCACCTGCATATCTTCATTCAACAACAACAACAAAAAGTGACTATGTGATACGATTGTCAAGGGAGAATTCACCCATCCTATTTATAGAGCATCAAAAGGTGTGGGTGAGCAACCCATATGAACCACAAACGAGAAGAAAAGGAATGTCGTGCAACCATGCAGAAACCCTGCACACACAATCGCAAAAGCTAATCCATGCTTCTCAAACTCGAGCGTACATAATGAGGTAGAGAGCTCATTAAAACATGAATTCTAGACCTAAGTCACAGAAATCCTGATTCTATTCTCTGGTCAAGCATAGAGCAATGCCTGATTGATCTTTTATTCAAATCTAATTGATATTTGTCAAGAATGTCACTACCTAATGAATATGTCTTGAATTTCTTCACAATACTAATAGAAAAAAAATCAATGCCTTTTAAAATTGATGTCCCAGACTCAAGAGAAAAATGTTTGGAGAATCTCTATTGTATAATCCTTCCACCTATAACATCTTTTTAAAATATATATATATGTTTATTTTGGGGACAACAACAACAAAAAAAAGTTTGGTGGTTAGGGTGCTGAACTTTCACATGGCCAACCGCAGTTCAAGTCCCGGACCTGGTGGCTTCTTTTCTCTCTCTCTCTCTCTCTCTCTCTCTCTCTCTCTCTCTCTCTCTCTCTCTCTCTCCCCTCTCTCTCTCTGTCTCTCTGGTGAGTCCATATGTCCTATAACAAATAATAATAATGACAAAATTAAAATAAAATATTTTTTAAAAAAGCTTTCTTTCAAATTCATGTAGCATGCAGTGATAGAGTAGCTATTTCACATTTTAGTCCAATATTTTTGGAACAACTTTCATTGCTATAAAATCTCTCAGAGACAATAGTCTTATCTTTCCTTAGAAAAATGTATTTAAATTTCAAATGGTAAGAGTAAGAATCCAGGATCTTTCTCAAGGAACAAAGGTTATTGTCTCTTCCTTCTGGAGGAGAGGGGAGACAGCTATTTCTTTCCTATCTAAATATCCAGATTTTTGTTTTTAGCATCTTTACCTACATGACAAACTCTACTATATGTTCAAAGACATTTGTTCTAGTTCTTGGATTAAAATCTTAATGTTAGGAATAGAGGAAAAGGAGAACTGGCACAATTATTTGCTATTTTCTATAAGCAAATAATAACGTACTCTGCTCCAGAAACTTTGTGTTATCATTCAGGGCAATGTTAACATATATAGGATTTTAAGACTTTTCAATTCCATAACAACCTAGGGAAGGAGTATGAACAGAGGTGTGTATGTGAGAAGTTATCTTCTTTGGCAGTCTGAGGTTATGTAAAAATAATTCCCATATGCAGTTTATTTACTTAGTGTTTACTACATATTAAGTAGTATTTTCTATTAATTAGCTCTTACTGTAATTTTAGAATAATAGATTTACCTCCAAGTTTTGATAATCCCATGAGAGCTATGAAAGGGATATATGACCTACAGAAATATTTTGCAAAGTAAGTAACTTGGATAAACTAGTGTAACAAATGCATATGTAACAAATGTAAACTAGTATAACAAACGTATAACTTGGATAAACTAGTGTAACAAATGTATATAAACTAGTGTATCAAAATCATGCCAGGCATGTGTGCATCTCGTTTTTGGAAAAACTCCCAATTACCAATATCTCTTCTTATAGAATCTTTCCCATTCACCATTCTCAGAGTATTTTTCAATGAAAGTTTGTATTTATAAAGAACTTTTAGTACTCTGAAATATATCTTGCCTCACAAACATTTTTCACAACTTAGTATATTATTGTCATAACATTTTTGTAGCATATTAGATAATTAAAATGTATCCTTTTTAGAGATGTGGAAGCAGAAACACAAAAAGTTAAGTAATTAATAAATTTAAATAAATTCCAATTATTACTTTCAAAACCTAAAGTCAGAGCTAAGCAATTAAGTAGATACGCTCACTTTACTCTGAATAATTCATATGACCTCTAATTATAAAAGTTAAATTAGTAGCCTACTGGCATAGCCAGTTCTTGGTTTACTTTTCAAAATCATATGACTGTAAAAGCAGATGAGAAGACAAAACGTCCCACTCTGAGTAATGGCTGTATAAATTATTATTTAATAGGTTCTCTTTTTAAACAAGTCAGTTTAATTTTTTAAATAGCATTTCTCTTCTTTGGAGCATCTAATTCCCAAATGGCAGTTTTTAAAAGCATGCCAAAATTTTTTTAATATTCTGTGACCTTGAATAGTGATACAGTATGTCCAAATATAGAATCAACAACTTATTGACATTCAGCTGTTTATGACTGATGACTTTAGGTTAGGTGCACTTAGTTAATTAATTAACTAATTAACATTAATGTTTGCCAACTACCCTACTATGCATCTTGGCAATAAATGTACTTGATATTTCCTGTCAAAGTATAACTTACAATGAGTTTCTGTGATACACATATGTTTTTCAATATATTTCTGTTATTGAAAGGGCGAAATCAGTTTTGTATTTGATAGAAAATTTGGGGAAAATGAGAAACATAGCTTAAAATTGAGTATACCTGTTTCTAGTGCATGTATTATTTTTTAAGTTGATTTATTTTATTTCTTCCATGAAAGAGAGACAGGAAAAGAGGGAGAGAGAGGGGAAAAGAGAAAGAGAGAGAGCACCTAACAGGGTCCCCGACAGGGCAATGCATATCTAGCCTTCGGCCAGCTCTGGATCATGGGTAACCACGTGCTAGGTGTACTCAGATAGGTCTTAGACCTGAGCATGGCAGTTTTCTGTTGTGCTACCATCTGGCCCTTACAGTGCATGTATTTTCAAAACAAATTTTATTTTTTAGAATGATTTTAGACTTATAGAAAAATTGTGAATACAACACAGAGATTTCCTGTATATCCCACATCCTGTTTTCCATTATTAATATTTTATACTGATAAAATATATCCTTATTAACTGAAGTCCCAACTTTATCCAGTTTTATTTAGTTTATACCCAATGTTCATTTGTGTTCCAGAGTGCCATCTAGGATACCACAGTATATTTAGTCACCATGCTTCTTTAGGCTTTAGTTGGCCGTGACAATTTCTCACACTTTTTGGTTGTGATGACCTTGACAGTTTTGAAGCGTACTGCTCCGTGTTTTGTAGAATGTCTCTTCACAAAAATTTGCCTTGTTTTGGTTATAACTAGACTGGGCTTCTGGGGTTTGGGGAGAAATACTGCAGTGGTAATGTACCATTTCATCACATCATATCCAGGATACATGCTGTTCAAATGACGTCTCACTCTTGATGTTGATCTTGGTCATCTAACTGAGGTAGTGTTTGTCAGTTTCTGTGCTCTCAAGTTAACTCCCTCCCCCCCCCCCCCACTTTCCACAATGTTCTTTGGAAAGAAGTCACTATTTTCTCTTCACTCTTAAGAATTGGAGAGCTATTTGCTTTTTGTGTATAAACAAAATGGAATTTATAATTTTGAGTGCCTTAACCATTTTAAAAAAATGAAATAATCAAAGTCCTGGTGAGTTTTGATATCTTAATGTTTTGCACAAAGGGCCAACAGGTAGAAATGGTAGTTAAGGTGCTAGACTCCAACCAACATGGCCGACCACTGTTGGAGGCTGGACCTGTTGCTTGAAAGTCATGCCAGGCATGTGTGCATGTTTGTACAAAATCCCAAGAGGAGAATGGAGGAAAGGGGATGGAGTGGGGCTATCCCCCTGGGGAATGATTTCTCACTTTCCCTCTCTCTGTCTCTCTGGCAAGCACATGCACCCTATGGCAAAAAATCTAAAAATGTAATTAATTTTCAAAATAATAAAGAAATTTTTCACAGGTAAGCTCCTTTGCATTGAATCTCTGTAGGGACATCCTCTGTGTGACACCATTTATTAATAGAATAAATCTCCCTATTTTGCAGGTTATTTATTCCACATGCCCTTATTTATTAGAGCCTATGCTAGAGTATTTGAATACAAACCTGAGAAGTCCATGTCCTCAGAGGTTTAGGTTCCCATCCTAAAGATTTCAAATCCTGAAAGCCAGTACTTTCCTCAGTTCTCTTGCAAAATATTTGGAATATTCACAAATTAAAATGTCTTTTAAAACTAACTATTCTTATCTAAATATATGGTATAATATATTATTACTGGAGAAAAGAATATTCCCCCCTCTTGAGCCAGCCTGTGGTCTGGTGGTTAACAAAGCTCGATTCCACATAGCCGACCAAAGAGTTCAAGTCCTAGACTCAGAGGGTTGAAAAACATGTTGAGCACGTGTGTGTGTGTGTGTGTGTGTGTGTGCCCCCAAAATCCCAAAAGGAGGAGGAAATGGAGGAGAAGGGATTGTGATGTGAACACTCCCCATGAGGGTGCTTTCTCCATCTTCCTCTTTGTTTTTCTCTCTGTGTCTCTCTCTGGGGAGTGCAAGCAACCTCTGGAAAATTTATATATATATATATATATATATATATATATATATATATATATATATATATATATCCCCGCATCTCTCTCTCTCTCTCTCTTTTTTTTTTAACTAATATTTATTTCCTGCTTTGGGAAAATGCAAATGAGAATATCCTTGAATCTTTTCCAACAAGTAAATTAGACCTAAAATACTACACACTGTCTCCTAGTTTTGCCTGTTCCTCCTCCATCATTGAAAGGGTAAAGTCAGCACGCTGGGATGGAAGGTTTATTATCATCCTAACTCTCACACCAGCTAAAGTGTGTTTGGGTACAAGTAGCAAAAATCCCTGCTAATGTGCACATCAGTAAATCCGGAAGTATTCAGCAAATAGGTTTAAGCTATTCAGCTACTCACCAATTTCATCACTGATCCATCCTCCTTCCTTCTCTCCACTCTACCATCAGCAGTACTGGCTTCACTCTCAGACTGGTAATGAGAGAGTGTAGCAGCTCAGGGCATTGCGTACAGACATGGCAATATCCAGAGGCAGAAAGGGACCTGTGTCTTAGTAAAGGGAGCCTTTCCCAAGGACCCTCACCTTTGTATAAGCAAGAACGAGGTCCCTGGGCTGCATGCTCACATGTCAACTCCTAGCAAGGGAATAAGAATATCATAGTTTTACTCAGACCAAATGGAATTGACCCCATGTGCTAAAAATTACTCCAGAAATGCATGTAGGATAGAGGGGTAGCTGAGCAAAATTGGGATCCTGGTAGGAGAACGGGGGGGTGTGAGTCTTACAGAGGAAATCAAATAGATCTTACATATTCTCTTTCCAGTATTTATTGGCAGGCTTGTTGATCTAAATCTACTTTTAGAGCTGTGGTATTCTCTTAATTTGCAATCCTCTACCTTTTCTTAATGACATTTTCATAATCAAGATTTTCTCCAGAGTAATAACTCTGCATTCCTGGTACATATTGAAAGCTATTTTAGCTATGATTCTTTTTGCCTTGTAAGCCTGATTCTAAATAGAGATTATTTTAGGTACAGACCTCCTTTCTCATACCTTCTTGGTTTCTGGTTTATTACAATTTCAGTAACAGTTGGGGAGAATAAAGAATTTTACTATCTATTGCCTACAGCAAATGAAGAAGCCAGTATCTTATATTTATAATCAGTCTCACTCTTTCCATTGAAAATTACACTCCCACTCTACTGATGTGGGGAAAAACTTCAATCTACTGTTGCCTGTACTCTGCCCTAAATCTTTTTCCATGTTATAACATTGTTCAGTTCCTTCCTAGTATTTCTGTATTTTTAATGAATTTATATCTTTTATTTTAAAAGTTTTATAGCTTGGGACCAGCAGTTAGCGTAATGGCTATGGCACTGGACTCCCATGTAACCGACCGCAGTTCAAGTCCCGGACCTAGTGGCTTAAACTCACGCCAGGCGCATGTACGTGCATGCCCAAAATCCTGAGAGGAGAATGGAGGAGAAGGGATTGCAGTGTGGCCATCCCCCCTGGGGGGTGATTTCTTGCTTTCTGTCTCTCTGTCTCTGTCTTTCTGGTGAGCGCATGTGCTCTATTGCAAAAAATCTCTCCCCCAAAAAAAAGTTTTATAGCTTTATGATGATTTTTTGTCATCTACTGTATATGCCATATACTACTCTAGAGCTAGGGATAGGAGTATGAGGGATTCACAAAAGAAGGTAAACATGATTTTTTATTTAAGAGTTATTAGTATATCACATTCCATGTCCATGCTCATTAAATTTTTGCTATTATAGGAGACAAATGTGGGTATGGTTGGAAAACTACCAAGATTAGAATCAAAAGAGCCAAGTGTGAACATTTGCAACTTGCTTGCTTTATGGCCTTCTAGGGGAACAGTTAACTTATCTTAGTCACAATTCCTTTACTGTAAGGTAAATCTAAAAATATTCATCTCAAAAAGATTAATAAGATAATTGATATGAAAGTGCATTATGAGAAATGTAGTACATTATAAAGTATCACTATTTTCATAGAGTCTAAAAAATAATAAAGATATAAAACATTTTCGAAGGTTTTAAGAAAACCAGAGAAAAATGTTAAGTTAGCAATGACTTTATTCAAATAAAAATATGCAACTGGTTGACCTCAGTGCCCACCTTGTATTCCCCTCAATTCAGACTGTAGGTCAATTGCTCTTGGGTAGACAATTTGCTGGCCTCCAATGGCTTTTCGCCTCCTCTCCATTCAGGTGCTCCTGGGGAGTTTATTTCCATAAGAGCGATCTTTGGCCACTAATGGGGAGATACCAGTGAGTAAGTACCCCTGCTTTCTTGAGACTCATTGAGACAATTTCAGACGTGTTTTACACAGTCTTTCCAAGGGTCCAGGTGTCGCCGAAGTCCAATTGCTTGTCGCAGTAACCTGCACATTAACACACATGGTCTTTGACACTCTCTCCTTCCATTTCCTGTTTCACATCCCTTCTCTCTCACCTTGCTTCCTAGGATCGATTCTCAAATAAACAGCTTATACCCAAACCTTTGTCCCAGTGTCCACTTCAGGTGAAACGCAGAGTGGGACATTTTGGGTTTTTTTTTTTGTTTTTTTTTTTTTTTGGTTAATTCAGTTATGTTGGTATGTAGAGCTTGTTTTACCTGTGTGTATTTGTGATGACTCAGATTTTCTTTCAGTCTTTGCTTTTATTTCTCTTTATAAAGGGGGCTTGAGAAACTGGAGAGCAGGGCAGAAAGAGGGAAGAGATAAAGAGGTGGAGAATTGAAAGCTAAACTGTTTTACTGAAGTGAGTAAGATTTTTTTTTTAGAAACGAAAGTAGCACTTCTTAAGTGTGAATACAATCAGTCCTGAGAGAGGGGTGAGAGAACAGTTAGATGGTGTGAACCACCAGATGGGAAGGGTGGGAGATCATGTCGTCACTGTTCTGACCCTGATGTTCCTTTAGATATAACTTTTCTAAAACTGGACTTCTTTCATTATTTCTTCTTCTGCTACCCACAGCTTTGTCTCCCAGAATTCCTTTTTCTTAACCTCATTTTTCATCTTTCAGGGTGACACGGTAAAATCTTCAAATGAGAAAAGAGAGAAAGCTTCAAGTAGGGTTTTGCAAGATGCACTGCTTTGCCTCTAAGTTCCAAACTTGGATGGGTTGCCTGGAGACCAGCCCATGTCTGCTAATACCAGAGACAGGGCCAAGCTCTGAGAGGAACAGGTGGAGGACAGGGAGGTGCTTTGCATGAAGAAGAGGGGATACAAATATGTATTCAAACATTTATCCAGTAAATGAGAGAGCTCTCACTCCTTACTGAATCTAAGCCTAGCAAACAATAACTATGCTAATAATACATATTTTTTCAATTGCCAGAGGGCGCATGTGCTTGCCAGAGACAGAGAGAGGAGAAAGCACTTCCCCAGTGGAAAATGGTCATGACACAATCCCTCTTCTTCCATTTCTGCATCCTATTGGGATTTTTTTTTTGATGCAGGGATTTGAACCACGGTTGACCATGTGGGATCTGCTGCCTCAAAGCATCTCTGATGGCGTTGCCAGATATCTTGTGGTCATTCTCTAAAGTCCTGGGTACAGGAGTGTGATTTATATGCTTAGTTATTGACCTCTGGATTTATAACATTAAAAAGAAGTACAGCACAAGTTGCTTTTTTTCGTTTTAGAGGCAGCAACTACCACATGGAGGATGCTGTCCTAACCCACTTATTACTTTTTTGTTTTTTAGATTTTTGCTATAGGACACAAACACTCACGAGAGAGAGAGTGAAAAAGTGAGAGAGAGAAAGTGAGAAATCACTTCTCAGGGGGATGGCCACCCCGCAATTCCTTCTCCTGCATTCTCCTCTCAGGGTTCTTGGGCAAGCACACACACCTCAGCGTGTTTTTTAAGCTGCTAATCAGGACTCAACTGTGTAGTTGGCCACGTGGGATAAAGTGCCTTCACTACCATGCCACCTGCTGGCCTTCTAACCGATTTATTGGGTGACTCAAAAGATTGCCAGTTTCAGGCTAACAGGTAGCATGGAGATTAAGGTACTGTATCCCATGTGGTCAACTGCATGATTCAAGTCCTGGTCCCAGTCATGGTGGCTTGAAAAACATACTATGTGTGCCCCAAATCCTAGAGAAGAATAGAGGAAGAAGGCATTGTGATGTGGTCATTTTCCCTTGTGGGGGTGGGTGCTGGTGGATTTCTCATTTTCCCTCTCTCTTTGTGTCTCTCTGGTGACCACAAACACCCTATGACAAAAATCTGAAAAAAAGGGACCAGCAGGTGGCATTATGGTTACATTGCTGGATTCCCACATAGTTGACTGTGGTTTGAGTCCTGAACCCAGCAACTTAAAACTCACACCAGGCATGTGTGCATGCTTGCCCAAGATCCCGAGAGGAGAATTGAGGAGAAGGGATTGCAATGTGACCATCCTCCCTGGGGGGTGATTTCTCACTTTCTCTCTGTCCCTCTCTGTATCTCTGGCAAGAACACACACCCCATAGCAACAATCTCTCTCAAAAAAAATCTGGGAAACAAAAATTTTTGCCAATTTCAATGGAGATCAATGCAAGAGAAGTCTCTACAGCCAGTTTAGGCAATGGAGAAAGCTTCTTTATTGCTGGGACTATATGATCTAACAAACTCAGTGGTGCTAAAGGTATTCAACAGAAGAACAGCAACTTAGAACTCTAGGATTCAGAGTCAAGGCATGCCTTCTGCTACAGAAACACACTCACTGCTTGAAAGCAGTTTTTGGCATGCTATGGGGTCCTATTAGAGACTGAGCACCTGACCATGGGATATCAAATAACTACAGTTGGAGATGCTCACTATGAGCACTATATTGTCAAATAACCTAAGCTATAAGGTCAGCTTGCACATCAGCAATGCAGCATGTGATAGAAGTAATATATCACTCAGGATCAGGCCTGAGTGAGTCCAGAGGGTACAAGTAAGTTATACCAACAGGAGACCCGATTCCCATGTCACCAACCTGTATGGTGCCGGTGACTCTCCAACATTCACACCTATAGCCTCATGAATTGTTCCCTGCAACCAACTGACAGGGTAGAAAAAATTCAGGCATATTTTTAAAATGGATTGGCTCAATACGTTGGGGTTGACACAATACTAAAGCAAAAGTGCTGTTGCACTATACCCCATTCTTAGGTAGCTCTAAATGACAGTGGTAAGGAGAAACCATCACAATCATCATAGCGTGATACAGGTCATTTGGTATATGGGAGAAGGACTAGCTTGATGTAAGGATATGTCTGCTGCCCTTACAGTGTTGATGGACTTGGCTGATTGAGCCTATACCAAGCAAGATAATAGTATTGAGTATACAGTCACGTGAATATATCTATAGGAATAGAAACAAATATGCAAATCTTTGTGTCTCACATTGGAGAGCATCCACCACCAATGAGGCTCTTCTTAACAACTAGGTTGATGTTCTTTGGGTAGATGTCAGCCACCCTCTATTTTTGGTATCTGAATGCTAGAGCAATAGACCCATGATCCCACTGTTGGCAGGGAGAGAGGCCAGGCATGTACCCAATAATATTGGCTCTTTCTTCCCAAGCTGACATAACTACTGCTTCCACAGAAGTACTGACTTGTCAGCAGCAAAGAGCAGTGTCAAGCATTCGAGTACCAACCCTCAAGGGCACCAGTCAGCCAGTGGCCAGTTGATCACATTAGATTCCTCAGCCCTCTGCCACGTTGGAGAAGGAAGTGATTCATCCTTACTGCAATTGCCTCCTATTCTGAATATGTGTCTGGCCTTTTGTCCATAGTGTCACCTCCTGGATTATCTGAAATCTTACAGAATGCTTTATTTATGGACAGTGTCCTGCATTACATCACCTTTTACAAAAACAAACAAACAAACAAAAAACCATAGTGAAGGAGGTTCAAGACAACAATGGGCACAAAACTATGGGATCCACTATTCCTACCATATACCTCATTATCCGTAAGTAGTTGCTCTAATAGAAAGTTGGAATGGTCTATTTAGGGTTAGGTTAGTTTGGGAACAATACTCTGTGTATTGGGAGTTGACCGACAGGATGTGGTTTATACATTGAGCCAATGACAGATATGGTGCTGTGTACTCAGTAGCTAGAATATATGAGTGTAGAGATGTACAAATGGCTCTTCTCACTCTCATACCCAGTGACCCACCTGCAGAGTTTGCGCTTCCTATTCTCATATCCTCAGGCGGTTAGATTATTGGTCTTGATTAGTACGGTGAGTAGAAGGGAGAAAAATCTCTTCCGCTAGGGGATACAGTTAAGGTCTTACAGAACTTACAGCTATGACACCACTTACTTGCTTCAACTCTTTATGCCAAAGGACTAATAGACCAAAAAAGGCATTTTTAATAAGAATTATTTTATTTTGTTGGAGAGTGTGTGTGGTTGCCAGGGAGAAAGAGAGAGAATTCCTCCAGTGGGTCATGGTCAGTCCTTTTTTCTCCATTTCTCCATCCCATCAGGATTTGGGGCACACATACACAAGTTTAAAAAAAGGCCATTTTTAATACTTGTGGAATCATTGATCCTGATTATCATGAGTACCCAAGATTGTTACTAAGTAATGAGAACAGGGAGGCATATTTCTAGATCTCAGAGGATTCACTGGGATTCCCCTTGTTCTTCGATGCTTGGTGAAAACATTGAATGAAGAATTGTGACAAACTTAGTCTGATATGAGCAAGCCAACCAAGCGCCTGGATTCCTCAAGGATGAAGGCCTAGGTTTCTTTATCAAGCTAATAACTTAGTGCAGCTGAAATGTTCACCAAGGGTGAGGAAAATCTAGAATGGGTGATGAAAATCCAGAAAGGGTCCAATGAATATCAGTTTTGACTTTTGTAGCAATTGCAGTAAGGGATACCTGTGTACTACACTAAAACTCTCATCTTGACTCCCTTTAATAAGCAGTAGCTTGCTATTACCTTAAGGAGTTGGTGACAGAATGAATTTTGTATAGAGAAAAAGATTAATCTGAAAGGCTTAAGGGAAAGGGTATAGAAGATACTTTTGTGCCCCCTCCTTTGATTTCAGCTGCAAAAGTGTTGGCAGTTCCTATGCATGCCACAGTTCTCCCTCAAGTGCCTGCAGCCTCTTTGCCTTCCCAACTCATTCTACCAAAATCCACAGGTGTTCACTAAGCAGCATGAATGCTCAGCATTCTTTCCTGAACAGGGGAGATAATTTCCCTAGGAGCCATCCTCAAGCATTGAGTGAAGGGAGTCAGTTAGTAAATGCATCAACCTTCTGTCCTTGGAAGAGAAAATTCTGAGATGCAACTGACTGCACAGTTGCTCAGAGTCCCTACTGGGAATGAATCCCAATCGTCTAGAGAGGTAGCCAACTCAGTAATGTATCCCTTAATGGATTTTCCTTCTCATCTTTCTCAGCCTCTTGCTTGCCAAGATCACCTGCTATGTAAACTACCTAATTCAGTCCCTGTTCCCAGAGGAACCCAAAGTAGAAGGCTAAATTACTTGGTTGTTGGTTGACCATGATGTTTACAGAAAGAGTGTGTTTTGTTAATAAAGAAAAACTTACTTATATAGTTTTGGTGCAGAAAATTAACTAAATTTTGGAAATAAACATTTATTGGGTATTATGTATCAAATGTTTTAGAAGCCATTCAATGCCTTATCAATTGATTAATGACAGAGATAAGTTTTCTGGACTTATAGAGAAGGAACAAAAAAAAAGAAAAAGGGAAAGAACTAAGAGAAAGGCACACATAGCAAGAAATTAACGAATGATAGATTCTTTTACAGTGATGTCTACCACCTTTCAGCATCAGGATTACCTACCTAACTAAAGAAATCCACAACAGTACTGAGGTTTATTTTATGTACCATGCTTTGGATGAGTGTGTTAAGAGACACAAAAATGTGTCATGACTTTCTGTGCATAAATGTGTCATCACTTGTCGACCACCTAATAATGAAATTCTCTTCTAAAATATTAAATAATTCAACATGTAATCTGTGAGAATTATAAGAAACCCTGGGGATCATTTAGTCCATTGTTGTCATTTTACAGTTGGAAAAAAAAGAAGAGGTAGCTTAGTGGCACAAGCAGGCCTTTCAATTATATTTGAAAATTTGCACAAAAAGAAGAGTTGTCATTTGGAAAATGCGCAGCTCAAAATATTTTCTTTGTTTGTGTGAAGTCTTATACAAATCTAGTGTGTTTATTGATTCTACTGGAGTTCAGTCGCTTTTACATGTCTGTATTGATTCTGGTCCTTTAGGCTTTTAAGCTTCATCGCATGACCTTAGATTAAGTCTCCTTCAAGTACTGAATGTTCTTTAGAGACATGGCATTATCAGGCAAAAGAGAAGAGAGCTGCAGTACCTTGGAGATCACCTTGACAACCCCATAAGTTTTGTAGATATTTAGCCCAGGCATTTTCATAGGTATTTAGTTCCATTCTCAGTACTGCCTAATTTGATCTCTATGATTCTTCTGACTTCAATGAGAAGGAGGAGCATTTCATCCTGCCAAACTCAGCCCAGCAGATGAATTCTCATATGGGATTGCCCCAGACTGTCCCAAGTTGGGGCTGGTTGGGATTCAAAAAAAGAAAAAAAAAAAAGAAAAGAAGTGATAAATGCCATGGTGATCATTCCAAACAAAGCATGTATTGATGAATTTGCTTGCACAGTGGGCTGCCACACAGCTTTGGGAAGACAGCAAGAGAAGGGGATATTCTACCTAGATATGTCCACAATGAGAGGTCAGGAGTTTATGTGTAAGTCTAAGGAATTTGGCTCAGGGCTGGGATCATTTTCTTTCAGTGTGTCAGGCAATAATAAACACCTTGTAAGTCCCTGGGAATGCTCAAGGTCCCAGCATGGGCTCAAGCCCGTAGGAAAACTGCAGCTATCTTGATCATAGAGCAGTCAAGACACAGAAAAAAAAAGTGGGGAGAACTAGGAGACCCTACCAGGAGCATACAAAAAAGAACATTTCCCCCACCTCATCCTACTTTCAACCTTATATCCAAATGTCCTCGTTAGCTAAACACAACCTCAGACAGAGTATGGGTGCTTCACTTTCACAGAGGGGCATACAATAAATGCTTATTGGTTGATGAAAAAGCCTTCTCTATTATCTCTTCTCTAGAGTAGATTTTTACACAAGTAACAAGGGTATCTTTCATTGACAAAAGTAGTGTCCACTTTGTTTTCATTGTGGTAAATATATATAACACACAATTTACCATTTTAGCCATTTTTGAGTGTATAATTCAGTGCATTAAGTACATTCTGATTGCTGCGTGACCATCACCACTATACTTTTCCATAACTTTTTCATCTCTATGTGCATTAAACACTAATTCACCATCATCCTCCTTCCCCTCTTTAGCCCCTGGCCATCACTATTTCAAATTTTGTCTCTATAAATTTGACTCCTCTAGATAGCTCATATAAATAGAATTATGCAGGATTTGTCCTTCTGTGACTGACTTATTTCACTCAATATAATGTTCATCTAAGCAGTTAGCACGTCAGCCTTTTTAAGGCTAAACAACAGTCTTTATTTGCTTGTTTGTTTGTTTGTTTGTTTGTTTTTTAAGACAGGGTCTTGCTGTGTTGCCCAGGCTGACCTCCTACTAGCCATCCTCCTGCCTCAGCCTCCCAGTAGATGGGATTACAAGTGCACACGTGCATGCCACAGCACGAGGCTGTGTTGGGCCAAATAGCATTCTATTGCATATTTGTTTATTCATTCATCTGTCAGCAAACACCTGGGTTGCTTCCAACTATTGGCTACTGAGAATAATGCTGCTGTGAACACTGGTGTGAAAATATCTTTTGAGTCCTTGCTTTCAATTCTTTAGGGTATATACCTAGAAGTGGAATTGCTGGATCATGTAATAATTCTGTGTTAATTGTTTGAGGATGCACCATACTCTTTTCCACAGCAGCTGCACCATCTTACATTCCCATCAGCAATGCACAAGGATCCCAATTTCACTACATGGTACTTATTTTCTGTTGTTTTGTTTTGTTTTGTTTTTCCTTTTTAAATAGGAAACATCCTAATAGATGTGAAGTGGTATCTCATTGTGTTTTTGATTTGTACTTCCCTAATGCTTAGTGATATAAAACATCTTGTGTTTATTGGCTATTTCCTTTGGAAAAATGACCATTCAAGTCCTTGGCCTATTTTTTTAAATTGGGTTGCTTTTTTCTTAATTGAGCTTTAGGAATTATTTACATATTCTGGATGTTAATCCCTTACCATAAATATGATTTGTAAATAGTTTCTCACAGTCTGTGGGTTGCCTTTTTCATTCTCTGGATAGTGTCCTTTGAAGCACAAAAGTTTTTAATTTGGATGATGTTCAATTATTTTTTCTTTTGTTGCCTCTGCTTTTGGTCCCCCAACTTTCAAGTTCATATCTCAATCCTTATTTTAATTTTTAACCTTAGGGATTAATCTAAGCTTTGGGGCCTTGAAATATTTATGGTTTGGGAGACTTAAGAAAAAATACAGAAAACATTCTTTTTAAAAATTGTTACTTAATTTATACCCATTTATCACTCGCTATGACTCCTCCTGGAAGGAGTCAAACAAGTTTCATCATTAACTTCATCTTATCAATTTTACATAATTAGCTTTTGTAGACATCAGCATAACTTTCTTCTACCTGCTCCCACAATATCTAATAATACAGAAAGAATATATAAGTCATCATTAAACTATTAGCATATGTAAATACTAGTGTAGCACATTTCTAGTGAAAGAATATCAGAATGGAGATTCTCTTTAAATTGTTATTTAGTAAACCAGAAAGAACCAGGGTTTAAAATATCTAGGTAACAATTCTAGCACTACTATGAATTGACTTTCAAAGTCTCAGTAATTAATTCAACCTTTCTGATCTTCAATATGCACAAAAGAAGAGGTTTAGTTGCACTTACTTGCTTAAAGCCCTTCAGTGGCTCATAATAGCTTTCTAAATATGTAAAGTCCAAATTCCCTTGTCAAGGCATGTAAGTGCTCTCCCCTCCATGAGTAGGTTTTTTTTTTTTTTTACTTTTTATTTTTCAAGTTTCTTTCTTTCTTCCAGAAGAGAGAGAAAGCACCCCCTGATAGATTACCTATGCCTATCCTTCCTAAATAATCTTGAGACCTGCTCTATATCGTATTCTGACATTCCACTTAAAACTGTGCTCTAACCATATTGTACCACTTATAATTCTCTAAATAGATCATGCTCTCTTTCAACTTGAGGGCTTTGCCCTGGTTAACCTCAGAACTTATATTTTACCTTCCTACTCTCTTTATCTCGAAGACTCATCCTTTTGGAGTTTGTTCAAATGTTACCATTGGGTTTGTGTGACGCCTTCCCTGACAGCCAAGGCTGATACCTCTCTTGGAGTTCTCTAACACTTACTACACTGTGTTGCACTTTACTCTTTTCTTGTCTGTTTTCTCCACTAGACTGCTAACTTCCTCAGGTCAGAGATTGATTCATAGTAATCACTCAAATATGTCTGCAGAAATAATCTTATGAATGAAATAGGTTCTAAATAAAGATCTTTTGCTTAACTAACTTTTCCCCTTTTCTCTCCTATGGTATGTATACCTATGTTCTAGTCCACTGTGTTGCTTAATAACTTAACAGCTGGATACCTGTAACTAAGTGACTTATACAAATAGAGATTTACTCAGCTCATGGTTTGGAAATCCAAAGTTTGGGAGCCACATGCGGTGAGAATCTTCTCACTGGTGGCTAACGTGGTGGACGACATCACACGGCCCGAGCTTGAGCACAGTATGACACTCTCCTTACATTTCCTAATAACCTACCAAGAATCAATGATGTGGGCTCCACCCTAATCACCTCCCAAGGGTCCCTCTCTTAATCCCATATTCAGATTAAGTTTCCTCTTACTAGCTTCGTAATACAACCAAATTCCAACGTGAATTTTTTGAGAAACATTCAAATCATAGCAACCTCCTTTACTGAATTTTTTTAAAGTGAGATTCTGGGTGATGAGGATATTGGTATATTATTCTTTATGCTTCTATATATTATTTATAATTAAACAGAATTCTATATCAAATGATGTTTTACTCATGGTAAAGCAAATGTAATAAAGACATGGAATGGGGACCAGCAGTTAGCGTGATGGCTATGTTGCTGGACTCCCACGTAGTCGACTGTGGTTCGCGTCCTGGACCCGGTGGCTTAAAACTCACGCCAGGCGCGTGTGCGTGCGTGCCCAAGATCCTGAGAGGAGAACGAAGGAGAAGGAATTGCTGTGTGGCCATCCCCCCTGGGGGGTGATTTCTTGCTTTCTGTTTCTCTGTCTCTGTCTGTCTGACTGGCGAGCGCACACGCCCTATAGCAAAAACCTCTTAAAAAAAAAAAAAGAAAAAAAAAAGACATGGAATGACACTGGGTGTCTTCTGAGCACCGTATTTAGGAAAAGGCTCTTGTAGTGGTATTACAACAATGGAAGAAACTCATGTGATGGTGTTCAGAGTGAGTTACAGGTGGGCTTGTGTCATAACCCCTAACTTCCAAGTTAAAGTTAGAAGGAGCTGAAAACATTTTCCTTTCAGTAGAAGCAACTTAGCTCAACAGGTCAGTGAGTCAGCTGTGGCTACACACTGGTTCTCCTTATTTTCAGTCTTACAAGAAAACACCTTCTTCACCGTAGCAAAATTTGGTCATACACATTTGGTAAAATATAAGAGACTTTTAAGCATCCATTTCTGTTTAGAATATAAAGAATGTGAGTTCTAAAATGATGGTGTCTTAAAGGGTAGAATTTGATGAAACAACCCTAGTTCCTCATTCTCAATCATTAAGGCTTAAGAAGGGAGAAAAATGTGCATATTTGTTTGTGACCCTCTGCTCATTCAAAATCTTGAATGAGACAACTTTTTTTTTTTTTTTTTTTTTGGAGAGATTTTCACTATAGGGCGCGTGCGCTCGCCAGACAGACAGAGAGAGACATAGAGACAAAAAGCGAGAAATCACCCCCCAGGGGGGATGGTCACACCGCAATCCCTTCTCCTCCATTCTCCTCTCGGGATTTTGGGCATGCACGCACGTGCGCCCGGCGTGAGTTTAAGCCACCGGGTCCGGAACTCGAACTGCAGTCGACTACGTGGGAGTCCAGCGACATAGCCATTACGCTAACTGCTGGTCCCAAATGAGACAACTTTTTTTCCTTCTTTTCCTGGGAGATCTATTAGAGAGGGACTGACTAACATCTTGGAAAAGATGTGCCTATTTCAAGTTTCCTGTCTGGAATTCCAAGTACTTCAGGATCTTCATCTTTAGATTCTGTCACATTTGGACACTATGTTAATTTGGACCTAAATTCATTAATATTCTCAAATTTATATGATGGGTATTTGCATGCTAAAACGAAGTCTCTTTTTATTTATATATTTTAGTTTTGTTACAGGGTGCATGTGCTTGCTAAAGAGAGAGAAAGTAAGAAATCACCCCGGGGGGGGGGGGGGGGTGACTACTCCACAATTCCTTCTTCTTGATCCTCTGCCTTAACCACTATGCCACAGACAGGCCTCAAATGAAGTCACATTTTAAAGTGGGGTAATTCAATTCTGCAAAACTGTATGGTGGACAGATTTAAATATATATATATATACACACACACACACACACACACACATATACACACACACAATTCTACTATTTGTGTGTGTGTGTGTATATATTGTGTGTATATATACACACAATATATACACACACACTTTATATAAAGTTTGCTTTAGGGCACACACTTGAGAGACAGAGAGAGAGAAAATGAGAAACCAGCCCCCCCCCCCCACCCCCCCCAGCGGGGAATATGGACACACCACAATCCCTTCTCCTCCTCGGACTTCACACAGGGGCACTCGGTTTGATTTTAATAAAAATTTTTTGCTTAGCTAAGTTTTCCCCTTAGAAACCACCACTGGGTTTATGGGATTTGCACCCCTTTGACCTTTAGGGATAAATCAAATTTAATATTTATTTAGAACCTGTTTCACTCATGAGATTATTTATGATTTTCAAGTAGCTGGGTCCAGGACTGACAACTTTCACACCACCTGTTAGCCCTAGTTCTGCAATTTTTTTGGAGAGGTTTTTGCTATAGGGCGCATGCACTGGCCAGAAAAACAGAGACAGAGAGAAATCAACCCCCCCAGAGGGGATGGCCACGCTGCAATACCATCTCCTTCATTCTCCTCTCAGAATCTTGGGCAGGCATACACGCACAGGTGCCCGGTGTGAATTTAAGCCACCAGGTCCGGGACTCGAGCTGTGGACGACTACGTGGGAGTCCAGCGACGTAGCCATTAGGCCATTTGCTGGTCCTCAATTCTGCATTTTTTAAAGTTTGCGTTAACATTGCCCTAAAATAACTCATCCCTTTCAATACAGGATACAAAGTGCTTTTGTTTGTTTGTTTGATTGGAAAAGAGTCATTTGACCTGCAGGAATGGAGACATTAAGAGAAAATTAGTAGGGAATAATAACACATGTAGGAAGGTGAAAATGTTTTAAGTATTGACAAATTTTGATCCAGCTCCAAATCTTTAAAGAGACTTGTCAGATCCCTTCTTTGCCGTCCCCGCCCTGTCCCCACCCACACCCATCCCTTTATTTTCAATCCAATCCTATTCTTATCGATTTCCAGCGAACTAGATTTCATATACAATCATCTCGGGCTCCAATGGACTGGGGAAAAGTAGAGATGTAGTACTATCCAACTGACTGAGGAGGTGTGCTTCCTCTACACGGTTCACTTGGTAGCATACAGTAGGTCGGCCTCAGGCATTTTAACACTCGTACTCCTGGAAGGACAGGTGAGGGCAGGGATTACTTATTCCCTGCTATTTCACTACCCGCCTCAGTTTTGAGGTCACGGTAGGAAGGGAACAGGGATGACAGCTTGTCTCTCTTCTTGGCAAAGAGCCACTTCTTGGCGCCTTCGCGCACGAGGACGCGAGTAGAAAGGCTCGGTAAACGGCCCGCCTTCAGTTACCCCACGGTGACCATGGCCCCGTCTTCTCTGGCCTAATTTTTACATAAGGCCACGGCACGCTGGACACGCTGGGCTCGCTCCGGGTGAGTGTCGAGGTCCCTGCTGCAGCGCGAAGCACCCGGACGCGCGGTCCCAGCGCGCCCTTCACTCGACGCCCGCACCTGCCCGGAGGCTGCGGGGCCGCGCGGCGGCGGCGGCGGCAGCGGCGCGGGGGGCGGGGCTTGACTGCGGGGAAATGACGTCGCCGTCCACGCGCGCTCAACCGGCCGCGAGCCGCGCGCCCTGGTAACGGCGCCTCCGCGGCTCCCGCGTCCTCCTCCATGTCCCCGCCTCCCCTGGCTGCAGCCCGCCCCGTCTCCTCCTCCCTCCGCAGCCCCGGCGGCGGCTGTCTCGCCGGGTCCTCGGTGCCGGCTGCGGGAGGGACCGGCGCATCCGCGCTGCCCACGGCGCGCCTGCCCGCTGCGGACTGAGGAGTAGGCGAGAAAGGGCCCAGCCCGGGCTGCCGCCACCCGACCCCCCGGCGTCCGTCCCGCGCCGGTGTCGCTCGTGGCCCCTTCCTAGAAGGGGTGATCTGGGGGTCGCAGGCAGGTTGGCACCTGAGGCCGAAGCTGGTGGGAGTCAGGAGTTCGGTAGGGAAGCGGCCGCCTCGGCCCCTGCCTCCCAGACGTCGTTGCTCCGCGGGCCTCCCCCCAAGCGCGGGGACAGGTGCCCCGGCCGGGGTCTGTTGGGAAGATGGCGACCCCGGGCATGAGTTGGCAGCAGCACTATTACGGCGGCTCCGCGGCCGGGGCGGCCAAATTCGCCCCCTCTCCGGCCGCCGCGCAGCTGGCTGGACACAGCATGGACTACAGCTTGGACATGCACCTGAAAATGAGCAAGAAAATCGCTCAGCTCACCAAGGTAAAGGGCGCGGCGGCGGGGCGGGGACGCCGGCGACCCCGAGCTGGCATCTCCGGGCTCACCTGCCCGCCTGGGAGGCAGCGCGTCCTGCCCGCGGGCCGACGCGAAGGGGGCTCTGCGCTAGGAGCAACAGCCAGAGACTTATCTCCGAAACCGCCCAAACTTTGGTGGAACGCTGGCGACGTGAATTAAACTAGACAGCCGAAGGCACCCCTGGGTTTATGGGATTTGCGTCCCTTTGGCCTTCAGGGATAAGCCAGCCCAGAACAATTTAGTATGTACTTGCTCTATTCCAAAACAGTAAACCAATTTAACGTTGCTCTCGTGCATCTGCCGAGGCTCCACGAGCTATCACTCTACAGTATAGTACCTTAGGAAGTACAGTAGTACCGTATTTACCTAATGTGACCCGGAATCCTCGGGATCAGTAGCTTTTATTGGTTCCATAGTTAGGGAAAGAATAAACTTTCTGAGGAATGTAGGAGGGTGAAACATACCTTGCGTGCCATTTTGGGATTTAATGAGTCATTCTTTTATCTTGACAAAATGTCAAATAAGGCTTATTAGATGAATCACATTGTTTGCATTTAGTTAAATGTTTTAGTCTATCAAAAGATAAATTTACAAAGAGCAAATACCCTGCAAATTGTAGAACTGTAGTTTAGGATGGCACTTAAATTAGCGCCCCCCCCCCCCCCATTTGGCAAACGTTGGTAAAGAGTTGGTATCTGTGAAGCAGGAGCAGTTCAGATCAACTAAGTTGTTCTGCTTGAATCTCACCAGCAATCTTAGCAATACCTATTCAGTGAGAAGTGATCCGTGGCTTCCGAAAATTAATAGAGTATATACTGTTTTTTCAAATGCATTTAAGCTGACCATTGTTAGGCATGCTGGTATGCTGAAGAGAGGTGGTAGGGGTGTCCGCTAGACAACCTTGGGGGTCTGACTCAACTCTGAAACTCTCATGATATAATTTGGTTGCTAGATTGGCAGTTTGGTAGAGTAGAGCAAGCTTACAGTGGGAAGAGAGGAGAGAAATGAAATGGGAGTGAAAAAGGGATGAAAAGAGTCCAAAGATTTTTAGTAAAGAAAGGTGATTGAGGGTAGGAAGAAAACTAGCAGGAAAGATTACAAAGCCAAGCTACAGGTGCACGACCCCTCTCTGCAAAGGCAGGCAACATTTCATGAAGTTTCCTTTCTGTTTGTCTTTTGTTAGTATTTTGTTTTATGTCAGCTTTGTCTCAGAGGTCGCTGCTTGTCCGGTTTTCACTGTTTCCTCTTGTGGCAGAGGGTTCCAATTCATGGGAAGGGATGATGGGTGTGTCTTTGGAGCCCTTAGACATCTGGGGGCTCAAAGCCAAGCTTCCTGTAGTCACACTTGGTCTTCTGAATACTGATGTCCAGAATGAAGCACACAGATATTTATTTAGTACGATTTTTCTCTTGGGATGTGTCTCCAATGTCCATTGCTTACTTTAGATTGTAACAAAACAATTCAGCACCACTGGTAATGGTAGGAGTATTAGGTGGAAGTTGCTATCACTTTCTCCCTTCAGATTACCCTCCTCCAGTTTAAGGAGACAGGAAAGGGTTCCCACGCCAGTGCCCTTATCACCACTGTACCTAATCTTTACCCTTACTTGTTACCTGGCTGCTCTGATGTAGTGTTTGTGGTTACAGCCTCTCAACACTCTCACCACCCCCTCTGCCAAATGCCTCAGACATTTAATCCTGTGTGTTAGGGTTTCTCAGTGTCACACTGTTGACATTTTGGACTGGATAATTCCCTGTTGGTGGTGGACTGTCCTGTGGGAAGACAGTTTAGCTGCATCCCTGGGACTTCTCAGTGGGACAGTAAACACAGTTGTCTAGAGACATGTTTCCCAGTATGGGGTGGGGTAGGCATGGGGGAGGGCAAAAGCATTCCAAGTTAAGAATTTTTGGGAACCAGCAGTTAGCGTAATGGCTATGTCGCTGGACTCCCACGTAGTCGACCGCGGTTCGCGTCCCGGACCCGGTGGCTTAAAACTCACGCCGGGCGTGTGTGCGTGCGTGCCCAAGATCCCAAGAGGAGAATGGAGGAGAAGGGATTGTGGCATGACCATCCCCCCTGGGGGGTGATTTCTCGCTTTCTGTCTCTCTGTCTCTCTCTGTCTGGCGAGCGCACGCGCCCTATAGCGAAAACCTCTCAAAAAAAAAAAAAAAAAGAATTTTTGATGTACATTGAAATTTCTACGGGCTGTTCTAAACCCACTTCTTGCCTTTATTTGTTAAGATGAGGCCCGAGAATGAAATAATTTGAGACTCTTACAGCCTACACTTTTCAGTTTCTGAAAACATAGCTGCTTCCCTTATATACTATTTTGGAAACTGTCAAATTTTACAATCACATACACTTATTGTAATTCTGTACCATAAGCATGATATCCTGAATAATTACATATTTGTGTGTGTTTATGTTTGTGTGTATATGTATATATGTATGTATGTGTGTATATATATATATATATATATAGAGAGAGAGAGAGAGAGAGAGAGAGAGAATTGTGTCTGCCATATATAATTTTCACTCAAATAGTTTACTAATAATTTCATATTGACAGAGGTGTGTTAATAGAACTATTGTATGATTGGAATTTTTTTATTTGCACCTAATCCTATCCTTTTTTTAAAAAAATATTTATTATTATCATAATCTTGTTTATATTACATTGAATCACATATAAGTTACAGTGTATTACATTTCTTTTTCCAGAAGTATGATTGAATTTGACAATAGTCTGTATTTCACAATTGGATGTTATAAAAATAACATTAAAAACGGACCTTATTTCTTTTGAAAAGGCATCGATAGAGCTCAGTCAACTCCTCGACATTATAGTGGTAGTATAATGAAGAACTTCCCCTAGGAATCTGACACATTGTGTTGTGTTCAAACTCCTACACCACCACGTACTAGTTTTGTGACCTGGAGCAAGTCACTAGTCCTGAGCCTCAGTTTCTGAATCTTTAAAATAGGGATGATAATAACTGTTTTAGAGAGTTAAATTGCTACATAAGGGGCTCTTAAATCAGGCTGTCATTTAAAATACATACGTACAAGGTATGGTAAAATATGGATAATGTGGACCAGCAGTTAGCTTAATGGCTATGTTGCTGGACTCCCATGTAGTTGACCGCGGTTCTAGTCCCAGACCTGGTGGCTTAAACTCACGCTAGGTGCGTGTGCGTGCGTGCCCAAGATCCCAAGAGGAGAATGGAAGAGAAGGGATTGTGGCATGGCTATCCCCCTGGGTGGTGATTTTTCGTTTTCTCTCTCTCTGTCTCTCTCTTTCTGGTGAGTGCATGTGCCCTATAGCAAAAACCTCTCCATAAAAAAAAAAATGGATAATGTATTTTAAAAATACTCCTCTCCTTTTAAAATAAACCATTCTGCAATAGCATCTTAGGATATTTTATTTATTTTGATGGTTTTCTGCTAAACTTTAAATAAATGTATATTTTTTTCTATTCAAATATCAAAGTTTAAGGATTTCAAACTTAGTTTGCATTGATGTAGTATAGTGCTGAAAATAAGGTGTGCATGTTTCAGCGAGTTGGCTAGCTATAAAAGGATAAACATGGAAGTAATTTATGTTATAATCTTACACATGGAAAGACTCAGTATATTTTTAACTAAAAAAGCTGTATGCATTTTTTGTTCAGATCCTGTTTTTTAAGAGCCTAACAGAGCAGCTTTCTCATAGCAAGAACAGCAGTTCTTTAAGCGCCTTTTATGTAAGGGGGACTTTGCTAAATGTTAGAGCCGCCACAGGGAACAAGACACAGTGTCTGCCTTTTAAAGGGAGTCTAGCGTATTTAGGTCACCCATGTCAAGTTTTGAGACTTCATATTCAATTCTTGAGTCATGTGGCAATTTTCTGGAGTTGTTAATGGCTGAACCATGTCAGGACAGGCAGAGAAGCTGGATGGATTCAGTTATGTTTTATAAGACTGCATTGTGTACTTGTGACTCTCCACTGGTCGACTCTTTAGAGCATTAGGTTAAAAAACAGGGCTTGTGGGGGAAAAATATCATAAAACAGCTTTAATTTAGTCCCTTCATTTTTTCTTTTTTGAGATTTTTTAATTTATTCTGTGAGAGATAGTTCGTCCTCTGGCATGGATGAAATGAACTTTTCTGGTTGCTCTTAAATAATACGAATCATACTTCAGCAATTCAATCACAAAAGCCTCTGTTTGGGGGAACCAGCAGTTAGCGTAATGGCTATGTCGCTGGACTCCCACGTAGTCGACCGCGGCTCGCATCCTGGACCCAGTGGCTTAAAACTCACGCCGGGCGCGTGTGCGTGCGTGCCCAAGATCCCGAGAGGAGAATGGAGGAGAAGGGATTGTGGCGTGACCATCCCCCCGGGGGGTGATTTCTCGCTTTCTGTCTCTATGTCTCTCTCTGTCTGTCTGGCGAGCGCACGTGCCCTATAGCGAAAATCGCTCCAAAAAAAAAAAAAAGCCTCTGTTTGGGTGTCATTTTTTATTTGTAAGTCCGTGTGTATGCAGATGAGAGAGAGAGAGAAGTATCCTTGACCGGGTCTTGTCATGTTTTGTGATCCCCTTTCCCCATACCCCCAGCATCTCAGGATCTTTGGTGCCTATTTTTCAGGCTGGTCCTCTGGTCGGCCATATGGCTTCCAGCCTTGCAGGGCACTGTAGCACAGCAGCTGGACCTAAAGTGGCCATTAAAACCTCCAGTGCTAGTAAATAAAAACTCCTGACCAAGACTGCATTAAAGATGAAGCTTCTCTTCCTGTATGCACGCTAGTTCTGCCCGTTACAGGCAGCAGCCAGTTGGGGAAGATGGGCATTGTTGCCTTTTTTTCCTTCTGACCCAGATTTTCTATTCTTCCTCCTTTGTCTTACCAGTCCTGTTGTTTGACCTCTCCAAAGTTGGACAGTCAACAAAGGAAGGAAGGAGCAGCAAACTTTTACTTGGTCAGGCAAGAAGCTAGATAGTGCTCTTGTAGCCTTGGCCGGTATTTATAGCTCATTCTTTCACTTATGCATCCTCTACCTCCCATCTCAGTTCAAGAGTTTTCGCCTCATATTCCATGACAGCATGACTGGTTGCTTACTTGTTTCTCAGCTTCTCAGAGCTGTCAGTACTTTCATCTTTATTTTGCTAAGGTCTGTGCAAACTTCAGGTGATTCTGTTGGATGCACCTGTGTGACCCCCTAGCTTCTCTGTCTCTTGTGTAGACCCATAGCTGGTCCATAAGGAGCACTCATTCTTTGCACAGATTCTGGGAGTGGTCTTACCTTGGCAATCTTTCTTCTACCCACATTTCTTTTCATCCAGTTCTGACCCTTTAGGCTTTCCAGAAATTAATTAGGCACCAGGACAGTCTGTTCTTCCAAGTACATGAAACTCCAGGAAGCTCTTCAAGTGGTCCCATCAGAGTCTTTTTCCCTAGGCTTCAGGTGTAAGACAAGCATTCTCTCCCCTTCCCCCTTGCTGGACCCTCAGTCTGTGACACACTGGGAGGAAATCTCCCAGACTCCTTCTGTAACCTCCTTGAAGCCACCTCTCGCTAGTGTTGGGGGTTGGAGGCAATATACCTTAACACTCCTTTCCTTACTCTGTCTCTTATGAATAATTTGAGAATATCTAGCATCTGCTTTAGTGTCATTGTCTTTGAGTCTCAGTAGAAAGTTCCCATGTAATGCCTTGTTATGCTAGTTATTAACAAATGGCTCTTTGTTGATTGAATTTTGATACAGTTGTCCTCTTACCTCTTTGACATAACTATGTAGTATAAAGTAGGGTTTCTGAAGAACAGAAAGTGATTTCTTTGTGTTCTCTATGTTTAGCATTAAGTCCTGTTCTTTTCATACCCTGCTTGAGGCCCAACTCCTTATAACTGTTCCCACCAATGAGCCCTTGTTGGACTTCTCTTACACTGAATTGTTAATACTTATTACCTCTACTTTTTGATACTTAATACAAATTTGCAAATACTATTTATTGTGTTCATAAATATACCTTGTTTGCCTTATTTGACTGTAAATTTCTCAGCTATAGGAACTGTATTGTTTGTTTTTGTTTATTTTGTTTTGTTTTTTTTTGCCGTAGGGCACTTGCACCCTCCAAAGAGAGATGGAGAAAGAGGGAAAGTGAGAAATCACTCCCCATGAGGGATGGCCACTCCACTGTCCCTTCTCTTCCATTCTCTTGGAATTTTGGCACACAGGCACATTACTCCCAGTGTGGTTCTCGAGCCAGCAGGTCAGGAACTCATGCTGTGGTGGGCCATGTGGGAGTCCTGAGCCTTATCCACAATGCCATCTGCTGGCTCTGGGACTGTATATTTTATGTGACCTTAATATGAGTGCTTTGCACAGAGTGTAAAAGCTTAGTTAAGTTTTTATCAAACAAGATGGTTTTGGTGTGGTGATATACCAAGTACTTTTGTTACATGGTAGAGAAAGTATTTTTGAGGAATTGTTATCTGCTATTTTTCTGTGTTAATGATAGGTTATTTTAGCTGATTTAAATAATTCTTAAATATTTAGCTATATTTCATAATATATTATTCTTATTGCTATTTTATTTATTTTAATTGCTAATAATTGTACATATTTATGGAGTACAATGTGATGTTTCAGTACCATGAATACCATGTGTAATGATCAAGTCAGAATAATTAATATATACATCATCTCAAATGTTTATCATTATTTTGTGTTGGGATATACATACATGTATTTTTTCAGTTTGTTAGAGGCATACACTCCCCAAAGAGAAACAGAGAGCAAGGGCAAGAAGGAAAGTAAGAAAACACCCCACCATGGGGAATGGTCATGCCATAATCCTTTCTCCATTTCTACTTTCAGGATTTTGGGGATGCATGCACAATCACCTGATGTGTTTCTCAAGCTTGCTGGGTCTGGGACTTGAACCACATGTTGGGCTATGTGGGATCCAGCTGCTTTAACCACCAAGCCACTGGCTAGCCCAATATATTTACATTTTATATGAAAAAGAAAAATATAAAACCCTGTCTAAAATATAAATGTTCACTTCAGCATGTAGGTAATTGAAGTGACAACATTTTTCTTAGCAAATATGAAAAAGTCTTATGATTAATTATTTAATGTTAACTCTGCCCTTACTATATCCAAATATCAGAATGTGTTTATATAATACAAAACCAGTGAAATCTTCAAACAATCCTGTTTTCTCACATTAAACAGAACTGATTTTTTCAGTAACTGCTTGTTAGAATTACCCAGCTACTGTATTTTAACAATACTCAGTTTTGCTTATGAGTTGAGTTTTTGAACCCCAGTTGAAAGGAGCCTCATAAAAAGTAACAATTGACTGAGTTTCTGCTTAGTAAATGCAGCAGTTTTTTGGTTCTTCATTGTTACATTTTAGTTTTCCCATTCTCTTATGCAGTGGCTTGGATGTAATCTTTGAGTCATAGTTGAATGGTTTGGATTAATTTCTTAAATTTTAATAATGGACACAAAAATAAGATAGCCTGTTAGTTAATTGTCCAAAAACATACGGAGACTGCCTTTAGCAGTAAAAGATTTAGAGCTGTAAGAAATCTTGGATTCTGACCAGCCTAACCCTCTCATTTTATAGTTTTGGAAACTGAGGGCTAAAGTTATTTGGATATTACATAAACTGTCACTGACAGAACCTGGACTTGAACCTAGGTCTCTGGATTGGTCTAAGGAGGGGGCAGCTACACTAGCAGCTTTCTTTTCTCTTTTCTCTACCTTCTTTCTAATATTCCTTATATATATGGGACTACAGAATTTTTTGTTTGTTTTTCCTTGTTGGAACCATGTTTTGCTTGCCATGTAAACCACAGATTTTGGGTAAGAGTGAAACCAAAGTTCCTTTTCCAGGTGTTGTTCTGGGTTAGTGGGTTGTACATTTTGTAACTGTGGCTTGGTAACTGTAAGGAAGCTATTTTTTGGTGTGTTCTCAGATAAATGTCATAATATTTTCATGTTTTTATTAACAGTTTTAGTTATTCCAGACTTTTAAAAATTTTAATTATATTGATTCAGAGCCTGCCATACTTGGTGTGAAAGTTATTACAGTGGTTATTTTAAATGCTTTCCCTGTAGCTGCCTTCTTTCTTAATTGGCTTGTTGTTTAGACCACATTCTTAAAGGCAACGAGTTAGAAGTTTTTTGGGTTTTAGCTATTTACCCTTTCCCTTTGGATCAATTTCTGGTATTTTTCTAACAGACACAAAAGCATGAAACTCTATTAATTAATTGTCCAAAACATACAGAAACTGCCTTTAGAGTTAAAAGGATTATATCTGGTAAAAACCTTAGATTTTGAATAGACTAATCCTCACCTTTTTTTTTTTTTTTTTTTTTTTTTTTTTTTTTTGCTATAGGGCGGGTGCACTTGCCAGAAAGACGGAGACACAGAGGGGTGATTTCTTGTCACCCACAATCTCTTCTCCTCCATTCTCCTTTCGGAATCTTGGGCACGCAAGCACACGCACCCGGCTTGAGTTTAAGCCATCAGGGCCAGGACTCAAACCGTGGTCAACTACATGGGAGTCCAGCAACATAGCCATTATGCCAACTGCTGGTCCCAGTCCTCACCTTTTATAGGTATGGAATTAGGAAAATTCTTTGTCTTTCCTTAATTGCCAAAGTCTTAAAAAGTAGAATGAAAAATCAACATTCAGCATGAATATGTAATTGAAGTAATCTGTGCATTTTAATTGGATTAATATGTAAATTTTCTGTACGTTTATTCTTAAATTTATAAGTATTTCTGAAAATTTTGTAGCTTAACTTTGAGATAAGAATGAAGCATAGTCTTGTTCTGTGAAGCCATTTAGTTTCTGTATGTCAATAAAAGGAAATAGGGGTTAGGGGAGGATTGATAATATATTATTATTATACCCTTTCAATTGATTTTATGAGATTAAAAAAAAAAACTCTTATCTATGAGCCTCCAAATGAACTTGAATATTATGCATGAAATGGGACTGATATGAATAATGGAAATTTATAATGTCATATAGATTCAGTACCCAAATCAAAAATGAGTATTCAGATTTTGGAATATTTGCATATATACAGTGAGCTATACTGGGGATGGGACCTTAGTCTAAACATGAAATTCATTTATATTTCATATTCACTTTAAAGCCTGAAGATAATTTTATTCAAATTTTGACATTAAAAATTTTTTTTAATGATTTCTGATTTACGTATAGTCAATGTGTATCTTTCTGGGGTCCAGTATGGTCTTTCAAAGCATAGATACAGTGTGTACTAATCAAATCAAGAGTACATACATCATTTTTTTTTTTTTTTTTGGAGAGGTCTTTTGCTACAGGGCACGTGTGCTCACCAGAGAGAAAGAGAGACAGAAAGCGAGAAATCACCCCCTGGGGGGATGGCCACACTGCAATCCCTTCTCCTCCATTCTCCTCTCGGGATCTTGGGCACTTAAACAAATGCGCCTGGCGTGAGTTTAAACCACTGGGTCCAGGACTCGAACCGTGGTCGACTACATAGGAGTTCAGCAACATAGCTATTACGCTAAATGCTGGTCCCAAGAGTATATACATAATCTTGAAGATTGAACATTATATTACCTTGTGTACATTTGATAATAGTTCTGTCAGATTTTTTTTTTTTTTTAATATTTTGCAGCATTTTGACTGCAACCCATTACATAAGGTACCATGTGGAATTTTTCACTTGTCAGTGCTCAAAAGGTTTTGGATTTTGGAACATTTTTTATTTCAGATTTTTTCATTGTGATGCTCAGCTGCTATTTTTTTTTTCACCACAGAAAGTTTCTGTCCTACAGACCACTTATCAGTTAAAAGAAGAGAAAGTGGGGCCAGCAGATTGTGTAGGGGTTACATTGCTGGACTCCTACATGGCCGACCATGGTTCAAGTTCTGGACCCAGTGGCTTGAAAATCATGCAGGACACATGTGTGTACATGCCCAAAATCCTGAGAGGAGAATAGAGGAAAAGGGACTGCAGGCATAGCCATTCCCCCTTCCCCGAGGTGGGGGGATTTCTCACATTCCCTCTCACTGTCTCTGTCTCTCTCCATCTCTCTCTCTCTTTTGAGCACATGCACTCTGAGGTGAAAAACCTCTTAAAAAAAAAGAGTAAGTAATTCTGTCAGAATTGGCACCCCACGTGCCTTTTTGGAGATAGATACTTGAGAGAATTGTTAACTGAATTTAGGATTTTTTTAAAAACAAAAAGTTATAAATGGCAGTTTGATGAAGAGGATATATTACTATTAGTTTTATATTTACAGTGAAATCTGAGCCATTTTTAGATATATGAAAACTTAATGGTCCTATAAAATATTGGAAAATATTCCCTGACTTTCAATCAATTAGCATATAAAAATGAATTTGGAAACAAGTTGGGAATCGCTTGTAGTATTAGGTTGTGGGGAAAGTCATGACGTGTTTTTCTGTGGAAAAACGTGTCATGACTTTACTTGTGATCCAATAGTTAGTCTTTTGATATGCTTAACACTTGAAAAGAAACCAGGTATTTTAGAAATCTTTTTTCCTTAGTTTTTAAAAATCACATCAGTGAACAGCTGAGAGAGAGAGACTGAAACTACCAAAGGGTACGTAGATGAAAGAATAGAAGACTTTGTGATCAGCAGTAATATGTGGGAACTAAATATAGTAGACTTGGCCATTATGTACTGCCTTATTTATTATAAAGGAGATAAACTTTCTAATGACTTTTTTTTTTTTAATGATAATACATGCACACATAGGTGAGAGAGGTAGCAAGAGAAAGAGAGCAAAGTACCCTCGACAGGGTCTCATTATGCCACTATTCCCTTTCCCCAGCCCTCCAGTTTCTCAGGTTGACCTGGGGATCTCAAGGCATGGTCAGCCTTGTAAAACACTTGTGTTACCATTGTACCACAGAGACTAGGCCAGAGTTTCTAATGACTTTTTAAAAAGACTAATTTGAATATATACCAAATGTCTGTGCTCTATAGCAGAAACTGAACGTTTGGAAGTATAATAGCAGGCAGGGCTTAGATACTAGAGATACTAGAGGGTAATACAGGGCTGGGTAATGGAGGGCAGGAGGGAAGACAATGGGGGGGAAATATATTTAACTGACAGAAAAATGAAAAGTTATTTCCTGATGATAATGTACATGGTACTGTCTTTGTCTTGACTGATATGTACCATATTCGTGCTGGAAAAAGCAATGTTACACACTGTAAAGATATATAGTGATTGGGACCAGCGGTTAGTGTAATGGCTATGTCACTGGACTCCCATGTAGTTGACTGCAGTTCAAGTCCTAGACCTGGTGGCTTAAACTCAGGCTGGGCGCATGTGTGTGCATGCCCAAGATCCCAAGAGGAGAAGGGATTGTGGTGTGGCCATCCCCCCTGGGGGGTGATTTCTCACTTTCTGTCTATCTGTCTCTCTGTCTTTCCAGCAAGCACACGTGCCGTATAGCAAAAATCTCTCAAAAAAAAAAGATATATAGTGATTGAATGTAAATTAAAATAATAATAAATCTGCTAACTTGTACTTCCTTATATTTATATAAATCATCTGCCTACTGAGGCTTAAGGAAGTTTGGAAGTTAAACATTTTATTCATAAAGTATGCTGTTAATATTTAAATTATTAATAAAATTGATAGTTTTAGGAAAATAATAGAATAAATTCTATTCTAAATTATTGGAGAATGAGTTATTTTAGTTAACTAGAAGTTCTATAGGGATTAATAAATTCTTACCTTCTAATATAATACACTTTATTTTAATCCATACTATTCATAAATTATACTGGAGTCCTTCATCCTCTACAAGTCATCGTTATGACCATTAGGACATATATTGAAAATTAAACCTACCTGTTCTCATCTTCTCAAGCCAAACTTATAAATGCTGGAATTTTATTCCTGAATAAATTCTCTTCCCTTTTTACATGCTGTTTCTCCCTTTCTTATAAAATGAAGTGCAGGGTTTGAATACGTACATATTCTAGACATTGGCCTTTCTGGTTGAACAGATTTTGTTGATTCTAGTGAGTTTGTGTCTGTTCACAGGTGTTTGAATTTCTCATCATGCTACCCCTTAAGGACAGTCTTAACAGATTCTCATTTTTTTCAGAGAACATTTCGTGATCAAAATCCTGACCAGTATTCTTTTGTCACTCTTAGATATTTGCCTAATGAAGCACTGTGCAAACAAAATATCTGTTGGAGAGCTGTACTTTGTGTGTGAGTGTGTGTGTGTTTAATATAATGATCTCAAAGCAATACAAGAAGATATACTTAGATAGGACTGAAATAGAGCACATAGGTCCCTCTGGTGCATTTGCTGAATACCTAGTCCATGGAAGACTTTGTGCTAGGCATTGTTAATATTTAGTACTATTAATTTCCTTTTCCATTTTGGACATTATGTTCTTCTCATTCTTTCAATAGACTTGCAACAGTGTAACCAGGATATATTAATCATGTGTATTAATTATAGCATATTTATCAATAGATTAGTTCAAGCAAATTTGATATGTATAATCATGGGGAACTTCTGTTCAATTTGGATCTTTTTGGATAGCACAGGTACCTGATTTTTAGTTAAACTATGCTGGTGCCATCCAACTTCCTTGAGTTTCTGATGTTCCAGTTGACACATTTTCTGGTTACAAATCTCTGTCACTATCTGGGCAGCAAGAGGGCCAGCAGAGGGGACAAAGGGAAATTTCAGTTTTCTGAAATCCAGGAGTCAGTGTTTTTTGCTAGGTCCAGCTTTCTCATGGAGAGGCAAAAGAGCCATATTGTTAGAGCCACATGGTTCACTGAGGCAGCAGGGCCCTCACTATTCAAGGATATGGACATCCCTATTTGAATTTCAATTTCATCACTTACTTGTGACCATCAGTAAATGTTCTAACCTTTCAGAGGCTCAGCCTCCTCCTTTGGAAAATGAGAATACCAAAGTGTACCTTGGAATTATTATAAAGGTTAAATGAGGTAATTTATGTAGGAGGCAGTTGGTCAACAAATGTCAGTTCTTACCCACTTTTTTTTTTTTTTTTTGGAGAGGTTTTTGTTATAGGGCGCATGCGCTCGCCAGAAAGACAGAGAGAGACAGAGAGATAGAAAGCGAGAAATCACCCCCCGGGGGGATGGCCATGCCGGAATCCCTTCTCCTCCATTCTCCTCTCAGGATCTTGGGCACGCACGCACACGCACCCCGCGTGAGTTCAAGCCACTGGGTCCGGGACTTGAACCGTGGTCGACTGCATGGGAGTTCAGCGACATAGCCATTATGCTAATTGCTGACCCCAGTTCTTACCCACTCTTAAGCCCTGTATCAGCGTCTGCTAACATAATTTCTGCCAGTAAACTAAGTTTTGTATATATTTTCTGATAATCTATTGTTAGATCATCTACATCTGTCAAAAGTAAAGGTTGAATAGCAAATAAAATACAGTCAGTTCTCATTCATTGTAGTTATGGTTTAAGTTCTAGGAGAAATACAGGGTTAGAATCCTGACAGCGTTTGGTCATAATATTTCATAACCTGTCAGCATGTAATCTCGTTTTATGTGTGTTTCTGTGCAAAATACCCTATTTAATATACATTGCTGTTTAATCAACAGCGAATTCACAGCCAATAGCACTACATCTCGTGCCAAAACAAAGTGCAGCTAGCTCACCAGGAGTGTTAGGCTTGAGGGTTACACATAAATTTTAGCAACTATGTGAATTCACAGATTTGGAGTCCACGGATAAAGAGGATCGCCTGTATCTAAAAATGTGAGCAGAACTTTGCATCTGCTGTTTGCTCAGCCCCTGCTCTGGTTGTTAGCTGTTGTCATGGGTTTATGTGACTTTGACTCTCATTACCACCCTAACCACCCGCACACAAGGGTGGCTTTGACTCTGATTATCTCCCTAAACACCTTCAGATGAGAGGGGTGGAAGGCATAGTGGGGGTGGGAATACTCATCTTTTGTGTGACTTGCCAGTCACCTGGCAGCCACCCTGCAATCATACGCCTAGGCTAAAATCACAATCGGATTCTCTCCCTGTATGTTAATTGTAGTCTTCATAATCTGAATTAAATCTACCACATTGCTGTAGGTCAGGAAGAGGAATGAAATGTATAAGTTATTCTAGGGTATGAAATAAACCTTTAAAAATATCATGTTGCCTTAATTTAAATAAAGTCTTATCTTTCATATTCATCATTTGCTTAAAATGTGTTTGCAGTTATTTTCTTCCCAGCATAAACTGTCAGTGTGGGAGTTGTTTTTGTTAAAAGCCTTTGTCTAGGTACCTGGAGATAACTTAGAAATCTTGTACAGTCCAAGGCTTTTGGTTGGATGTTTCTGGTTTAGCCTTATGTAACATACACCAAATTTTTAAAAATTATTTATTCAAATACAGAGTGTCTTAGTCAGATAGTCTTACTGGTTTTGATCCTGACAATTGCCTGCCTTAAAGGACCTGGGAGTATGTGTACTTTAAATGTTGTTAATGTGAGTGTGTGTGTGTGTGTGTGTGTGTGTATGTGTGTGTATGTGTGTATGTATGTACATGTGTACATGTGTATATATGTGTGTATGTGTGTGTGTGTATATGTGTGTATGTGGTGGTGCTGCTGCTGTTGGTAGTGATGGTATAGACAGGGTCTTGCTGCATCGTGATCTTCCTGCCTCAGCCTCCCAGGTAACTGAGACTATAGACATGTGCCATCAAACCTGACTTTTCAGGGTGGGCCGGGAATCAAACCCAGATCTCCCATGTGGATTTAATCTGCCAAGCAGCAGTGCCCAGCTTAACATTTTTAATGGTAGTGAATGTTCACATCTGTCCATGTTCTTGTCCCAATTCTAGTGGTGCTTAGCAGAAAAAATTGATGAAAATGAGTCCAGATAAGAATACTCGGGTCATGAGGGAGTTAACCAAAGTTAACTGGCCTTGGAGTTATAATCTGGTCAGAAGCCAAGCCCACCACTTTATATCGCTCTCACTAGGGCTATATGTGTACATCTTTAGCTTTCAATCCTGAGTCCCTCTTGCAATTTGCTTTTTCTATCCCTATTTTGGATTGTGTATCATTGCTAGAGGAAAATATAAAACTGGACTGTGGCAGAATAATGCCTCCCCCTCCACCCCCAGATGTCCTCATCCTCATCCATGGGGCTGTTGAATAGATCACATTATGTTTGCAGGTGTGGTTAAGAATTTTGAAATGGAAGAGTATCCTTGATAATTTGGTTTGGAGCAAGTATGATCACAAGGGTCACAAGTAAAAAAGGGAGGTAAAAGGGTCAGTGTCAGTGACAGTCTGTGAGGAAGAATGCTTGGCCAGGCATTGCTGGCTTCAAGGATGGAAGTGGCTATGCTCCAGGGAATGAAGGTAGCTCAAGAAGTTGCAAAAGATAAGGAAACAAATTCTCCTTAAGAACCTTCATATTTTAGCCATGTAACATTCACTTCTGATCTCCAAAATTCTAAGGTTAATAAATTTGTATTGCTTTAAGCCATTGACTTTTTGGTATACTGTTAAAGCAGCAGTAGAAAGCTAACATTTCTCTCTACAAAATCACGTAATTCACAGGCTAGGTGGTGGCTTAGAAGTCATGCAAACAGGTCCACATGGGAAAGATCCTTCCTCAGCATGCTGTGCATGTGTGCATATGTTGTGATCTGGCCAGCTGAGATAGGGGCGACTTGTGGGATGGAAACCCTATTGGGGTTACATCTCTTTTTCTCTTTCGTCTCTCTCTCTGTCTCTGTCTCATGGAAAAGATAAATAAACTTTAAAAAATCTTATCTAAGCTGGCCCTGTGGCATTGTGGTTAAGGGAGATTGATCCCACATGGCTGACTGGTTTGAAATCTGGTGCGGGCAGCTTGAAAAACATGCCAGGTGTGTTTAGATGTGCCTGAAATCCTGACAGGGTGTAGAAGTGGAAGAGAAGGGATTCTGGTGTCCACAAACTATTTCTCTATGGTCAGCTCACATGCCTTCTGGCAAAACAACAACAACAAAAAATCCAATTGTATCTGATTACTTAGTATTGCTATAGGAAAGAGGGAGAAAGAGCAAAATGAAATCAATAGTCTTTTCATAGCAAAATCATAGAGCAACACCTCACCTTTGCCATATTTTATTGGTTACAAAGACCAACCATGCTATAGTGGAGAAAGTGACTTCATGAATATTTGAATGCCAGGAGACAGAGACCATTGGGGGCCATTTTGAAGGATGGTTGCCCTCAAAGAGAAGCAGATTGATGGGAGAGATAATAAATTCAGAGTTTGAGATGGCCACAGAAATCTGGGCAGAAATATTTAGCAAGCATGTAGCAAACATTATTTCTTAGTTCTTATACCAATGAAGAAATCAATAGTGGAAATAAAATTTTTAAAATTATTAGCATATAGGTGATAATTAAAATCATGGGTATTTGGTTGGGGCCTTAGGCAAAGTAGAAAACCTTTGTAATAGTTGGTGCAGAAAGGAGGGAAAAAGAGACTAGAGACAATTGAAGGGATCAGCAACAAGATATGTGGTTGTCCCAGGAGAACATTAGATATCTTTGGTATCAATTTTAAGGCCTTGCAGTTTTCCCCAAAGCCCTGTGCACTTCTGTAGAAAGGACCATTGTTTGGCATATCAAGTAGAGAAGCAGGCAGGTTATTAGACAATTGATCAAGAACCTGAGTTTTACCCGGTAGTATAGCAAAAGTACTGAGCTTTAGAGTTCAAGATCTATAATAGTCATTTAGTTAATTTACTATCGATTGTTGAACAGGGAAGCAAGTGAGGCTAGAAGGTTGCTAATAGATTAAGAGAAAGTTTAGCGATGAGAGGACCTTGTGTATTAAGATAGAGGATTAAGGAAGGAGGCAAGGACTTGTAGCATGAGAGGGGCCTATACTAAGATTTCTGAGGTGGATATATTATCAAATCCAGGGTACTGTCTTTTTCTTGTTTAAAGTTCCTTCCTTCCTTCCTTCTTCCTTCCTTCCTTCCTTCCTTCTTTCTTCCTTTCTTTCATGAGAGAAAGAGAGAGAAAAATAGACTTCTCAACAGGGTCCCATGTTATGATCCCTTTACGAGTCCTCCTAGCCAGCCAGGATCATGGCATGGGTGCTCCCAGCATGCACAGGTCAACCTGGGAACCATCTGCCATGTGAATCTAGCATTACTGAATAGCATTTACTACTGTGCCAGCCAGCAGGCCCCAGGGTACTGTCTGGAGAATGTTTATGGGAGGGTGAAAGCTTTTAGAGTTAGGAATCCCAAAGAACTATAAGTCTGGTGTTTTGGATTTCACATGCATTTTTAAAAAAATCTTCAAAGATAACAGCAGAGTTGGGCTCGAAGGGAAATTTGTGAGCCCCAGGCTTGAATCTACACCAACAAGGGCAGTGACCTAGAGGCAGGTCTATTACAGTGATGTAGCAGGTCAAGCGATAAGGTTGAATAATAGGACACGTCATAAAGATGAGGCATCTTTCATTCTGAGGGAAAAATAATGATTTGGAAGAATAAGAGTAAATGCCATTTTCAAGCAACCATTACATGCTATTTTCTTAGCTATTTAATTTTATGCTTACCAAAGTCCCATGAGGTCGATACTGGATTTCATGGGGAAGCTGAGTGTTAGAGAGATTAAGTGATTTGCCCCAGGCCATGCTGCCAGAAGAGCTAGTGCCCAAGGCTACCTTCTAAAAAGGGCAACACAGTATAGTCACACAAGTCTAGGTTCAAACCCCAGCTCTTCAGGAACTTGCTATCTAACAGTTGTACAAGACAGAAAATACCTGAGACAAAGCAGTACTTGGTTAACCTCTTAATGTTTAGTGTTATCCAGGTGAAGCTCTGGCCAGCAGTGAGAGCCTTCTGAGCCCTTTCATTTACCCTACAGAGCACAACCGCTTTACCACAAGGTGGCAGTTAGTAGAGCTAACCAGACTTCCCTGTGGAACTGGTTACAGTTTCTTGGGAGGACCACATAAACAACGACGGAAACAATTAAACAAACCAAGCAGTTTATTGTGTATTATTGTGTTAAGCACTTTACATACATTATATTGACTAATCATTTTAACTTCTTGAAGTAGATAGCATTTCTCTTCTATTAACAGAAAAAGACCCTGAAGCTTAGAGACACTTAAAACAACCTTCTCAAAGTTATTATATAGTTGTAAGTAAGAAGGCTAACCTGGTCACCTCTTTCCGGCATATTTAGAATCCTTTGTAAAATCCAGTCAGGGTGTCCAAATGGAATATCAATGTGTCCAAGAAACTTCAAGGCCACTCATTCCATCTTGCTTTATATTTATGTCTTCCTGGACCCCCAGCTCCACATGTGGGCTGTTAGGGCCTCTGGTTCATCCTCAGGAGGTTGTGTGTAATTTTATAATTGCCTTCTAGAACTCTTTTTTTTTAAAAAAGAATCATTTTATTTAACTTTACTTATTTCTAATTTGACCAGAGAGGGACACACACACAGAGAGAGAGAGAGAGAGAGAGAGAGAGAGCGCAAGCCATCACATCTGGGACTTGAACCATGGTTGGCCATATGGGAGTGCAGTGCCCTTAACCACTATGCCACCTGCTGGCCCCTGCCTTCTAGCACTCTTATTCCATGCCAAACAAACTCCTCTGTAGTCATATCTCTTCAGCAAATACCCTGCCTCCTTACTATTAATTAAAAAGTAATCCTGGTTCTCTCCCCAGGATGCTGCTTTCTCTGCAGCCGTTGCAGGTGACCACTGCTCATTTTTATCCATTTCATTAACTAGAGTTCTAGAGCTGATACCTTCTTTCTCCTGGTTCTCATCACAGCTTGCAGAGAAACCATTACTCCTGGATCCTTATATTAATATAAATATAGTTCTTGAGCTCTCTGCCTACACTTTTCCTTCATGCTTCCTACTCTCAGCAGAGATGCGTCCGCTGGTCTATCTCACAACCTAGTCTCACATTTCCTGACCTTTTCCAAGTCTCTGATCTTCATCTTTACTCAGATTACTCATACACATTTTCTTCTGAATCTTAAACTCCAGAACAAACACTTGGAAGATATTCTCTAAGTATTTGTTGATTAAATGAATTAACTTCCTAACCTTTCAGTTCTCCCTTCCCATTTCAGATTTTACCTACTTTCCAGTCTGTTTGGTCTTTTTTTTTTTTTTTTTTTTTCTTTTTTTGGAGAGGTTTTTGCTCTAGGGCGCGTGCGCTCGCCAGACAGACAGAGAGAGACAGAGAGATAGAAAGCAGGAAATCAACCCCCAGGGGGGATGGCCACGCCGCAATCCCTTCTCCTCCATTCTCCTCTCGGGATCTTGGGCACGCACGCACACGCGCCCGGCGTGAGTTTAAGCCGCCGGGTCCAGGACTCGAACCGCGGTCGACTACGTGGGAGTCCAGCGACATAGCCATTACGCTAACTGCTGGTCCCCTGTTTGGTCTTTTAACCCCTTCATTTTCTTTCAAGTAATCAGACCCTTCTTTCTTTACTTTCTTCTTTTTCTATCCTAGACTGCTGGGCTGTTCCTTCAGCCACTGTCTTGCCAGCACCTTTAACTATCTTGCCCCATGTATTTATAGTTTTCCTTCCAGAACCAGCCATAAGATAAAACTGATCAGATGGATAGCTCATTTATTCTTAATATATGTCAATAAAGAAGGTAGAATCCCCACGCAGCCACTTCTGGAAAGGAACAGTTTAAACAGAGTGAAAGTAGGTAGAAGTGGCATTTAAAAGGAGAGCTCCAGGAAGAGCTTTGAATTATAACTGAGATAATATCTAATTTTAACTGAATAGCTCTGTGAAGTCTAAACTTTAATCTAGAAGTGACTAAACACTTAGAAGCAACAGGATTAAATTTTTTTGCCAAGTTATTTCAAACAGTCATAAAGGAAATGAAGTTCTGTCAAGAAAATGAAAAGCTTTGCTTTTATACACTGTGATTTGTGAATGACCAGTTTATGCCTATTAAGTATAGTAGTGAGTTATAAAATAGTCTATTTATAAAAATGTAATTGTTTGAAGAGTTTATATTAAAATTATATATCAAGCAACTTTGTTGAAAATATTAAAATGTTCTTTTGTGGCAAAACAACAAAAGGAGAGATATTGTGGACTGGAGGAGATATATAAAATTCAATATAGCCAACTTTCATTAATAAAGCATTATAATGATAAACATCTGAAGTGTTGGTATAGTGCTTTATTTATAATAAGTGCTGAATAATTCTTACGCTTGACAGAATGTTCACTTATCCTGGTTATAGTTGGGTGCACAACATCTTCCTTCAAGTAATTATGTCTTTAGTCATGGCCTAATTTGAACATCAATTAGAATAAAAGGGTGAAAAGACTGAAATAACTCCAGAAAGTTGAGAGCATGTTGAGAGGGAAGTTTTCAGGTAAACTGAAAATCAAACCCTAGGAAATGGTTTTTACTGGATATGATGGGTTTAAAGTTGAACTGTCACAATAAATGGGGGAAATTAAAAGTGAACACTTCTTACTAGCAAAAAAAAAAAATGAATTGGGAATGAATGTTTCAGTAAACGAGAGAAATGTGGACTATGGTCATTAAAGAGGATTGCCATGTTATGAAGCATACATTCCAATTATCTATTGCTGTTGTGATTATCTGTTATTGTCTTTCACACCACCCAATACTCTCATATTAAATGACCATCATTTTATTATGCTCACAAATTTATGGGTCTGGAATTAAGGTAAGAGACTGCTGGTTGGTTTCTGTCTGGTCCATAATGTCTGAGGCTGCAGATAAAAAGACTCAAGTGGCTGAGTATGACTTGATCAACTGGGAGTTCAAACAGTTGGGGTTGGAAAATCCCCTTCCAAGATGACTTTTTTTTTACTTACCAGGCACTTGGACTGGGACGACTTAAAGGCTGGGCTTAGCTGGAGCAGTTGTCCAGAGGACCTACACTGTCCTCTCTGTCCTGTAACTTGAGCTACATGCTCATGATAGTTGAGATCTTCCGTTTTTGTCTTTTGGTTTTTTTATATTACAGTATAAATGCTTGGCATGTTGTGAATTTCCAAACTCATGTCATTTTGGAAAGGAAATAAGTCCCTAACGAAAACTAAGGAAGTTCCTCGTAGATCATATGAATAGCTTTAGTCTTTGAAGATTTTTGAAGATTTTAATGGTGGAGTTGATTAACTGGTAGAATAGTGGCTTAGCAACCAGTTAATTTTATGCTAATGCCAAATGATGTCCTTGGATACCACAAGAAGTATATTCTGGTGAGCATAAAATATTGCTGTGGGATGATAGAGCTCTAAGTTAATTTTAGGAGGCTTCTGTCCATTTCATCTTCAAGATGTCATTTGCACGTGGATGTCTGCCATCACCTCCGTGCCACATGTCTGAAATTGAATTAATCTTCTGTAGACATTCCCAAATACCAAAGAATAAATAAGCAAACAAAAAACAAACAAACAAACAAAAAATGCGTTTCTTTTCTCAAGTCTATCATTTCTATCCGATTCTACCTTGAATCTAGTTTTTTAGAAAGGAAATTTGGAATGAAAATTTTCTCCTCTTTTTCTTTTAAGTATTTTTTCATCTTCCTCTGAAATATTGTCTAGTATTTTCCTCTTAATTTCCAGTCTTCCAGACAGGAATAAACATAGACCTCATTATTTCAAAGTCTCCTGACTTTCATACTAGTCTATTTCAGTTTTTCTTACTTAGTGCCATGGGCTATTAATAAATGTAATCCCTGTGCAAGTACTCATTTTCTCTTTGTTGTTTACTATATCAAATCTAAATTCCTCTGAGACTGCAAGTAAAAACTAAATTCAATAAATAAATAAATATAATTAAGAAAAAATATCTAAACTCCTCTACATTTTGTTGTTTTTGTCACTGTTGCTTGTTTGCCTCTTTGCTTGTTGGGGAACGGGCTTCCAAGGCTTAAAAGGTCCCTGTATTAGGGTTCTCCAGAGAAAGAACCAGTTGTGTATGTGTATATGTATATGTGTGTGTCTCTAGCAATTTAATACAAGGAATTTGCTTGTGCTATTTTTGAGGCAGAAAAATCCTAAGAATTGCAGTCAATAAGCTAGAGATGCGGGAGAATTGATGGTATTCCTTCCTGAGTTGTGGAGGCCTCAGAGCTAGAAGAGCTGTTGTTGTACATTCTAGTCCAAGGACAGAAGTCATCAGCTCAAATGCCTCAGTGCAAACAAGCTGAAGGGTTCTCTCATTCTTGACTTTTTTTGTTGTATTAGGGTCTTTGATTGATTGAATGAAGCCCACCTACATGACAATCTGCTTCAGTCAGCCTACCACTTCAACACTAATCTCATCCAAGAACAGCTTCACAGATACACCTAAAATAATGTTTGACCAAATGCCTAGACACACTTTGTGGCATAGTCAAGTTGACAGACATATAAACTCAATTATCACAGCATCATAGAAAAGATTTTCTTCCACTCCTACTTTTACTTACAAATAAGATGGCAAACAGACTCCAGACTATAGTGAGAAACTGGGAAGAAGAGAAAAGGAATGAGATAAAATTTATTAGGGTCAAGGAAAAAAAGAAAGATGAAATACTATGTGTGTAGGGCTTATGGCCCAAGGAGAATTAGGAGAGAAAGACATGAAGAGGACCTGAGTGACATAGGGGAGTTTGAAATCAAGGGAAGGGATGGTTTAGAATGTGGAAAAATTAGAAAGGACTTTGAAGATGGGGAGTGTGAGACTGGGAACAAGAGGGAACTAAGAGGAGAAAAGCTGGAATCTACAGAGGTACAGATGACAGAGGCTGTTTGGGTGAGGCAGGGTTATGAAGGATAAAGCAGAATATGGGTTGCTAAGATTGAAGCAAGGATATCTGAAAGACCAGGTATCAGAGAAGTAGAGACTGTGGACATTGTAGGAAGAAGAGGAGAGTAAGTTTATTAGGCAAGGAGCATGCCTTTCGAGAGGTAGCCAAGACGAACTGAGAAGGTTAGAAAGACCCCATAATAAGCAATACCGACAGAAGAAAGGATCAGAGGGCTAAAAAAACAAGAACAAAAACAAGTCAGATAATGCCTAAAGAAATAAAATACATAAGATTTTACAGCAGAGATATGTATTATCTGTACCATGCATATCTTCAAAGAATTAGGTCACCATCACTAGTCATTAGGGAACGGCAGATCAAACCACAGTTAAGATACCCCTGCACATCTACTAAGAAGGTTGTAATTTAAAAATGTACATAAAGTGTTGGCAAGTATGTGGAGAAGTTGGAACTCATATGTTGTTGATAGGTTTGCAAAATGGTATAGCCACTTTGGAAAACATTTTATCAAAGGGTTAGGGTTACCATATGATGTAGTAATTCTACTCTTAGGTTTTAGTTTGTTAAACAGAAATACCTTGTGAAACATAAGTACCAGTCACTGAGTGATGTATAAAGAATATATATTTATTTGGCTCATAATTTGGAAGGCTGGACAGTCCAAAGGCATGGGGCTGAATCAGGCTGGCCTCCAGTGCGATATCACAACATTGTTAACAAAAGCAGAGAGGAAAATGGGCATGTGCAAAAGGGGAGAAAAAGCATTTCCCACTTACTGTTTTTGTTCTTCCCACACCCCTAATGATGGATGGTACATCCTATTAGGCTCCACCTCTTTTTTTTTTTTTTAAGGTTTTTTTTTTTTTTTTTTTTTTTTTTTTGCCATAGGGTATGTGCACTCACCAGAGAGAGACAGATAGAGAGACAGTGAGAGGTAAAGTAGGAAATCACCCTCCAGGGAAATGGCTGTACCACAGTCCCTTCTCCTCCTGGAATTTTGGACACACATGCACACAGACCTGGTGTAAATTTCATGCTGCAAGGTACAGGACATGAACCATGGTCAGTCATGTGGGAGTCCAGCACCTTAACCACCATGCCACCTGCAGGTCTCTTGGTGCTAACTCTTAAAGGTCTCAGCACCTTACAAATCCATTGTACTGAGGGCTAAGTTTCTAGAATGTGAAACGTTGGGAGACAAACCAACATCTAAACCATCTTATTATGTATCTAAGAACACTGAAAATACATGTCCACATAAAAACTTACACATGAATGGTATGAATGGTTATAGCATCATTATTTGTAATAGCTAGAAAGTGGAAACAATCCACATGTCTATATATTGATGAATGTGTAACAAAGCATGGTATATCCATACAGTGGAATATCATTTGACCATAAATGGAATGAAATGCTGTAACATAGATGAACCTTGAAAACTTTATGCTCAGTAAAAAAAGCTAGTCCAAAAATGCCACATATTGTATGATTTCAGTTTTATGAAATGCCCAGAATAGGCAATATATCAGAACTACTGAATTATACACTTTAAAGAACTGAGCTTATAGTGTGTGAATTTATATCAAAGCTGTTATTTAAAAAAAAATTGTCACAAGTTTCAGTTTCTTCAGGCTCAAAACATAAGCACGACTGAGTATAAAGTCTATAGTAAAGGAATATGCATGAATTTCTCTGCCTGCTTTAATTTTATCCTCAGCAGTAATATATGACTTGGCATATTTGGTAACCTACTCATTTTTTTTTAAGAAGCATTAAAATCAGTACATAAATATTAAGTAAAAATATTACCTAAAGTTATCTCCTGTGTCATACTTCGGAAGATTCTTATTGTAGTCTGATATTTGCATCCCTCCAAATTCACATATGAAACTTAATCCACAATGTGATGGCATTAAGAGGCCTGACCCAGCTGGAGTAGGATGTTCTGGAAGCTGCTGCTGAACAGGCTGAGGCCACCCGAGAGGCCCATGTTTGACTCCTTGGCCCACACTAAAATCTGGGTTTGGCAGTACACTTCTGTAGTCTTAGTTACTTGGGATACTGAGGCAGTAGGACAGCGTCACAGTGAGACCTTGTCTAAAACACCACACACACCCAACCACCAAAAAAAGTTAAAAAAAAAAAAGAAAGAAAAAGAATAAAGAATAAGAGGTGGCCTCTTTACAGGCTGTGTTGATTAGGTTTCTTCAGAGAAACAGAAATAACAGGATAAATATAGATATAAAAGAAAGGATTTATTGTAGAACTTATCTCACATGATCACATGGTGGAGAAGGCCTACAGTAGGCTGTCTAACTAGAGAAACAACTGAAAGACTGAAACAGAGAGCTGGTGCAGTTTCAGTCTAAGGCCTGAATGGGGCCCCTGGGAGATGACAGGCCTAAATACCTTTCGTGGCTGCTGGAATGAGTCGAGTCCAAATGTTAAAGAAACTTGGAGTCTGGCTGACTGGAGGGGTACAGGAGACAGGAACTGGCGAGAACAAATGTACCTAAGGGCCAAGTGTAAGAGCAGGGATGGAGCAGACAGAATGTGTAGGAATGGAACACACAGCACGTGCACACGCACGCACGCACGCACACATGCACACACAAGGAGGTGGAAAGAAAGCAGAACTTCTACTTTCTCCATTTGTCCCTCTTATGCCCCCAGCAGAATTGTTGGTGCTCACCCACAGTGAAATCTTCACTGACTCACAGGCCAATCTTGTCAGGCAATACCCTCATATTTATACTTAGAAACAATGTTTTATTAGCCTTCCAGGCATCCTTCAGTCAACTCAAGTTGACAAGTAGAATTAACCATCACAGAAGTTATCAGGCACAGCTCTTGGGACCAGCAGATAGCATAATGGTTATGTTGCTGGACTCCCATGTGGTTGACTGCGGTTCTAGTCCTGGACCCAGCAGCTTAAAACCCACACAAGGCATGTATACGTGCATGCCCAAAATCCCAAGAGGATAAGGGATTGCAGCATGGCCATACTCCTGGGGGGTAATTTCTTGCTTTCTCTTTCTCTGTCTCTCCAGCAAGCACACATGCCTTATAGCAGAAATTTCTCTCTCTCTTTCTCTCTCTCTCTCTCTCTTAAAAAAAAGTTCTCATGAATATGATTACTTTTCTAATAAGAAAGACCCAAGGCAATTCATTTGCCCTTTCATTAAGGACATGTAGAAGGTGCCAACTATGAGGAATGGCTCTACTAGGTAGTGAATCTGCTGATGCCTTGATCTTGGACTTCACATCTTCTGGAACTAGACTGTTATTTATCATTCACCCAGTTTATTGTATTTCTATTATAGTAGCCTGATAGGACTGACACAGGTCTGAATTATTGCATGTAATTGTCAAGATGGCTTACTTTTATTGTAATTTACTTAGTTCTTGTTTTATGGTTACACATGGTGTTTTCTTTAAATTTTCTATTGACAGATAAAGAGAGTAGTGAGATAGTAGAAAGAGAAAGATATGAGGGACATTGTCATTAAATTAAATAAGAATTTTCTTTAAAATATTTTAATGTTGACAACTTTAAAGTTCTTTTCTAGAACTTCATTACCTTTCTTAACTTCAGATCCTTTTGTAATGACACTGAAATTTTCTCGGTAGGGAGAACATCATAATATTTGTCTCATTAAACTATGTGTGGTTCCTGCTGAGAAGTAGATTGAAACCTGAAAATGTTTATTGCTATAGAAAACAACAGACAGTATTTCAAAACACTGTCCCTTCTCTTAGTGTTCAATTTGGGAAACTATTATAATATTGTAAAATTCTTATTTTTATAAAATAGGTTGGCAGGCATATTATTTCTTTTAATTACTGAATTAGTATTATTGGCCCTTATCTTTGTATTTAGTAAAGTAATAGGTAGTTTTCAAGTTTTTTTTTTTTTTTTTGTTTTGTTTTGTTTTTTTTTTTTTGTTTTTCCTGCTCTGCTAGGAAGATAGGAACTAGGAACAGAGCTACGGACCTGACTGAGGCACCTGAGATATATCCCATTCTAATCCATGGTTATCTGAAAGAATGGCACTGTCTAGAGGGTATGTGAGTAATCTCAGTTAGTTGGTTGGTATAAGCCCTTTGTGATTTATTAGGTATGAGCTCTGGTTGATGACAGTAAAGTTTGTAGAGGGGCATAGCCTCAACAGCAGATTGAACAACTGGGAGAGGGTATCGCTCATCCCACTTTCAATCTATCAGCAAATTCCTTTGCTATGTATGTTCTCAATAGCTCTTCAATCAAGTTTCATGTCTTCATCTTTGGGTTTGTGTTAAAAACTCATGGCTCTTTTCTGAGTTATTTTGATGACTTTAAACTGTTCTTCAATCTCACTTTATCCAGTATATTCTCTACAATGCAGCCAGAATTGCCATCTTTTTAAAGCAAATGAGATCACGTTATTCCTCTGCTTTAAGTTCCTTTACTGGTTCTCTTCATTACCTACAAGGAAAGGAATGTCTGTTGAATTCAGTAAAAGATGTTGGTAACTTGACTTTATTTATTTTATTTGGGTTCATTCTGTTAAAGCATCTCAATTTAGAGAAATTCAAATTTTTTATGAGTTTGGCACAAAAACCTCTGTCTACGCAACCTCTGTGATACTAGTCTCTCAGCTGGCACTACTTCCTGTCCTTTCTGTGGTTGTTTGTTCATTTGGTCAAAGTGACTTTAAGTTTGGTTCAGCAGTAGGCACCAGATCAAGTACAAGTTAGAAGGCCACCATAAAGAAAAAAAAGAGCTTGGCACCTCTTTTTCTCTGTATGGGTATGCATATGTGATGAGAAACTACTGGTGGGTTCTAAACAAGGGTTATGTTATGATTTATAGTTTGAGCTCTTCCCTTTGGCTGCCTTGTGAGGAAAGGATTGCATCTTAGGTTGAGGGGAAGCATAAAGATCAGTTAGACCATTGCAGTAGTCCTGGTCCTCAGTAGTCCTGGTCCTAGAGGAAGAGGTGGTGGCCGCTTGCTCTAGAGTGGTTGGAATGGAAAGGGAGTTAGTTAAGTGCAGAGATTCCTGATGTATTTTGAAACTATGACTGTTAGGATCTAATTAACGGCTTCAGGTGGGAAGTGTAGGTAAAACAAGAAAAAGTAAAAGGAGGAACTCTTAGGTGACACATTTGTGTATTTTCATTCTTTCACAGCACATTTAGGTGTGAAAGAGGAAATGAGAAATGAGAAGGTAGGTGTCTGAATAAAATTATTTTTGGTCTTTGAATTATGCTTGAATTAGGTAACTAACATTAGAAGAGTACGAGACTTGGAGAGTATAAGGTCCAGTCAAAGGCTGATGTCATAGAGGCCACTGAGAGACTGCAGTCATACATCAGGGTTTACTCAGAGAGTCCACAGCTCACTTCCACACCTGAGTCTGTTATAGGTTTTGCCATAGGACACGTGCATTCACCAGAGAGACACAGAGAGAGGGAAAGTGAGAGGTCACCTCCCAGGAGAGATGGCCACTCCAATTTCCACATTCCCTTCTCCTCTGTTCTCCTCTCAGGATTTTGGGCATGCATGCAACTTTCTTGGCATGCTAAGCTGCTGGGTCTAATATTCAAACCATGGTCAACCATATGTGAATCCAGTGCCCTTTATCACTATGCTACCTGCTGGCACCAGAACCTGAGTCTTATATGTAAATCCTGGTATCTGGGCCTCAGGTGGGCAATGGTTCTGAAGGCTACAGCATGTGTACAAATAAGGATATGTGTTCTATAAAACAACCTTCTAATTCTACCTGGTTTAACTCATTAAATTTTACTGACATTCAAATTCCTATTCAGAGCCTATTTATTTGGGTCTTGTGTTCAGAGAAGATAACACTTTATAATCCTTCCAGTCTTATTCTACCTCAATTCAATGGCAGAACATTTTTACCAATAGATTCTACCATCCTGTGCATCCTGTGATGCACTATGTAATGGTTGCAGTGGGAGTTCTTCCTCTTAACCTTTGTTCTGTATCTTTGGCCATCCAGAGGCACAGTATTGGGTATGTAAGAGCAGGACTTCCTCACATATAGCAGAAGGCCTTCATTTCAATTTCACTCATTTGATATATGGCAGAAGGATTTGATGGTTTTGATGTACTGCCTCTTGAACTCAAACTCAAGAAAGTCATGGAGAAGAATCAGCATCCTACCAGGACCTCCTGAAACCCTTCAGTTGCTGAAATACCAGATTGGCTTCATGTTCCTTCTTCCTGGCTTCCTGGCTAAGGACACATTACCTTCCACCCTGTTTTGCCAGCATAGGATCTTTGAAACATTATCATTTTTTTTTAAGTGACATGGATCCTTCTAAGGCATAAGTAAAAATGTTGACTGACAATTCACTAGTACTACCCTATGCAGTATTTCATTATAAGAGACCTTAACTTTGCAAAGATACCAAATAAAGGATAGAAAAATGAGATAAAATATGGGAATAGAATGTGTTATATCATGGTAAATAAATATCATATTAAAAATATAGGAACTCACATATTTTGGTTCTCCTCCCTAGAGTTCAAATGCTGGTTGGAACAGAGGTGATATTATACTAGAGTTTTAAAATATTTTTTACATTGTGTCTTACAGATTCTGTCTACAGTATTCATAGTATAACTATATATTATGCATCTGATTGAATTTCCTTTGAGAATAAAACTAGAAATGGATAAATATAATATAAGAAATTAGATGGACATAGTAGAAATTATGGTGAATTTCTGGGTAATTTTTTATTTGGTGGGCACAACAATTATTACAAAATGGATCATCTGAAGACCAGTTTGGTGCGGTTAACTTTCAAATCTTCTTTGTCCTTTTTCCCCTATATCCAGTCTCTTAGTGAGGCCTGTTACAGAAAAGAAAGACATCAGTTTGGGCCAGCAGGTGGCATGGTAGTTAAGGTACTGGACTTCTACATGTACCATACTTCTTATGTACCACTAAGGACAAATGTGCTGTCAATTAAATGATGATATGCAGTTAATTATAAGTTACACTCCAATTTAAGAAATGTTTAAATGTGAAAAAAAAATGCATGCCCTAGAATTATTGTCGAATGCCATTGTAGACATACAGAAAAAATATATTATTAATAGGTTCTAAATTTTTTAAAACTACTAGAGACTCACTTTTCCAATTAAATTTCAATGACAAAATTAATGACCAGGAACTTTTTAAGTTTAATTGACTTTTCCTAGAATGCATGCATCTTTTCTCTCTCCAGCATTATCAGATCATACCAACCACAAAAAGCATTCCTATCTTGTGGAACAACTTAACTCAAGTTGTTTTCCTCACAGATCTCTACAACTTCCTTGGCCCTTTTCCATTTTCTAATTATTGTAGTCTTCATTGAGTTAATTCTACCAAAAATTTCTCATGCTGTGTGTGGTATTCTGTACTCGATAGCTTGATTATTAGTATATATTATTAAGTTGCTTGCCATTATTATTTTTCACCGTGTGTGTGAGTGTGTCACTTTAGACAGGGTCTCGTCGTTGCGATCCTCTGTCTCCAGCCACCAGCTGGAACTACAGGCATGAGTCATGTTGTGTTCCATGATGCAGAGGCTATATGGGAAGGTCCCAGGTTCTTACCCCAAGACCTCCCTGTGTATGCTGGGTGTCCCCATGACCATCTCTGGCTGAAAGGGAAGTAGGATTGTGGTGTGAAGACTTCGTTGGGCATGCCTCTCTTTTCTCTCTCTGTGTTCCTGTCTCCCTCAAATGCTATTGCCTTCGATTTTAGGAAATATATAATTAAGTACTTAGGGTTGATGAGATTAATAGCTACAACTTGTTTACAAATGGCAGAAATAAATCACTTTTTTTTTTTAATAAAGTACTAAGCACATAGTGAGCATTCATGAAAAGTTTGTTGATTTTGTTTGTTTGTTGAAGTTTAGTAGCACAGTTTCTGTTGCATGGATTCTGAGTAATATCTGTATAGTATGACTTCTGTTTGCTGTTTCAGAAGTTAAGTTAAATCTTTTGGGGAAACAGATGTATTCCGTACTACTATGTAGGAAAATATCTCGAGCATTGCTAGACGTAATATTTTCCAAAATATATTTTTTCAACAATAATTATAGTGGCCAACAGGTGGCATGGTGGTTAAGGCACTGGACCCTTACATGGCTGACCTTGGTTTGAATCCCAGACCTGTTGGCTTGCTTTCTTACTTTCTCTCTCTTTTGCACACACATGCTCTCTCTCTGTCTCTTGTGCTCTCTGGTGAGTGCATGTGCCCTATAGCAATTTAAAAAAAAATAAATAATTATAAAAGAAACAATACTTGTGTAAACACATAGGAAAAAATATTTTTAGAGTGGGGCTGGCGCAGGGCTGCCATGTTGCAGCATGACAGTAGTGATGACCCTGAAGGTTTCACTGTTTGATGCTGAAGAAGATATGACTAATAGACAAAAAAAATCCAAAATCAGACATATAATGGCATTATATTTCCATTTATTCTTTTGAGTCAGTGCAATAATAGTCTGTCTTCTCTGTGAATTGCTCAGCAGCAGCTTTATTGCCTGTATAGTCACAATTATCTTGTTATTGTCATGTGACTTTTGGGCAGTGAAGAACGTCACAGGTAGACTAATGGTTGGCCTACATTGGTGGAATCATATCGACGAAGATGGAGTGAGCCATTGGGCATTTGAATCTAGGAAGACATCCCCTCAAGAGAATAAAACTGCTTCAGAGGCTGAACCAAGAATCTTTCGGTTAGGACTTATTGTCTGTCCAGTGCTGTGGGTGGTTTTTGCCTTTAGTGCTCTCTTCTCCTTCGGAGTAAAGTGGTTGGCAGCAGTTATCATGGGCATTGTGCTACAAGGTGCCAACCTGCATGGTTACATCAGGTGTAAAGTGGGCAGCAGGAAGAATTTAACCAGTATGGCTACCTCGTATCTTGGAAAGCAGTTTTTAAGACAAAATACTGGAGATGATCGGAATTCCTAAATAGACAGAAAACTGACGTGTTTTTGTCACATTAGGAAACAACTTATGAGATTCTTGACTCTGAATCTTTTAGAACTCAGTCCATGTTTCAAAGAGGAGTGTCTGGTTTGTTTTTCCACTTAAAAACTATTTATAAAGAGGAAAAGTCATTAAGTATTTGTTTTCTTTCTAGCAGATGGGACTAGAGAGAATGGTGTCCCTACAAACATTCTCACAATTTTTTTTATGGTGTACACATGTCCGCACATGCTCATGTGATACCAATATATCCCACATTAATCAAAGTGCATGTATTCACTCACATGAATTCTGGAGACCTTTGCATTTTTATCCATAGAACATAGGAGGATGTTCTTAGTTCATCTCAAAATTCTATGTGTCTATATATTATTTCTTGTAGATTATTTTCAAAAGTAAGTTTTGCTTCCATGGTAAGAGTGAACACTTTGACCTTATGTGTTGTAAATAATTGTTATTTTAAAATATGTACTTCATGATGAAATTTCTTTTCTTATACATAAGCAGGCAAGTGAAAAACCACATTTGGGCCAGTGGTGTTAACTAGTTTCTAAAATTTTGTCTATTTTTCTTTGGAACAAGTAATTTACTCAAGGCCCAATTAATATAAATGGAATCTTAATAATTTATGTTTATGGGATACCCAGAGATTGCTGCTCTTCTATTTATTTTATGGAAAGGATAGCCAGATTTTACTTTGGAACTTCTTGAAGCTCTTCAGTGATCATTGACAAATAAAATCTTTTTCTCCTATTTTTTTTTGAGAGGCTTTCGCTATAGGGCGTGTGCACTTGCCAGACAGACAGAGAGAGACAGAGAGAGACAGAGAGACAGAAAGTGAGAAATCACCCTCCAGGGGGGATGGCCACGCCGCAATCCCTTCTCCTCCATTCCCCTCTTGGGATCTTGGGCATGCACGCACAGGCGCCCGTCGTGAGTTTTAAGTCACCGGGTCCAGGACGCGAACCGCAGCTGACTACATGGGAGTCCAGCGACATAGCCATTACGCTAACTGCTGGTCCCAAGAGTATTATTCTTATGTCATAATAAGAATAATCATTTAAATACTTGGCATAGTAAATGCCTAACACATTTTATGAGTGTATTTTCTTCTTTTTTGCTATAATAGAGATGTTATAAATCATAGATTTATATTAATGATACTTCTTAAAGAAAAGCAACATATATAACTGTAAACCAACCCAATCTATAAACTGTTTAAGGTATCTGTTAATTCTATTGTAAGTACCGCAAACTTTGTTGGTCTTTTAATCAGCAGATTATATTGTGAATGTATTTGTAAATTGTTAAAACAATTTTAAGGATGTTTTATTCAATTGAATAAGTATCTATTGTGTTGATATCTTTGAGGGTGCATAACTTTACATTTATATAAAATTCTACTGTTTACAAAAAAATCTTTAAAGGTAATTCTATCGCAAAGAAAATGGATTTTAAAGATTTTTTATAATTAGGGTTTTTACAGTGACCTTGGCTTAAATAAATCCAAGTGAGCATTATTTATTAACTGCCTTGTAAGTATTTCATTTGGACACAAGTCTATTGCTGGAATTAATTTGATTATATAATGCATTAGGAACATTCTTTGTTTTTTTTTTATTTTCCTTCCTAATTTAAAACAAAAGAAACTGGAAGAAATGAGACCGAGGGAAAAAAATGAAAGGCCAAACTATTCTGTGCGGTTAGCCTCTATTACCATTCCACTCACCTCAGACTCCAGGTCCTGATTGCATCTCATTGAAGACCCTATTTTATAGACATTAATAGAAAAGAATTATAGCTTTTTTTTTTTTTTTTTTTTGGAGAGGTTTTCGCTATAGGGCGCATGTGCTCGCCAGACAGACAGAGAGAGACATAGAGACAGAAAGCGAGAAATCACCCCCCAGGGGGGATGGTCACGCCGCAATCCCTTCTCCTCCATTCTCCTCTCGGGATCTTGGGCACGCACGCACACGCGCCCGGTGTGAGTTGTAAGCCACCGGGTCCGAGACGCGAACCACAGTCGACTACGTGGGAGTCCAGCGACATAGCCATTACGCTAACTGCTGGTTCCCAAGAATTATAGCTATTTTGTGAGAATATAAGTTAAAGTAACTTACACCTTGCATCATATTGTAAAAGGTTACTAAAATCTTCTTTATATTTTTAGGTTTCTGGTTGCTTTCTCTACCATTGTTACAGCCACTTAACATTTCCTCCACATCCCTGAACAGTTCAATCCTGTCCTTTGACTTACAAGATGTACTCAGGAGAACAACAGGAACCCCTAGAAACAGCTGTGATTACTCAGACACACCCCATGGAGAGCTTAACACACTGGTGGGATAGTTTAGAGCTTTTGTATTAATACCTAAAATCACATTGATTTTCTAATTTTGTTCTTATTTTTTAATGGTTTTGAATTGAGTAGGCCATTACAAAAGAAGGAGCTAGTTTAGGAGAGGTTGGGAGAAAGGTAATACAGGAAAAACTGTTAATGAGGCCTCATGATGTGGTATTAGGAACTATAAACACTAATAGAATGGATTGAGAAAATACTGTATTTCCATAAAGAGTAACTTGATATTATAAACAAATCTATAAAATAAAGACATCAAAAGTCTGCGCTTTCCATGACCAAGCTGTGTTGCTACAGGCAGTAGAGTGCCCTGTATGATAGAGCTGGTGAACCACGTTGTGGGCCCAGGTTTGGACCCAGGTTGTTAATGCCATGTGTGCCTGTACTTACCCATGAGCATGGCTGGCCAAGAGGCTGGGAGAAGACTGCAACATGGCAAGACCTCTGTGTCTCTTAATAAATAAATTTAAAGAAAAAGTGTATGCATTCTTTTTTTTTTTTTCTTTTTGCTGTAGGGTACGTGTGCTCACCAGAAAGACGGAGAGAGACAGAGAAATAGAAAGTGAGAAATCACCCTCCAGGGGGTACAGACACACCGCAGTCCCTTCTCCTCCATTCTCCTCTTGGGATCTTGGGCACGCATGCACACATGCCCAGCATGAGTTTAAGCCACTGGGTCCAGGACTTGAACTATGGTTGACTACATGGGAGTCCAGTGACATAGCCATTACTACAACTGCTGGTGCCAAAAGTGTATGCATTCTATAAAGACAGTCAATTTAGCCACTTCAAAAATGTCAATGGAATGAAATACAAGAGGAAAGAAAATAGATTTGGCTTGGCTTCCCCCGCCCAGATTACAGAAGAGTAAAGAGGACAGCTTAGAACAATGTGGCATCTTGCTGGGATCTGAACTGACGAAGAAAAGCTGCTGCAAATTTTGCTATAAGAATAATTTGGTAAATCTGAATATAAGCTATATATTAGATAATATTCTATTTGGTTCACTGTCTTTGGTGTGATAATGCTACTGCCTTTGATTTTAGGGCATATATACTAAAGTACTAGGGGTGATGAGTCCTGATAACTACAACTTGTTTTCAAATGTTCAGGGGAAAAAATTGTGTGCATGTGTTTGTGCGTGCACATGTATGCACATAATGTGCATATGCCCACATACTTGGTGCCAAAAGAGTTCGGGATCTTTTTCTTACATTCATTTTACACCAAATGACATTTCTGTTGGATTTGCTTTTAGCTTTTGTCCTTTCAGATACATGTTCTTCTATGACTTTCTCATATTAGTAGTTTTCATTTTGTCAAACTCATTTTGCTAGGAGCTACTTGGGACTCTCTCTTTCTTTCTTTTTCCTTGCCAGAGGGTGTGTGTGTTCACCAGAATGAAAGGAGGAGAGAAAGAGAGAGAGAATGCACCCTCTCCCCCAGTGGGGTGCAGTCATGCTGCAATCCTTTTTTTTTTCCCCTTAATTCTCTATCCCACCCGGATTTGGGACATGCATGCACATGTGCCTGATATGTTTTCCAAGCTCTAAGACTGGATTTTGAACCGTGATCAATGATGTGCAATCCGGCTCCCTCTACAGTGCTTAACTGTTCTGCTACAGGACTGTGCCAGGACTATTTCTTGAATTTAATCTATAAATCCTGTGCTGCTTTTCTTGCATTTCAGTGACTACCTAGGTAATGTATATAGGTAGCATACATGCATGCCTTTACTGGTCACCAGGAGTATAGGTAAGAAAATTGAAGAAATGTGTACAATTTCATCACCTCCTTAAAAACAAACAAACAAAACAAACAAACAAAAAAACAGCTTTAAGCACATTTTATTCACATGGCTTTCCAGAGTAAAGATAGTGGATAGGGGTGTGATGCTAATATTCAGGCTCCAAAAAGTGAACCACATCTTTATAGAATGAGATTCCCTAAACCAGCTTCTTAGGGGTCATCAGGGATATTTAATACTTTGTTAAATTATTTTTGATATTATATGAAAACTTTACTTATAAGGCTGATCTGAGAGTAGCACTGATGATAAATTGAGGTACAAAATTCTAGTCTGTGTTACTGCTCTAGAAGAAACAGAGACCCATGTCCTGTATGATGAGAAACCCATTATTTTTGAGACACTCTTAAATATTCTTTAACTCTGATGTCATGTGGCCCTACCAACTTCTTGGTGACTAGCTGAACTAGAATAATTGAGTGTTTAGTAATAAGAACATATTATATCTCTTTTTAAAATGTATCAATTATTTTTCTTAAAACATTATTAAATCCAAGATGTTTCCTTTACTAAACTCTTTGCCTCACATATACTGTTTATGTATTTTAAGGATGATTTAAGGATGAGCCTTCCCCCCTCCCTCCCATTGTCTGTCTCTGGCACTGATCAGAAAGGGAAAGTGAAACAGTATCCAGTATTTATCAAATAGGCAAAATGAAAGATTTGAGAATGGCAGGAAAGTCAACATCTAGAGGAGCAGTAACAAGAAGGGTCTGCTCGTGCTTGAGACTGTCATGAATCAGAGGCAGACATGCTGTGCAGGCTCACTGAGGTTGGCTGCATCATCTGTGGCCAATAGCGAAGCTGCTGTGTCTTCTGCACTTAAGAAGTTGGTCTTGTTTTGGAAAGTATAAAGCAATCAAATAGAATTGCCCTTTTCTTCCCTTTACACCTCAGCTCCCAGTCTTTATCCCCACTGTCTCAAGAGGATGCTTCTGCTTGCTCACAGCCACTAACTAGGCCTTTCCACCTGTGCCAGGCAGTCCTGGCCTTAAGCTTTATGGCTTTGGTACTCTGAGAAACCCTTCTTTGGACTGTGTTTTCAGTTTCTCTTAAAAATTTTATTTTAATTAAAAAATAAAAAGCCACACTCTCTGGGTTTTGCTGCCTTCTGAAGCTTCATCCTAGTTGTCCCTGGTTGTTTGCTTCCTATTACCAGTCATTTCTTGGAATGTTATCTCTGCCATCTGACTTTTCCCTCTCATTTACCAACCCTTTATCCACCTCCCCACTTGTACTTCAGCCTCTGCTCTCACCACTGCACTGAATGGACGGTCTCAGAGAATGCTTCTGAGATTTAGATCCCGAAGGCAGGGCTTACAGACTGCTCCTTTCCCTCGATTTTTGCGCAGTCTTTGCCATCATACACAGGCCATGCCTCTCATCTTGAGCCTGGATGCCTTGCCTCCATTCCACTCTTAGTGCTTTCCCAGTACTCTGCCTGTGGGTCTTTATCGTCCTCCCTCCCCCACCACCCCACCTACCCAAGGACTTGTCCTCAGTGTTTTTCATTCTCTTCAGTAGTTTCTGCCTCTGGATCTCATCTAGCCCACCTGCTACCAGTGTCACTGCATTGTGGAACCTGTCCACCTTTCTAGCATGGCCCCTCACAGTCCTGTGCCTTGCCCTCTTTGTGTCTTTTGCACTTACTGTTCTTCAGTCTGGAATACACTCCCGGTAGCTTTCTCCTTAACATTTTGACTAAATTAAGATATTTTTGGTAAAATAAAGTAAAAACATTTTACTCAGAATTAAGAGAAGACATACATCTCCACTCTTAATCCTCCTCTCTGCAAAACATCATTTTAAATTTCTTCTCCTTTGTCAGGCTTATTAAAATTATACTTTGACTAATTTAGTAAATATTTCACTCTATTGACCCCATCTATGCTCAATTTCTAAAGACCCTATGTTTTAACACTATGATGGAGTCTCTACTCTCAGCACTGTAACAGTAGCTCACCAGATTTTAGCACACGATTTTGGGGTTGGGACAAATTCAGACCATAGCAGCAAGTATGTAGCAAATTTTTATTGAAGGGAAGAATGAATGAATCAGTTGAGGGTGATCATTTAAAATTTACTAGTAAGCTATCACATTTTTTTGCAAGTATTTGAATTTTTAACATTTTCCTCAAAATGTATAAGATCCTTTTTCTATAAGTATAATGATTAATATTCATTATGTATCTATTAATATTTTTGGAGACTTTTTTGCTGTAGGGCATGTGCACTCGCCAGAAAGACAGAGAGAGACAGAGAGACAGAAAGCGAGAAATCGCCCCCCCAGGGGAATGGCCATGCTGCAATCCCTTCTCCTCCATTCTCCTCTTGGGATCTTGAGCACGCATATACACGTGCCCAGCATGAGTTTAAGCCACCGGATCCGGGACTCAAACCACAGTCGGCCACATGGGAATTCAGCGACATAGCCATTATACCAACTGCTGGTCCCAATATTCATTACTTTTGAAAAAGTTTAGGGACTATTTTTATATGTGAGTTTTATTTCAGTGGATAATTTTTAGGAAAATTGTTCTGTTGGTAATGAACAAATGTTCCTTAAATTTTCTGTTTCCATTTTCATTATTTTTTTAAACCTAAAGAATTTTGAGTATTGATTTATTATGTTATCAATAATATTTGATAATATAACATAATATATAATATATCTGATATATATAATATAATATATATTTATTGTTAATGTAAATCTATATTAAAATATTTAATATTTTATGATTATAATAGTAACATACATTTGTTACAGGAGGTTTATATAGTACAGAATTATTCCAGTTAATATTTGGTTTATTTCCTTGAATACTTTTAAATATGTATATTCACACTCACTTTGCACCTTACAAACTTGGATCTATTTATACATTGTATTGTGTACTTATTGCTTTATGTTACAAATTTTTTCTTATATTCTCAAATATTTTTCTAAATTAGATATACTTTATGGTGAAATTATGATACTGTAGTATATGAATATATTATCATTTATTCCATAGTTTCTTTATCTTTGTAATATTAAACCTGTTAGTATAATATGCAATAATTAAAGTCCAGTTCAAATATTTTAAACTAATATAACACAGATTACTTTAGTGAATGTACTTTATTACCAATGCACTTTTTTTAAGTGAATGTACATTATTACTAATGAGTTAGATTTTAATGAGAATGTATTTATATATTATCAGTGCATTTTTTAGTCATTGCAGGCTGCCATACAAAATGCTATAGACAGGGTTGGCTGAAGCAACAAGAATTAATTTTTCGCAATTCTGGAAGTTGGAAAGATCAAGCTGCTGGCCACATTGGTTCCCCAATGAGGACTCTTTTCTAGCTTGAAGATGGCTGCCTTCCTGATGAGTCCTCACATGACTGAAAGGGAGGAGGGGAGCTGCCAAAGGGAGAGAAGAGAGAGGAAGCTTTCTGGCATCTCTCTTATAGTGGCACTAATCCATCATGACACCCACCCCACCCCCACCCCCCACCCAATGATCTCAGCTAAACCTAATTACCTTCTAAAAGCCTCATCTTCAAATGTATTTATATCACAGGTGAGGGATTCAAGATGTCAATTTGGGGAGGATACAATTCAGTTCATAGCAACTAACAATAAGAACTATTTCAAAAACTACTTTTTTTTTTTTTTTAAACCTAAGTAGCATTTTAAAAACTAGAATGTAGAATTGTTCTCATCTAACTTGTGGGAAAGATTATCTGAAAATCTTTAGAAATAGTAAAGGTTACTACTGCTTATTCATCATGCACTATGTAGTGAAATTATGCATTATTGGCCTAAGATGGAACTCTGAAATTGCTTGAAATTGCTGAAATGATTATACTATTCCATTCCATGAATGTTCATAGTTCCAGAAAAACTGCAAATGTCTCTTAATGTCTTTTAAAATGCTTTGTGAAAAGAGACTTTAGAGAGTTTCCTTTTCCTATTTGGAAAATAATAGCCAATTTTATGGAAGATTATGATCATTTACTGAAGTTACTTTTAAAATTAGATACAACTAATAAGGAAGAATTACTATGTTTTAATGCTTCCCCTCCCTCTCTCTCTATATATATACACACACATACATATATATATAAAATTATATTGGGTTGCTAGAAAAAGTCTTAATGTATTTTTCTGCTTTTCTATGCAAAAATGCATCATGACTGTTTTCTATGCAAAAATGCATCATGACCTTTCTGACGACCCAATATAATGTAATTTTTTTTTAAAGATTTCCATGATAGGTTGGTCTTAGAACAATCACATCACTATGGTAGAATAAGTATGATCTATTTTTAATATTTGAAACTCAAAAGTCTGGAGAAATTGAATGATTTTATCTATAGTCAAAAACCCAGTTTGTGTCAGTTTTGTTGCTTCAGGTCATACCTGGTGTATTCAAAGAACATAGAAGGTTCTTACATTACTTTGGTCTGAGAAATAGTAATCAGGGAAAGATACTAATATAAATGGTCATCTTTAAAATTGTGACCAACACTGAACTGAAACATGAAACAGTTAAACTCAACTTGAAAATTCATATGCAGAATTCTCATTTAAAAATAAAGTAACTTAAGTGTGATATCTTTCACATCATTAATGAGAGCAGTATTGGGGTTGTCAGAAAAGTCGTGGTGCATTTTTGCGTAGAAAGACAGAAAAAATGCATCTTGTTGACAATGCAATAATTTGTCATTATACTTGACATCATTTTATTGTCTCTCTTAAAATTAGAAACTTGGGGACCAGCAGGTGGTGGTTAAGGCACTGGACACTCCCACATGGCCAACCATGGTTCAAGTCCTGGACCTGGTGGCTTGCTTTCTCATTTTCTCTCTCTCTGTCTCTCTCTCTCTCTCTCTGTCTCTCTCTGGTCAAATTAAAAAAAAATGAATAAATAAATAAACTTAAATAATTCTTTAAAAAAATAAAATAAAATTAGAAACTTATTTTAACATTGCTTCCTCTGGAAGATACCAATATATGATCAGTTTGAATATATATTTGTTTTAATATTATCAGTATGAGAATATATATTGGGTCATTGGAAAAGTCATGACCCATTTTTGCATAGAGAACCATGTCATGGCTTTTCCAATGACCCAATATATATTTTCATTCTGATGATTTAGAAATACACACACACATACACATATATCATATGTTTTCCGAATCTCATAAGAGTTGAATAAGGGTTGAAAGAATGCTGAACCATTTATTAGAGCAAACAAAGTAATGCTTAGTTGCTCTTTAACTTTTTCAGTTTTGTGTATGTACTGCTGAAACCAGCACTATCTTTTTTTATTTTTGATTCCTAATTTTGGCTAAGATGACTTTTCTGTGTATAGGAAAAGAGTTGATCCATTTGCCTTCTTTCCATGTTCTTCTTATGTGCACTAATTGCTATGAACTTCCCCCTTATGACTGCTTTAGCATTGTCCCAAAGATTATGGAAACTCGTGTCCTCATTGTCATTGGCTTCCATGAACCTTTCGATTTCAGTCTTTATTTCTTCAGTAGTTGTGGAGTCATTCAGGAGTAGGTTATTTAGTTTCCATGTATTTGAGTATTTTTGAGGATTTCTCTTGAAATTAAACTCAAGTTTAATTCCATCATGGTCAGAAAAGATGCTGGGTATAGTTTCTATGCCTTTGAATCTGTAGAGGCTTGCTTTGTGCCCTATGATCTGGTCAGTCTTCGAGAAGGTTCCATGTGGCAGTGAAAAAAAAGTGTATCTCGAGGTTTTTGGATGGAAAGTTCTATAGATATCTGTTAAGTCCATTTGATTTATGATATCATTTAGATCCTTTACCTCTTTTTGTCTAGTGTTGAGGTCTCCAACAATTAGTGTGTTGCAGTCTATCTCTCCTTTTTTTTTTTTTTTTTTTTTTTTTTTACTTTTTTGTTATTTTTTTTTTTTTATTTATTTATTTTCCATCCAAAGTACACTATATATTGTCTCAATCAAGCACATCAACAAACATGTTATTGTCAGTAAATGATCTTGTCTTCTGTATGTTTTGCTTTTTTCCCCCCATCCTTTTTTTTTTATTTTTATTTTATTTTATTTTTCTCAGATTAATTAAATTCATTTTACATAAAGTTCCCATTATGATGTATACAATATACATATATGTATATAGTTTTCAACAGAGAACTCTACTTTTTTTGGTGTTAACTGATTCCTCCTTTTGCCCCCCACGCCCACTTTCTACCACCCTCTCCTGACCACCCATTCCCCTCCCTTACAGGCTCCGGCATCCACATTTATCCTTTCCGCTATCATATCATTGGATCTTTTTCCTTCTGCCAGAGTGCCGATAATGTTATCATTATTTTTTTTTTTTCATTGGACATCTTTACAGTGTACAGCATGGTCCCTTCCAGCATGAGTATAGTTAACATTAGCCAAGACAATGATACCCCCACATACATCATCTTCAACAGACCACCCTTCACCCCTGTGTCCATCAAACGTGATGATCGTTCCCTGAACCGCCCTCCATCATTCATTCCCATTACCTCTCCCGTGCTGTCTCCAGCATCCGCAGTTGCCATCCCTGCGACCATACCCTCCAGATCTTTCATCCTTTTTTTTTTTTTTTTTTTTTTTTTTCCTTTTTCAATTATGAGCTCATAAAGTTTTCCACAATAGGAAACATAGGTTCTATTCAGGGTTGGGTCAAGGGTGGGTCTCGTGCAGCTCCGCAGTTGTAGGTGAGTCTCTATGGAGTACAGTTTCAGGAACGCAGTTCTGGTAGGCAGAGACGGTTATCAGCTGATCCATCCTGTGATTACCGAGGATGGTGTTGTGGGGATCTGCAGCGTGAGTCATCCTCGAGTATCTGGCTTCCTTAAGAATGGTAGAATAGTTCTTATTTTTCCCTGAGGTAATGCAGGGCTGGTACCATCGCCTTCTCACTGCCCATAGGCAGCGAAAATCCTCCTATACCATACATTTCTCAATTGGTTTAAGACATCCAAGGTTTCCTTCTTCTGCTTATATTTGCAAGATCTTAATCCTTGTTTTCGGCTTCAGTTTGCTGCTCGCAACCGCCGGTCACGTGCAGGCCCGGCGGTCACGGGCAGGCTCGTTGGCCACGCCTGGGCGCAGGCCCGGCAGCCATGCGCGGGCCCGGCGGCCACGCGTGGGCGCATGCCCGGCGACCCCGCACAGGCCCGGCGATCACACACAGGCCCGGCGGCCACACACGGGCACAGGCCCAGCGGCCACACACAGGACCGGCGGCCATGCTCAGACCTGGTGGCCACTCGCCAACCTGGAGGTCATGCATAGGCCCGGTGGCCACTCGCAGGCCCGGGAGCCACACGCAGGCCCGGCGTGCGCCGGCCCAGTGACCACGCTCCGGCCCGGGAGCCATGTGTAGGCGCAGGCCCGGCGGCCATGCACAGGAGCGGGCCCGGCAGCCACACTCAGACCCGGCAGCCACTCGCCAGTCTGGGGGCCATGCGTGTGCCCAGCGGCCACTCGCAGACCCAGCGGCCATGCGCTGACCCGGCGGTCACGTGTAGGCCCGACGGCCACACGTCAGCCCCAAGCGCGCGCAACCACGCTCAGGCCCGGCGGCCACGCGCGGGCCCAGCGGGCACACACCAGCCCCCGAGCACGCGAATGCGCGCGGGACCCAGCGCCACCTCCGGTTCGCCTGCCTGGTCAGAGTGCTGCCAGGCAGCGTCGGCGCCGAGCGCGGGACACACCCAGCGCCGGAGGGGCAGCAGGGGCTGGGCGGCCTCGACTGCGGAACGCGAAGCAGAGGCGCCGAGTGCCCAGAGTCGGGCAGCCCCGGTCCCGCGCAGGCCCAGAGGCGGGCGGCCCCGGTCCCGCGTAGGCCCAGAGGCGGCCGGCCCAGCGCGCTGGCCCCGGTCCCGCGCGCCCAGAGGCGGGCAGCCCCGGTCCCGCGCGGGCCCAGAGGCGGGCGGCCCCGGTCCCGCGCAGGCCCAGAGGCGAGAGGCCCAGCGCGCCGGCCCCGGTCCCACGCAGGCCCAGAGGCGGGCGGCCCCGGTCCCGCACGGGCCCAGAGGCCGGCGGCCCCGCGCGCTGGCCGCGGGCCCAGAGGCGGGCGGCCCCGGTCCCGCGCGGGCCCAGAGGCGGGCGGCCTAGCGCGCCGGCCCCGGTCCCGCGTGCGCCCAGAGGCGGGCAGCCCCGGTCCCGCGCGGGCCCAGAGGCGGGCGGCCCCGGTCCCGCGCAGGCCCAGAGGCGAGAGGCCCAGCGCGCCGGCCCCGGTCCCACGCAGGCCCAGAGGCGGGCGGCCCCGGTCCCGCGCGGGCCCAGAGGCCGGCGGCCCCGCGCGCTGGCCGCGGGACCAGAGGCGGGCGGCCCCCGGTCCCGCGCGGGCCCAGAGGCGGGCGGCCTAGCGCGCCGGCCCCGGTCCCACACAGGCCCAGAGGCGGGCAGCCCCGGTCCCGCGCGGGCCCAGAGGCGGGCGGCCCCGGTCCCGCGCATGCCCAGAGGCGAGAGGCCCAGCGCGCCGGCCCCGGTCCCACGCAGGCCCAGAGGCGGGCGGCCCCGGTCCCGCGCGGGCCCAGAGGCCGGCGGCCCCGCGCGCTGTCCGCGGGCCCAGAGGCGGGCGGCCCCGGTCCCGCGCAGGCCCAGAGGCGAGACTATCTCTCCTTTTAGATCTAGCAGTCTTTCCTTCACATATTTGGATGCTCCTGTGTTAGGCGCATAGATATTAATAAGCGTTATATCTTCTTGATCAATTGACCCTTTTACTACAATATAGTGCCTTTCTTTGTCTCTTAAACAGTTTTTGTTTTAAAGCCTATTTTGTAAGAAATTAGTATTGCGACTCCAGCTCTTTTTTGGTTCCTATTTGCATAGAAACACAGTATATAGATGTAAATACCAGATATAGTATGTGTGAAAGAGGAGGGTCTGAGGAAGGACATTTGGGGGAGGGGCAGGGAGTCAAAGCATTAATAGCACAAAGAGGTGTGGTATTATCTGTCAAAGATATTTTGTAGTTTTATCAACAGTACTAGGAGAAATGTTCACCTGTTGAAATATCCATTTTGTAAAACAAGTAATAGTGTGATTGAATGTATGGAAGAAAATGAAATGAAAAAAAAATTTAAATAAAAGAAAAAAAAAAGAAAGAGAGTTGATACAGTAGTTGGTAATGAGGTCTTTTCCAGACTTTCCTACTCTGTTATTACAGTGGGAGAGAAATCCTAGGCAATATGTGAACAAATGGGCAGAGCTCTGCTCCAATAAATCTTATTTATAAGGACGAGCAGCAGCTAGATTTGGCCCATAGGTTGAAGTTTACTGACCTCTAGATTAGAATATAAAATGAAGTTAGGGGCCAGGAGGTGGTGTGGTAACTAAGGCGCTAGACTTCCATACGGATGACTGCAGTTCCAGTCCCAAACCTGGCGGCTTGTTTTCTCACTTTCCCGCTCTTTCACTCCCTCTCTCTGTATCTCTCTCATCAGCACAAATGCCCTATAGCAAATTTTAAAAAACAAATAAGTAAAATTAAGTAATTGTATAAAAGAGAATATAAAGTGAGGGTCCTTGTCATAATATTTCCCTATTATTTGTTGAATGTTTTATGTATTGTGCTTACTTTTTGTTCTTTCTAATTTATAATATTTTCATTACTACCTCTGCCCCTGCTCACCTTTTTGAGTATAATGGTGATTTTACATCTTCAGTTTCTGTTCTAGGCTAACACCTCTCCAAACCCTTACTAAGATTTCCCAAATGTAATTAATCAAACACTTAACGAGTTTCATGAGTGAATGATGGTAGAGAAATGCACATGCGGGACCAGCAGTTAGCATAATGGCTATGTTGCTGGACTCCCATGTAGTCGACCATGGTTCGAGTCCCAGACCCGGTGGCTTAAACTCATGCCGGGCGCATGTGCATGCGTGCCCAAGATCTAGAGAGGAGAATGGAGGAGAAGGGATTGCGACATGGCCATCTCCCCTGGGGGGGTGATTTCTCACTTTCTGTCTCTCTGTCTCTCTCTGATTTTCTGGCGAGCACACGCACCCTATAGCAAAAACCTCTCCAGAAAAAGAAAAAAAAATCAGGTTGTGAAAAATCATTTATTTCCCTACTATGTATTTATTTCCTATGGATCTTGCAACAACAACAACAAAAGGGTAGCTATGGAAAGACAGATGGATTTCTGTACTCAATCTTGTTATCTTTATATGATTACATCTCAAAATAGTTATGGTACACCTAATGTGTATATGAACAGGGAACTGGGTCTGGAAGACAAAGCTTTATGTAAACAAAGTGGAGCCCTTGCAGTGAGTTAGTCTTCTAATATGTATTGTTCCTTCTGCAAGTGCAGCTGCAGGTCAAGAGTGTGGCAGCCTATATTTAGCAAGTAGGATCTGGAATAACCAGCGTTCTTTGGAGAAGCAGGCAGTCTGCCTCAATTGCCTGCAGGCTGCATGAAGAAGTTATGCACACAAATGGCATCACTTTTGCATCTTAATTGTAGTTTCTGGTGTCTGGTGCTAGAACTCATTTCTAAAGCCAGAGTAAGATCACATTAAATTGAGCAAATCTTCAGAACAATGAATTATTGCTTCTGGATTGTTGGATCGTATAGGGTTCACTTGTTTTTACTTGAAGAAAAAGAAAATAGCCACATCTCTAAGCCTTAGTAACAGTCATAAATATTGCACTGTTTGATCACAGTAGTATAATGTGAGTGGGAGGGGTGATGGGACACCAAGAATCAGATAAAAAGAGTGAGAATGTTATATTGTCACTTGAAATTAAGGTTGTCACTTGGAATTAGAGCTGTGGAAATCTGTGTGGAACTGCACTGAGGATGCCAGTCTAGCAGACCCAGCAACCCTGCCCCCTGAAAGACCCTAGTGCCTACTTGCCTCATGGCCTCTATGTCCCTCATGTACCCTACGTAGGTCCAAGGACACCACCAGTATACAGCAATTCTGCCATCAAGCTATCTCAATTGAAGGGCTATCCTTGTGTCCTACTTGGGGCCTCAGAACACTGACCACCTCCCACAGACTGCCATGGACAACTCTATACCTCCTACTGGCAGGGCCCTCACATCCCATAATTGTACCACCCAGGGTCTGAAAACACTGGCTAGACTTTCCTGCTGCCACCACTGGTGTTTCTGCCCCTGGGTCAATGGAACTCCTGTCCACTGCATGTGCCTAATACAGGGACTGAGGATACCAGCGTAGGTGTTATAGCTGTTACTGGCTATGATCTCATCCCTTCAACAGAAGGGCTGTCCATGCCCAGCCCATACCCCACTTGAAGGCTGAGGTCACCAGTGCCTGCTACAACTGCCTCTGGAGATGGCTTTCTGATTGTTTGTCACTGAGGGCCCTTATGAAGTTCATGTCTCCTAGCCACGTGTGCTGGCCAGACAGAGAGAGAGAGACATAGAGACAGAAAGCGAGAAATCACCCCCCAGAGGGGATGGTCACGCCGCAATCCCTTCTCCTCCATTCTCCTCTCGGGATCTTGGGCACGCACGCACACGCGCCCTGCGTGAGTTTTAAGCCACCGGGTCCAGGACGCAAACCGCGGTCGACTACGTGGGAGTCCAGCGACATAGCCATTACGCTAACTGCTGGTTCCCCAAGGCATTTTTGATAAGGAATTCAAAATAATTACCTTAAGGAAACACAACAAAATGTAAGAGGATTCAGATAACCAATAAAATCAGGAAAACAGTCCACAATGTGGATGAGAAATTCAACAAAGAGTTATCTTTTAAAAGAATCAAATAGAAATCCTGGAAGCAAAGAATTCAATAGATGAAATAAAAATACAATTGAAAGTATCAATAACATGATAGATGAAAAGCAGAATATAAATAAAATAGAAGAATTTCTGAACTTGAATATAGACAGTTTGAAATAACCAAGTCAGACAACAAGAAAGAAAAAAAATCATTTAAAAAGTTAAGAAAGCCTATGCAATGTAAGGGTCACATTATGGGAGTTCCAGAAGTAGCAGAGATGGGGAGAAGCAAAGAAAAATCTACTTCATGAAACAATTACTGAAATATTTCGCAATATCTGGAGAAACAGACCTCTAATTCAAGAAATACAGAAGACACTAAATAGTTTCAACTCAAAGAAAATCCTCTCTGAGGCACATTATAGTCACACAGTCAAAAGTCAAAGATAGGGCCAGCTCATGGCATGGTGATTATAGGCAGTGGATCCCACATGGCCAATCACACAGTACAAGTCTTAGAACTGGTGGCTTGAAAAATTCACCAGGAATGTGTGTGTTCATATCCTAATCCCAACAGAATAGAAAAATGGAATAGAAAGGATTTCAGCATAACCATTCCCTATGAGGGGTTCTTTCTTCCTCTCTCATTGTTTTGCTCTGTCTCTGGCAAGCACATGTGCCCTCTGGTATATTTAAAAGAAAAAATTCAAAGATAAAGAATTCTAAAAATAGTCAGAGAAAAGTATCATTTACCTATAAAAGAACCCCCATCAGACTAACAATAGACATCTCACCAGCAACCTTAAAGGTCAGGAGACCATGGGAGAAAATATTTTAAACAGTAAAAGAAAAAAACCTTCAGCGGAGAATACTATACCTAGCAAAGCTCTTCTCCATAATTGAAGGAGAAATAAATTCTCAGACAAGCAGGACCAGCAGTTGGTGTAATGGCTATGTGGCTGTACTCCCATGTAGTCAACCGCAGTTCAATTCCCAGACCCGGTGGCTTAAACTCACGCTGAGCATGTGTGTGTGCGTGCCCAAGATCCCAAGAGGAGAATGGAAGAGAAGGGATGGCAGCATTGCCATCCCCCCCCGGGGGGGGGGGGGGGGGCGGTGATTTCTCATTTTCTGTCTCTCTGTTTTTTTGGAGAGCACACATGCCCTATAGCAAAAACTTCTGGAAAAACAACAACAACAACAACTCAGACAAGCAAAGATAGAGAATTCATCACTACTAGACTGGCTTTCAAGAAATACTTAAAGGGCCTGGCTCCATAGCCTGTGGTTAAGGGAGTCAAATCCCACATGGCCAACCATGGTTTGAATCCTGGCCACAGTTACTTGAGAAACAAGCCAGGCACATGTGCATGTATGCTCTCCATCCTGGCAGGATGAAAAAATGGAGAAGGTATTACAGTAGGACCATACCCCATTTTGGGGGTGTTTTGTCTGTCTCTCACTCCAGCAAACATATGTACTCCTCTCACAGTTAAAATAGTTACAGGAGTCTTATATCTGGAAGTGAAAGGTAAATAAATACCATCATGAACATATACATATGTTAAAAGAAAAATAAACCAGCCAATTTAATAGAGAATTTAATAGAGTAGAGTTTTAGTAGAGCAAATCTTTTTATTTATTTATTTTAAAATTTTTTTGGGGGGAGAGGGTTTTTTTTTGTTTGTTTGTTTGTTTTGTTTTTAAATAAAGTACGTGCACTTGCCAGAAACACAGAGAGAGAGACAAAGAGACAGAAAGCAAGAAGTCATCCCCTAGGGGGGATGACCACACTGCAGTCCCCTTTCCTCCATTCTCCTCTGGGGATCTTGGGCATGCGCACATACACACCCAGCGTAAGTTTAAGCCACTGGGTCCGGGACTCAAACCACAGTCAACAACATGGGAGTCCAGCAACGACATATCCATTATGCCAACTGCAGGTCTCAATAGAGCAAATCTTAGCATGATTTAAATTGGTCAATTGTCTTCAGAGTTCCAGACAACTCTGGCCAGCCTCATGGTCAACTTGGCATTTAAATGGATGGAATGGGAAAGTGTTGTACAAAAAACATAAATGAGGAAGTGAGGTAAAGAAATCATTGGTTACGTTCTGAAGTTTGTCTCCATTAACACGATTTAAAAGGTGGGCCAATGCCTGTGACTGACTGCAGCCTCGCTGTTGTGATTGGCTGTAACCTAACAACGAACTCAGAAAAACAGCCTAATATATGATTTCGGCTTATCCATAGGAATCAAAGTGTGGGAGTACAGCAGCTATTGTAGGACAAAATAGTTTGATTTAACACATAGATATAAAGTTCACCAGTAGAGTAATCACACAAATAAGAAAGAGAAAAGAATAAAACTTTATCATTATGGAAAACCACCAAACTGGAAAGATAATAATAGAAGACAGGAACAAAACACAAAACAAACAAAATGACAGGAGTAGGTCCTCACCTATCAATAACCTTGAGTGTAAATATAAAAAGCGTTCAGAAAATACAGACTGACAGGATAAAATATAATAACCCACTATATGCTGCTTACAAGAAACTTACCTCATCTGTAAAGACATACATAGACTAATGATGCAGGAACATGGGGCACAGGTGTTATTGGTCCCACACTTGCAGTGAGACATGGGTTCTTGTCCCATGCTTAGGAAGAATTCTGAGTCATGGACACAGAAGAGTAGGAGAGTTTATTAAAGGAGAGAGAAAGAAAAACAGAGCTCCAAAGAAGAGAGGGGTTCCAGAAAATAGGTTGCCAAGGAAGAACTGTGGCAAGGGATTTTTTTTGGGTCACGAAGGGCTTTGTGCAGTCCTGTTCTAAGTGAGGCTTATGCATGCATTCCCCTCCTGGTGGGGAGGGGTACATGCTGGATGGGTCCAGTTATTATTCTAATTTTGGAGTGGGTAAAAGGTCAGGAGATTCTTTGTCTAGAAGCTTTGGGCCATGAAAACCATTATTTTATCCTCTTAGAGGAATGTGGGGCCTGGAAAATACTTGTTTTAGGTCTAGGTCATGCTGCAAGAGGTCTCTCAAAGAGCAAGCAGCAAAGCTGCTTTGTTTCCATCTCAAAAGTTACCCAGTTTGCGGTTCCATTCTGGGGCCATACCCTAACTATATTTTTAGGATTCCTGTCTCCTACCTCACTAAAAATGAAGGAATTGAAAAAGATTCCCTGTGTACAGTGGGGAAAAGAGACAAGCACAAGTGGGGAAGAGTTGAAAAGATTTCCTCTAAGAACTGGAACAAAACAAGGATGTCCATTTCTTCAATCCTACTTAACATAGTACTGTAAGTCTTAGTTAAAACAATTAGCAGAAGGAATTAATTAACACATCCATTGGAAAGAAAGAAGTCAAATGTCCTTGTTTGCAGAAGAATGAATTCAGTTATGTTGGAGCATACAAAAATCAACAGTATCCTTGCAACCAATAATGAACTAGCTGCAGCAGAAATCAAGAAAGCAATCACATTTATAATAACTACCAAGAAAATGCCTAGAAATAAATTTAATCAAGATGGTAAAACATCTCTGTAACAAAAACTTTGTAACACTGATGAAAGAAATGGAAGAAGCTACAAAGAGATGGAAAATCATCTAATGTTCATGGATTGAAAGACTAAATACTGGTAAAATTTCAATACCACCCAAAGGGATCTATAGATTTAAGCAATCCCTGCCCAAACCAAAGGCATTCTTCAAAGAAATAGAAATACAGTTATAAAATTTGGATGCAATCACAAAAGATCCCAAATAGCCAAAGCAGTCCTGTGCAAAATGCGTAATGTTGGAGGCATCACACTGCCTGATTTTTAAAATGTCCTATAAATCTGTAGTAACCAATTAGTGCATGATATTGGGACAAAAATGGACACACAGTGTTGCAGAAAACCAGATGCCAAAAAAGGAGAAACAGCACTTGGAGAGATAAGGAGAACTATTTATTCCATGGGTGGGCATGAAGGAGTAAACACACGGATTCTCTGGCCCCCGACTGGGGGGTTGGACAGTCTTTTATGGGAGAATTGGGGAGGGGGAAGCCTCAAGATGTTAGGAATGGGGAAGGGGCTCAGAATCTGCCCTAAAATGGAAATGGCAGAGAAGCAGGAAGTCCAACCTATTCAAGGTTTCAGGTTACCTTGTGGCTCTGGAGAGGGGCAGGAAGTTTGGGGGGGGAGGCACGGTGCAGAAACTTCGGGCAGCTAACAGCTCTGAGTATTCATGAATTCAAGGTCTCTCCATATCATTCCTCCCTATTGAGCCTCCTCAACTATACTCAAGGAGGGTCAGTTAACAGGGATGTGGTAAACATAGCTTCCCAGGGTAGCAACAAGCAGTTGATACTTGACGGCTTCAAGGCGGGAGGTTATGAATTGCTTATTCACATTATAGACATATGATCCAACCATCCGTGCTGAAAGAATAACTGCCAGGGGCCCCAGGAGAGGTAGTAGCCATGGGGCCCATGTCCAGAGCCCATTCTAGCCTTCCCAGGAGTCAGCTGTCACTTGTCACTGTTTGGAAACCAAATCTTTAAGCTGCTTAGCCATGTCCTGGACCACACCTAATTTGTTGGCATAGAAGCAACATTTCTCTCCCAGAAATAAACAGATTCCACCCTTTTTGGCAGCCAGGAGACCTAATCCCCTCTGGTTCTATAGGACCACATCAGCCAAGGAGTCTAGCTAGACTTGTAGAGTCTCAATAATATCCGCTACCTGTTGGTATCCATCTGCTAGGGCAGTGGACAGCTGCTGGTAGTAAGCAGTGGAAGATGCCATCCCTCCAGTCCTGGTCCCAACCCCAGCAGCAATTCCCAGCCCCACTAGGAGGGGAATGAATTGTATCGCTTTCTGAACTCTAGTATGTACTACCAGGGGACATCAGCAGTCTCATTTCTCCATAGAATGTCCACTTGGCGGGTGATAATTGCCCAGGTACAGATCCTGGACCCAGCTTGATAGGAAGCAGTGGTAAGCATAGGGCCTGCATACGAGGTGGAACCCCAAGTATTGGGAACAAACTGTGGTCCCATTTTCTGGATATGTGCTGTGGCAGATCATATTACCTACCTCAATGGAACCTTGATTTGTAAAACAGCTCTGAGGCTTGGAGGAGAGGCCCACTTGGGAGATTGGTCCTTCCCTTGCAGAGGTCAGATTAACAAGTGGACTGTCATTTGTAGGGTAGGTCAGAGTGGAATATATGCAGGGAAGAGTTAATCGGATGCAAAGCCAACAAATGGGCCCTAAGTGAGGTTGTGTCTGATACAGGAGAGCATGGGTCACATTAATGAGCATAATTACTCTTGGATCAAGCTTGGGGTCCCTCCAAGGTGTAGGGAGCCTCAACTGAACTTGGGGAGCCTTAGACTTAAGCCTTCATACTGATCCTGGATGGTGACCTGAGTCTCTGTAGGACATTTACCTCCTTCATCTGGGAGCCCATAGTGTCTGAGACCTGTGTAGCAGATCCATTTCCTTGTGGGGGGGGGGGGGGGGAGAGGAAACAATTGTAACAATCATGGATCCCTCTGCTCTTACCTACAAAATAAGTTGTTTCATCGTCCTGGCACTTTTGGAGGGTGACCAAGTCAAGGCAAGACTTGTAGTCCCACCCTTGGTGCATGAATGCCAGCTGGCTTGGGAGCCCTGGAATAACTATAGGATTGTAAATCCCAGGCAGGTGGGCTATCATTGGTAGGTAGTTGTCCAGTCGCAGCTGGATAGTGGCTTACTGGATGGTTTGATTGCACCATTTGAAGCAAGGGAGGTAGGCATCTGTCAGGCTCGGTAAAAGAGCAAGGGCCAGAGACAGGAGTATCATTAAAGCAAAATCAGTATTAGGAAAAGAACCCCAACAAAAATGCCTCTGGTTAGTTAACCCAGGCCTCTTAGGCCTATCACAGTCCCTACTACCAGGAGGTATAATATTGCTAGCAAAAGTCTTTCCCATAACTTCCAGCCCCTTGGGGCCACTGTTGTCAGACCAATGGAGAGGAAATTATATGGGTATCGTGGGGGTGTTATCTGTTGCTGTCCTCAAGCTTCTGCCATGCATAGATTGGTTAGCTTCTGTAGTAACTAAGGCAGGACTGTAGACTCCTCAAACTTCCACTGTCCCTAGAATAGCCAGCTCAGGAGTGGCTGCAGCAGGGCTGTAGTCTTGATGACAGGTCTTGGTCCTCTGGAAGGTTATCGTAGTCAACCGCTCATGGTGGTTTTTTATAGTCGAGGTTCCGGTGTCCTCTGATGCTGCGGCTTGCTTCATTCACATGTGACGAATCCACCAGGCTTTCCCTGCAACTATAACTGCAGTAGGAGTAATGAGCACAACAACATATGGCCCCAACCAGATGGGTTTGTAGTGATTCTTTTTTCTAATTTTTAACCCACACGAGATCCCTGGTCTCTGTATGCATTCCCAGTTTCCAAGGGAAACGGGTGTTCTTTCTAAGGTGACACAAGCTACTTTCTTCAAAGTCTTTCCCAAAGCCACTAGATCCTGGGTCAGGACTGCCTTGCCCAGCTGATGGACATCAGCTGTTTGGGTTTGGGTGACTAAATGGGGTGGCTGGCCAAATAGAATCTCATAAGGGCAATAAACTTGTACTTGGGGTGTACATTGAACTCGGAGCAGGGCCAGTGGGAGGACATCCACTCAGGGTGTCCAGTGTCTTGACAGAGCTTAGCCAGGGTCGACTTGAGTATACTATTCATTCATTAAACTCTCCCAGAACTCTGAGGTCAGTAAGCAGTGTGAAGCTTCCATTTTATGCCCAAGGCCTTTAATACCTCCTGCATAAGTCCTGCCACAAAAGCAGGGCCATGGTCTGATTTGATCATAAGAGGAAGCCCAAACTGAGGTATAATTTCCTTCAGAAGGGCTCATGTGACTCCTCTGGTCTTTTTAGTTTGTGTAGAGAAGGCTTCCCCCAGCCTGAGTAAGTACATACCAGGACTAGTAAATATTTATAGCCCCGGCATGGTCATACATCTGAGAAGTCTGCATCCAGTAATTCCAGGGGAGTTGTCCCGGTGGCTTGTATTCCAGCCAGCTGAGTTGGCCCCTGGGTGGATTTATTTCTGGCACAGGTCTTGGATCGCGTGCTCACAGTTACATACAATGACAGTAGGCAGCTCAAAAATAGTATCAGCCTAGCATGTTCTCTAGGTTAATCTTTCCCCCAGTGAGTCAACTTATGGTGCTGCTTTACCAATGAGTATCCCAGGGACTGAGGTATGTATATTCTTTTATCTGGCAATCTCCACCATCCATCTTCTTCCAGGGTTGCTCCCTCTGACTTTGCTCAGTGATGTTCATTGGAGGTATAAGTGGGGCTTTTGGAAGGCTTTTGAGTGTTAACATGTTGGTTATAGCAGTCAGGGTTCAGCCAGTGGCACCCTTGTCTGTCTGGTCTGCCAACTGTTATCCCAGGGTGATGGAGTCTCCCTCACTCTGGTGTCCCCTATAACAGATGATTGCCCCTCTCTTTGGCTCCCAGATTGCTTCTAATAATTGGCAGATTTCCCTTTGCTTTTAACTGTCTTCCCTTCTGACAAGAGGTGTCCTTTCTCTCTGTATAATGCTCCATGAACATGGTAGGGTAGCAAAATCATATCGTGAGCCCACGTAGATGTTTACCCTCTTACTGACCACCAATCTTAGGCCTTGGATTAATGCCCAGAGTTCAGCCCACTGAGCTGACAATCCTTGGGGTAGTGCCCCAGGCTCAATCACTGTGTTGAGAGGTAATGCCATAGCCAGCATATCGAATTCCATCCTTCATGTAGCTCCTACTATCAGTAAAGAGGGTGAGGTTGGGGGCCTTCAGCAGTGTGTCTACAAGATCAGGATGTCCAGAAAAGACTTCACTGAGGGCCTCTGCACAATTGTGGTCAGGAGGCCCCAGTGTGACTGGGAGGAAGCTAGCAGAGTTGAAGGTATGTAGAGTCTGGAGTCTAATTTGGGGATTTCCAATCAATAAGCCCTGGTAGTGGGCCATCCTAGAGCTGGCTAGCCATTTATATCCCCTGGTTTTCATCAACGTGATCACCGAATGAGGGACCCAGGCATTGATAACTTGGCCTAAGTTTAACTTGTCTCATTAATCAATTCAACAGTGGCAGCAAGGGCTCATAGGCAAGGAGACCATTCAGATACCACTGGATCTAATTTTTTAGACAGGTAGGTAGTGGGTCTCTCCCAAGGTCCAACAGGCTGAGTCAGAACTCCTAGGGCTGTCTGATTTTTTCATATATAAACAGATTGAATTTTTGGGTGATGTCTGGTAGACCCAAAGCTGGGGCTTTCCTGAGACTTGATGTAAGATTCTGGAAATCCTGCTCTTGGAGGGGTCACCATTTGAAGGGAGCTTCTTCTTGACCTTTTTATAGTTCATACAGTGACTTAGCCTTTTCAGCAAAACCTAAGATCCAAATTTTACAGAATCCTGTGGCTCCCAGGAATTCACATAGTTCCTTCTGTTTCATGGGCTGAGGCAGTCCACACACCACCTACTTTCATTCATGCCCAAGAGCACAGTGTCCTTTAATCAAAATGAATCCTAAGAATCGTACCCAGGTACAGTAGATTTGGGCTTCGTTCATTGAGACCTTGTTCTCAGCCTGGGACAGAAGCTGGAGCAGCTCTTGAGTTCCCTTCCAGCAATTTTCTAGGGTCACTCCAGCAAGCAGAAAGTCATTGATATATTGGAGTAGAGTGCTCCCAGTCTCTTGGTTTGCAAAATTTTCTAAGTCAGTAGCAAGTGCTTCCCGAAACAAAGTCAGGAAATTCTTGTACCCTTGGGGGACCTGAGTCCATGAGAGCTGAGTTTTCTTTTGGGTGTCTGTATCTTCCCATTCAAAGGCAAATATCCGTTGGCTGATGACTGCTAATCACAGGCAGAATAAAGTGTCCTTGAGATCCAGACAAGTGAACCATTCAGACTCTGTGAGGAGAGCACTCAGCAAACGAAGTATATGGATTGGGTACAGGGGGATGTAAGGACACCATGGAGGCGTTCACAGCTTGCAAGTCCTGGATTGGTCAATAGTTTCCAGAGGTTCCATTCTTCATGGGGGAAAGGGAGTGTTCCAGAGGGACTGACACTCAACCAGGATTCCAGCTTCCCTGAGTCAGTTGATGTGCTTCTTTATGGCCAGCCTAGCATCTTGGTTTATTTGGTACTGTTGAAGGCACATGGGCTGCGCCTGAGGTATCAGTTCAACCACTATAGGCAGTTGGTTAATTGCCATCCCTGGTGGGCTCCCTTCATCCCAGACTGCAGGAAAGTCTCTAACAAGTGAAGAAAAGAAAGTACCTCATCATCTTCGCTGGGTCCCTCAGGGGTGAACATTCACCATTCCTCTTCCTGAGGCATTGTTACAATTAAGATTTTGACAGGGCTGAGTTTAAAGCAGCTGAGCCTGATAAGTCAAAGCTGGTTTGCACTCTTAAGTTTAGTCAATAGGTCCCTTCCTAACAATGGGACTGGGAAGTCAGGCAAGTATAAGAACTCATGGGAAGCCAAGTGTTCCCCAATTGGCAGCTTCTTGCCTACAAGAAGGTTCAGGTCTTGATGTTTCCAGTGGCTCCCATGGTAGGAGCTTTTTGGCCTGATGGGGGAGACAAGAGGCTGGGGCACAATGGAGAGTTCAGCGCCAGTATCTCCCATAAATTTTATTGGTTGGCCCCCTACCTTGACAATACCAAGGATTCCTTGTGGCCTAGGATCATGGAACCTGGTAGGCCCTATTCTCATTCCATGATGGCTAGGAGGTCTCTTGAGGGCTCTAGGTGGAAAGTCTTGGGGGCTCCTGGTGCGCTTCTGGGTGTTCTTTCTTGGATTGCCTTCTGCTTGGGGCATTCGCTTTTCCAGCATCATCCTCTTTGCAGTACACAGACTAGATTGGTCTAAGCCTGGGAAGCCAGTTTTTGCCTCCCCTCTTGGACCAGATGGGGCATCTGGTTATCTAAGGCCAACAGGTTTGCCTTTTGCTTCATCCACCAATCTGCTTCCTTTCCTCTTGGTCTTGGTTCACGAAGACTTCATTAGCAATCTCCAGGAGCTGGATGACATTCATTCCATCAAAGCTTCCTGCTTTAGGAGTTTTCTAGAGATGTCAGGGGCTGGTTAGGCAACAAAGGCAGCATTAATCATTTGCTGGCTTTCAGTGCTCTCCAGATCAAAAGCAGTATAGATCCAGTATGCCTCACAGAGCCTCTCATAAGACTGCCCTAGCGGTTCATCTGTCTTCTGAATTATTTCTGTAGTTTTTGCTATGTTAGTAGGTTTCTTTCTCTGGCTTTTATTCCCTGCAGGAGTACCTCTGGATACCTGCTGAGATGGGTGTGGTCACCCTCAGAATTGAAATTCCAGTCAGGCTTTTCATTTGGAAAAGCAGTTCTGGCCCAAACCTTGGGATCTACCATGTTGTTGGGGGTATGCTCTTATAACCATTTCTTTGCTGCCACAAGGACTCTGTAGTGCTCCTCTGTGCTAAACAGGGTGAGAATTAGTTGCCAACAGTCATCACAGGTGGGCTGGTGTGTTTGGAGAATAGATTCCATGAAATCTATCATTGCCTGGGGCTGTTCCAAGTAGGAGGGGATGTGGTGTTTACAATTAAGCAGATCAGTGGTGGTGAAGGGCTGGTAGTAGGGAGTTGCTCTGCCTTCCATAATAGCCCCTTCTACTCCTATCTGGGAGGTCTTCAGGTCTCCCAGAGGGGCCTCTGAAGAGTGGGGTTTCCCTGAGCTGCTGTGGCTCATCAGGTGATGGAGGGTGAGGCAGAATCTGGGCATGAGATTCGGGATGGCTTGTGGCCTCCCCACTAAATTGGTGTTGGCTCCTCGTGCGGTCTTCAGGCCTTGGCGAAACAAATGGATGCAGGGTTTCAATTACTGGCTCAGTCAGGACATAAGGAAGTGGAGCTGCTAGTGGCTCCTCTTCTGGGCAGGCCCTGCAGGATTGGAGCCATGGGTTTCTTTTGGTCAGAGTCAGGCACAGCGGCATGACATGAGCAGCAAAAATAGTGCATTGGTTTTTACCTTCTTTTGTAGAATCGTGCACGTAGTGGGTGAATTGGGCTATCCGTAGCCAGGAGTCAGCATAAGGAAATTGGTCGGGATGGCCTGGGGTGCCAGTAACCACATTGTACATAGCCCACATGGTAGGGAGATGTAAAGTTCCTTCTGGTGGCCATCCCGGAGGGCCATTCAAACTCACAAAAAGCTCTCAGCTTTTCCAGTTTCATTTTGACCCCTTAGACACCTGAGAAGGCTGTGTTGAAATTCCCTATCATATAGTCCAGCACCATCGGCTTGGATGACTTGGATTGTCATTTTCACATGGCAGTGTTGGGGGGTATAGCCCAAATGTCTTTGATCTCTCCAGATATCAAAGACCTGTGCTTCCTAGAGGGCTCAGGAGATGACAGGCTGGAGGAAGTAAGTGACAATGAGATTTTGGAGAGACAAAGGCTTCTGGGATTGGGCTTTGGCCCAGAGGCTCAAGAGTTGAGCAGTCTTTTGGAACTGCCACCGGAAAGGCCAAGTAACATATAGAGTTAGGGTGTTAAAGTCCTTGGGAGGGCCTTGACTGAGGGCTATGATCAGATAGATTGTGGCAGTCTCCCTCTGGGGTCTAGCCTCTTGGTACTCCAACAGTGGATACCTTGGCACCAGATTTTGGTATCTCTGAGGTAGGTGGCAAATAACGTGGAGGAGCACGAAAGTATGGAAATCCATCGAGGTGATTCAAGGGGGAAGACTATCTAGGTAGTAGGTGACGAATGCCTGCCCTTTCCTTTCCCAGGCACAGAGAACAAGTGTTGCTTTGCAGTAGAAGTCTTTGCAGGAAGGTTAAGGCAGGCTCTGGGAGGACGTTCTGTGCCATAGTCATAAGGAACTCCTGTCCCAGCTCTTGGGGACAGAACTGGTGACCTGACATTCACTACTTTGCCTCTACAGGGAAAGCCCTCCCATTGGCCTCTGTGTCCCATGAATGGTGTCTTAACAGACAAAGGGTGGGTGCCCCTCCAGAGGGGACCAATCAGTCATCCGTCTGGCCGTGCCTCACAGGCTTTGTGTCATTTCTTGGCAATAAGCAATCGGATATAGAACTTCCACTGGATTGAACCCGTAGAGAGGGACTGGGTCCTCCAGCGCCAATTTTGCCATTTAACCTTTACGGAATTACCACGGAAACACAGTAACAGACCCATTCATGCTCTGTAGTGAGAAGCTGTGGAGCCACAAACACATTCACTCATCACAAACACTCACATTCATTCAGAGGTTATACATTCCCTCCCCACACCAGCCAATTACCAGATGAACCCTGTCAGTTCTGTGACCGAAGGAGAGTGATCATGTCTCCTCCACTACTCTGTTCGAGTAGGTCTAAATAGGGCTCTATAGATCCCTGGGGGCTTACCAGATTACCAGAGTCGACCAACGTTGATTCATCAGGGTCCAGAAGTTACTCCTTCTCTCTAATCAGACTCTAGTAATCCAGGAATGCTCAGCCTCAGAGCGGGCATCCCAGCTGAGGGATCACATCAAACGAGATGAAGGTGTGCCAATCTCTCCACACCATAGTGCCTGTCCCAGAGGGAAACACCCTGAGATCTGTGGGTCAAAGGGCCATTCTGATTTTGTTTCCTGGCCAATGCACCAAATGTTGCAGAAAATCAGACGCTGAGAAATGAAAAACAGCACTTGCATAACTGTTTTTTACACTGGCGGATATGGAGGAGTTAACACTCTGAATCTCCGGTCCCCAGTTGAGGGTTGGACAGTCTTTTATGGGGGAAGTGGGGAGGGGAAAGGTCTCAGGATATTAAAAATGGGGAAGGGGCTCAGAATCTGCCCTAAAATGGAGGTGGCAGAGAAGCAGGAAGTCTAACCTATTCAAGGTTTCAGGTTACCCTGTGGCTCTGGAGAGGGGCAGTAAGTTCCCTGGGGATGGGGGCAAAAACTTCAGGCAGCTGTCAGCCTAGAGCTATTCATTAATTCATGGTCTCTCCATATCAATAGAGCAATGGAATAGATAGGTAACCCAGAAATAAAACCACAAATACATAGCCTGCTGATTTTAAATATAACTGCCAAGAAAATTCACTGGACAAGGACAGTCTCTTCAAGAAGTGGTGCTGTGGAAATTGTATATACGTGTTCAGAAGAAAGAAAATGGACCCCTGTCTCTCACCATATAGAAAAATTAACTCAAAATGGACCAAAGATTTAAATGTATGACCTAAAACTATGAAATTATTGAAAGAAAATATAGGGGAAATGCTTTAGGACATTGGTCTAGGCAAGGAGTTTTAAACTAAGTCCTCAAAACTATGAGCAACACAACTAATATAGACAAATAAGATTTCATCAAATTAAAAAGCTCTGCACAGCAAAGGAAATAACCAATAGAGATGTTAAAATAAAACCTTCACAGAGTTTAATTTAGTAGTGTTTAACTGAGTGACTTGAATCAGGGACCTCAGAATGGCTTCCAAGCATATTTATGGTCCAGACAGGGAAAGTGACATATGCAGAAACAGGAAAGTGACATATAAAATGGAAGTGGGAAAATGACGTAGAGAAATAATGGAATTAACTACATTTTGAAGTTTGTCTGCATTAACACAGTTTAAAAGGCAGTTGTCTGTGATTGACTGTTGTGATTGGTTGTAATGTAGCAACTTACTAAGGAAGTAGTTTTCCAAGTGAGGTCACAATTTGCTTATGGAAGCTAAAGCAGGAATAGGGAGGTTTTCCCAGGCCTATGTGCTTTAACAGAAGGAAGCAACAACCTACAGAATGGGAGAAAATGTAAGTCATCCATCAAGAGAATAACATCCAGATTATACAAGGAACTCAAACATCTCATCCACAGAAACACAAATATTCTGATTTCATAATGTATAACCAATCTGAACAGACTGTTCTTTTTTTCCTTTTTCTTTTTTTTTTTTTTTTTGGAGAGATTTTCGCTATAGGGCGCGTGCGTTCCCCAGACAGACAGAGAGAGACATAGAGACAGAAAGAAGAAATCACCCCCCAGGGGGGATGGTCACGCCGCAATCCCTTCTCCTCTGTTCTCCTCTTGGGATCTTGGGCACGCACACACACGCGCCCGGCGTGAGTTTTAAGCCACCGGGTCCGGGACGCGAACCGTGGTTGACTACGTGGGAGTCCAGCGACATAGCCATTACACTAACTGCTGGTTCCCTGAACAGACTGTTCTTGAAAGAAGATATGCTAATGGCCAAAATGTAAATGAAAAAAATGTTCTACATCACTAATCATCAGGGATATTCAAATTAAAACCATAAGGAGTTAGCACCTTACCCCAGATAAAATGGCTATTATTAAGAAACAAAGAACAAAAATTGTTGTTGACATTGTGGAGAAAAAGAAGTTCTCATCACTATTGGTAGGAATGTAAATTAGTACAGTCACTATAGAAAACAATATGAAGGTTACTCAGAAGACTAAAATAGAAATACCTTATGATCCAGGAATCCTACTACTGGGTATATATCCAAAGGAAAGGAAATTGATAGGTTGAAAAAATATTTGCATTCCTATATTTATCATAGCCCAATCCACAATAGCTAAGGCATGGGGTCAACTTGTGTGTCTAACAACTGATGAATGGATAAAGAAATTGTGATGTAAATACACAGTAGTATACTGTTCAACTATAACAAAGGGCAAAACTGTCATTTGCCACAATGTGGATGAACCTGGAGGAAATAATGCTGAGTGAGATATGGTGGACAATGAAAGATAAATACTATATGTTCTCACTCATTAGTGGCAGCTGAAAGATCTGATCACACAAAAGTGGTGAGTGAAATGTTGGAGACCAAAAGCTGCATAGGGGAAGAGGGAGGAGAGAATAGGGAGCGCTTTGTTAACCCATACAGGAATTCAAGATAATACATGGAATGAGTTCTAGAGTACTGTTGAGCAACTATGGTTAGTGATAATTCAACATGTATTTTAAAATAGCTAGAAAAAAGGATATCCACAACACAAAATAATGATAAATGTTTTAGGCAGTGGATATGTTTATTCCCTGATTCTATCATTATATATTCATATATTGAAAAGCTACAATATACCCCATGAATATGTACAACTATTATATGTTGATTTAAAAGTATAACAAAGATTAAAGATAATAAAAATCTAAATATTCAAAAAAGTTTTTTTAAAAATCACTGAAGACTGAAATAAAATATAGACCTGGACCCAAAAGAATCTGACCATAGGAGGTAAGCTTGCTTGGAAAAAGAAGGAAGATTAGGCAGTGAGTCATACTACAACATTTGTTATATCAGCAGAAAAGTATTACAGTTGTCAATGGGTGTCCAAAGGTGATTGGTTCAAGGACTTGTCTCATATTGCAAAATCCCTGGATGTTTAAGTCCTTTATATAAAATGGTGTAGTAATTGCATATAATCTGTGCACTTCCTCCTATATAAATAATCTCTAGATACTTTTAATATATAATATTGTATAAATGGTGTATAAACAACTATTATGTTGTATTTTTACAATTTGTGTTATATTGTATTTTTATTTGTAAATTTCTTTCTGAATATTTTTGCTCTGTGGTTGGTTGAATCTGGTGTTCATTTAATACATGGGTAAAAAGGGCTGATTGTATTGGATTGTCAGAGAAGTCATGATGTATTTTTCTATGCAAAAATGCATCATGACTTCTCTGACAACCCAATAAGTGGATTTTTTTTAAGGGGACCACTAGAAACCTGACTGAGAAAAAGATCAGTTTTTTTTTTTTTTTTTTAAAGGCAAATTAGGAAAAAACTTTAACATTTTAAATATTTAGAAATAGTATGAAAGAGCCAAATGAGACTTTGGGGAAGACTTATCATTATTATTATCATTTTAATTTGCTACAGGGCACACATGCTCATCAGAGAGAGACACACACACAGAAAAGAGAGAGAGAGAGAGAGAGAGAGAGAGAGAGAGAGAGAGAGAGAAAGTGCTGCCAGGTCTGGGACTCAAACTGCTGTGGGCCAAGTGGGAATCCCACACTTTAACCACCATGCTACCTGCTGGCCCCCCTCCTGTCTTTAGGACACTAGTGTGGGGCAGACACTTACTCTGATGCTTTTCCTTCCAATGTCTGTCACACTCCCCAATAAGCTAGACTGGGCCATCTTCCTTTCTGTCCTCGTCACTGTTTCATTTGTTGTCAAACATTCTTAATTTTGGATGCTTTAAAACCATAACTAAACAGTCTTCTAATACAAATCTTAAGATTGTACTAAGATACTAAAATAAACTATATGCATACAAAAAAAAGATTGTACTAAGATAGAAATTTACTAAACATATCAATGTATGAGAAAATAATTTCATAAAGTTTTAGTATTTAACATTTATCATAGCCAATACTTGGTACATGAAAAAAATTAAGCCAGTGAAACAATTAAATTAGAAAAGTTTACATACTTCTTTTCCTTTCTTCAAAACCATGCAGGTAATATATGCTTTGAACACTAAAAATGATGAGCATGAATCTGCAATTCAAGCACTCAAAGATGCACATGAAGAAGAAATCCAACAGATTCTTGCAGAAACAAGAGAAAAGATATTGCAATATAAAAGCAAAGTAACAGAGGAATTGGATCTTAAGAGAAAGATTCAAGTTTTAGAAGCATCATTAGAAGATCACATAAAAATGAAGCAGCAGGCTTTGACAGAATTTGAAGCCTATAAGCACAGAGTTGAGGACATGCAACTTTGTGCAGAAGCCCAACATGTCCAGCGTGTAGTAACCATGTCTAGAGAGGTAGAAGAGATTAGACGGAAATTTGAAGAAAGGTTACGGAGCTTCGGACAACTCCAAGTACAGTTTGAAAAAGACAAAAGATTGGCATTGGAAGATTTGCGAAGTGCTCATAGACGAGAGATCCAAGAATTGTTGAAGTCACAGCAGGATCACAGTGCCTCTGTAAATAAAGGGCAGGAGAAGGCAGAGGAACTACACAGAATGGAGGTGGAGGCCTTAAACAAAACACTCGAGGAGCTAAGGCTTGAGCAGAAAAAACTAATTGAGGAGTATGAAGGCAAGTTGAGTAAAGCTCAGTCCTTTTATGAACATGAGCTTGATAATTTAAAAAGGTCACAGCTTTTTACAGCAGAAAGCTTACAGGCTAGCAAAGAAAAGGAAGCTGATCTTAGAAGAGAATTTCAGGGACAAGAAGCAATTTTACGAAAAACCATTGGAAAATTAAAGACAGAATTACAGATGGTACAGGATGAAGCTGGGAGCCTTCTTGACAAATGCCAAAAGCTTCAGATGGCACTTGCTACAGCAGAGAACAATGTTCAGGTAAGGAAAGAATAGTCCATGCAACATACGAATTTTCTTTTCCCAGTTCTGGCTACCTTAGGATCAGCTTTTCATTCTCACCAATTAAACTTTATTTTTTCTTATTTTGCTTTTTCTTGCCTTTCTTTCATGGAAAAAATCAAAGAAAGCTCTTTTTTATTCATAATTTCAGATAGTAAGGGCTCAAAAAGATAAGCTTAAAGCCTTGCTAATTATTTATGAAGAGATTTTATTTAACACATTAATATTTTCTTTAAGTGGTTTATGAGAGTTAGAATATTGGGTTAAGGTTTGATTATTTTATTTTCTTTCATTAGTAATGTTCTGTCCATTAATTGGTGTTTAGATACAGAACAAAAAATGAATGCTTTATAAATCTAAGTTTAACAGAGAGAGGTATGGCACAAGTCTGAAAAAAACACCAAATACTCTACAAATATGATTTAATTGGCATTCAAAATTTCATGTCTATGTTTGTCATGTCTGTGCAGTATTAGAATAGATTATAAAAGGTAGAACAACCTTTTTCTAATTTGGTCATAAGACTTATGGAAATACCAAATTATAATCGTCACCAGTATTTGCAGATTTAAAACTAGGTATAGTAAAGTATAACTTCTGAGTAAGAAAAAAAGCTGATGCTTACAATAAAATGAGTTGTTTAGCATCATATTATTATTGCATCTTAATAACAGATCTATAATCTTTCTTAGGTTCTTCAAAAGCAGCTTGATGATGCCAAGGAGGGAGAAATGGCCTTACTGAGCAAGCACAAGGAAGTAGAAAGTGAGCTAGCAGCTGCCAGAGAACGCTTACAACAGCAAGCCTCAGATCTCGTCCTCAAAGCTAGTATGTTTGATCACATGGTTTTTGGTATAATGCTCTACTTAAACCAACACTTAAGTGTTTATTCAAGACAAAATTTGTCATGTCATGCCATAATCCCTTCTCATCCATCTCCCTCCTTTTAGGACTTTTGGCACACCTGTATATGTGCTCTGTGTGTTTCTCAAGCTGCTAGTCCTGGACTTGAACCATGTCATCGGCCATGTGGGATCTGTCTGCCTTAACCACCAGGCCTCAGAGCTGGCCCATTTTAAAATTATTTAGACTCTAAATATGTTAAATGATTCTAATGTCTTTACTAATTAATTGTAAGATAAATAATGAAGGATTAGCCGATGAAGTAATGGTTATGTTGCTGGACTCCCATGTAGTTGACTGAAATTTGAGTCCTAGACCCAGCAGCTTAAAACTCACACCGGGCGCATGTGTGTGCATGCCCAGAATCTTGAGAGGAGAAAGGACTGTGGTGTGACCATTCCCCAGGGGGATGATTTCTCTCTTTCTGTCACTTGTCTGTCTGTCCAGTGAGCACATGTGCCCTATAGCAAAAATCTCTCTCTTAAAAAAAATTCTAAAAAGATAAATGATGATACTTTATTTTTAGGAATATAGTTTTATAGAAAAAATAAGAGTTAAGCAAAGTTATTAATAAATCAGCCACTAAAAGAAAAATGCAGCACTGCTTCTAAAAGGCTTTATCCTTTAAAAACATACATTTAAAGTATTTAAATTAGTTGAACTATATGTGAATTGCAGCATGTTATTTCATTGGGCTTGTTATTAACAATCTGTTTACATGCTAGAGCTGAATTGTTCATTCTAGAGAGGCTGATAAGAGCATTTCTTTCTTCTTTTTTTTAAGAGAGACTTGTCTGCTATAGGTGGTGCACTCACTAGAGAGACAGAGAGACAGAAAGCAAGAAATCATCCTCCAGGGAGGATGGCCATAACATAATCCCTTCTCCTCCATTCTCCTCTTGGGATTTTGGGCACGCACACACACACACATGCTTAGTGTGACTTTAAAGCCACTAGGTCCAGGAACTTGAACTGTGGTCTACTACATGGAAGTCCAGTAATGTAACTATTACACCACCTGCTGGTCCCTGATATGCACATTTCCTTGCCCTTACTAGAGGAGGTAGGCAAACCTATGTCAGTTCTGAAGTTTTATTTTGTTTGTTTAGTGTGCCCAGTGAAGCTATTTGAGTGAGTTCTTTGAGGACCTTGTTTTTGGCTCACCAGTGAATCCCAGATATCCCTTCTCTCTTTTACTAAAGTAATACAGTTTTTATCTACCTTTGGCAGGCATCAGAATCACCCAGAAGGTTTGCGCAACCACAGATGTTGGGACCCACACTCAGAGTTTCATTTTTTTTTTTCTTTTTTTTGGTCAGGGAAGAGGTTTTTGCTATAGGGCACATGTGCTCACCAGAAAGACTCAGAGAGACAGAGAGACAGAAAGTGAGAAATCACCCCCCAGGGGGGATGGCCACGCCACAATCCCTTCTCCTCCTTTCTCCTTTCGGGATCTTGGGGTTGCACGCACATGCACCCTGTGTGAGTTTAAGTCACTAGGTCAGGGACTCGAACTGCGGTCGACTACATGGGAGTCCAGCGACATAGCCATTATGCTAACTGCTGGTCCCCATTCAGAGTTTCTGATTGAGCAAGTCTGGAGGGAGCTGCATGTCTAACTAAAGTTCCCAGGTGATACCAGTACTGGACAGAGCACTTTAGAACCATGCCCTAAACCCTACTTTGTATGAGATCCTTTTCTCTCAGTTTTTCTCTCTCTCTCTTTCTCATTTTCTTCTGCCTACCTCCCCTATTTTTGTTATTTGTTTTTGTTTTAACTGTTTTTTTATAAGCTTGCTGTCCTTAGCTGTCCCTTACTCTACCTTAGTTCCTTATCTACTTGCTTCTTGTTATAATGAATTCAGTTTCAGCCAAATTGCTGTTTGCCATCTTCATTCTTTGTATACTTATTACTTCCTCTTTATGTTAGAGTTTGAAAAAAAGAAGAGATTAGAAAGAATAGGTTACCATTTTGTCTCCATCGTATTAGTATATCCTCCTTTGCCTTGTTTTACTTCCAGAAGATTTCCTTGCAGTCCCTGAGGAGTTGCTTCTACTTCTACTTGTGTAAGTTGCAATCTTTAAAAAATAAAAGTGAGGGACCAGCAGTTAGCATAATGGCTAAGTCACTGAACTCCCATGTAGTCGACTGCGGTTCAAGTCCCTGACCTAGTGACTTTAAACTCACGCAGGGTGCATGTGCGTGCATCCCCAAGATCCCGAAAGGAGAAAGGAGGAGAAGGGATTGCGGTGTGGCCATCCCCCCTGGGGGGTGATTTCTCACTTTCTGTCTCTCTGTCTCTCTCTGTCTTTCTGGCGAGCGCATACACCCTATAGCAAAAACCTCTCCAAAAATAAATAAATAAAAAAAATTAAATAAAAGTGAAATGATTCTAGGTATAGGGAGTAACATCAGTGATTTGAAAATGGACTGTCTAATTTAAATGATTGAAGTTGGGTACGAAGTATTCCCATGGTAAATATTTCCATTTTATATGGTGAGAAAAACCAAAAAAAGTGTGTACATACAGACCACTTATTTCACGTATGTATAAAGTAAAACTGTGTTATCGAACGTAAGCTGTTTTATATTATAAATGAAGCAGATTTTTAAATTGAAAGAATTTTCTTTTTGGGTGATAGGTCATATTGGAATGCTTCAAGCAACTCAAATGACACAGGAAGTTACAATTAAAGATCTAGAATTAGAAAAATCAAGGGCCAATGAGAGGTTATCTCAACTTGAAGAGGAACGAGCTTTTTTGCAAAGCAGAACTCAAAGTCTGGATGAAGAACAGAAGCAACAGATTCTGGAACTGGAGAAGGTAAAAAGTAATAGAATGCACTGGAAAGAAGTTCAGTTTTCTTCTTTTTGGATTTGAGATATTAAGGGTGTTACTACACAGCATCAATACATCTATAACTCAAATATTGGTTTTTGTTTTTCCTTTCCTGAAGAAGGGTATAAAGCTAGACTGTCCCATATCATGTATACATTCAAAATAATTGGGTAACAATCTATAATGTAAAAGTTTCGGGCATTTCAACCTCTCTCAAGCCAGAAACTAAATAAATTTTTATTTCACCAGTGCATACATTTATAGTTAATCATATTTGTCTTCCTTTTAATGACATATTATTTTACACATACCTAGGGAATTTATGTAAAACTGGAAAGGATGATGAGCATCTGGTGCTGAAAATTCATATACCAGCATATTGGATTTCTCAATTAAACAAATAAAACACACTTTGGAAAGTAATTACCAAATACTTATTCCAGTATTTCAGAAACCCACAGTATTATAGTGTGAGTTTCAGACATTCTTTCTCTCTCTCTCTCTCTCTCTCTCTCTCTCTCTCTCAACAACTTAGTACATTGAGAAAATCTATTCTTCCTTCCTTCTTTTCCACTTACATTTCACTGTTACCCTGGTGCAGTCTTCTCTTAACCACCATCCCACAGAGTCCTTTAGCTCAGCCCCAACGACGTCCTGGTTTCTAGACATGGTTGATCTTATATTGCCGTGGTACTTGCTACTCACTGATTTATAGTGTCTCTCTTCTTTTGGTATTTCACATTCTCTCCTCTTCCTTCCCCCCCCCCCCCACCTCCACACACACTTTTTCCCACCCCGTTATTAAACTATTTTGACTTTAAACAGCCACTGTACTCCCTCACTTTGATTCCTATGAAAAAGCCAAAATCATGCATGTTAGGCTGTTCTTCTGAACTGGTTACTAAGTTACAGCCAATCATAGCAGCTAGGCTTCAGTTAGTCACAGGCATCCTGCCTTTTAAATCATGTTAATGCAGACAAACTTTAGAATGTAACCAATGATTTCTCTACCTCAATCTCTACCTTATGTTTTGTGTAGGACACTTTCCTTTTACTGCACACCTCACTTTCCTGTTCTATCAATGTAAAAGGCCGAGTTGACCATGAGGCTGGCCAGAGTTGTCCAGAAGACAACTGCCCAATTTAAATCGTGTTAAGATTTGCTCTATTGGGAACCAGCAGTTAGCGTAATGGCTATGTCGCTGGACTCCCACGTAGTCGACCGCGGTTCACGTCCTGGACCCGGTGGCTTACAACTCACGCCGGGCGCGTGTGCGTGCGTGCCCAAGATCCCGAGAGGAGACTGGAGGAGAAGGGATTGCGGCGTGACCATCCCCCCTGGGGGGTGATTTCTCGCTTTCTGTCTCTATGTCTCTCTCTGTCTGTCTGGCGAGCGCACGAGCCCTATAGTGAAAAACCTCTCCAAAAAAAAAAAAAAAAAAAAAAAAGATTTGCTCTATTAAAACTTTATTCTAGGGGCTTCCCACCCGAGGCTTGAGGAGTCGCTGACGCTGGTGTGAGGCGGTTTCTAGGAACTTCTGTCATTTCAGGGGACAGGAAAAATGAAGATTTTCTACTGATAATTGAGCCTCCAGCAAACAAAGCTAGCGTGATTGAACTTCAAGAATTCGAAAGAAACACACCATCCATCAGATGACAAGAAATCACCACAGGACCACAAGAAATATGGGAAAGCAAGAAAATACCTCTCCTCCAAGGGAAAAGAATAACTCCTCTTCATCCACCAGCAGTTCAATGCAAATCATGGAAATGTCTGATAAAGAATTTAGAACATTCATAATGGTGAAGCTAACTGAGATGGAAGAGAAGAGAGACAATGAACTGCTAAAGAGAAAGGAGAAAGAAGTTGACGAGTTCCAGGAGGTGAGGAAATTCTTGCAAGATCTAAAAGAGGAATTACATGCTTTACCAAAGAGTCAAACGGAACAGTTAGAAATGAAGTCTATAATAAAGGAAGTCAAAATCTCCCTTGAAAGTATTAAAAGCAGACTAGATCATACAGAAAATAGAATCTCAGTCGTAGAAGAGAAAATGGCTGGCCTAGAAAAATCCATCACGAAGACTGAGAAAATGGCACAAAAATTTGAGAATAATATACGGGAAGTACTAGATACCATCAAACGTCCAAACATCCGGATAATTGGCATTCCAGAAGGTGAAGAGACCCATAAGGGCATTGATAATCTATTCCATGAAATCCTACAAGAAAACTTTCCAAACCTAGAGAGGCATTTGAAGATCCAGTCCCAAGAAATACAAAGGATCCCAAATAGAATCAATCCAAGAAGATCTTCTCCAAGACACATTATAGCCAGGTTGACCAAAACCACAAAGACAAGATACTAAGATTGGCAAAAGAAAAATATCAAGTTACCTACAAAGGACATCCCATCAGGCTAACAGCAGATCTCTCATCGGAAACAATGCGGGCGAGGAAGGAATGGGAAAATATATTCAAAGTGTTAAGAGAAAAGCAATTTCAGCCGAGAATACTGTACCCGGCAAGATTATCTTTCATGTGGGAAGAAAAGACAAGAACATTCTCAGATAAACAAAACCTGAAAGAATTACCAGCACCAGACCAGATCTCCAAGAAGTTCTCAAGGGTGTGCTATATCAGGAAAATTAAATACAGACACACGGAAAGAAGAGTTCAAAAACTAAGAAAGCGGCCAGCTTAATCATAGGGACAAATCTGGAGTTGAATATTATATCCCAGAATTTAATAGGAAAAATGGAACCAGAACAGCAGATAAAGTACATGAGACTGATAGGTTCATGCACCTACCATTTGAACAGAATCCTAACTTGTTTCCTGGCTTTAAGAAAAGTTCCTTAGCATTTCTATAATTTAAGTTAAAATTGGTTTTCTTAATAGTACCGTATGAACTTACCATTGAAAGTAGTTAGATTATTTAAGAAATTGTGTGATCAATACAATGTGGGTGGAAAAGGAATGGAAGACAATTGTAGACACCAGAGACAGTGGGAGAAGAGGGTGGGAAAGGACAGAGGGTCAGAAAGAGGGGTAAAAAATTCTAGGAAGTATAAATGGAAAATTTTGGATAATAATATGCATGATTAAGTCACTATGCAGTATATTCTGGATGGGAAATCACATTTTGTATGCTGTGATGATGCTTAGGGAAAGAATGTAAATTAAGTTACAAAAAAAAGAAAAGTTTCAGTAAAAAAAAGAATCCATTCGATGACCGCAGTTAAGATATATAACCCCAGGTGCTACTTTATAGGATGCCTAAAGTTAGACTTGTGTTCATGGAAATGTATATATCACCTGTGTTTGCTATGAAAATATTTAGATTAATTAAGATCTTTAGTAATTCAATAAAAAAATGGGGGGGAAACAGTATAGAAAGTAAACATAGATACCAGAGACAGTGTGGGAAGAGAGTGGGAGATGGCTGAGGGTAAGAGAGGGAATCAAGGATGGGGAGGGCAAAACATACAGGAAACAAGAAATGGAAAATTATTTGTTGACAATAAATAATGGAGGAGTCCGACCCAGCGAGGCCCCAGGATCTATCTGAGCCCCCCCAGACCTTTGAGCTCCGCTTCCGGTCAGATCAACAAGCTGGCAAGGCCACTGTTGTGCACCCCCCTGACCTTGGAACAAAGCTTGGGTCAATTAGCATGTCAGCAACACTGTTTGCTATTTGCTCCAGAAAACTGGTAGCCTTGCTGGGAAGCGACCCCCCTCTGACTCCCCAATTTACTACTATAAAAGAATTGCATAGCTCTCTTACACATCCTGAGTATATGATAAAATTTTCCAGGAACTCCCGGGACTGCTCCCCTTTGCTATAATCACCTACTATTAATTACAATGCTTTATCTCCATGGTCACAGTAGAGGGTGGGCTGAAGTTCTATCTAGGCGGAAATGGTCTTGACCTTTGGAAGGCCCTTCAAAATACATTTAAGGTAAACTTAATCCTTTCTTTATGTAAAATAGGCTTAGGCCAAAACTGGCCCAGGACCACCCCCCCCCCCCCCCCGCCCTCACCAAGCAAAATAGATAAATATTTTAGGACTCCTTAAATCAAGTTTTAGATCCCTATAAAACTATGTAAGTATCATTCTTTATTAAGATCCATAGGAACTAATATCTATTCTTGAGATTTTCTTTTCTCAGAGCCATTCCTAGTAATCACAAGATGGCTGCTGCGCCGCTGCTTACCGGAACCACCTTCCTGAAACTGCATTTTATGGAGACCCACCTACAATTGCGGAAATGCACGAGACCCACCCTTAATCCAACCCTGAATAGAATCTATGTTCCCTTTTGTTAAAAACTTTATGAGCTGATAATTGAAACATGTAGCCCCTCTCCCATTGACTTGCATGTAACACATTTTCAATAAAAAGGCACGATGATTCCTAGCAGTTGTCACTCCCCAGAGAGTGATCTCTGGGGGGTGTCCGGCATAGGACGTGCGTGAAAAGGCACCGAGGCCTCTGTCTTCTGTTCACCTGCGCCGCCTCCGTCGAGATAACCAACCCACGCCGAGGCTGGTCCCCGGCAAAATAACATGTATGTTGATGTGCTTGATTAAGACAATATACAGTGTACTCTGGATGGAAAATTTCATTTTGTATGCTGTAATGATGTACAGTAAATGAACGTAAACAAATAAATTTTAAAAAACCCTTTATTCTATTAAGTTTGCTAGTTTATTTTCCTTTTAACAGTTTTGGTGTCAGAAGCAGGATCTAAAGTGGAGCTTCCAGTCTCCTAAAGCTTTAAATAAATAAAAGTCACTCTCTAAAAAATAAATAATTAACATACAAGTTTAACAAAACAATAAAATATCATCCAACTTTAAATATCCTTTTTATTCAGATTAAAAGCTTGTGTTTAATACTAAACAAAACTAAACATTATACCTACCTCTTTCCTGATTTTAATACCAAAATGTTTCATTAAAAAAAATAACTAATAGTACTATTTCCTTAAACTCAACCACCAAATATATTAAAAAAGTCTCGCAAAAAACAAATAATATGTCGGGACCGGCAGTTAGCGTAATGGCTATGTCTCTGGACTCCCACATAGTCGACCGCGGTTTGAGTCCCGGACCCGGTGGCTTAAACTCACGCCGGGCGCGTGTGTGTGCGTGCCCAAGATCCTGAGAGGAGAATGGAGGAGAAGGGATTGCTGCGTGGCCATCCCCCCTGGGGGGTGATTTCTCGCTTTCTATCTCTCTGTTTCTCTCTGTCTGTCTGGCGAGCGCACGCGCCCTATAGCAAAAACCTCTCAGAAAAAACAAAATAAAAACAAATAATATGTTTACAAATACAACTAACAGTCAATTTACAAACATCCTAAATAATGAATGACAGACTTGTGTTTTTCAGAATTTTTTTAATCTTTATATTTCTCCCAATACGCCTCTAAGTTATTATATTACTAGACTAACAACAAAAAATAAATACCTTTTTTTAAGCCATTTTACAGAAAACTATAGTCCTCAATTATCATCACACTCCAGACAACTAGACTCAAATACTCTTCAATTTAACTATGTGGCCTAAACCTTAACCTGTATAAATTCATTGCAGTTTGTTTCATAAAAACTTTTATTAAAAAATACGCCTTAGTCGTCACATTAGTCCTCCTAGTTTGTTCTGTCCTCTCAAGTTTTAAATGCTTCACACATAGCCGTCCATCAAACACTAAATAGTCTTGTTTCAGACAAATCCATAAAAACTAAGAAAAAGACTCATTTGACCTATATAACATCATATTTGGCTTATATAATACTGTAATGTGTAAATTCTATACTAGAGACTAAAAAAAACTTCTAATTTCTATACTAAAAACAAAAAAATCGTCATTTATAATAGTAACAAAAAACCCCACAATGTCCTAAGTTTTAGTCAATCTTTCAAATATTTAAAAAGCTAACAACAACAACAAAAAATTGTTAAACTATTTTAGCCTAAAACAGCCACTCTACTGCACACTTTAATTCCTGTAAATAAGCCAAAATCATACATGTTAAGCTGTTTTTCTGAGCTAGTTACTAAGTTACAGCCAATTACAACTAGATTTGAGTCAGTCACAAACATCCCACCTTAAGCTAGGTTAATACAAACAAATTTCAGAATATGACCAATAATTTCTCTACCTCACTCCCTCACTTACATTTTGTATACAACACTTTCCTTTTACTGTACATCTTACTTTACTATTTTTCTGACTTTGAAGGCCGAGTTAACCACAAGACTGGCTAAAGTTGTCCAAAAGTCCAAAAACAATTGCCTAATTCAAATTGTGTTCAGATTTACTCTATTAAACTCCGTTCTATTAAATTGACTAGTTTATTTTTCATTTAACACCATCCAGGTTGGGCTCCTTTCCTATATACTCTTATAACATGTGATAGATACCCCTTTCATAGAACTTATAAAAACATGTTACCACTATCTCTTGACTTTTCCCCCACCATTAGACTGTGAGCGCTTTAAAGGTACATATTTGGCACTCAAAATTGTATTGAGTCCTATCATTTGAGCTGGTTCATTGGTAAGCTATTTTGTGTACTACTTTAACCTACCTTTTCCTATTTAGCTTGCAGATGTGCTCATATTGGGTTCTAACATATGTGACTTTTACCTTTTGCCTTAATATGTTCATCTTGATCTGTACTCTGTGGTGAAAACTGGAAGAGTTAAAAGCATAGACAGAGAGAGTAGTGGTAGATACCAGAAGCTGTTTGGGGTGAGTGATGGGGTGGAGAAAAATTTTAATGGACACAAGAATGCATATAAATAAGGGGAAGAGGCTAGTGGATGATGATCCACAGTGGAGTAAAAGTATGGACTCTTAAAACATATTGGAAAAAAAAAACACCTGATGCATATTTGATAATGCATTATCAAATATGCATCACATAATGTAAAATTTAATGTTGAAGAAGATGACTACATGTCTATCTGGGATGACATTATTTTACATTGTATATATGCTTTTGAAAACCTTATTGTACCCCCAAAAAATGTGCACCAAGCACATGGAAATCAGAAATCATAATTTAAAAACAAAGCAACAAAAATTTCATTTTGCCAGTGCCAGCCTGTTGCTTTCACAGAATAGCAGTTATCTGTTCTCACGTTAACAGTGTAGATCCCATCGTAATCAGTGCTTTGAAGTAAACATATTTATAGAATATTTAGAAAATAACAAAAGTAATAAAAAAAAAGCAGATGCCAACTATTGATCGTTATTTGTTTTAATCTTAGAAGGTAAATGAAGCAAAAAGAACTCAGCAAGAATATTATGAAATGGAGCTGAAAAACCTGCAAAATAGATTGGAAGGGGAGGTGACTCAATTAAATGAGGCCCATTCTAAGACTTTGGAGGAACTAGCCTGGAAGCACCATATGGCAATTGAAGCTGTCCATAGTAATGCAATTAGAGATAAGAAAAAACTGCAGGTGGTGAGTAGAAACTGAGTTTATCATTGCATTGTAAGTTGCTAGGGATTCTGTAATGGTCCAATGTGACCTATCTTATGAAGTAATGATTTTCTTCATTATGGTGACTGCTGTCTTATAATCATTCTTCAAACTGGGGTTCAAAGAATAATATACATGAAAGTTCTTGATAAGGACAGTGTATTAAATCAATGTGAGGCATTGCTACTTTGTATAAGCCATAACAGAACCATTCTTTGATCTTAAGCTGTCTCTTCATAAGATGTATTCTTTAGGGAACCTCAGCTGGTTGGGTCACATATTCTCTTGTAGATAGTTTTCTTCTGAAGCTGGAAAAATGATTTCTGTCCCCTAACCCCTTACTCAATTATGTAATCACCTTGCTAATATCAATAGTAATACATGACAGACAGTATTGTGTAGTAGAACAATCAAAGAATCTGACAGTGCTGGGCCTTATTTTGAGCTCTTTACTTACTAACAATATTTCTTGGGGCCCCAAAAGCTATACCTCAGTTTCTTCATCTGATAGAAGATATCCATCTTGTAATACTCCTGTGAGGTAGTGCTGAGTACCCAGACATGTCCTGGAATGTGGTGATAAATCAACCTTAATTATTAGTATTTCTAACTATGTGTGAGACACTGCAATCATATTTTTCATTTAATCTTTATGCCATAGCTATTGGTTTAATTGCTATAACCAGTTTACTAAAGAGAAGATGTGCTCAGTCATGAGCAACTACGATAGTAAGGACCAGTCATAAGTTGAACTCAGGTCTCAGATCCATCACACCCTAAGACATTTAAACATTACATCATTCAGGCATTTATTGATGATGGTTGTTCTATGTTTTACATAACATTTATAAAGAGCTTTCTCATATATTCCTTAATATTTATGACTTGGAAGTTAGTATAATTTTTATTCTATCGGCTTAATAAACCTACGTAATTTGCTCAGAGCCACAAACTAGTAAGTGCAAGAGAGAGGATGTAAATTGAGGTCATCTGCCTTAATATCCCTTTCTTTTGTTGACATAACTATTTGGGAAAAATGTTTAAGCCCCATGGTTAATTAAAAATTCAAATAAAACTTCCTGTTAAAATGCTATTTCTTTCCAAAGTTACTATTACATAATTATGTAACCAAATTCAGAAATTAATGAAATGGTATTCTCAAGCTTGTGACTGTCATTTTTTTCCATGCCATCTCACTATTCTAAAACCTATTCCAGCTTTACTTTTGTGGTGATGAGCATGCTTACTGACTCTGGATGAAGTATTAAGAGGTTGGGTTTGATTTATTTATTTTTTAGAGAGATTGTTTTGCTGTAGGGCACGTGTGCTTGCCAGAGACAGAGAGAGAGAGATGGAAAGCAAGAAATCACCCCCTGAGGTTATGACCAAGCTGTATTCCCTTTTCCTAGTCTGCTTTTGGGATCTTGGGCATGCAAGCACATATGTCCAATGTGAGTCTCAAGCTACTGGGTCCAGGACTTTAATCTCAGTCAACCACGTGGGAGTCCAGCGGCATAACCATTATGTCATCTGCAGGTCCCATGTTTGGGTTTTATAGTAAAGTACTTAGTGGTAACTGATGCTTCTATGATTTCTTTTCTAGTTGTAATTTTTTATTTTTTTCATTTCTGTATCACATTTTCAGCTTAGCCTTTTTTTCTTATTGAAATTTTAAAATCTCATGTTTTGCCTTGAACCCCTCTTCATTCCTCTATATTAAGTACGAAGTGCTAGAATCAAGGCATCTCTAGAATCCAGGCATCTCTCATCACTATTGTTTTTCCCTCAATACTTCACTCCTAATAATCTTCTCATCTAATTAAATTTTTAATTTTTGAGCCACCTAAAATCTTGCCATAAGCCACGTAAGTTTCTTAAACACTTCCTTTAAACATAGTTGCTAAAAGACAGATGACGTGAAATCTCCTGTGTGTGAACACATTTAAAACCTCTATGACTGCCATATTTGTACTTATCTCTTTTAATCAAAGTAATGTGTGTCACTTACTGCTTCATTCCTCTCTGGCCTATCTAGCTTATGTCTGAACCTAAGCTAAAACCAGGCCTTTTCTAGAGTAGTTTTTCTCCAACATCAAATTACCTTTTAAAGAACATTTAAAGGTGACTTTTCTGTTCCTCATTATTTTGTTATCAGCAAGAATTATGTACTTTTCATTGAAACTCTATCTCACCTAGCCTACCTGAAGGTGTTATATACAGAGAACCCGTGCAGAGTTAACATAGCAGCTTGAGACTGCTACCCTCAGAAAGCCAAGTAAGTTGGCCCTTGGCTGGCATCTGTGAACTTGGACTGTAGGAGAGTTCCCACTATCTCCTGATAAGAATGGCTCACTGTGCCCAAACTGTTCATAAACAATATGGTTTATGTTGAATACCTATTTTCCTCCTGGGAGTCTGGATTTTGGGTGTGTGTCAGGAAGAAGGTGCTTATATAATCTGCTCTCAATAAAAACCTGAGCATCGAGTCCTCCCTGGGCTCTTTTGGTAGCTATTTTACACAAACTGTCACAACCTGTGGGAGAATTAAGCCCTTCCTATAGCAGAGGGCTCTTAGAAAGTGAGGCCCGGCTTCCAATAGGCTTCATTTCACATAATTTTCGCTTTTCTGATTATTCATTATATTCTTTCCCTGTGGTGTGATAGCCATAAATAGGACTGTATACCAAGTCCCAGGAGTCCTCCTAGCATATCATCAAATGAGTTTGTCTTAGAGACCCCTGACTGCTCTTTTCACCTCATGCTGTAGAAACACTGAACTGCTTGTAATACCCTATGCTCTTTTGTACCTCATGGCATTTATCTTATTGTTTTTCCTTTGCTACAGTGCTATGTTCCCGTATTCCACCACCTTTTCTTATGGGTACACAGCTTCAGACTGTACTTAGGGATCGCTTTCCCACTAAAGGTTTCCTTACCAAGCTAGACCATATCAGTTCCCCATTCATATATCCTGTACTCTCTACGTACATCTAATTTTAATGAATATTATTTAATTAATTGCTATCATGAGCCAATTAATGGTAGGCACCATGTCTTACCACCTCTTTATCCCAACTACTAGGTAGTATGCCTGGCAAAGAGTAAGCGGTCTTCAGGGTAAATTTTACTGGTCTTTGTCTTCAGTTGCCTTAATTTTGCATTTGCTGATTCTCTAGTATGTCTCAGTATTAGCCCATTGAGTTGGAGAAGCATTACTGAATTCTGTTTTTTATGTAAACATAAATGAGTTATGAATTCAAAGGATAATTAGAATTTTTCTTTAACTCACCAAATTATCATTTATGCCACATTTTTCTATTTTTTGACTACAGCTTGATCTAGACCATCAAATAGTCTCACTATTTTAAAAAATAGGGTCTTCATTAAAGTTCATGGGAAATGTGTACTATGAAAAAACCATGTAAGAATTTCCAATTTTTGTTACACCAAAATAAACTTGTTCTTTAATTCCATTTTTCTGTCAGTTTTTTGAAGTACCCTTATATTTAATGGCTACATCACAAGTGACTCAGAATAATAGAAGAATCTAAGCTACTAAGATTAATTAGAGTCCGTGTTAATTCTGATAATAAGAATGAGGCCAATTTGAAGATCAAAATTTCAGAATATAAAATAGGTAGTGTTTTTCTTGGCATCTTCAAGGTATGCAGTATTTGCAGTTTTGTTAATTTAATTTTCTTTTCCCTAAGGAATTAGAGGAACAATACAAAAAGGAGAAACTATGTCTGGAAGAGGATAAAAATCAGCTTCAATTGGAGCTAGAAACCCAAAAGGAAGTGCTGGAAGACAAGCTGAATACAGCCAATCAAGAGGCAAGCGTCCTTTAGGCCTATCACCTATGTGTGGTAATAATGATAACTCATGCTGATGACAGTACATAGGAGGTAGATCCTCCACGAAAGTAGCACATCTACAGTAAAAAGTAATAGAAACTTCCATTGATGCTGAATTTTCCTAACACTTCGGTTATATTGTACCAGGTTAAAAAAATTGCTATTAAAAACATAAAACTAGGGACCAGGCAGTGGGTCACAGTGGTAAAACATATTCTGCAAGGTGAGCCATGTGGGAAAGTTCTCAGGGTTCATGTTCAGAGACCTCTCTGAGTATGCTGAGCATGTGTGTGCCTGTGATCCAGGGCTGGTGGAAGGTGGGGTTGGATCATGGTGTAGAGACCCCATTAGGGATGCTGTCTGTCTCTCTCTTACTCATGGAAAAAATTAATAAACCTTAAACATAGCAAAACAACGCCAAAAGAAAGAAAAGGGGAAAGATTTTAAGTCAAAGCGCTTTTGTGGGAAAAAGCAAAACAAAGAGACTATCACCATATAGGAGGGAAACAAAAGAGGTTTATCTGCCCTTTTGCAAAACATTAGCTTAGTATTCTCTACACTGTGTCTCATTTTTTTTTTTTAAGAGCGATTTTTGCTATAGAGCATGTGAGCTCACTGGAGAGACAGAGAGAGACAGAAAGCAAGAAATCATCCCCTAACGTGAATGGCCACACCACAATCCCTTTTCCTCCATTTTCCTCTTGGGATTTTGGGTATGCACGCACACGCTTCTGGTGTGAAGTTTACGCCACTGGGCCTGGGACTTGAACCACGGTCGACTACATGGGAGTCCCGCAACATAACCATTATGCCATATGCTGGTCCCTCTCATGTTTTCTAAAAGGAGAGATTTTATAGCGTCACCTAAATTAATTTTATATTTTATATGAAAACAGTACTATTTAGCCTGGAAAATAAAAAGGTTAAGAATAGAATATAATGAAAATGTTGCCAGTGAAAAAAGTTATGAGTGAAATAAATGTAGAAACAGTTAAACAATCATACTGTTTGTTCCTTCGGTTTCCTTTGCCCTGGTTCAGACCATGGTCTAAAATAGCCTCCCTGCTGTTGTCTTCCCTTCTTTTCCAGTTCAGCCATGTTCCTCAAACACAGATCTTGTCTTCACATTTCTCACCCCATCAGCTGTTCCCACTTCACTCATGTCATCATCGTGAACCCTGCTTCATTATCACTCTGCTTCTGCTCAGAAAACCACAGCAAAACATGAGTGCCTGCCCTTGGGCAGGCTAGTAATCTGCACTCAGTGTTCTTTATTATTTTTAAACATTTATCCAGAGAAAGTAAGTGCCAAGTATTACATCTGGGCATGGCAGAGTGGTATGCTTATTAGTGGTATTAATCCAGTCTTTTTCATTTGTGAAGATAATCCCCCTGTGGCTTCACATTTGTACACTTCTCTCAGCAGGACGTGATCCTTGGAGTTACTGTCCCTCATTCTCATTGGAAGGCAGTTTACTGACCACCTAGTTTCTCATGCATCACAATGTTCCCCTCTCAATTCCAAATGATTGATTTGAATATTCCTTCAACCTACCTACTGTGATCACACTGAGAAGAGTTCTAGTAAATATGTAATTTATTTTCCTTCTGATTACATTGTCAATTATACTTTAGTGTCCTGGTAATATTTTGGCACTGCTTTACAGTGCCTCCCCAAGAACCTGCCTGGCTCATCCCTCCTCCATTTGCTCCTGCCATTCCTTCAGTCTGGAACTTTTTTTTTTTAAGAGTAATTTTTTCCTATGAGCATATAGGCTACCAGAGAGATACAGAGACAGAAAGTGAGAAATTACCTCCCAGGGGGTCGGGCACACTGTAATCCCTTCTTCATTTTCCTCTTGAGATTTTGCATGCATGCAAACATGTCTGGCATGAATTTTAAGCCCCCAGGTCTGGTACTTGAACCAGGAGTCCAGAGACTTGACCCATCTGCTGGTCCCTGGAACTTCTTTTTTGTTATTGTTTAAATTGTAGGTGGCATTTATTTATTTATTTATTTATGAGAGTTTTTTGTTTTAGGGCGCATACACTCATCCGAGAGAAGGGTAGACAGAAAGTGAGAAATACCCCCCTGCGGGGGATGACCATGCTGCAATCCCTTCTCCTTTATTCTCCTCTTAGAATTTTGGGCCCACACCCACATATGCCCAGCATGAGTTTTAAGCTGCCGAGTCCGGGACTTGAGCCACATTCTACTACATGGGAGTCCAGCGATGTAACCATTATCCCATTTGTTGATCCCTGTTTTTTTTTTTTTTTTTTTTTTGCCAGAGGGCATATTTGCTCACCAGAGGGAGATGGGGATTGGGGAAGTGGGGAGAGCAAGGGAAAAAGCACCATCCCCATGAGGTGTGGTCGTGCCACAATCCCTTCTCCTCCACTTCTCCATCCTGTTAGGGATTTGGGGCACATGGGTAACATGGGGCTGGCATTCGAACTGCAGTGGGCCTTGTCTAATCTGGCTCCCTTAACCATTCGGCTATGGGGCCAGCCCTGGAATGTCATTTTTTGTTGTCCTACTTCATTGACTAGTATCCCCAGAGATAGTAAGCATTCTTATTTTGTTTCTTGCTCTTAAAGGAGACAAAACCAACATTTAATAGTTTTGTTTTGTGAGTTCTTTTTTACTAGGAATAGGACACTCTTCTAATTTTAATTTCTTAACTAAAAATAAAAATAGTTAATGGATGTTGATTTCTGCATTTATTAAGATCATACTTTTTCTCCTTTAATTTGCCAGTGTGGTACATTAAAGAAAAATTGCCAGAGGGTGCATTTATTTACCAGGGAGAGGAAGAAGGGAGAAAGCACCCTCCAATGAGGCATAGTAACACTGCAATTACTTCTCCATTTCTCCATCCTTTCAAGATTTTATGCATACTTGCACGTGTGTACAACATGTTTATCAAGCTTCTGGGGCTGGAGTTCAAACTGCAGTCAGCCACGAGGGTTCCGACTTCCTTAACCACTAGGCCATGCAGGTGGCCCAATGTGATACATTGATCAGTTTTCTTTTTTTAAAAAAAATTTTTTTGAGAGATTTTTGCTATAGTGCACGTGTGCTACCAGAAAGACAGAGAGAGAGGCAGAGAGATAGAAAGTGAGAAATCACCCCCCCGGGGGGATGGCCACGCTGCAGTCCCTTCTCTTCCATTCTCCTCTCAGGGTTTTGGGCACGCACACACACGTGCCTGGTGTGAGTTTAAGCCACAGGGTCCAGGACTTGAACCGTGGTCGACTACCTGGGAGTTCAGCGACATAGCCATTATGCTAACTCCTGGTCCCAATACATTGATCAGTTTTCTAATATTAATCTTGAATTTCTAGAGAAAGTTCTAATTAATAATGATATGTTATCCTTTTTATGTAATGCTAGATTCCTTTTGTTAATATTTTAGGATTTTTTTTATCTTAGATTTGAATATTTCTTTGTACTTTTGCTTTTTTATACCATCTTTTTCTAGCTTTCAAATCAAGGTTATTCTAGTCTTTCTTTCTCTCTTTCTTTCTTTCTTTCTTTCTTTTTTCTTTCTCTCTCCTTCCTTTCTTCTTTTTTTCCTCCTTCCCTATCTTTCTTTCCTTTTCTTTCCCTCCTTCTTTTCAAGAGGGACAGAATGAGAGAGAAAGAGAGAGGGAAAGTGAGAAAGCAAGCCACCAGGTCTGGGACTCAAACCATGGTTGGCCATGTGGGAGTGCGGCGCCCTTAACTACCATGCCACCTGTCAGCACCATGACGGGTGTAATTTTTTCCATCCACTGTCTTTTAGCTTATCAACATCCTTATGTTTATGTGTACCTTTTGCATATCACATATAGCTACATTAAAAAAAAGTTTGAGATGTTTTGCTTTTAAATGGATAGTTTATTCCATTTTCATTTATTGGATGACTAATAGATATATCTCTGGAAAGACTGAAGGAGAGAATTTGGGATACTTCATAAATACTGAAAGTAATTGTTTTAGAAAATAATTTAAAATGTACAATGATCTTCATAAATTTATAGAATTTGATACTCTTACAAGTGATGTGGTAAAAATATATCAATAGGTCAACTATAAATTTCAATATAAATTCATAAACACCAGAATCATGGTATTAAGGGTAGTTAGCAATCCCAAAATGTCAGGTGGTGTATAACTGTGCTATTCTATGAGATTTTATTTGGGATCATCTTTAGAAACAAAAATACTAGGCTGAATGGCCAATAAATCTGATCATTATGATCTTTTAAAATGTTTTTATAAGTTGTAAGTATATGTATAGTGTCCTATTGGGTCATCAGAAAAGTTATGACACATTTTTACCTCTTTGAAAAAAAAGATTATTGACAAAATTTTAGCAGTGTTTATAGTGAAAGAAATTTAGAAAAAAAACTTGAAATTTCCACAGAACTCTGTTCATTTAGAAGTGAGGGAGTGTCTCACTAATGCACACAGAAGGATCATTCACTTTTCTTTCAATGCTCTGGGGCTGTTTTCACACCTAGGGGATTACCTTGTTATGTTTTGAATTGCCATATGGCCTGGCAGTGGCCTTGGTACAATACAGGATCAAAAAAGTAAAGGCATTGAGGGACCTTTTAGTTTATTCCTACATTTTGAGATGTTAAAGGAATTTTATTTCTTCTTAGTTATGTATATATGAGCTGTTTCTGTAATTGACTCAATCACTTATTCTGTAATTATTGAATGGCTGTTAGGTACCCAAGCATTGTGTTAGGCACTGTGGTGAACAAGTCAGACATGGTTTCTGCTGTAATGGAGAGACAAACATGAAAACAAGTAGTTACAAGTCTGATGCATATTGCCAAAGGGCAGTAAATGATTAACATGGACTTTCCAGAATAATAACTGAGAAAAGTTTATATGAAGGCCCAGAGTCAAGGGAAATTTCTAGGAATTGTAAAAATGCTAGGGTAGATGGAGTATGATAGCAATTGTAGTAATTAATTGGTCTTAACTATGTCCCAAGTATTGTTTTATGTGGTCTCTCCTTTATACTGTTCTCTCTCTCTTTTTCTTTCTCTCTCTCTCCTTTTAAATTTTACCACAGGGCATATACACATGCCAGAGACAGAGAAAGAGGGAAAGTGAGGGGGAACCCCGTCTCACACACTCAGGGTGAGATGACCATGCCACAGTCCCTTCTCCTCCATTCTCTTGAGATTTTGGTCACAAATGCACATACACCCAGCATGTTTTTCAAGCTGCCAGCTCCAGAACTCAAAACGCCACAGTTGGTCATGTGTAATCTACCTGCCTTCACTTTCATACCATCTCCTAGCCCTATACTGTTCTCTCTTTTAATCTTCACAACAACCCTGTGCAATAAATAGTGGCTACTAAGCCACAGGAAAGTTATGTGACTTGCCTAAGTCACAGTAAATTATAAAGTCAGAATTCGAATGCAGGTGGTATGATTTCAAAACTCAGGTCTCTTTTCTGTTATTTTATTTTTTATTTTTATTTTTTTTGCTATAGGGCATATGCGCTCGCCAGAAAGACAGAGATAAATAGAGAGATAGAAAGCAAGAAATCACCCCCCGGGGAGATGGCCATGCCGCAATTCCTTCTCCTCCATTCTCCTCTTGGGATCTTGGGCATGCACACACATGCGCCTGGTGTGAGTTTAAGCCACTAGGTCTGGGACTCGAACTGCGGTCGACTACATGGGAGTTCAGCGACGTAGCCATTACGCTAACTGCTGATCCCTCTGTAAAATTTTTTTTGCCAGAGGCCACATACATTTGTGGCAAAGAGAGGGAGAGAGAGAGAAAGAAAGAGATCAAGACAAAAAGTAGAAAATATACAAATAAGCAATACAAAATCAAGAAGGGGGACATAAATACAGTGACTGATGGAATTTTAAAACATTATTGGTGCATACTATATACAAATATGTTGGTAAAGTTTTAAAAATAGGAAAAATTGTCTTCATAGGAAGTTTACAAAATTTTTACCATTAATCTAAGTAATTGACAACTTGACCTAATCAATAAAAACCTTGAAAGAAAATAATGCACATGTATCTAGAGAAGCATTAGGCCCAGGAGATTTATTATTACTATTATTATTTTAGATTTTTGCCATAGGGCTTGTGTGCTCACCCGAGAGAGACTGAGAGACAGAAAAAGAGAGAGAGGGAAAATGAGAAATAACACTCCCCCCGCCCCATAGGAGGATGGTCACCCCACAGTCCTCTCTCCTGCATTCTCCTCTCAGGATTTTGGGCACACACTCACACATGCCCAGCTTGCATATTCCTCAAGCCACTGGGTCTGTCAAGGACTCTCCCTGCAGCAGGTCATGTGGGATCTAGCACTTTAACCAGCACACCACTTGCTGGCCCTGGTCCACAAGATTTATTGGATGAATTTTACCTTAAAAGAAACAGGTAATTATTTTGCTGTGAAAATATTTCAGAATGTAGGGAAAAATGAGAGGCTCCCTAAATCAGTTTGTGAATTTTTCATTCCTTTAGAGACAATAACAAAATAAAATGCTGCCACCTGTTGTTCAGCATATATGTGTCAGCATACACATGCATGAAAAGGAGACAGGAAAACTATGTATCTGGGGAGAAAATTGTGAGCAGAGAGGAGTTTAAAAACCGTTAGTTCAGGGGCTGGTAGGTGGTGTGGTGGTTAAAGGCGCTAGATTTCCACATGGCCAACCACGTTTCGAGTCCTGGACCTGGCGTTGCTTTCTTGCTTTCCCTTTCGCTCTCTCTCTCTCCCTGTCACTCTCTGGTCAAATTAAAAATAATAATAATAATAATAATAATAATAATAATAATAACAAATGGTTATATAAATAATAAATAAATAAATAAATATTTTTTAAAAGATTTTTTAAAAGTGCTAGTTTTGTTTGTGATATCTTTAACAAGAAGCAATATTCAGTTTATGTTTAAGTTATCTATTTTAATTTTCATAGTATTTTCATAAGCTTGTTTGTTTTATTAAAATGGGCATTTTACTTCATAGCATTTTCCTATATCATTCAAGATAGTTCTTTTATGGATTTTACTTTTCATAATTTGTAGGTAGGAATCAACTTAATCACTTGGAGTGATTCTTCCAAATTGCTTATTTGCTCCTCATTTGAAGAGCATATAAATTCACCTTATGAAGACCTCAGGCAAATTTTATGTGGAGACAAAGAAATTACAACTTATTGTAGCTATGGTATATTTATCATCTTATCAATACCTGAATTTATCACCTTTGTAAATAGTAAGCAAACGGGACTCAAATGAAATCTAAGTGATTGAATTTTGTTTTATTTTAATTTGCAAGAGGGTGTATGTGCTAGCTGGAGAGACAGAGACAGAGACAGTGAGAGGGGGAAAGTGAGAAAGCACTCACATGGAAAATGATCACACATTAATCTCTTCTTCATTTCCCCTTTGGGGATTTTGGGCAAGTGTGCACACATGCCTGGTGTGCTTCTCAAGCCACAAGTCCAGGACTCAAACTATGCAGTTGGCCATATTGGATCCAGCTGCCCTAACCACCATGCCTCTGTCTTGCTGTAAGGGTTTTTTTTTTTTTTTTTTTTTTTTTTTAACGTTTTTGCCATAGGATGCATGTGTCATGGAAGAGAGACAGAGAGAGAGGGAAACTTAGAAATCATCTACCAGGGGGGATGGCTATGATGCACTCCCTTCTCTTCCACTCTTGGGATTTGAGGCATACACATACCTGGCATGATTTTCATGCTGCCAGGTTCAGGACTTGAACTGTGGTCAGTGATGTGGGAATCCAGTGCCTTAATCATCATGCCATGTACTGTCTCCAAGTGCTTCCATTTTAAACAATGGTTTAAAAAATACTTTTTATCTGAATTTTTAAAATCTTTGATGTAATTTTTATCTTGTTTCAGTTCCCTCTCAAAGGTATTTTATTATATAATAGAAATAGAGATTCTTTTTGTTAAAGCAGGAGTGTGAACATTACATCCATTTCTTCACATGGTTGTCCTGGAAAAGAGAAATATATAATACATCTGGAGGTCTTTCCAAAATATAACTGAGAAGGCTACCATGATCATTTGAGTGATTCTTCCAAATTCATCAAGAAATGATCCATTCAGTAAAATTGCAATTCAAGATAAAAACACTTGAGAAAGGAACTCTAAGGCCATTGTAGTGTATTACAATCAGATATATTAAAATCACTCTATTTCCTTGCAGATTGGCCGCCTCCAAGATCTGGTTAGGAAAAGTGAACAAGGTCTTGGCTCTGCAGAAGGACTCATTGCTAGTCTTCAGGACTCCCAGGAAAGACTTCAGAATGAGCTTGACTTGACTAAAGGCAGACTCAAGGAGACCAAGGATGCTCTATTAAATGTTGAGGTAATTTCATAATTTTACTATAATCTAAATATCAGCAAAGTGAAAATAGAATTTAGCCACTGAGTTTAAAATTTGTTTAAACATCACATAGTATATAACGAGTAAGTAAGTTCCTAGAGCTAAAGTGTAGAAAAGTACAACAAACTAGGCAACTTAAAACAACAAAAATTTGTTCTCTTACTGTTCTGGAAGCTACAAGTTCAAAATCAATGTGTTGACAGGGCTGTGCTCCCTCTTAAAACCCACAATGGATGTTCCTTCTTTGGCGTTGCAGCTTTTGGTGGCCCTGGGTATTTCACCGCATAATTTCATTCTTTGCCTGTCTTCACATGATTCTTTTATAAGGATACCAGTCATTAAGGGATCAATCTGTACATCTGCCTGATCCTCTTTTCAAATAATGTTACATTCTAAGACACCAGAAGGGAGGTTATGTCATGTTGAAAATACAGTGCAACCCATAAGTATGTGCATTTCTCCTACTGACAAAAGTTGGATATTTCCCAAGTGCTTTTATTCTCTGCAAGCTTCAAATTTCAAGCAGGCTCTGCCTTTACCCTTCCATTCTAATGAAGCACAGCAAAGGTTTAAACTGCCTTAACTAGCACAGAGAAGAATCCATAAAGCAAGGGAATAGAAGCCAAGGAAGTTCTTAACCTTTCTCTTTAGCGAGGGTTTAAGAATGTAGGCTCTGGGGACCAGTAGATGGCATAATGATTATGTCACTGGACTCCCATGTAGTTGACCACAGTTTGAGTCCTGGACCTGGCAGCTTAAAACTCAAACCAGGCACGTATGTGTGTTCATGCCCAAGATCCTGAGAGGATAATGAAGGAGAAGGGATTGCAGCATGGCCATCCTCCCGGGGGATGATTTCTTACTCTCTTCCCCCCGGGGGGATGATTGCTCACTTTCCGTCTCTTTGACTCTCTATCTCTATGGTGAGCACGCACACCCTATAGCAAAATTCTCTCCTTAAAAACAAAAACAAACAAAAAAAGAGTGTAGGTTATGAAGTCAGGTTGGTTGTATGTGAATTTGGGATATACCGCTTAGTGTGTAACTTTGGGCAAAGCCTTTTTCCTTATTTGCACAAGGAGGGGTGACTCTTGTGCAAATAAGAGTCATGCCACTCTTGTAGTAATTCATTGCTTGGCAAAATGGTAGGTAAATGCTATCTCTTTATTCATATTTCAAATATTATTTTTTAGCTTATAATGGATGACATTTCAAAAGCATGTGAATAAGCACTTATATGGGTATACTTGTATATGGTACATATATAATTCTATGTATGTTGTAATTAAGGTATAGTACATTCTGTATTCATTGGATACTAATTACAATGTGCTGTTAAATTCTGTGACAAAACAGATTATTGTGGGACCAGCAGTTAGCGTAATGGCTATGTCGCTGGACTCCCACGTAGTCGACTGTGGTTCGAGTCCCGGACCCGGTGGCTTAAACTCACGCCGGGCGCGTGTGCGTGCGTGCCCAAGATCCCAGGAGGAGAATGGAGGAGAAGGGATTGTGGCGTGGCCATCCCCCCTGGGGGGTGATTTCTCACTTTCTATCTCTTTGTCTCTCTCTGTCTGTCTGGGGAGCGCACGCGCCCTATAACAAAAACCTCTCCAAAAAAAAAAAAAAAAAAAAACCAGATTATTGTGTTTCCTTTGAATCTTCTTTTCCTTCTATTCACCTTCTGTAGTGGCTCTGTTATTTGACGGTGTTAATATGTAATTAGGAATAGGTTGGAATTTAGAGCAAGTTGTGTTATACACAACTTGATATATTTGATCTATGTGATGTCAAACATTGATTATAATCTCAGTGGTAGCATTCTGTGATGTCAAGGTGAAACATATAACTAAACTATTAGGTCATCAAGAAAGTCATGATATATTTTTGTATGTTTTTCCATGTGAAAATGTGACATGACTTTCCCGTCAACCCAATATTTTAAGAAGTTTTTTCCATATTAAAAATATTAAAAATTAGATGATATTTTAGGATAGTAAAAATGTACTAAAAATGAACATTTGAAATATTTCTGAATGTTGTTTATATAGGGGCTTCAGCCCTGTCCCCAGTTCCTGACTTTAAGAGTATTTTACCCCAGTCTCCCTCCTACTACCACATTTGGCACTGGGAGTTGGGCTTATAGATTTAGTTTCATGTTTTTATGGACTTCTCTTGTTTTTACATTGTTGTTCTTTTAATTAGTATAACATAATAAATATTTTAAGCAAAATTCTACCAACCATTTACTTTCTATTCTTCTAGATAGTATTAATTGAGAAAATATAGGTATGTATCATGGTTTACCACAACTTGTATGAGTCCTTAAAAGCCAATATTTTTTTTTACCTCTTTTTTTGTAATCACATTCCGGTAATTTCTAAAACCATGCTTTGCATTGATAAAAGAAACACTTTGAAAATAATTCTACTCCACTTAATGCTACATTTAGTCTTGTCATTGGGTTACAGCTGTAATGCTTGAGCTTTGACTAAATGTACATTTGAATATGAACATAAATGAATTTGAGTAACATACCTGTTTATGTAATGTACTTATGAAGATAATTGAATAATTTATTATTCAATACCTGTGATATGGAAGATTTAGCTAAGATGATTAATGCTGACTTTATTTAACTCACTTGTTATATTATAAGCCTTAATGAAATAAAGTTTGATCAAAGGTGGCTAAAATATAAAATGCATTCCGATATTTAACTGTCAGAAAATCTTGAGTAATTGTTATAGATAGCATTATCAATTATTGCACTCTGAAAGATTAAAAGTTGTAATACAAGCACTGTATCTTACTTGAAATAACCAGAAGTAGTTCTGTTTTTGAAGATGAATCGTCACAGAAAAGTTTTTATCCTTCAGGGTGAGCTAGAGCAAGAGAGGCAACAGCATGAGGAAACACTTGCTGCCATGAAAGAAGAAGAGAAGCTCAGAGTGGACAAAATGGCTCATGACTTAGAAATAAAGTGGACTGAAAATCTTAGGTACACTGTTTACTCTGTAATGTAACCTTGTCAGTACAAATGCACAAGAAAGGTTTTCTGTTCTGTGACTCATATTGTCATATCGTTAAAGACATAGTAGCAGTATTTTAAAAGAATTTTTTTCTCTGATTAGATGCAGAGATATTAGAATTCTTTTCTTCTGTTTTAATTCTTTTTTTTTTTTTTTTTTTTTTCTGGTTTCATTTCATTGTATATAAAATAGAGAACTAGACCAGCTGATGTCATGGTGGTTAATGTGGCTGGATCTCACATTGGGGTTTGAGTCTTAAACCTGGTGCTCAGAAAACACACTGGATGCATGTGCATGCATGCCCAAGAGGAGAATGGAGAAGGGACTGCAGCATGGCCATCCTTACTGAGGGGGTGAGGGGGGTTGCTTTCTCACTTTCCTTCTCTCGCATTCTCTCTCTTTCTCTCTTCCTCTCTGATTTCTCTCCAGCAAGCACACATACCTTTTAGTAAATTTAAAGAGCAAAAAACTAACCTGAAGTCAGAAGACTTAGTTGTTCTAGTAGCTATTCTGCCAATAATAAATTGATAAATCTGTAATTTCGGGTAAGTTGTCAATTTACCTTATAGTCCTTAACTATTAATATCTGTTCCTGCTCTGAGTCATAGAGTTTTAAGGAGAATTAATTAAGCACTTAGAAAACCTGTGAATGACTATACTACAGTTCCTGAGATGAAAAATTCTCTTTACAAAGTGAATATGTTTGATTTATTTTAGACAAGAATGTTCCAAACTTCGTGAAGAGTTAAGGCTTCAACATGAAGAGGATAAGAAGTCAGCAATGTCTCAACTTTTGCAATTAAAAGAGCGGGAGAAAAATGCAGCCAGGGATTCATGGCAGAAGAAAGTGGAAGATCTCTTAAACCAGGTAATTAATGGTCTGTACATTATGAAGCTTCATTTTCCTGATCATTCTCTAACTTGGGAAATATCGTAGAACACTGTCTGTTAATTGATTATATTTTGTTATTTCTCAGAGGGCAGACTTAACATTTTTAAAATGTATAGAATCAAGGAGACACATTCATAAATGAATGAAACATTGTGCTAAAACATCTTATATGGGCAATCCTAAATACTGGGAAAAACATATTATTTTTAATTTAATATTTGAACTGAATGCTTTAGAGATTTTAAATATGAAAGTATATAATTTCTGAGACTATAAAATCATTTTTCAAACTCAGATATCATTTGGGCAGCAGAAGGTAAAATTCATGAAATGTATTCTATTACCTAAATTTCACATCCCAAAAGCAGGCAGTTTACTTCTTTCTCATTAGGGGGATATTACTTGTTATGCTTCATAATGCATTAAGCAGCTTGAAGAGAGTATTTCACAAATAAAAGGTGGCTGTATTCCTAAATATGTCTTATGTCATGCGTGTTTAAATCCAGAGCATTTATAACCACAATTGAAAGAATTTGCACATTTTCACAACTTCTAAATCTATGAATTCTTAGTGTTTTCCTGTAAAGCCAGTAATTAAATTGGACTGCCTACATGAATCACCAGTAGATTAGCAAGTACAGAACTTGTACAAGAAGCAGCTCAGTAATTTAGCGCTAGAAATCCAGTATTATCTTTCTATTTGTGATCATGATGAATTTCAAAATAAATAGGATAAACTTGTTAAAATTTGCTACATAGGTACATACATGTAGTTTCTTTCAAGAATACTTGAGGCCTGCCAATTTCTGTCTGGTTTTTCGTAATCATGTATAATATTACTCTGGAAAGGGAGAACACATACACATGTGTCTGTGTGTACAAATATAGCTGTTGTCAATCATCTGAAACCTTTGAAACTTAGAAGAAAATAAAAAAGAAACAACTCTTACTACAAATTGGACACTGTTAACATTGCTTATTAATTACCTCTGAGTACTTGTTTTACTTCCTACTGACCCGGAAGGACAGATTTGTTCTCTAGTCCTTTATCATGCCAATTCTTTATCATGTTCTGTATCTAAAAAGATTAAGTTAGGTATAATGGAAAAGGAAAAGATCCCTAAAATTCTGCCTTGCTTTTCTTTTTTTAAAAGAATTATTTAACTTCAATTACTACTATTATTTTTTAATTTGACCAGAGAGAAACAAAGAGAAAGAGGGAAAGTGAGAAAGCAAGCCACCAGGTCTGGAACTGGAACACAGTCAGCCCTGTAGGAGTCCAACACCTTTAACTACCATGCCACCTGCGGGCCCTCACTGTTTTTCAATTAGAAGGTTTTGAATGTAGACATTTTTTGGCTGGATTTGCATTGTAAACCCATTTTTCTATCTTTCTGTTTTCTATTGAAGTATGTCATTTGTCATCCTTTTCATCTCTCTTGTATTATGTTGTCAGATTTCTTCCATGCTTGTCTCACTTTACTTTTATTTAGATGTCTGTTTTGCAGTGTTCATTCCTACAAGAGCTAATGCTTTGGATCTTGTGGTTCTGTGTGTCATAAATTAACTTATCACACATAAGCTCCAGTTGTTACCAGCTTCATAGAGAGAATTTTTTTTATCAGTTTTCAAAGATTAACCATAAATATCAAGATAATCATGATTAACTGACTCCAAATAAGATTATCCTGTGATGATTCATGCCATCAGGCCATTTACAAGATAACAATCTCTTCTTTTCTCCCCACTTCTAAAACGTTACACATTTGTACATAACATTCATATGTCTATAATGTATATGGCATACACATTAACACACATAAACTGGCAAATAGCTGTTACACTTCAGAATCATTTATGCTTGAGGAACTTTAAGAAAACAAGTGAATAAAAGACTACCCTATTAGGGCCAGCCAGTAGCATGGTGGTTAAGGCAGCTTGATCCCACACGATTGTCTGCATGGTTCAAGTCCCAGACTGACAGCTTGAAAAACATGCTGGAAACATGTGTACATGTGATAATGTGTCCAAAATCCTAAGAGGAGAAATGGAGGAGAAGGGATTGTGGTATGGCCATAGCCATCACCCTGGGCAGTGAGGGGGTGCTTTCTCACTTTCTCTCTTTACCTCACTTTCTCTTTCACCTTCACTCCCTCCCTAGTGAGTGCACATGCGCATACTTTTCCCCTATAGCAAACTGGGGGAAAAAATGTAAAATAATACCCTATTATAGTGAAAATGGATACTACATCATCAAGGCTGTATTCTTCCAAGACAGGAGATGACAAAAAATTATAGTGGGACCAGTGACCTTTCTAATGAGATTTATTATGGACCCCTCCCCCCCTTTTCTTGCCCTTTGGATCTTGTTCTCGTGATTCTTTTAGGTGGGTTCCTAGAGCCTGGACCGTGAAGCCTACCAGACCACTTTCCACTTGTCTGACTCTGCTGCTAAGCCCTGTCCTCAGAAGCTTCACCCCGAGCCTATGGCCTGCATGCATCTCACTGTACTCACTGCCATAGATCTTACCCATCCCTTTAGCCATAGCACTGCCAGCACCCCTTACCACTTAGCAGAAACAACCTGGCTCGGGGTTTGTGAGATTGACAGAGTAAGACTGTAGAATAGAATTGGAATGGCCAGAGCTTAGGCAGAAGCACATAGTCTGAAAAAGTATCAGAAGATCTTCATTTTCAATATTTTAGCTATTTCTGAGTCAAGTGAATATGAGACTATGTATTCTTGTATTTCATCTTTCTTAAAGAAAAAATTAAATAACTTGTCTTTCAGATAAATTTAAACTCTTGTGACTTAAATTGGTTTAGACCAACTTTTATGGAAAAGCAAAAAAAAAAAAAAAAAAAGAAAAAGCACTTTCTTTGAATTGTATGTTTTTTACTTCATGGAATTTTCCAAAAGCTATTACTTCCACTTTGTGCCCCAGGGCAGAGTCAATTTTGTATCTTTTAGTTTCTTTCAGTATTCCATTGGGTTTTCTTTTTCTGTTCAATAATTATAGTTCAGTCCAAGTCTAATAGTGATTTCTGGGCTAATCAATGTGTACATTTGAATTCATTCTTTTAGAGCAAAAGAACTATGTTCTTATTCTTCAACTTTATCTAAAGAAAGGTGATTATAGGGTTGACTCCTTAGAGCATGGTTAAATGCTGTGAATAGAAAGCTAGTTCTGACCATGCTCTAAATCATAGCCCTAGAGGCTTGAAAAAAATGCTGCAGGCCTGCGTGGCCCAAATCCTGATGGGATTGAGAAATGGAGGGAAAAGGATTCAGACTGACCATGTCCCACTGAGGGTTTCTTGTTCTCTATGGTGAGCACATATGCTCATTAGCAATTAAAAAGAACAGCAAACAAACAAAAGAAACCAAAACACCCACAAAAACAGAATCCTATAGAATTCTGTGTTCTTATTTTCTCTTTGTGATCCTAAAATGCCATCATGTGTTTATTTCTCCTTTTTAAAGGCCAGTTTTATTTCGCACCCAATATGATTTATTTATTCAGGCTCATTCAGAGCATTGGCCTGAGAAATCTGGAAGACTCAGATCATAAAACTGTGGAAATTTATAGTTTAGATCTGACTGTCCATTTTATAGAGGTGAACTTTGAGGCTTCAATGCCAGTTGGTTGGTCATACCCATATATGTAACAATTTTTACATTTCACACATTTACAATTTCATAGGATTTCTGTACAGATACATCAGTAAAAGTTACTATGCAATAAGTGACTTTATTAGTGGCCTGGTTTGTACTATAGGAACAGTGGTGTGCTGCCGCTCATCACAGCCAACTGTGCATCTCTGTCCAATTTCACATTCAAGGGCTTCATTTTGGTGGCTTATAATTATCTGAGATGGTTGTATTTACACCACAGATGTCAGCCAATGCTATAAATCATGGCTTACTTTTCAGAGAGCCGTTAAATATTTACCAACATACCACTGGAGTAAAACAGAAACAGTAATACACAATGTGATTGGGAAAGATTTCATTGAGATGGACAGCTTTCCTGTGACTCTGAAGTAGGACAAAAGAGGAACATAGATGAGTAATGAAAATATAAATGTTTTTGAAAATATAAATGTTTTTATTCATTCAAAAGAGATTTTATTAAACATGCACGCTTATTTCCTGGGCACTGGGAGGATTACAGTAATGAGAAAAACCAGTTTGTTGGGGGTTGGTTTGAAAAGTAATTGTGGAAAACACTAACATCCAAACTTAGAAGCTTAAAATTCACTCAGTAAACCTTGAGATTCTTTTATAGAACAGAGAAAAATATACTTAAAATTTTATTTTAGGAAGGTTACTATGGCCATGATGCTGAAGTGAGAATGAAATGGAGACATCTCAATTTCATTGTATTTTTTCTGAGAGAATTTTGCTACAGGGCATATGTGCTTGCTGGAGAGACAGAGAGAGACAGAGAGACAGAAGGCGATAAATCACACACCCCCTAGGGGAGACAGCCATACCTCAATCCCTTCTCCTTTATTCTCTTCATACCAAGTGCGAGCTCAAGCCACCAGGTCTAGGAGCCAGGTCTAGGACTTAAACAGTGATCAACTACCTGGGAGTCAAGCACCTCAACCACTATGTTTACCTGTTGGCCCCTCAATTTCAATATTTAAATTAAAGGGTCTGAGAAGAACTCTTGAATATTCACCATGTACTTCTCCACTGTCCCTCAGCCTAAGCCAGCCTGATTCCACTAGACCTTCCTTTCCCTTCACTGTTCAGCCATCTCTGACTTCTCTCACATTACATCCAGTCCATCAGTACTTGCCACTGCTGGACCTTCAGCATGCACCCTGGACCTGCCCTCTCTCAGCACTGTCCCCACCACCCCATCTAGGTCACTTGCAGTTCTCTTTTGCACTGCTCCTGTAACTTCTGTTTGGTGTCCTACTTCTACTCTTGCCCACTGCAGATGATTTTCCTTCCAGCCAGCTAAAATGATGCACTATTACATTAGATCGTGTTACTCTCCTGCTTCAAACCCTCCAGGACTTCATGTCACCTTTAGAATATAATCCTCTCTCTCACTGTGGCTTCTAGTACCCTCGTTGATTTAGTCCCTGGCTGCATTGCCAGCCTCATCTCCCACTGCTATCTCTTTTCCTTTTTCTAACTTGCAGTTCTTGGTACACACACACCAACCTGGAAATCTTGGGGCCTATATTATATCCGCCAGTTCCTCCACATGGAACTCCATCACCATGTGGCTTTTATATGCCGTTTGCCTTCACTGATGGACTTTGCCCTCAGTATTCAATATTTACTTAAATTTTAACTTCTTAAAAAGATCTTTCTTGATCTTTTTCTCTAAATTAAAACCTATCACTCTCTAGCCTCTTACTTTGTGTTTATTCAAAGTATTACTATGCAGTATCACATTGAATCTCTTACTTATTAGCATGTTGGTGCCATGAGACATGGAACTGTGTGTTGGTCACTGTTGTATCCCCAGCACACAACAGTGTGCCTGACACATAGGATGCACTCAGCTGTTGAATAGAATGACTAGAAACCACAGGGACCAAGAAGTTGTCAAATATTAATACATGAAGTTCAATTAGTTATGCCCAGTTAGGACCTGAATTAAGTTTATTTCACTGAGACTACAAGGGGAACTGTAAAGGAAAAAAGTCATGTAACTTGATGGACTACTCTGGTGAAGGAGAAGAAACTGTTCGAGTTTAACTTGGGATATAAGCCAGAGTACTGAAGAGGAGAACGTTATCTGAGAAAAGGAGGTCAGGAAGGGCTACTTATTTGGGGTGAAGGGAAGGAAGTGAGGTGGTAAGTTTTGTTTCAGATCTATTGACTTTAAAGTCATAGGATTTTCATAATTTGTCACACTTGGTAGGAAAGAAAAATAGCTACAGTAAGAAAAATAAATGTCCCTTCTCAAGAGTGATTAAAAAGCCAGTTTCATGAATGTTTGTTGCAGACTGCCTTTGGGTTTCTAGACCAGTGCTGTCCAGTATGGTAACTACTAGCCACACATGGTCACTGAGCACAAAAAACAAGATTTATCCGTATCATGATGTTAACTGTAAAACATACACCGAGTTTGAAAAACTTGATAAAGAGACAAGAGGATCATGAATCTGAGGTCAGTATGGGTAACATATAGACACTGTCTCTTTAAAAAAAAATAAAGTACCCCCAAAATATAGAATGTCTTACTAGTGTTATTTATATAATTACATGTTAAGATGAAAATATTTTATGAGCCAGACCGGTGGCATGGTAGTTAAGGTGGCTGGATCCCACGTGGTCAACTGTGTGGTTTGAGTTCCAGACCTGGCAGCTTGAAAAACACACCAAGCATGTGTGTGTGCATGTTCAAAATTCCAAGAGGAAAGTGGAAAGGAAAAGACTGCAGTGTGGTCTGTCATTCCCTGCCTCCACACCCCCCGCCCACTAGGAGGGTGCTTTCTCCCTCTCTCGCTCTCTGTCTTTCTCTGACAAGCACATGTGCCCTGTGGCAAATTAGAAAACAAAATAATTAGATACATTGGGTCAAATCTATGACTAAAATTGTTTAACTTTACTTTTTTATTTTTTTTAAACATAAATCACCACAGTGCATGTACACCTGCCAGAGAAAGAGAAGGAAAAAAAGCACTCTCTGTGGGGCATGGTCATGCCATAATCCCTTCTCCTCCTGTTGGGGTTTGGGGCCTGCATGCACATGCACACAGTGTGTTTTTTCAAGCTACTAGGGTTGGAATTTGAACTGCATTTGGCCATGGGGGTCTTGCTTTCTAAGCATAAGGCTAGCCCTTCTTTTTAGTTTTTAAATATAGCTACTGAAAAATGTAATATTGCACACAAAGCTTGCATTTGTGGCTCTCAACTACTACTGCTAGATAACACTGTTCTAGACCATGTAGATGAAAAGCTATTAGGTAAATTTGGAACTCAGTGCTCACTCTGCTGCTGCTTCTCTTATCTTTGAATTACATTTTCTTCTATGTTATCTTGTTTTTTTTTTTGAGAGCAAGAGGTTTTTGCTACAGGGCGTGTGCACTTACCAGAAAGACAGAGAGAGACAGAAAGTGAGAAATCACCCCCCAGGAGGGATGGCCATGCCACACTCCCTTCTCCTCCATTCTCCTCTTGGGATCTTGGGCACGCACGCACATGCACCTGGCGTGAGTTTAATCCACGGGGTCCGGGACTCGAACCACGGTCAACTACATGGGAGTCAAGTGACATAACCATTACACCAGCTGCTGGTCCCTCAAAGAAAGTATTCTCTTTTCAGAAATTATATTTCTGTCTATAGATAAAAGTATATTTTCATCATTTTTATGCACCTTTTCCAAGTCTTTACCTTTTTAATGTGACCATTAATGGAAGAATAGATGGAAGTGGATCTTGAGATAGAAGGAATAGCAAAGGGCCTGGAATAATCATCTGTTCTTGAGATAATGCAGTGACAGACCTTAACAGATGTCCTGAGCAGTGGCAGTAAATCAGCAAAACAGACCTGAATATTCTGAATCTTCTCTCTAGAAAGTAGGAGAGCACAAAACTATTTCAAACAAACGTGGATAGCCTTTCTGGACCTTAGGAAAAGAAATGGCTGGGGCAAGAGGAAGTAAAATCAAAGGAAAAGGAGGCAGAAATAATGAAGAGAAATAGCAATGCAGAGAAAAGAAAAAGTCCAGCTAGAAGAAAAAGTGGAAGCAGCAGGTATAACCTAATTTTGCTTTAGAAAATGTGGAATGGAATTCAGTCTACCAAAATCTGATCAAAACCTACTATTCCTTATTCTTCTAACTTCAGTTCCTGAGTTAAAAAGTAATTTATGATATTTTTCTTAGTAAATATGAAAGTTTTAATTTCTCATTAGTCAAAAAAATGTAATGCCATTATTTCAGTTTTATTATATCCTCTTGTATTAAACATATATGGTGAGTATTCTTCCTCTCGAGATTTTTTTTTTTTCATCTAAGATAATCAGTACTAAATGATTGCGCCAGCCCAGGGATTAAGGGAAGTGGATCCCACATGGACAAATGCAATTTGAGTCCCACCCTCAGGGGCTTGAAAAACATGCAGGGCACGTGTGTGTATCTGTATGTGTGTGTTCAAATCCCAACAGGATGGAAAAATGAAGAAGAGATTCCAGCATGATCATGCCCAATTGGAGAGTACTTTCCTCGTCTCTCTCTCTTTATCTCTCTGAATGAATACGTGCTTCCTATGGCAATTTATATTTTTAAATAAAAAAAATAGTTTTCTAAAAATAAAGCTATATTGTTTTCTAAACTAATATAAAAGTATTTCATTAGTAATTAACAATTTTCTTTTTCCTACCAAAACCTCTTATTTTAGAATTTAAGTCTATTCACTTATTAAATTGGCACCTTTAACAGAAAAGGTAAAAAATATGAGGAAATACCTAAACCACTTTAATGGAGATGTATTAAAAATTGGATAGTTACTTGGGACCAGCAGTTAGCATAATGGCTATGTCACTGAACTCCCATGTAGTTGACTGTGGTTCGAATCCCGGACCCGGTGGATTAAACTCATGCCGGGCATGTGTGTATGCATGTCCAGGATCCTGAGAGGAGAATGGAGGAAAAGGGATTACGGCGTTTCCATCCCCCCTGGGGGGTGATTTCTCGCTTTCTGTCTCTCTCTATCTTTCTAGCGAGCGCATGCACCCTATAGCAAAAACTTCTCAAAAAAAAAAAAAAATTGCATAGTTACCAATGATACTGAACATAAATATCTGTTCTTTAGAATACTATGATGAAATGCAGAACCGTTTGTGCCTTCTGAGGTGTTAGGGCCCCAATACACTTGAAAAATACTTAATATTTAGAAAGCATTATGGTAACAAACTAACATAATGTCTTCCTATTTTACATGACAAGAGGCTGAAAAGAATTAAAATATTTTGGATCTCAAAGAGTTCAGTGGACATAAAATTATCAAGTTACTTAAGACTAAATCTCTGAGAAAAATGTTAAGAATAGCTAACCCTTGGGATCAGAAGATGGCGTAATGGCTGTGTCGCTGGATTCCCATATGGTCGACTGCAGCTGGGGTCCTGGGACCCAGTGTCTTAAATGCATGCTGGATGCGTGTGTGTGCATGCCCAAGATCCTGAGAGGAGAATGGAGGAGGAGGGATTGCAACGTGGCCATCTCCCCTGGGGGATGATTTCTCGCTTTCTGTCTCTTTCTTTCTCTCACTGTCTTTCTGGTGAGTGCACGTGCCTTATAGCAAAAACCTCTCCAAAAAAAAAAACAAAACAAAACAAAACAAAAATATATATATATGTGTGTATATATATATATATATATATATGTGTGTGTGTGTGTGTGTGTGTGTGTGTGTGTGTGTATATATGTGTGTGTGTATGTGTGTGTATATATATAGTAAACAAAATTAGATCATTCTTTTAAGAAAACCATATCATTCATTAAACATTTACTGACTATTTATTCCATGCAAGGCACCGTAAAAGAGAGTCTTCGTACTCTAAAATCTCATATTTCAGCGAATTTAAATATTTATATAGCAATATGTTTGAAAATTGCAAACATTTAAAACCTTGTCCTATTTTCTAAATGAGAAAACAGTTTAGAACCATGAGATAACTTGTAAGAGCATTATTTTTTATGTATAAAGTTCTAAATTTCTAATTGAATGCAGTAGCTTTTCAATTATTTTTCGTTTTCCTCCTCACTTATCAAAACTAATTATATTCATCCTTCAAGAATAGAAATTCAGAAACACATTCAGTAGGCTTTCTATGTTGAAGTCTCTGAATGCTTTCAATCAAATTAAGAAGATCTCTTGAGACCCTTTCCATTCTTCTCAAAAATTAACAAGAAGCTTGAGATGCTTTAAAAGAAATTTATTGTTTTATAGGGCACCAGGTTTTGTTAATATGGTTCTCAATCATATAGAATGTCTGCCAAATAATATTTTTGCAAATAGATTTTTAGTTTGTCCAATAGTCTTTAAGCAAACATTTATGGTCTCTTACTTAGTTTGAGCTGCTGTAACAGGATACCATAGACCAGGTGCCTTATAAACAACAGAAATTTATTTCTTACAGTTCTGGAAGCAGAGAAGTTTAAGATCAAGGCACCAAAAGTTAAGGACTTACTTCTTGGTCCATAGACAGCTGCTTTGTTGCATCCTTATATGACAAAAGGACCAGGGGAGCTCCGTGGGGTCTCTCTTATAAGTATTGAATCCTCATAATATCATCACACAGAGTGTTATATTTTGAACATATGAATTTTAGGGGGAAACAAACATTCAGATATAGCATTCCATTCCAGACCCCTAAATATCCATTTCCTTCTCAAATGCAAAATAAGTGCATTATATCCAAGTAGTCCCCAATGTCTAACCTTATTCCAGCATCAGTTCTAAAGTCTAAGATCCAAAATGTCATCTAAATATTACCTAAATAGATATATTTGTGACTCAAATTACAGTTCATCCTGAAGCAAATTCTATCTTGCTACAAATTGTGAAACTAAATAAATTTTGTGCCTCCAAAATCCAATGGTGAGGCAACATTGAATAAATATTTCTATTCCAAAAGAGAAAAATATAGAACAGAAGAAAGGAGGAATAAATCCCAAGGCAAACTCCATGAGATCTTAATCTTTAATCAGAATGATTTTGGCCCCATACTCAACCTTTTTCTACCTTCTAGCCATATCAGGGCAGTGTCTACCTTCTGGACCTGTCAGACTGGCATTTCTTTCCTGTAGGTTTGCCTTGCAGAAATTAGATCTCTAAGGCTCTGGGTGGTCCTTTCCTGATAGCTTTGGGTAGATCTACCCACACAAAGCTGTCTGGCCTGTCAAAATAAGGCAATACCCTCTACTTTTGAATCCAAAGAGGTAATCCTGATGATCTCCTAATTCCTTTTAGCATCATTCTTCTCTTGTCTTAAAGAATACCTTCTGTTGGGATAGCTATTTAAGCCAGTAGTTCATACCCATACTAATCTTCTTGCCATAGAGTTCCTTGACACACTTGGCGTTCTCTAAACACCAAACAGGCTTTCTTATTTTTTGCAGCATAGATAAGCTAAAAATTTCCAAATCTTTAAATTCTGTGTTCTTTTTCACTCAGCATTTTCATCTTTAATCATAAGCAGTTAGGAGGAACCAAGCCACACCTTAAACACTGCTTAGAAATCACTTCAGCTAAATACCCAATTTCATTGCTCACAGTTGTACCATCTATAAAGCATGAGTACACGAACATAGTTCAGCCATGTTCTTTGCTGCTTTATATAACAAGGATCATCTTCCTTCCAGTTTCCCATAGCATGTTCCTCATTTCTGTTTTGAAAGAGACCGTATCAGAAGGATCTTTACCGTCCATATTTCTAACAACATTTTTTTCAGGATTACTTAATTATTCTCTAACAAAATTGAGGACTTCTCTATAGCTATCCTCTCTCTTTTTTTTTTTTTTTTTTTTTTTTTTTTTAACCTGATCCCTTACCAGAATTACCTTTAAAGATCCATTCACTGCAATGGAGGCTTTTTCTAGAATGTACCTCAAAACTTAACCAGCCTCTACCCACATTTAGTTTCAAGTCCTTTCCACTTTAAGATACTGTTGCAGCAGCTCAGCTCTCCACTTCTTGGTACTCATTTTCTCTCTTGATCACTGTGGGCATTAGTAACAGAATACCACAGTCATGATGGCTTAGAAACAACACTTATTTCTTATGGTTCTGGAAGCTGAGCAATCCAAGATGAAGGTGCCAGTAGGTCTGGTGTTTGGTAAAGGCCTACTTCTTGGTTCACTAAGTAGCTATCTTCTCGCTATGTTCTCACACAGATAAAAAGACTGAGGGGACTCCCTCTTTACAGGGGCACTAATTTCATTCACAAGGACTCTGCACTTATGACCTAACCACCTACCAAAAATCCCACTTCTAATATTATCACATTAGGGGTTAGGACTTCAAAATATGAATTTGAGAGGGAACGCAAACATTCAGTCCATAGCACTTGGGGATCTCAACCAGTCCTGTGGTTTAAATACCATCTCTGTGTCGACGACATTCAGAGTTATTCTCTAGGCATGACCAACGCTTACCTCCACCTAAATGGTGAATAGATATCTCACATTTAGCATGTTGCTTCTCACTTTCCACCTCCTCTCTATCCCAACATCTTCATTTGTGACATTACTTTTTGCTAGAAACAAACAGTGAAGTAATTCTTGATATCTCTTTTTCCTTTCCTTCTCATGTAACCTGCAGTTCTGTTTTACCCCCTCCAAAACATACTCCAGCTCCATGCATCTTGATCTCCCCTGGTAAACCACTAGTCCAAACCACTGTAATAATAGCTTTCTTCCTATCCAGCTTTCCCAATCCTGCTTTTCCCACAGCACCTAAGTGACTTTTTATTATGTAAAAATATGCCAATTTCCAAGTTAAAATTATCTTAGGGTAGCCATTGAATTTAGGCTCTTACTCTGATTTCTTCATTGTCCTATGAGACCTTAAGGTAGCTGACCCCTGCAGATCCCTACCTTCTCCCTTACGTACTCTTCACAACACATACCCACATGTGTAAGACCACTCACTACAGCTTACTTCCACCTCTGTGTCCTTGCACTAACTAATCCATTCTCCTGGTACGTTCTTCTCCAAAGTTGTCTCATGTCTGGCTTTTGCAGCGATCCCAGTTTAAATGTCACTTCCTCCAAAAGATCTTTCTTTACTATCAATTTAATATCACCTCAGTTATTCTCACAGTAACATTTTGAAAGTCATATTTATCATTTACTTTTTCTTGTTTTTGTTTTTGTTTTTGTCTGCCTCACATTAGGAGTTGGGACTTCAAAATATAAATTTGAGAGGGGACTCAAACATTCAGTTCATATTATTGTCTTACTCAACCCTGTGTCTTACTCTGTACTTAATGCTACTTTTTGGAATATAGCAGCACCCATAAGTTATCTTAAATAAAAAAATGAATTTTATTTCATTTATGTATTACTTAATAATGGCATTGGCACCCAATATCACTAATAACTGTTTTTTTTAAACTGCTTGGCATAGCCAGGTCTGTGATGTAAGCTTACGGCTTAGGAACCACACCTTTCAGTTTAGATATTCCCATAGTCACAATTGTGTGCAGACAGAGGTAGTGACTACATGATTTTAGATTCCCAGTGTTCAAATGTATTTTTGTCACATGAAACTTAAAATCTACATTTAGAGGAAGTAAGACCTATGCCGATTTGTTATTTTACTCTGAGTTACCAATTAACTCAGGAATATTTGATAACACTTGTATTTTTGTCTGATGATACCTTAAAGAGTGAAAAATAAAATATCTTTCAATAGTAAATGGCATACTTTAGATTAACTTCTAGTGCTAGGATAAAAGTTTGAGAAATACAAAGAGATAAAATACTTCAACTATACATCCATCATATTTTCTTAAGTTTTATTAAGTCTGGAGAAGTTGAGTCTTTCATTATTATATAAAGACTATTATGAGTACGAGAAATAATTAAAAACATAAAAAGCAAAATTAATGTAACTAATATAAAAAAGTGTGAGAAAGTTTAGGTTGAGAAGCTTTTGAAATAGTCATATAGGATGTTAATATTTTATTCTCACTTGTTTTTTCAACTCTAGTTAAACTTTATCTTGGAATATGTTAGTCTGTTATTAGTAAAAAAAAATAAAAAATAAAAATTGTTTCATAGGCCAGCAGGTGGCATGATGGTTAAAGTACTGGAGCCCACATGGCCACATGTGAGGTTTGAGACTCAGACCCTGTAGCCTATAAAACTTGCTAGGCACCCGTGCGTGTATGCCAAAAATACTGAGAGGAGAAGGGATGGTGCTGTGGCTATCCCTCCAGGGAGTGATTTCTCACTTTTCTTCTCTCTGTGTCTTTCTCTAGGGAGTGCAGATGCCCTAAAAGCAAAAAAAAAAAAAAAAAAAAAAAAGTTTTCCAAGGAAAAACTAACTTTAGTTAGTGATATTCCAAGAAATAATCACATTATGCAAAAAATAGACAAATATATTCTGCCTGAATATATTAGTGTCTGGAGTAGAAATCATATTAAAGAAACTTTTCTATTTAAATTAGTAATATAAATTAAAAATACTATTTTGTATTTTTGGAAGGTAAAAAAGTGAGGCAGGTAGAAGTGACATCTCATTTCCTCCCCCCATATTTGGGGGTGTGGGGAATATAGGCTTTCCTAATGACTGATTACTTGAAATTTCAGTGATCTTCTGAAAAATGAACTGAGAATATAAGTAATTTGGCCAAAGATATCCTGGAAAATAGGATTAAATAATATAAAAGCATCTCTTCTTTCTTTTCCCCAAGTACAAAACCAGATTGTTATAAAATCTTACATTTTCAATATTATTCCATATTTATTTCTGGTCCCCAGATAATATAGTCAATCAAGTTAGTGTTATGGTTTTTATCTGCTCATTTCCTTTCAAAGAAATCTTCCATAACCTGAAGCAATATTGGGTGTAGTGTTTTCAATGATAAGCTGAATTCTGATTTATATGGTCTAACTTTTAGTATTTTGCATAAGTAAGCCCTCCAGTACATAAGCTTATCAGTTTTAAGGGACCATAGATAATTCAGACCACGTGTCTTAAAATTTCTTTTTGTTAAATTCTTTTTAGGAACTGTGTTCAAACATTTTTTTGAGCATACTATAATTAGCATTCTGTGTTTTACTCTCCCTTTGTACCCCTCTTTCTTTCACTTAGTTGATTTCTGAATGTTTCCCTTTATTCCTGTGATCTTTTCTTTATAGCGGCACTCTCTGGGTGAAGCTTTGCATAAATCTATCAACAATGTAAGTTAGTGGCACTTACAATCTGTACACAAGGGCATGTTGCATTTTTTATTTTGCTTTAAGGACATCACTGCTTTAAAGCTTTAACTCATATATAAAATACACTTTGGCATTCAATAAGATGTGCTTTGTAGCTGGATAATAAAAGCTTTTGACTTTCAGCCATTTATTTATGTATGTTCATACATGGACCACAACATATCAATAAGTGTGTATTTTACTATGAAATGAAGGAAGATTTTACATCTGGAACATAAAATGTATTATTTTAATGTATATTTGAAAATATATAGTAATATTTTTGAAAAATTATTAGCTAGTTGACTATCAAAGTGGAAATAAGTGTAAAAATTTACTTTTGTTTAAACTAGTTACTTTTTTGAAAAAGTAGTATCAACAAACTTTAAAAATATAGCTATGAAGGTTTATAAGATTTAGAATATATTTTACATTTTAATATTTTAATTATTAACTGATGAAAAGCAAAATGGAGTAAATATTTTTCCTAAGAATTAACAAAACTACTTTTCCACTTATGTACACCCTTATATGCAGAAATTAAGCTTGAAAATAATATTACATTTAACACTTATTTAAGATTTCTTCTGTATATGCAATAAGAAAAAAATGAGATTTATTTTTCACACAAAGTCCATATTCAATTTATCTTTTAAAATAAGATAACAGAATGGACATCTTTTTAAAAAATTTTTATTTTTTCTACGTAAGTGTGTGCATTTGCCAGAGACAGACAGAGGGAAAGTGAGAAATAACCCCCCAAGGGGCGATGGCCGCCACATAATCCCTTCCCCAGTCTCCTCTCATGAGTTTGGGCACACACAGGAACCCACACATGCCTGGTATGATTCTGGAGTCACTGAGTCTGGGACTCGAACTGCGTAGTTAGCCATGTTGGGTACAGCGCCTCGACCTCCACACCACCTGCTAGCCCCAAGAATTGAATATCTTAGAATGTTTTAATTAGCCTTCTAGAGAAGAGGTCAGAAAGCTTTTTTGTTTTCAGGGTTTTCTTTGTGTGTGCGTGTGTACCATAGGGCACACAGTCTTGTTGGAGAGACACAGAGAGAGGGAAAGTGTGAAATCATCCCCCCAACCTTCTGGGGGGATGGCCATGCCACAATTCCTTCTCCTCCATTCTCTCAGGATTTTGGGCTTGCATGCACACACGGGGTGTAATTTTCTAGCTGCTCAGTCCGGACTCCAGTTGCCATCAGCCTTGTGAGAATCCAGTGCTTTTACCACCACGCCACCTACTGGCCCCAGACAACATTTTTCATAAAGGACAAAATACTATTATAAATACTGTAGACTTTGTGGGCCATCCCGTTTCTGTGGCAACAAGTGGACTGCACTGTAAAAGTGTGAAAACACTCATAGGTAATATGTAAATGAATGGATGACTGTGTTCCAGTAAAACTTAATCTACAAAAACAGGCCAAGTTTGCCCACTCCTGCTCTAGAGAAAGCAAAGCTTTTTTGTTGTTTGTTTGTTTTTTAGAGATTTTTGCTATAGGGTGTATGCCCTCACCAGAGAGAAAAAGAGACAGGAAACGAGAAATCACCCCCAGGGGGGATAGCCACGCTGCAATCCCTTCTTCTCTAGTCTCCTCTTGGGTCTTTGGTCACTTGTGCACATGTGCCTGGCATGAGATTAAGCCACCGAGTCTGGGACTTGAACCAAGTTAACTACGTGTGAGTCCAGAAATGTAACCATTATGCTATCTGCTGATCCCGAGAAAGCAAAACTTTGAGTCTGGACATGTCCTATAAAATTGTGATGCTTCTAGAATGAAACAGTTTTCTAATACTTCCTAATTTCTTTCTATTCAATACTATGCAGGAAAGGAAAACTTACACTTACATCTTCATCCTTAGCCTTTCTTCTACATAAAGAATAATAAGAAATACTGAGTATAGGGCCAGCTACAGTACTGTGGTGTTGCACAATGCGGAGGCCATGCAGAGAGGTCTTGTGTTCATGCCCCAGAGCCTTCCTCTGTACACTTGGCACTCGAGCATGTGTGCCCACGATCCTGGCCGGTTGAGGATGGAGGGGGGAGGGACCCTGGGGGTTCCTTTCTCTCTCTCAGTATCCCTCCTCAAGAAGGAAATAAAAAAAAAACATATTAAAAAGAAATATTTATTGAAAAAGATAAAAGAAACAAAAAGAAGAAATATGTAAGTACATTTCACAGCTTTTTCTTCAATATAGTTAAAAATTAGCTATAAACAATTATCTCAATGTTTATGAAGTAAGGCTACATTTACAAATTCTTTTTAACAGTCACGTAGAACACAGTAAGAATTTTGGCCCAAATGTCATATTAATCTAGACTTTTTGGGGACCAGCAGTTGGCGTAATGTCTGTGTTGCTGGACTCCCATGTAGTCGACTGTAGTTCAAATCTCGGACCTGGTGGCTTAAACTCACGCCAGGCGCATGTGTGCGTGCATGCTTGAGATCCCGAGAGGAGAATGGAGGAGAAGGGATTGCATCGTGGCTTTCCCCCCGGGGGGCTCATTTCTCGCTTTTTGTCTTTGTCTTTCTGAAGAGCGCACGTGCCCTATAGCAAAAACCTCTCAAAAAAAAAAAAAAAAAAAAAAAATCTAGACTTTTTGACATAAGTGCTAATTGGGATAGAAGAACCCAAGTAAGATATGATTACTTTAAAAATGAATTAAAGTATGTTTATTTAATATTTGTAACAGCATAGTAACTATTTTTTACCAGTTATAAATGAAAAGGTATTTGTTAAATGAAAAACAAATTCATCTTAGTGAAATTGTTTGTAAGTAACTAGAATAAGTATGCTTTGATTCATTTCCTACAAAAAAAGCAAAAGGAGTTGATAGTATAGTAAAATTCTCATTTAATTAAATCTCTCACCATCATAGTCATTGAAAATAACCTTTTCACTCTTTCATCATCTGCAGTAGGATGTGACAGTGACAGTGCTTTGTCCAGTGAAGTGAGCACCTGCCCACCCCCTCTGCACACTTACCTCTACTGAGTCGCGCAGAGAAGAATTTAGGGCTTAGCAAGGTTTCCTTTGTATACACTGTCTTTTGAAAAAAACAAGTAATTATTGACACATCTGTCCTTTATACTGTTCACTATGCATGAGCAGTTTCATACTTTGGTGCTTTCTAATTAGTTTTAGTTAGGAATGAGAGGATGATTGGGAATATATTCCACAAGTATTTTTAGGACATTAAGAAGCATTCCTGTGGTTCCTTACCAGTAAATTCAGTTTATAAGTCTTAGAAATAGTTTAAAAATAAGAATTCATTAAATTACTAAACAATTCAGATTTTTTTTATAATGGTCATAATTTCTTAAGATACATTTACTTTTCTTGACTCCTCAGTAATAGTAAATTAATAGTTACAAAAGAAGAAATATTATAGAAATAATTAAAATATTCAAGCACCTCCAAACATTTTACATGAACAATTATATCAGTCATGGACAAATCAATCAAATATTCTTATTGTCCTCTAAGCCTAAGATAGCTATTTTAAATGTTGCTTTATATATTTGAAATTATTAGACATAATACCTCAGAATTAGATTATTGTGGCTTTCCTATCCCAGTTATAATTCATCTGTTGGTGCTAGGTGAGAGACCTGTCTTCTTTAATATAGTGATTTCCAGTCAGTTTCCGAATCAGAAGAAGAGTTCAGCTACCTGAAAAGAAAGGAAGTGGGAGGAGGGCAGTTGGAGGGCCAAGGAACAACTCCCGCCGTAGGAAATCATGTCTTCGTTAAGAAAGAGTGGGACGTATCACATATACCCTACAAATACCACTTTTAAGAAGAAAAAAAACTGTAAAACACAAATTCACTAGCCTTCCTAGTGGAAAAAACATTTAACATCATTAAATAATTGCATAGGCATACTCACCTTGGAGGAAGCAATAGAGACCTGAGTGTGGGAAAGGCATTTAGTCCATGCCTTCGGGTCAGAACACACTCAAGGCTTCACATTTGAAGTGGCACTTATCTCTCTGTGTGATACAGGCATACTGTCTGTCCCCATCAGCAGCCTGAGGGCTCTGTTTCAGCTACTTTGGACATTAAGCACTGATTGTTGAGGTGCACCCTGGGGATTCCAAGTAATATTTGTGTGTAAGACATTGCCAATATTTTGTCAGATATATTCTCTATATTCGGTGAAAATCATCAAGCCATTGACACATGATGTGATTAAAAAGCAAAGAAAAGGGTTGGCAGCTATACTGTGGTGGTTAAGGCAGCTGGACCCCCACATGGCTGACCGTGATTCGAGTCCTGGACTGGTAGTTTGCTTTCTCATTTTCCTTTGCTCTCTCTCACTGGTCAACTTCAAAAAATAAAATAAAATAATGACAATGAATAAAGTTAAATAAAATAATTCTTTAAAAAAATTAGCAAAGAAAACAAAACAGGCAATTAGATCAAGAGGGATACAATTCATTGCAGTCTGTACAGATCTGAACCAAAGTGTTAGTACAGGTTACTCTTAGAGATTGGAATTTGACAAGAAAAGGGAATGAAGGAGATGTTCCTTTTTATTTTATATATTCCTATATTTAAAAAATTTTTACAATGAACAGTTTTTACTTGGGTCATTAGAAATAAGAATATGTTGAGCAGCCAGGGCTTATTTCCAGACCTATTAAATTAAAATTTAAAGAGATTAGGGCTTACACAACTATATTTATTAAAATCTATAGAGATGATTCTGATACAGAGTCAGGTTTGAGAATCATGGTTTACCTTTACTATCTTAGGACATGCTTTACTTTGATGACAAATTATTTGTTTACTTTCTGTATTCTTTAATTTTTGTAACAAGACTCTCTGATGTTTTAAGGGCAAAAACACCAACATTGCATCAAAAACCAAAGGTCTATAATTAATGACAGGTCCCATGTTGACACTCTGTTGTATCCTGAACCTCAGATTTGATGTATCAGTTTTTATTTTGAGGGAGTTCTACAAGCACTGTTGCAGAGATACAGAAATTTAGTGAAACTGCTCTATAGAAAGAGATACTTTTCTTTCTTCAAAAAAAAGTATCCATGTATTTTAAATTTTCTTTTAAAAATGTATATAACTTTATATTCAAAACTTTATCTGTAAAAAGACTGCAAAATTTTAGTTTCAGAAAGACAACAGAGACCAGAAGGTGGCAATTACTGTCAGTGTAGTTTGACCATTAAAATTATCTGTATGCTACCAGGTAACATGGTGATTAAGATGCTGGATGCCCACATGGTTCAGGTGGTTTGACTCCTGGATCCAGTGGCTTGAAGATCATGCTGAGCACGTGTGTGTGTGTGTGTGTGTGTGTGTGTATGTGCGATCAAAAATCCCTAGGAGAGCATGGAAGAGAAGGAATTGCAGAGTGGCCATCCTTCTTGGGGTGGGGTGGCGGGTGGGGATGATTTCTCACTCTCTGTGAAGTGCTCAAAAATTCCTAGAGGGGAATGGAAGAGAAGGAATTGCAGAGTGGCCATCTCCCTTGGAGTGTGTTTTCTCGCTGTCTCTCTCCGGAGAGTACTCACCTTATGGCAAAAACAAAAACAAAACTATTTGCAGGGTATCTGTCATGTTGATCTACAGAATACATTATAATTCATATCTAAATTACTGTGGTAAGCATTTCTAAAATGTTGATTGAATGTTTTTAGATTTTCTTCAGTTTACTTAAAAAGGACAAAATAAAAAGCATTAAAATTGTGTAGAATCTAAAACTGTATAGTCTCATGCATTACAGAATTTGAATATAATATATAATTTGAAACAATTACTGTTTCTCCTTTATTCAACAAATGCCTTTCTAAATATTTTTAAATTGTGTAATAGAAGTACTTATCACGTTTGCTCAAATCTTTGAATAGAAAGTCCATCTTTATTCTCTTTTGTTTGTAACTAATAAAGTTTTATATTATTTCCCAGCAATTTAAATGATAGCTTTGAAAGACTAGTTCATTTTACACTGCTTTGCTCATTATTTGTTTTCTTTTAAAGTGCCATGTAGTTTTCTTGCTGAACAAGGCTGATTCTTTATTGCAATTCTAATTTATTTATAAAAAAGCAAAATGACTAACTTCCCATGCTGCGTTGCATGATTAAGGCTTTCTGCATATAATTCACATGACTGTCTTGAGCATGAAAATGAAAATTTGAATAACTTTAATATTATTTTGGTGTGTTATCAAAATTGAAAATACAAAAGATCTTAAGTATATTTTAACAATAAATTGCATGATGTCTTTCTGCATATAGTTTATATTGTTTTTCTGAGTGTAGATACAAAGATTAATCATGTATCTAAGGTGGAAAATACTATTTTGGAGTTCTTTCAAGGTAAAGTATATCATAATATAAAATATTTAAGTGTATTTTATTTAAACCAGAGAATTTTTAAATTGTGCTTAGATCTTAAATGTATAACTTTTGTATTACTGTGGTACTTCATTTTAAATGTTACATTTCTTCGTAAGTCTCATCCTTAAATGTTCCTGTGTGAGTAAAACTGTAGTCAAATTAATACCTGGGTATTAATACCTGGGAGATCTATTGATGCAGTGACCTTTTAAAGTAGTTACTGCAAAATATAAGATACATTGCCACAAACTGATTGGCTTCTTACTCATCTCGGTGTGTCCTTTAGAGAATAGGATCCAGGGCTACCACCAGCCACATGGTACCTTAGTATAAACCTTTAAAACATGTTTATTCTTCTTGGGTGAACACAGATCTATACCAGGGTGGATAGCTTGATGAGTAGAATGGGTAGATTTTAATCTCCACTTTGTCAGTTGCCAAGCTATAGCCTTGAGAAAATATCAATCATTATTCTAAATGTACCACACACTTTTCCTAACTTTCCCCATGTGTTCTAATAAGTTATCACCACAATCAAACAAAACAGTCACAATGGGTTTCCATGTTGGTGCCAGGACTAGGGTTGAACTTGGGAAGAGAGTGAGTAGGTGCCTTCTCTAGTTCAAGAACCAACTGGCTCTTGAAATTGGTAGAGAATAACTCTACCAGTTACACATCAGTGTTAACACACACACAATCACATTGCCTCTTTACCCTTTTATGATTTATTTTTATTCTTTATGGGATTTACTTGATGTTCATTTCATCTTGACTCTCCTTGCATAAAACTGTGAGAAGTCACGTGGTGTAATTTATCTTACCCCACGAGTATGACCTTGGCTGTGGCTGTGGCACTTGCGTGCAGCTTTCACATTTGCAGGCTTTATTTTAGTCTGTGTATCATGAGTGCCACTGCCACTGAGGGGTACAGTGAGTTGTATTGCCTGGAATCAAAGCATTACAGTTTCATCTTGGCTCCAAACTTATAAAATAACCTCTGAAACCTTAGATATTTATAAAAATTAGGAAGTAGAATTCATAAACTTTCAACAAGTAAAGTCACTTCATTGGAAATACATTCAAAACAGAGTGAGCATGTATGTCCATGGTATCATGTTTCACCAGCACTTGACTGTTTCCATAAAAGCACATACCAGCCTTTGCTGCTAACCCTGATGGAGACCTTCATCCCAAACCCTTCCAATGAATCATCTATCCTAAACTTCGTAGTCTGTGACTATTTTATGCTGCTTAAAAGAAAGAGAACTGGAGCCAGCAGGTGGCAGGGTGGTTAAGGCGCTGGACATTCCCACATGATCAACCACGGTTTGAGTCCCAGACTTGGTGGCTTGCTTTTCACTTTTCCTCTTGCTCTCTCTCTCTCTATTTCTCTCTCTGGTCAAATTAAAATAAATGAATGAGTAAATAAAATTAATTAAAAAAAAAAAAAGAACTGCTTGCTTTTGTAGACCCTCCCTGTCTTCCAGAGAAGGGCCCTTTTTTCCTTGTTTTGCCTCTGGAGATTTCCTACCCTTCCCTTCCTTTTCAAGGTACCTTTCTTTGTGAGATATGTGAAGCAGTCTATATCGCCCTTCCATTAACGATAAAGTCTTCCCCATTTAGAAACTCTCTTCAGAGTGTCTTCTTTCCATTGGTTTTCTTGTCCACAGAAAATGTTTCACTTGTTTGTAAACATATAGTGTCTGAAACTGTTTATAGAACACATTTTACAGCCTTTTATCTGCTTCTCCTAAGTTCTTCTGAGCTTTAGGCTTCTTTTCGAATATGGCTAACTTACATAGTTTCAACTTACAGTAACCTGTATATGAAAATTGAAATAGATAAAGTTAGTTTCACCAAATGATCAAATGCACATATGAACATATATAAAATATACATGTTTTACATTTTATTCTTTAAAAAAGACAATTTTAAGTATATGAAAACATCCCAAAATGATGCAGCCACATTAAGGCTGATACCTGTTTTCCAAAGAAGTGACAAATCAGTTATCATAATGAAAGGAAAGCACCTAACATCATTATTATAATGACGTAAATAGAGTTGTGGGTATTTGTGATTTTTAACAAGCTTAAAGATTTGCAAGTCCTTTGAATTAAATAAAAATGAAAGCACTTTAACACAATTTCTAAATTATCATCTGACAAATCTTTTAAAAGGTAGGTTTTTAATCTTCAAATAATCTTAGCATTTATTGAATATTTGCTATATGCCAGGGGCTGTTCTATGTGAACTCTGTATAGTAGTTATATTGCTGTATACTTAATTCTCACCACAGCCTTGTGAGATATTGATACCAGCAAGTGGCCAGAGCCCCCTATCTTAACCATTTCAGTTCACTACCTCAGAATTAAGCAGTTTAACATTTTATACTATCTCTTGAAGTGATTACAGCCTAATAAATGTTAGTCATGCCTTCTATTTTTATTTCATATTACAAATTTTTATAGCAGTGTAACACACACATTCTTTGTATTTTTAAATGTGAGCCACAGCACTCTTTAGACAGTGTACAAACAATACAATACAATTTAAATACTGAAAATAGAATTTGAAGTGGTGATATCTCAAGATTAGATTTTATGTTATATTATAAACCATTTTAAAATAGAAATTTCTTAAGGTGATTATTTTACTGTAATATCTTTGAAATGCTTTTTTCCCGTTAGATGACAATTTGTGAAGTGTGCCTTGTATTTATTCTTCATTGTGTACCATTCTGTGGTGTAGATTTCCTTGCTGAAACAGAATCTGGAGATGCAGCTTTCCCAGTCTCAGACTTCTTTGCAGCAACTGCAAGCTCAGTTTACACAAGAACGACAGCGGTTTACACAGGAGCTTGAAGAATTAGAGGAACAGCATCAACAAAGACACAAGTCCTTAAAAGAAGCACATGTCCTTGCATTTCAAACTATGGAAGAAGAAAAGGAGAAGGAACAAAGAGTGAGTTTAGTGTTACATACATTCTAATGTATACCAGTTCAACAGACTAATATTATAATAGCCTTCAAATTCTAAATAATTCACTTTTTGCTCCTAAAAATTGTGTATTGTTATTTTTTAAATTTTTATTTATTCATTCATTTATTTTATAATTTGACCAGAGAGAGACAGAGGTTGAGAGTGAGAGAGAGAGGAAGTGAGAAAGGAAGCCACCAGATTCAGGATTTTAACCCTGGTCGACCATGTGGGAGTGTCCAGCACCTTAACCACCACGCCACCTGCTGGTCCAAAATTGTGTATTATTATTTAAATGTATTTTATAGAATGTACTTTCTGGAGGGGTTCATGATGACTAAACATATACTCTATATAGGCACTATAGCAGACAAATTAGACTTGGGACATTTTATTTCTGTTTCCCATCATAATGCCAGGTTCACGATGAAACTAATAAACTGACTTGTTATATAGTTAACAGTGATTAAATAAATTTAGTTAAATCTTTTAGCATGAACTTACTGCACAGTAATCACTCTATTTAATACTGTCTTTTTCTTTTTCACTCTAAATCTACAAAAAATGTGTCCAATGAATTTGTGTGTGTGTGTATATATAGACACACACACACATATGTATGTGTGTGTCTATATATACACACACATTAATCCCAGATCTTTTTCTTTATATTCTTTTTTTTCCTTCTGTACAAAATTCATAATAAAATGAAATTGGAGACTTAAAAAACAGCATAATTCCCTTATATACTGCCTCAAAGGCTTTTAAAACAATGTGTCACCAATTTTGAGTCAGAATCCGAGTCAGAATAGATTTAAGTCAAATAGATACATTACTAGATTAATGGTATTATATGCCAGAATCTTTATATATCCATATAAATCATTACTCAGTTCTGTATTAAAGTCTTAGTTTAACATAATCTTAGTATGATTCATTTGATTTAGTTCAGTTCATTTTTAGAGAGCTTTTTGCTATAGGGTGCATGCACATGTTGGAGAGAGGCAGGAAGCGAGGAATCACTCTCTAGGGGGAATGGCCACACCACAATCCCTTCTCCTCCATTTTCTCTTGGGATTTTGGGCACATGTGCCCTGTGTTGAGTTTTTTTTTTTTTTTTTTTTTTGGAGAGGTTTTTGCTATAGGGCGCGTGCGCTCGCCAGACAGACAGAGAGAGACAGAGAGATAGAAAGCAGGAAATCACCCCCCAGGGGGGATGGCCACGCCGCAATCCCTTCTTCTCCATTCTCCTCTCGGGATCTTGGGCACGCATGCACACGCGCCCGGCGTGAGTTTAAGCCGCCGGGTCTGGGACTCAAACCGCGGTCGACTACGTGGGAGTCCAGCGACATAGCCATTACGCTAACTGCTGGTCCCCCTCCTGTGTTGAGTTTTTAAACCACTGGATCTGGGACTTGATCCGCAGTCAGCGACGTGGGAATCCTACCATGTAACCATTATGCCATCTGCTGGTCCCAAATTAGTTCATTTCTTAATGCTATATTTTTCAGTTTCGTTTAAGGAGCTTATTAAAATTACATTAAAGATTTGCTAGATGAAGATAATTTTACTACTAATAAATTTAACTATATATAGTGCTTACATATATAGGTTATTTTTCATCTTTAAATTGGGTACAAACACTTTTCATAAATTGTATGTTATAAAGAAATTGTTAAAACAAAAAAGGTATATGCTTTTAAAAACAACTTGTCCAGCTGACTCCATGGCACAGTGGTACTGTGCTGCTCAAGAGGAGCTGAATCCTACATAGTGACCATGATTTGAGTCCCTGGCCTGATCAGCGTGAAAAACATGCCAGAAACACACTCTGTTTCTAGGATCTGACAAACAGTTGGATTGGAGAAAGGCATCGCAGACCCTAAGGAGGGCTCATCTCTCTCTTCTCTTTGTCTCTTACTTTCATGTGTTCTATTATAAACAAAGAAAAAAATTAGAAAAACTTAAAACAGTTGACATGTTTGTACAATATTGATGTTGTCCAAAAAGTCAAGTAGCAGGACCAGCAGGTGGCATGGTGGTTAAGGCACTGGACACTCCCACAAGGCCGACCATGTTTCAAAGTCCCAGACCTGGTGGTTTGCTTTCTTACTTTCCCTTTCTCTCTCTGTATGTCTGTCTCTAGTCAAATTAAAATAAATAAATGCATAAATAAAAATTAAATATATAATTCTTTTAAAAAAAGGAATTAAAAATAAGTCAAGAAGCTCCTTTCGCTAAAAACCAGGCCAGATTACATTGTTTTGAAAAATCTGTTCATTGGTTACTGTGTGAATGGTAATAACCTGTAAACACTCATTTTATACTTCAATTTTGCACATTTAATCTTTTACTATAATTTTTTTCTGATTTTTTTAATAGAGAGTTGTTTTTATTTTTTTATTTTTTGGAGAGGTTTTTGCTTAGGGAGCATGCGCTCACCAGAAAGACAGACAGAGAGATAGAAAGTAAGAAATCACCCCCCAGGGGGGATAGCCACACCGCAATCCCTTCTCCTCCATTCTCCTCTCGGGATCTTGGGTGTGCACGCACATGCGCCCGGCATGAGTTTTAAGTCACCAGGTCCGGGATGCAAACCGCAGTCGACTACGTGGGAGTCCAGCGACATAGCCATTACGCTAACTGCTGGTCCCGTTTTCTGTGAACCTTTTGAAATCCCCTCATATTTCCAATTCAGACAGAATATGTTGGGTCAAACTAGTTTTGTGATTTATTTGCTCTACTGAAATGACCCTTTTAATTTGTTTTCTAATAGTGATTATCTCTAATTTTTAAAAATGAACTAAAACCACTTTGTATTTTTTAAATAGTAACTGAGCTTCAGTAACTATTTTCTATTTCGGTGAAATTTTTCCTCCCAAATTCTAGCATGTAATTTGAATTTGTTTCTCTTGTTCTAGGCTCTTGAAAATCATTTACAACAAAAGCATTCAGCAGAGCTTCAGTCATTAAAAGATGCACACAGAGAGTCAATGGAAGGGTTCCGAATAGAAATGGAACAGGAACTTCAAACTCTTCGGTTTGAATTAGAGGATGAAGGAAAAGCCATGCTTGGTATTTTGGAAAGATGATCTCATCACATTTATTTTATATAGTGTTCCATTTGAAAATTCAACATAAAATCACAAAGTTTTATTTCTAACTTTTGAAGCAGCAGATGAATGCCTTGAGTTTATTAAATGTTTTATTCCAAGTTACCAGTTGATGAAGCAAGCAAGGTGGAGTTGACTGAGTAAAACAGACAGTGTATAGCGTTCCCTGAACATCTCTGTACACTGTAAACACCACCACTGGTGTTTCTGTCTGTCTTCGTGGGACTCAGTGGGGTCAGAATACAGAGGCATCCCTGAAATCAGTAACCATCCAATAAACAGGCAGCACAGAGACCACATAGAGCCTTGTGTCTTACACTACATAGTCATGTTGATTTTTTTTCCACTTCAGGATTTTGTTCCAGTGAGAAAAGTTATTATTGTGATGTATGACTTTTTGTTGAGTTTTCTTTTTAAATGGGATTTTTACCCGTGAGATGTTGAAATCGCTATTTTTCCATAAGGAGAGATAAATTGACTTTTGAAGACAAACTGGATAGGTATTTAACAGTTTGTTTTGTTTTAGTTTTCTGGTGTCATTCAGTAATTTTATTCCTATCATCTCATTTCCTTCTGTTTAGTTTAATTCCCAAATTCTCCTGATGTCTTATGCTGTCATACTTATATGACAACACTCTCTTTCCAAGTAGAAGTTGGGAATAAATACTTTGGGCCTTAAATGGAAAGCATTTGAGCCTGTTCATTATCTATACTGTTGCTAGGAATCCTAGATCTTGTCAGTATATTCTTTCTTCTTATTCCTTTAAAAGCTGTTGTGATAGCTGGCCAAAAAAAAAAAAAAAAAAAAAAAAAAAAAAAAAACATATTAAGTGCAATCACAGAATATCTATTTACATGCTAGATACTACTAAGCAAGGGGAATTTTAAAATGAACCACTGCTCTGTCAGATACAGAAGTGTGGCAAAGTGAGAGTACACATTTTTTTGCAGCTGTCTGAGAAAAGTTTAAAAACAGACCAAGCATTGAAACTAGTGTTGTTAGTACTTTGAAACCTGGTTAAGTACCTGTTGGCTGGTTCAGCCATGCTGGTACATGCTAAGATGCTGCAGCTCAGTGGCCGAGGCCACATGGGAGGCCCTGGTCAGGTTCTTAGCCTAACCAAAAAGAGGCAGGAATGGTGATGCATGCCTATGGTCCCAACTAGCTGAGAGGCCAGGACAGAGGGATCCTTACATGGTGAGACCTTGTTAAAAAAATCAATAAAACTTAGGGCCAGCAGTTGGCATGGTGGTTAAGGTGCTAGACTTCCACATGGCCAACTGTGGTTGAGTCCCAGACCTGGTAGCTTAAAAATCACATTGAGCATGTATACATGTATGTTCAAAATCCCAGGGGGAGCATGGAGGAGGAGGGATTGCAGCATGGCTGTCCCCCCTGCCCCCATGAAAGTGAGAGGGTAACTTCTCACTTTCCTCTCACTGTCTCTCTGGTGAGCACATGCACCCTATTGCAAAAACCTAAAACAATTCATCTCTCTCTCTCATAAACAAACCTTTTAAAAGGACCTTTTGTTCTTTTAAAAATTGTTTGAAATTATCATACGCTAAAAGAGAGCACCTATACCCTTTACTCAGTTTTCCCAAATGGTAACATCTTGCAAAATGGTAATTCTGTATCATAGTAAGTGTATTGACATTGATAACATCAAGATACAGGACATTTTCATCACCATGTAGATCCCTCATGTTGTCTGTCTGTACACACCTGCTTCCCTCTCCTCCCCTCTTATAATTCTTTGAAACAATTCATCTGATCTCCATTTCTATAATTATGTCACTTTAAGAGTGCTATACATTTTACAAATGGAGCCACCATATATTCAACCTTTTGGGATTGGCTTTATTTTTTTTTTTTTTCAAGTAGCATAATTCTCTGGAGGCATCCATGTGTTTGTGTGTGCCAGTAGTTCCTTTTTATTACAGAGTAGTTTGTGGTACTAACAAAGCACAGTTTGTTGTCCTGTACAAATTGTAAGCCATCTGTTTTTCACTTTTGGTTGTTACAAGCAAAACTGCCATAAACATTAATGTACAAGTCTTTGTGTAAATATAAGTTTTCATTTCTCTGGAATAAATGACCAGGTGTGAAGTTGCTGAGTGATAGGATAGTTATGTGTATAGTTGTTTAAGAAACTGCCCAACTGTTTTTCCAGAACGGCTATATCATTTTATATCCCCACTAGCATTATGTAAATGTCAGTTTCCTCATGTCCCGGTGAGCATTTAATATCACTGTGTTTTACCCATTCTGATGGGGAATATGGTGATACCTCATTATGCTTTTAATTTGCATTTTGCTAGTGGCTATGATATTGAACTTAAAAAAAAAAGTTTATTTCTTCCATGAGAGAGAATAGTAGAGACAGATATACAGACAGATAGCATCTCCACACGGTCCCAACACCGTGATCCACCTGCAGCTTCAGCCAACCGTACTGCCCAGGGCGCACCTGCCCAGCATACTCAGGGAGGTCTCTAGGTGTGAACCTGGAACTTCCTTATGTAGGTCAGCCTGGCAGAACTCTGCATTTTACTTCTGCCTCACTGTCCAGTGCCAATAGTGACTATTTTATTATGTGTTCATTTGCCATCTTTGTATCTTCTTTTCTAATTGTATGGTTTGTATTTTTATTGCTGGCTTAAAAGTTCTTTATGTATTTTAGATGCCAATTCTTTGTCAGGATCGTTCAGGTCTACATTTTGCCCCAATTGAAGATAGGTTACCATTGAACTGTGAACTTCCACATTCAAAGTAATCTCACTTATTAGCTCTCATTATATTTGCCATCTGTAATATCTGATGGTCACCTTCTTGAATCTTAGCCCAACCCCCCAGGTTTCCACTGATAGTAGTGTCCTTACAGTACTGTACCATTCTGACCTCTGTACTTTAACCCCATTTACCAAGCCTGTTTCCACAGGCAACCATGAAGTACTGCTATTTGCTGGGATTTAGCCCCCATCTGCTGGTCTGTCTTACAGTCATCAGCCTTTCCTGCTTGAGTAGATCCTGATGCATGGCTCTAACCACCATCTCTGTACTGCTGGTGACTCCAGATATGTATTTCTGTACCAAAGCTCTTTTCTTGTACACTAGATTTATATTTCTTACTGGATGGTACATGGTTAGGTTTTCTAATTTATACTCAACAGTTAAGATATGAACTTTCTATCTCCCTACAATCCAAATGTGTTTTTATCCTTGTACTTCGTATATCAATTTACCCAATTGCTAAAACCAGGAAAATGAGAGTCGCATTCTATTTATTTTCTTCATTGTCGCATCCTGTTAGCCTCTCTTACGAAATATTTCTTGTATTTGTTTCCTCCTCTTTAGTTCTTCTGCCATCCTTAGTTTGTAGCCATATCATTTCTTTCTTGAATTTCTGTCAAGACCTTCCTGCAGTCTGTCCTCCAGACTCCAGTCAGGGTAACATTTGTCACGTTCAACTCTCATCAGGTGGCTTCCCACCTTAAATCTACCAGTGGTTCTACACATCCTACCTCAGTGCCTGCCACGTTTTTCCCCTGAAGAAGCCCTTAACAGCAGTGGAGACTAACTTATACCCTGTGTGAAAGTCTCAAGAGGAGCTTACAGTGATTTGCTACAAGTACAGCATTTCTTTGAAGTCTCATATTCTAGCTTTAAATTTTTAATTTGTATTTTATTCACTTACATCGCTGCTTGCATTAATATTTTTAAAAATGGCTATCCCTCAAATTTCAAGTATTAGTTATGTTTCTTTTTTGGGGGAGAGGTTTCTTTGCCATAGGGTGCGTGTACTCGCCAGACAGACAGAGACACAGAGAGACAGAAAGCGAGAAATCACCCCCCAGGGGAGATGGCCACACCGTAATCCCTTCTCCTCCATTCTCCTCTCGGGATCTTGGGCACGCATGCACATGTGCCCGGCGTGAGTTTTAAGCCACCGAGTCCGGGACGCGAACCGCAGTCCACCACGTAGGAGTCCAGCGACATAGCCATTACGCTAACTGCTGGTCCAAGTATTAGTTATGTTTCTGAAGATGCCCATGTGATGTGTATTCTTCATATTCCTTTAGGCATACTATCACACATAACTAGTTTTGAAAATCATAAGCTTCAGGTTAAAGCAGAAAGCATTTTACACTAAATTTTCTCAAATCAGTCTCCATTTTCTTCCCAATACGAGCAATGTGCACTGTGCCCTCCTCTTATAATTTATCAGACAGACCAGATTCTTGCTGCTTTTGCATATGTTATCCTTTCTTTTTAAATGCTTTTCTCTTTCCCTACTTGGAGAACCCTGACACAGTCTTTAAGACAGAGTTAATGTAAAGCAGTAAAAATAGTTACCAATGATGAGACAGTGTAGAATGGGGCGGGAGAAGAGAATAGAGAAGGATAGCAAGAGAACAAATAGAGAGGCATGACATTAGTAGGACACAGATGTGGTTTATTACCTGTTGATGATGACGTGTATAGTATTCCCTACTGGATTGGTCTGAGAAGTATTTCATGTTGGGTAAAGTCTTTTTACAAGCAAAATGATAGTGATGACTTTTTTAAAAAAAATAGTTGTAATAATAATAATAATCGGGAAAGGGACCAGCAGTTAGGGTAATGGCTATGTCGCTGGACTCCCATGTAGTCAACCATGGTTCACATCCTGGACCTGGTGGCTTAAAACTCACACCGGGTGCATGTGCGTGCATGCCCAAGATCCCGAGAGGAGAACGAAGGAGAAGGGATTGCGACGTGGCCATCCCCCCGGGGGGGTGATTCTTGCTTTCTGTCTCTCTATCTCTCTCTCTCTCTGTCTGGCGAGTGCATGTGCCCTATAGCAAAAACCTCTCCAAAAAAATAATAAATAAAAAATAATAATCGGGAAAAAATGAAAAGCTATTGGATGATGAAATGGGGATATTAATGTCTCTGTATTGACTGATATGCATGGTATTCCTTCTGGAAAAAAAATGTAATACACTGTACAGTTATATGTGATTCAATGTGACAGCTCCTTTGTGTTAGCATCGCCAATTGCCCTCTCTTAGGGAATGCGGTGCTTCTACCACAGTGCTTTCATCAGTGCTAATACTTCTGGTATTTCACTTGATTTCCTGGCGTAATACCTTTCCCTGTAGCCTGTGTAGTTACAAGGTCAGAGTCATCTTTTATTTTCTCTTAGAATAGTACCTGCCATTCAATCAGTGTTTGTGGATTATATGAAATAATCGAACGCAAATCAAAGTGATGATCTCCCAATCTTTGAGAGCATTTCCTTAACATCTTTCAGGGTATTGTAGAAGAATTCTTACTTGGGTGGGAAATTGCTTTCTACATATGCGTTATGGTACCATTCAACTCTAAAATGTTATTGTTCTAATGGTAAATGAGAAGAGTTAAAAACATGTCCTCTCCATTAGCACTTTATTTGCAAACTGAAGTGTATAGAAAAACACCTTGATCCATTTAAGCATTTGAAAATTTTCCTATCTTTGTCACAACTAAATGAACTTTAAGTTTATGATCATATGTAGATCATGTGTAATATTTAAACTCATGACAACTTATAATAGTCTATTAATAACTTAATTGGCATAGACAAATGACTGAATTTTGAAATAATATACTGTGACTTCTATATTTTTACTATAAGCTTTATTTTCTTATTTTACTTTTATTGTGAAAGTATTGATAACATTTTTGAAATTTAGTAAACTTTTCCTTGCATTCTAGCTTCTTTACGCTCAGAACTAAACCACCAACATGCAGCTGCAATTGATTTGTTACGGCACAGTCACCATCAGGAAATGGCAGCTGCTAAAATGGAATTAGAGAGAAGCATAGACATCAGCAGGAGACAGGTAAGTAAGAATATTCTGTCCTGTGTTGATTTTTTAAATGTGGGTATATTGAATGTCCACAATTTTCTGAAAATTATTTCGCAATAACTATTGTTTTCACTAATTATTTATTATCTTAATTGAAGAGTTTTATTTTTAAAGAGAAGTATGTAATTTGACTTTCGGATGTGGATTATAAAGTTACATTTTACTTTATGACCCTTTAATTTAATATAGTGTGTGGACAGCACTATCCAATAGAGCTATCCATGACAAGGGACCATTCTACGTCTGTGCTCTCCACTGTGATAGTCAGTAGTCATTTGGCCCAAATATGGCTAGTGGAACTGAAGGGCTGCACTTTTTATTTTATTTAATTTAAACTTGAGTTTAAACAGCCTTATTCTTAGACCTGCCTCAACAACCATGCTTTTGCACATGTTATCCTTCTGTCGCTGTGCCGGGGTTAGGGTTACAGTGCTATAGAAAAACCAGGCCCTCAAGGAGAAAAAAGTGAATTTACATTTTCATATCTTTACAACACAGCTATTGTTTATACTTTTTAAACTTTACTCTTTGGCCAAATGTACTTTTATTTAGTTAAGTAGTTTGTGATCTTAAATGTGGATATGTCTGGATAAATGGATTATTCAGGCATAGTGCCATGAAAGCTGGTAGACTCATGACTCTTTGTCTTCACCTGTTAAATGATCAGTTCCAACTTTTTCTTCAGTGTTCTCTATGATGAGCCACCTTGTAAACATGGAGGGATGTTACAATCTCTTCAGCTAGGCTATGCTTAAGTTAACAGGTTCTATGTCTGCGAAACTTGTAGAAAACAATGACTTAGGAAAGTGGAAGGAAACCTTTCTGTTAGATAGCCACTAGACTATCACTAAACAGCAAAGTCTGCTTTCTACTTCCCTTCAGGGCATGGTTTTGGAGGTTCTGGGGATGAGAAAGAGCAGATTTCCTTTTTATTTTATATTATCTATTTAGGTAGTATTTGAATTCTAGCAACAAGTATTTAATTGTTTTGTAGTTTTAGAAATTAAAGGAAAAACATTGCAAATAAAATTACTTCTCATACATAGTAATTCCAATATTACAAAAAAACAAACTTTCTAATTATGATGGGTTGTATGTGAATTGGGAGGCCCTCCAAAGATGCAGATCCTTATTAAAGGACAACAAAGCCAACATTTATTGCAAGGCCATTTAAAACTCATTGAGGATGTTAGAGTCCTATGTTCTAATCTCAACTCTCCCACTGATGATAAATCATCTTTGCACAAATCACCACTGGTTTCCTCATCTATAAAATGAGTGAGATGTGCTTTTATGATCTTTTAGGTCCCTTGTAACCCTGCCATTATTGAAGCTATATCCAAATAAACCTTTCTTATATGTATGGAAAGAGAACAGGCCTTGTGGTTTTCTCATTTCAGTAATCTGATATTTGAAGCAATGGCAAAATGATGATATTTGACACTCCAGGATGTCAGTTCCTTTCTTTCCTTTTTTTTTTTTTTTTTAAGGTTTTGCCATAGGGCATATGTGCTCACTGTAGAGAGGCAGAGATGGTGAAAACAAAAGTGAGAAATACCCCTAGGTGGGATGGCCACACCAGTCTTTTCCTCCATTGTCCTCCTGAGATTTTGCACACACACACACATGCACCTGACATGTTGCTCAAGCAGCTGGGTCCAGGACTCAAACGGTGATCAGCCATGTGGGAGTCTAGTCCTTAACCACCATGCCAGCAGGTGCATTATTTTCTTTCCCTTGGATAAACAGAAAAAGAAAATATGTAGAAAACTTTTCAGAGTTAATTGTATTTACAGAGTAAGGAGCACATGTGTAGAATAACAGATCTACAAGAAGAATTAAGGCACAGAGAGCATCACATTTCTGACTTGGATAAAGAAGTACAGCATCTTCATGAGAATATAAGTGCACTAACCAAAGAACTGGAATTTAAGGGAAAAGAAATTCTCAGAGTACGAAGTGAATCTAACCAACAGATGAGGTATGCTGTTCGTAACAACAGGAGTATGCACTATTATCTGAAAAATTGTTGCAATGATATTTAGCAGTATGTGCCTACTTTTGTGACTAGACTGCCCTTCTAGTAAGATATTGAAGACCTTTATTTAATGACATTGTAATGTACAACATAGATTAAATGTTGATATTTTGAATGATGTATATGTATTCACTAATCTCAAAGTTATATATAATTAACTGAAATTTCTTCAAAATGTTATTTGAAAAAGCATTAAAGGAGACAACTTTAACACCAGCTAGAAGATTATGGCAAAGTAAGTAGCTTACTTTAGGCTGTTTACATTAATTTTCTATATATTATACCAAAACCATTTCAAATCTGGTAGAATATAGAAAGTTTTGAAAGCTTGATTTCAGAATAACATTTTCTTAACTAAAAATAAAACAGGTTGCATGAACAAGATTTAAACAAGAGACTTGAAAAAGAGCTGGATGTCATGACAGCAGACCACCTCAGAGAGAAAAATATCATGCGGGCAGATTTTAATAAGACTAACGAGCTACTCAAGGAAATAAATGCAGCTTTACAAGTGTCGTAAGTCATATTATATTAAAGAAAATTCATGTGTGGATAATAAGCTGAGGAGCAGTGTCTAACCTCACATTAGCTACTATTTTGATTCTAATAAAAATGATACTTAAAAAAGAAAATGTAAGTGCTGTGTTACAGACGATAATTGCAATGTAATATGCCCTTTGAGTAGGGTAAAGCAGTTGGATGATTACGTTCATCAGCTGCTACTGCATCCATTCTACTAGCACAGTACTTACCTAATGAATGCCCTGCAGGGCATGAAATTTTATGCCACGGTGAAAACTCAAAATATGTAAATAATCTAATGTTTTGTATGAAGAGCATATTTTGAACCTGTACACACAAATACATTAATAATAACATATTTTACTAAAATATAAAACTATCTTTAAAACAAACTTTTAATGATAGTACTTTCCCCTAGGGTATTGGTTTGGAGGTATCAGAGATGAAAATGAGCAGATTTCCTTTTTATTTAATATTCTCTACTTAGGTATTATTTTAATTATAACAAGCATTAAGTTGCTTTATGGCTTTTAAAATTAATAAAGGAGAAACATTACAAATAACATTACTACTCATACATAGTAACATCTATATTGTAAAAAACAAAATTTCTAATGTTCATTTAATGCTCTTTTAAAATATTTGACAGCCCCTGCTTTTCCTAGACACTTTCAAATAGCCAGAGCCAGTGCAGCCTGTATTCAGTCCATCTGTTGGCCTGAACCTTGGTCCAGCCTGGTCTGAGAGTTCACCTACTTTAAGCTGCTGCTAGTGGTTTATTCACCTCTAATCTCTCCTCATCAGTTAAAAAAAGCTTCATTAAAAATATATATACACATACTTCAGGATATCACAGTTATAACCAATCCCATTATTTTCATTGTCAAAGTCAAACTTAAACTCTAAGCTCCAGTGTGCCTTATTTTGCATCATCCAACAACTACCCTTATTCCCATTTTCTGTCTTTATAGCAGCTAAGATGACCTTCTCAATTTCCTTTTAAGATTTTCCTGCATTGTCCTCTCCAATCTAGAATAACCTCCGAAATTATTGCTGTTTTGTCTTTTTAAAAATCTTAAAAACATCTCATATTTCACCCATTAACTAATTTAGGGTCACAGTACATTTTGTTACATACAAAAGCATGGACCCCCCACACACTTTTAGTTAAACTAAAAAAAGAAAACAGATCCCAGACATTGGCATTTACTTGAGTGGCCTCTGAGGTGAGGTGCTCCTCTTGATGGGCATATTCCGTCTTCACACAAGTAGACATAAGTGAGTTTTATGAGAGTTCCCTATCACGTTTTCTACTTTGTGAAATTACTCTTGAAATGGTGATATACCTTCTAGCATTTCCCCTATCACAGCAATTTGGTGTGTGCTGTTAATTAGAAGTAATTTTTAAATGCTTTTGAGCCACAATAAGAGCCTGGTATCTGGCTTGTAGAAGGGCTCATAACCGTGTATTTTGCAGAATTAAGATACAATTAACTTCTGTGCTTTGGTTATCACTTCTAGCCTTACTATTTATTCACTGGGCAGAGGCTAAAATCTTGGCATCCCCCAGTTCATGCTCTGAAAAAATATGTTCACACAAAGAATAACCTCTGTCTGTCCAAGTGTCCTGTCTCCTTAAAAATGTTAGTTTACAAAGAGTAAATGTTGTCTTTGTTTTCATTGTTTTTTATAGTTTCACACATTAAGAATTTTTAGTAGATAATAACTAATTTGTTTATATTATGATCTTTTTTTATAATTGAAGACTTAACATAACTGATAAGTATATACTTTACCTGCTTTTCTAGACCCACTATTGATTTTCTTTTTTCTTTTCTTTTCTTTTTTTTGAGAGATTTTTGCTATAGGGTACATGTGCTTGCTGGAGAGACAGAGAGCAAGAAATCACTCCCAAGGGTGGATAACCACACCACAATCTCTTCTCCTCCATCATACTCTCAGAATTTGGGGCACGCCCACACACATGCCCAGCGTGAGTTTTAAGCACCATATCTGGGACTCCTTCTGTGGTCGTCTATATGAAAGTCCAGTGACACAATCATTACGCCATCTGCTGGTCCCCTGACCCACCATTCATTTTTATACTTTAACTTGGGCCAATGCTAACCAACTCTATTTCTTTTTTCACCAGAAACCTGCAGCCATCATGTAGTTGGCCCTAGCTGTAACTATTCACTCTTTTCTCTAAAAGCAAACACACATACAAATTTCTTTTCAATCAGTACTGTCAAGTAGATTGTGATAATGAAAATGTTCTATATCTGCTCTATCCAATTCAGTTGCTACTAGCATAGTTATTGAGTACTTGAACTGTGACTAACACGACTGAGGAACTGAATTTTTTATTTTACTCCATGTTAATGAATTTAAATGTAAATGGTTACATATAGACTAGTGGCTACCATGTTGGAAAGTACAGTTTTAGACTTTGGGATATTTCTGGCTCATGTGGTTAAATGCAGCTTGCTTAGAGCTGCTGAATGGCTTAGAGGTAGTGATCAGAAAGAGTTCATTCCAGCTTTTGGAGCTAGGGGAATAATATTTGATTTATTCCCATCCTGAACCAGGGTACCAAGTTCCAAATCAATTATACTCAGGCCTTGAAGCTTGAAAACCAGAAAAAAAAATCTGTGGATCGTTGTACACTACTGGTGGTAAAGGAACCGAAGGGCCGTAGTGCAGCCTGCCAAGCTAAGGCACGGGGGTTGAGGTAGCTCCTGTCCCCCCTCCTGTCTGACTCCAGGGACGGGGTGGGGCTGAGGGTGGGATCAACACATATAGAAGGTACTTTATAATACCTTCTCAGTATTGTAAAAGTAGTGATAAGAGGTCTGTCTCTTCTTATGGAATGATTATTAGAAATCCTCTTCTCTAGTGTTGGATATTTAAGTCCTAGATTTTCAGAGTTCTATCGGAATATTTTCTCTAGTGATATAGTATCTTACTAAAAATCTTGTATCTAATAAAAATGTCCAGTAAGTTTTTGCTTATTTTAGAAATAAGTGAGAGAATGGACTGTTTGATTTCATCTATAAGTGATCTGTTCTGTAGGGAAAGGAAGTTTAAGGGAAAGGAAAACATACTCTGAAACTTGGGATCATGACAGATCTTTATGATGTGGCTGGTTCAGAGATTATTATTGATTGTTTGGGTTTACTTTACATTAACTTCTGAGCATACAGGAACAAAAAGATCATTTATCCTTGAGAAAAATGTTAAGTTTTTGTACTTGGATTTTGAATAGGTCAGTAATCCCTGATTTGAAAAGAAGTACTCCACCTCACTAGAATTATTTATTCTTTAAACGTGTTAAGGCCTTTTATCCATAATACCCCAGTTATTTTTGTTGTTACTGTCATTTTATTTCTAGTTTACTATTTAGGTTATTTTTATAAACTATGTGAGATACGGAGGTAGTATTCCTGTTGTCACAGATCAGAGTCTTTACTCATTAATTTATGGGAAAAAAAAGAAATTCACCGTTAAAATGCTTCAATTACTCTTATTGCCTTTACTCAAGACCATAGGGAAAACTAGTTTAATAGATTTATTTTATCTTTATAAAGTTTTAAAATATATATGTGCTTAGGAATACTGGTTTTGGGCTCTAAAATCTCAAACTACTGATTTTTTTCGGAGGGGTCAACCATTAAAGTAAAAAATGAAACATATTTTTTGAAGGGGTGTAACTTTGTAAACTTTTTCACACAAGTGTTTTAAGCATTCATATTTTAGGCCCCATGTTGTCCATGAGCCATAGACATTGACCTGTATTTTCTCAGGGTCATTAAAAAAAAAATCAGGGCATGCAGTCCTGGTGAGAATCCAACAGTGAACCTAATTAATAATTTCTGTGTTCTACTTCTCTTTTTCATTCTCTTTGTATGACTTTTTAATGGAAATCTGTCTTGAGTAAAAGGCTACATGTGTAGTTCCCTCAAGGCAGTTTCCTGGGTTTTAATTATTCCTACACAATCTTTGAGAATTTGCTTATTTCTGGATACCTATAATATTGTTAATTTTGTGTGCACTCATTAGAGAGAAAGAGAAAGAACACGCCTCTGACAGGGTTGGTCACTCTGTAATCCTTTTTCACGCCATCCTGTCAGATGGAGAAATGGAGGGGAAAAAAACACGTGCCTCTTGTGTTGCTGGGAGGACTGAAATGCAAACCACAGTTGTTGGTCATGTGGATCCCACTCCCTCTGCACAGTGCTTAACTGCTGTACTACAAACCTGGCCTTTATACTTTTTGTTTTTTTTTTTAAGAATTATTTTATTTTATTTTATTTATAATTACTAAATTTGACCAGAGAGAGAGAGAAAGCAAGCCACCAGGTCTGGGACTTGAACTGTGGTCAGCCATGTGGGTGTCCAGTGTCTTAACCACCCCTCTACTTGCTGGCTCCAGCACTTGATATTTTTTAATTGACTCATTTTCACTTAAAAATTTAACAAAAATTTATCATTACAGCAAAATCATAATTACTACTAAAAAAAAAACATACTCCTTACTGTAAACAGAAACTAAGCAATAATTATATAAATGTAAATTCTGTGAAAATAAACAATGTTACTAGATTCTGCTAGCATCGATGCTCCAGGTCCACCTGAAAGATAGGAAACAGGGTAATAAGCATATGTTATGAAAGCCATTTAAACACAGAACCAAGCTGACTTTGTCCTTCTTGTGATCAGAGATGAAAGAGAACAGACTTCAGATCATCACCGCATCACCAGTTGTTCACAGCTGGTCTCTGAGAAGCAATGCTGAGGGCAACTGAGGAAAAGGGGATTGTTGACTAGTGTGGCTTGAAATGGACACTGGAATAGGACCAGATTTTCTTTCTTGTAAAATTTTTTGAAAGAAACATATTTGCACGCTAAATCTATGTCACATTACTGACTTGTTCTCTCCTTTAATGCTTTCCCATTTGTATATCTGTGGATGATGTTTCCTCATTTAATCGTTTTTCCTTTTTCATATCCAGGTATCTTTTTAATGGAAAACATTTTTTGGTGATGTAAAGATATTTTGTGGAGAGGAGTAACTGATAATAATTCTATAGGTGAAGAGCGTTTAAGCTAAATAAAACAAACATGAGAACTTGGTTTCAGGATAGACCTCTGTTATGCACAAAAGACGGTTTGAAAATTATGATTCTTTTAAACTTGCTTTACCTTAACTTCTGATTATATGAGAACAGAAAGATAGAAATAATTGTTTTAAAGAAGGTCTTAAATTTAGGTTTTAAGCTTTACATGTACACTACTTATTCAGATGCAGGAAGCAGTTTAAAAATCTGCACTTTGCTTTTAATGGTAAAAGAAAGTACTCCAGTGACATCTTGTGGCCACTCCAGTAAAAAATAAAAAACAAAAAAAAAACCTCTCTTAAAACCTTTACCCATAAAATACATAAGAGTAATTCCTGTACATTGTAATAAATGCCAGGGCATTTCATGTGAGCCCAGTTAGTCACATCACTTTTCACTATGTTTGCGCTATCACAAGTAAACAAAAGTAAAGTCAATAAAACTTAGAACTAACCTCACACTGAACTGATATTCCCACGGGCCTGAGACAATCAGTTCTTAACCCCACACTTCCTCATTACCCTCAGACTCCCACACACCATTGAATTTGAGCCACGAGGCTGTGTTCTCTCCACATCAGTCCTGGGTTGAGTCACTGAAGGGGACCTCTGGTATACAATACACAGTTTCCCGGTACTCCTCTGGAATTTGGAGTGCAAGTAGGAATGATCGCTGATTTCTAGAAGGTAGACCATCTAGAAGTTACTCGGTGTTTGTTGAGTGAATCTTCATGGTTTAACTTTATTAAGCTTAAATTTTATTCTTTATATTACGAAAACAATAAGATGTTTTACTCGTTATGTTTCTGAAATGAAAAGGGCTTTTTTTTTTTCTTCAGACTAAACCAGCAGTTTTCGTTTGCATTCTCAAGTTGCCGTTTGATATTAAGACTGTGTCACCACTGCTTATAAAAAGTCTTTAGTGGCTTTCAGTCCTATTACCAAGTCAGTCATTCAAAACAGAATAGGCCTAGAAGGGAATCTAATAATTATCTTACCTGATTAGCCATTGTTGTTTACAGTTTATATGTATTGATTGGTTTTATAGAATTTTTAAAACTGCATTTCCCATAAACCAGAAAGAATGCTGTCATATATGTGTGTCCTTTGTTCCCCTCTCCTCTGTATCTTTTCTTGTCCCTTTTATATATGTTACAAGACCTTATGTTATCACACAGTATTCGATTTGTGGTACTTGCTCTTAGTAGGAAGCCTACATTTCTGGCATCAAACTTACATTTGCCAGGTCAGTGTTATTTGGTTAATCATTTCTTACGCAGAGCTCACATCACCTCACCTCCAAAGACCCTTGAGTGACTTAAAAAGAGTAAATTCTTCAAACTACAACCTGTAAAGCATTTAAGAACACCATCTACCCAATAAAGCCTTCATTATAACACTATAGCTCTTTAAAGCAGTCATGTCATTGGGCATAGAAGTTTTAATGAAAAAAAATTGTTTCACATGTGTGAATTTTAATGGACTAATTTGAAAAATGTAGGGGTTACAAAAGAATGTGTTTGAATCATATCATGAGCTTTCTTGTTTTTAGACTAGAAGAAATGGAAGAAAAATATCTAATGAGAGAATCAAAACCAGAAGATATACAGATGATTACAGAATTAAAAGCCATGCTTGCAGAAAGAGACCAGGTCATAAAGAAACTAATTGTAAGATTTTTTGTTTTTAGTGTAACCACATTAGTTACACAGGTTACAACAATGTAAGATTACTGACTGTTGACTGAGAAAACATGAGAAAGTATTAAGTAATTCTAAATGAAAATGAAAAATACAAAATATGTGCATATGATTTAAAGTTTATTAAAATATTTATTAATAACATTAAATATATATAATTTTTTAAATTTAAATTTTGTCTAGGTGAGATAATTGTGCCTCTTTCTGAAGTATTTTTTTAAAGAAATAGTCTTGGGACCAGCAGTTAGCGTAATGACTATGTCACTGGACTCCCATATAGTCAACCGTGGTTCCAGTCCTGGACGCGGTGGCTTAAACTCACGCCGGGTATGTGTGAATGCATGCCCAAGATCCCGAGAGGAGAATGGAGGAGAAGGGATTGCAATGTGGCTATCCCCCAGGGGGGTGATTTCTCACTTTCTATCTCTCTCTCTCTGTCTTTCCGGTGAGCACACGCACCCTATAGCAAAAAAAAAAAAAAAAAAAAAGAAAAGAAATAGTCTTTATGATATATACTAATTGTTTAATATTATTGCTGATATACAATTAATATACTGTTGAAGTATGTGTATGTGTATTATACATGTGGACTTACAACTGACTAAGAATAGTCAGCACATCTGTATAGTTGCCTGCATTGTACACTTTCAAGTTTAGCATGTTAATTTCCTAAATGTATTCTATCAAACACTGATCCAAAGAGATACACTATAGGTAAAGGGCTCCATAGTCTAGCCTAAGAAAGGCTTCTTGCTTTCAGAGTCAGTAACACTTAAAGTATTGAGGGCACTGGGAACTCTGTATCAGGGAAAAAAACACAGATTTAACCATAAATACAGTGCCTTTATTAAAGCCATTCTTCAAGAATAAAAAAATTACACATTTTTTAAAACTCATAAGATAGTTGAATCTTCTAAAATTATATGTCTGGATCAATAACTAAAATATTTGCTTTTTTACTGCCACTAACTGAGAATCTTTCACAATAAAACTACAAACAGAACACTAATTATTTTACATTCTCATTAATTTCTTTACTTGAAAACTTTGGACATTAACATGCAAAGAGAATGTAAGAGCAGCATTAATTTCTGAAGCCCGTTTTCATCATTGCATCTGTTTTAGCATTTAGGAAAGCCAGCCTATTGTCTGGTATGAAAAATTCCTGCTGAAAGCAACAGGTAGTAGATTAGGGCCTATAGATGGAACCCAAGAGCAGGCTTTGGAGAGAGTCTGCGTTTGCTACTCCAACCGGCCAACCACCATCTTCCTAAGCATCATGACCATGAGCACAGGCCTGCCTCATATGTTGCTCTATCTGATAGCAGTCAATTCATGGAAAATTATTGAATGTTTCACAAAGAAATGATCAAGTGTAATAAGTGTATTTCATTCATGGTTCATAAAAACAGCTATTAACTTTTTAGTTATTACTGGGGCAATGTTACAAATATAATTGCATTTTATCCTCATAGCTGGGTGGGTATTAGATTTAAAAGAGTAAAGTAACTTCCCAAAGCAACACAGCTAGTCAGCGACAGGGCCAGTAAAGTAGCAATAGTTATTTACAACACCCTGACTCCATGTACTGTGAAGCACGTGGCCAAGATCAGTGACTTAAATAACACCTGGTGGTAACCAAGGGGTGATGAAGAATCTGGTTCCAGATTCTGCTAGAATCTAGTTCTACTAGCACACTGCCCTGTATCTTCAAGCATGCTGTTCTGTTAACTTAGGATTTTCCCACAGTCCACTTGTTCAATTATCACACCTCATGTCGTCTCAGAAAGATTAGGTGAGATCAAATCTATTTCCAGTACAGAAGAATAATGACATCAATACATCATAGTGTCATCCTCATTTGTGGAAACAACTCAACCAGACACACAGCCCCTTGAAGGCAAGCTAGACTTGGGCAGAGTACAGCCAGCCCTGTGAAATGAAGTTGGGACAAGACAAACATTTAGACCCAGTCTTGGAAGAAAAGGTGTTAAGAGGATAGAGTTGAATCTCTAGGCATAGAGTTTAAAAGGTATTGAAAACATACTCTTCAGCAGTCTTTAAAATACTAGCAATCAGGGAACCAGCAGTTAGCGTAATGGCTATGTCGCTGGACTCCCACGTAGTCGACCGCGGTTCGCGGCCCGGACCCGGTGGCTTAGAACTCACGCCGGGCATGTGTGCGTGCGTGCCTAAGATCCCAAGAGGAGAATGGAGGAGAAGGGATTGCGGCGTGACCATCCCCCCTGGGGGGTGATTTCTCGCTTTCTGTCTCTATGTCTCTCTCTGTCTGTCTGGCGCGCGCACACGCCCTATAGCGAAAACCTCTCAAAAAAAAAAAAAAAAAATACTAGCAATCAGATCTAGAAATCTTTGAACAAGGTATATAAATCATCATTCAGATTTTATATTAAATTTTGAATGAAACAGTACTTATACAATTTTTGAATATTTGATAGAAATTATTTAAAAGATGTTTATAATTCTTTTACATAGGAGGACAATAAATTTTATCAACTGGAATTAGTCAATCGAGAAACTAACTTCAACAAAGTGTTTAACTCAAGTCCTACTGTTGGTGTTATTAATCCATTGACTAAGGTATGTGCCATAAACATGGTAAAAGAGGGATGTGATTTAAAACTTGATTAAAGTTTTGTAAAATATTTGGAGGAGCATAGAGTAAAGCTCCCAAAAAAGTTTTCTTAAGTTTAATAATCTAATGCTAAAGTTTATTAATTCTTGTGTTTATTTTCAGAATAAGAACCTTAATACTCATTTACTTATAATTCATACTCCTTAAAATATTTTGGATAATATTTTTATCAGTATTATAAAGCCGTGGTTCTGCCTTTTATTTTTCCTACTTCTAAAGAAAATTACACTTCTAACTCTCCTTAAGACAATGTCTTCTCATTTCCCATGGATCGCATTCCTCTATGGGGTCTAGAAAGGAACTCTAGCCCCAGGTACTGAATAGCTATCCTTAGCTTCTGGTTTAACACTGTAATAGACATTGTGTTAGACATGCATTTTATTGCCCATCAGTCTTCAGAGAAGGGCTTTACCTCCCTCTTTTTATGAGCACACTTGTGTGTATGTATGTATGCATACATGCAAGAGAAACAGAGAAAGCACCAACCCTCTCCCAGCTAGGCTTGGTCACACTTCAGTCCTTTTCCCTCTAATTTGTCTATCCCATCAGGATACTGGGCATGTGCACACTCCAGTGTGTTTTTTCCAGACACTCAGTCAGGATTTGAACCCTGGTCAACCATGTGTGATCTGACTTCCTCTGTGGAGCACTTAACCACTGAGCTATGAGACCAGCCTGTATGCCCATTCTTTTTTTTTTTTTTTTAAGAGGTTTTTGCTATAGGGCGCATGTGCTCGCCAGAGAGACAGAGAGAGATAGAGAGACAGAAAGCAAGAAATCACCCCCCCCCGGGGGGGGGGGGTGGCCACGCCACAATCCCCTCTCCATTCTCCTCTCAGGATCTGGGGCATGCACACACATGCGCCTGGTGTGAGTTTAAGCCACCGGGTCCGGGACTCGAACTGCGGTCGACTACATGGGAGTTCAGCGACATAGCAATTACACTAACTGCTGGTCCCTGTATGCCCATTCTTAACAATTAAAACTATGACTGAGCCAGCTTCGTGATGACTGTGGTTCGGAGTCTGCTCCTCTCTTTCTCTCACTCTCCTATGCATGTGTGCACATGCTCTGTCATGAAAAAGGAGAACAAATTGTGACTTATTCTGAGACATCATTACTCTTAGGACAAATGGAAGAATCTTGAAATGGGCATGGCTAAGTCTTACGCATCTTTGTACTTCAGTTTCCCATGGCTCCAGTCATAGTGCTTTGGTTGTAGTGGATATTGAATAAATATTTGCTCAGTTGAAAATTTTCAGCACATTTCTATAAGCCACCAGTAATTATCCTGTGAATTAAAGCAAGTGATAAAGAATAATTGTATATATTATGAATCTGTTGGCAAAAGTCATCAGTAGACTTTTAAAGGTTCTAATATAGAGTTTTTTTTTTTTTTTCAATTTGGATTTTACTGTTTTATGTCATACCTAACCCAGAAACTTTGCTTTCAAAGCTCATAAAACTTCTCTGCTAAGAACACTGAATTTATCCTTTCGCAAACAAAGGTGTTCCAAACTGAAATCTTGAATGTCTTATAAAATAGAACAACTACAGGATAGAGGCATATATAACTGCATCCCCAAGGGTCTGAAATACTCCTGGCACAATCGAAGTGCTCGGAAAACAATTGGTGCATTAATAAATATAATTAGCTTGAGCTTTAAAATTTATAGTTTGGGTGAAATAAGCTTTTACTTTTAAAGCAAGATTATGAGACTTGAAGAAACATGATATACTATTAATAGAAATATTTTTAAATTTATTATGTATTTTATTGGAATTAAGATTCTTAGCTACAAAACCTTTACTGCAGAACTTTATCAGTGATACTTTGGATGTTCAGTGATCTTCAGTAGTTTTAGTTATGCCCTCTGGTGATTAGAGCAGGAAAGTGCAAAAGATACATCCTTGTTAAGAACTTCCGAATTACTTTTGACGTCTAATAGTGACACATATGCTCCTAAGAGTTTTCACAAATACTTCCATAGAAGATACTATTATTCCTTTCTTTTTTCTGATTATGCTAAAATAGGATCCTTATTAGAGAGCCTGTGAATCTTAGAATATGACACGGAGGAAAATGTCTATTGTATGAGATAATTAATTTATAAATAAAGGAAAGTTCAGTTTTGTGTGTTAGCTGCATTTTTTTCAAACACTCAAGTCATTTGCAAAAAAATTATCTTATAAGCTTAATTACATATTTATAATTAGCAAAGATATGAATATTCTAAATATTTTATAATGTATTATTTTTATTTCTCAGCATGATGCTGCTCATTGATTTTAAGGATGTAAATAAAATATTTTGAGATTGAAGTTAATGATTTACAAGCTGATAGATTTTGATACTCTGTGATTGTTTTCCTCTTTTATCTCTATTAATTTTGAGGACTGATTTAAAAATAACAGATATTGATTACTATTGTTCATAATCTTTAAAAAAATACTATGAGCCAATTAATGATACTGCCGATTAGTTGGGAAACTAGACTTTGATTAAACATATTTCATTTTCTTTCTGCAGAGAAAATGTCTAAGTGAAGGTAGAAGCAACTTATTTCTCTTAAATCAGCTTTAGGTCTTAAGTAAAAGTGGGAGACTTGTTTCAAAGTACATTGCCAAGCATTTTCTCATTCCTTTTTTTTTTCCAGGCAAGAACTGCCTCCCTTTGACAGATGGCTAAAGTTCATGGACCTCTCTTTTAAAATTATGTTTAACTCCACCCCTTCTCCTAATTTTAGCCTAAATTCATTAAACCTTGTGGTATCTGCAAGAACTACATTTTCTCCCTCTCTTTTACCCTTTTCCTCCCAGGCTCTTTACCCCCACCGCAATATTTCCACCTCTTTCTTCTCTTCCCATGATCTACTCCTAATGTTCTTCCTTCATTCTGTCCTGGTAGCATGTCTGCCCTTGAGGATTCCATGTACATAAAGAACACCTCCAAGGATCCCCAGACCACAGTTTGGGTAACACTGGTTAATTTCAACATCCTAATTTAACATAAAGCTTCCAAAATTTTCCCATGCCAAATTGAAATCTTCTGCTATTCCTATTCTTTCATTTGCCCTTATGCAGGGAGTATCCTCACATGTATTGTTTTTAATACAGCAAAAGAAGAAGAATGATAAATCACCAACAAACAGGTTTGTGAGTGTTCCCAATCTAAGTGCTCTGGAATCTGGTGGAGTGGGCAATGGACATCCTAACCGCCTGGACCCCATTCCTAACTCTCCAGTCCACGATATCGAGTTCAACAGCAGCAAACCACTTCCACAGCCAGTGCCACCCAAAGAGCCCAAGGCATTTTTGAGGTGAGCCCGTCTCACCAGTGTCTTTTTTTTTTTCTTTTCTTTTTTAACTTGAGAAATTTACCTTCTTACATTACAGAAATCCACTTCTCTAAGTACAACCTAAGAAAGGAAATATTACTGTGAAATATTTTTAAAATATTTATTACCTCTCTGGAGAACTCCTTTTTTACTGTTGGAAAGATTTTTTCTAATTTCTTGTCATTGATTTTCTAAATGCTTGAAGAGGTGTTAATATTATTCATATGCTTAGGACTTAATATTTATGGACAATTGCTTCATTTTTTAGTATTGTCACCAATTTTTCACTAATTATCCTTACTTACTGAAGAACTTTGAAATAACTTTTTATCCATTAAATAGTTTTTAATTCCTATTTCATATATACGTATATATATTTCCCCTTCCTTGTTTACCAGGCTTATTATAAATATAGATGCTATTGCCAAAACAAAAAACACATAAGCTCTGGGAACTTAATGATATACTTAAGCAAAAAGTAAATAATTTTTAAAGTTGACATTCCAACCTTAAGTTACCTCTGAGTTATTTATTAAATGTAACTAATAAGTATTTTGAACAAAACGCAGTTGTTTAGCCATTAAAGCCGGAAAGTATAATACTGTTGTTTTGGCTTACCTTACTGTATTCCTGATTTGTTTTGCTGCTTTAAACTTAATATTTTTCTTATTCTTACTGTATTTCAATCTTACAAGAAGGCAGTTGTGTTTTTTATTTTCCACACTAAGTGATTAATGACATAGTTAATGGCTAATTATTTTAAATAGTAAAATAAAAATAGCAAGAATAAAAAATAGTCAAATACACCTCTAAATGTGTCTCCTGCTAAATATTTTGTGTTGCTTATTTTCCCTTGTGCATGGGTATGTTCAGGTATCAGTAAGATGCATGTGCATGAGCTCAAGGAACTTGACTACTGGAGTTTCCATTACACATTGTTGCGTGCCTTGTAATATCCCCCAAAGACGGTAGGGATGCTTTTGTTTTCTCAAGTAGCCCAAAGAATCTTTAGTTAGAATTAAGAAAAGTTACTTAACTTTGAAGTTAGAAGGGAAATTGGATTGGGGGTACCCTCCTTTTCTTTGAGTTATTTGATTATGGAATTATGAAATGAAAGTTTGTTATAAATATGCATATAATAAAAAATACTACACCATGATTTAATTACTTAATTTAGTTATATTTAAGGACTTATCTGTAAGAATCAAAGCTTATATCAGAGCCTAAAATTTGAATTAACTAAAAGGGAAAAGGTGCTTAACGAGAGGAACATTATTCTCTCTTATTTCCCACATTTCCTCCTGAATTTTTTCCAAGCAGGGCGGCATTATTTTTCTCAGTTGTCTGATTTTTTGTTTTTCTGTAATTGTCGCGATGTGGCTCCTTCACTGACTTCCTCTGAGCTGCTGGTGCACTCTCATGCTCTCTTGGAGTGGAGAAACAATTCTAGCGTAGAGGGAGTTGCCATTTTAAAAACAACTTCCAACATGGGGAACCAGTGTGGTAATCTATCCTGACGTGTTATGTGATTTTCCCTTCATTTTGCAAAACTGCTTAATGCCGGGTTCCATGTCTCTCTTTTTATGAATTCAGTCCTCCTCAGAGCGAAGCTTCCCCGGTGGCCTCTCCAGATCCCCAGCGCCAGGAGTGGTTTGCCCGGTACTTCACTTTCTGAAAGAACTGTGTGGGCACAGCTCTGTGCGGACTGTCTCTAGGAGCATGACTTTATCCAGACCCTTTTGTGAACAGGCGTTCCTATGTCAAACACTGTGAATGAGAAAGTATTTGTCTCTCCAATTTGAAAATGCACTGTATTTCCTGTGAAATTTATTGGAATCACTCTATAAGGTACTATATTATGTGTGTAATTATAACAGTTATTTTTATTTGAGATGGAAGAATCTTTAACCTTTGTAATTACTGCATAATAAATTTTGTTAGAACAAACAACATGCTTTTTATTTTTTTCTAGTAAGTTTGGTTTAATTTTTACATATTTTACAATTTCAGGTAAGACTTGCCACTGAGAGTTTTTCTTCATTAATAATCATGTAATAACCATAACAAAATCAAGATAAGGGAAATATGTTATCAATTAACTTGTTCTGTCATAACAGAATCACAATAGGAAAAATATTTTATAATTGATCAACTCGTTCAGGTATCATGTATAATTTTAACTAAATTGTTCTCTAAATTTATGAGGCTAGAGTCAAAGCACTTATAAATTGTGTACTTTCAAGTATATAAAATACTGTTGAAGTAGGTTTTTTGTATTTTCCTTCTGACAGTTGAGATCTAGAATTTTTAGTACACTTAGCATCTATGATTAATACCTTTTATGGCTGGCAGTTACTGGGTAAAGAGATAGTTGTTTTTTTAATTTGTCTTACAAGCCAGTTTGTTACTTTTCTAAGTGGTCAATTTAGAATTGATACATGAACTTGGATTGAACTAACCACTGTCTCATGTTAACAAGATCTTTCAGTTTTTTAAGCTTTAGTCTGTTTTGGCAAGCTACTATATTATAATTCTGTGGCCTGAAAGATTGCTGATTTCTGAGAGTACCAAATTTAGTTGATTCAGTAATGTATAGTTTAGGAGAATCTGGGTAAACTAGATCAATGCAAATATAATACATGATCTATGAATGATTATAATAAAGACCAAACTTTGAAGTGGTTATTGTGTATCAGATGCGGTGCTAAAGGGCATTGTAAGGATTACTTCATTTAATCCTCACAAAATCCTCACGGAATAAACCATTTCATATGCATATGCATAGTCAGTAGAATGTTCTTTGCTATTATCCTGAAAAAGCTTGTACAAAACATAGTCTTTGAATTGTATATTTTTTCAACTAAGGGATTGGATTTTTCTAACAAAAAGTGGTAAGTTAATGCTTATTTCAGAAAAATCTGATAAGCACGTATTGCCTATAGTTTATACATATCTCATAATTTGGACTTTTAATAACTAAGAATGTATTGATTTGTGTTCATGTGGGTGACTGTTCTAGATATGAACATACAAAGGTAAGGAACACCCGTCTACAAGGAGCTAACTGTACACCTGCTTAGATAATCCAGAAACAAACATTTTTGAAAAGTAATATCAACAGAATTACCTAAGAGATTTATGAAGGATAACCATCGGCGTAGAGAGGAAGAAGTAATTTTATCTAAGTGGTGGCAAGAAAGTTTGACCCAGAAGTAGTATCCAAGTATAACATTGAAAGATAAGCAGGAGTTAACCAAACAGACCAGGGCAGGGGCCATTCCACGAGCTGAAATGAGAGTCAGGAAAGAGCAGGATGCCTGTGTGCAGAGAATGGCCTGGCGGTTGCGCGGCCAGTATGCAGGGTACACTTAGGGCTGCAGCTGGTGGAAGGAGAGGAAGAGAGCAGCCCTTTCTCGAGTACCTGTCTTGTATCAGACACTTCTACTTTTGCATCTTTAACCCGTCCGCAACTTAGAGGAAGAAACTGTAAGAGATCCTGACATACTGCACACACATGCAGACACAACCACAACCAACAGGGGCTGACACGTCTGTCCTTTCCATTATGCCACGAAAGGCCTGGATTCTTAGAAGGAATTAAGCTTGATCCTCTAGAAGATGGAGCAGGTAATGCCATGATTCGATTTAAAATTTAGGAAAAATCACCATTTGGCTACAGTTTCTCCAGAAGAGATGAGGACCTGACAGACAGCAGGACCAGTTGGTAATGTAATGAACTGGCTCACATGAGGACAGAAGAATTATTACCGGTGATGGAGATGACAGAGAGTGAAGATACAGAATTGGTGGGAGTTAGTGACAAACATGCCTGAGCAAAAGATGAAGTTTTATTTCACCTACCTGTGGGGTAACTAATTGGCAGCTAACAAGGATCAGGAGCTCAGAGAAAAGTCTGATCAGGAAGCATGACATGTAGGAGGATACTTCAAAAATTCATGGAAAAACGGGATTCAAGTACAAGTTTATTTTGGTGCAAAAATTGTTTGAAATCCAGGCATAGTTTTTTCATAATACACACTTCCCATGAACTTTCTGAAGACCCTTCATATGAGGCAAGTAATGCCATGTGTGAGGATGAAAACAAGGAATGGATTTGTGGATAGAATCCACAAATATTGAGAGAGAGCAGCATTAAAGGTGCAGGCAGGGCTGAATGAGAAGTACAGTCATAGATCCATGAAGTTATGATGTTCTGGAAGAAGCAAGCTGCAAAGACAAAGCAGCCAGCCAACAACTGCAAATGCTGTAGGTACTAGGTGAAAAAGTGACCATTGGCTTTGACCAGTAGAACATTGTCCAAAGATGAGTTTCAGGGTAATAGCGGTGGCAGCAAAAAGCCAGACAGTTAAGGAAGTTGAGACAATGAGTGAAAACACTTCTGAGGAAGCTTAGCTATACAGGGAAGGGGAAAGACAGAGAGAAGTGATAGACCAAGCTGTGGGGTCAAAAGGGTTTTGTGTTTTTAGGAGACTGAATCATGCTTTCATGTTGTGGAGGAGCAGGGAGAGAAAGAGATTCAGAGGACAGGAAGAAGAGAAGACATGAGAATATTTTATAACAATCTTCAGCTGTCATTGTATGTAGTCATAGTAAAGGGATGGTCAAAGATGTCATATTCAATAAATGGTTAACATTGGGAATGAAAAAAAAAATTTCACCAAGACATTTACTTTGATATGATTTAAAAAGCTTGGGTCAGCTAGGTGATGCAGTGGTACTATGCTACTCAAATGATGAGGGACCTCTAAGGAAAACTGCAGACTCAGTTCCCCAGTTGACCTGTATGTGCTGGCCCATGATCCTGACTGTCTAGGAGGGCAGGTGGAGGGGGTCACGGTATGAGATGCTGTTGAAGGTGCTTCTCTGTCTGTCTCATGAAACTGATATACTTAGAAAGAAAAAAAAGAAAAAGCAACTTGGAACAATAGAATCTTAGGATCTGTTTCTTCCAATCTCCTATGGAATACTTACATCTCTTTACCATCCCTGACCAAACTTTGACTCCAGTGATAGGAAGCTTCTTCATGTGAGGCTCCCTAGCACTGCTCTGCCACCAGCATAAATATCATAACCTCTGAGCTTCTACCCTACGCTCAGATTAGATAATACATGATAGTTTAGGAAAGGCCTTAGAAAAAAGATGTAAGTTGCTATAGGTGAGAAAATAGTTGCCTTGGAAAGCTGAAGTGCAAATGTCCTAGAAACGTATAAAAAGATTGTCAGGCAGGAATTGAAATCACAGATTTATTTGAAACCCATCAACATGACTGTGTTTTATAGCCATCTTTAGCTGCCAAAGTACAAGTTTATAGGAATGGACAGTTGGACTTAGCCTGAATCAGGATATTGTCAGGTAAGCACAACAAAAGGACACAGGTCAGAAGAGAAAAGGTATTTGCAGAGAAGGGATGATAATGATAAAAATGCTACTTATTATCATTAATACCCTTACTATTTTTATGCTAGGATTTTAGAAGTAAAAATACAGCAGACAGACATTATTAATTGCCTTAAGTCAAACTGACTGACATATAGGTGAAGATGTTTACCTTAACTATGTCATTCTGTCACTTTATAAACAATTATGTGGGGACCAGCAGATGGTGTAATGGTTATGTCGCTGGACTCCCAGGTAGACAACCACAGTTCAAGTCCCAGACCCACCAGCTTAAGACACACAGGGTGCATGTGCCTGTGTGCCCAAAATTCTGAGAGAAGAATGGAGGAGAAGGTATTGGGTGTGGCCATTTCCCTTGGAGTGTGATTTTTTGCTTTCTGTCTCTCAGGAGAGTATACATGCTCTATAGCAAAAATCTCTCTAAAATAAATAAATAAATAAATAATGTATAAATACTAAAAAACATTGTAGTAACATTGTATTTTTTTTTTTTTAAGGTACCAAGCGGCGCATGCATTCAGGGCAGAGAGAGGTGGGAAAGTACCCTTCATGGTCGAGCTGCATTCCCTTCTCCTCCATCTCTCCCTTCTTTCGGGATTTTGGGCACACATACATACACACATGCAGTATATTTATCAAGCTGCAGGGTCTGCGACTCAAGCCATATGAATGGCCATGTGGACTCCAGCTGCCTTAACCACAAGGTCACGGCGCCTAACACTGCATCTTCAAATACTTACCTAAGCTCTTTCATTATGATCAAACGTTAAGTTTCTAAGTTGGGGCTTTTCCCCAAACACTCTGATTTAAACTGTGGGTGAAGAGATAGGTTGTAAGTGAGAACTGTGTGAAACACCCTCTTTGCATATATGGCGCTCTGTATTGGCGCTGGAGCAGAAAGAGGGCTTCCTAAGGGCTGAACTGAGACTCGCTTGTTTCGCTGTGTCTTTCATTCTGTTGTGCAGAGTATTAATGTGGATTAGGGGTTGAAGAAAGAAAACTTTTAAACAGCATGAGTGGAAATGCTTTATTCATGTCTATAAGAACCATATTCAGGGAACGAGCAGTTAGTGTAATGGCTATGTCGCTGGAGTCCCACGTAGTCGACCGCGGTTCGCGTCCTGGACCCGGTGGCTTAAAACTCACGCCAGGCACGTATTCGTGCGTGCCCAAGATCCTGAGAGGAGAATGGAGGAGAAGGGATTGTGGCGTGACCATACCCCCTGGGGGGTGACTTCTCGCTTTCTGTTTCTATGTCTCTCTCTGTCTGTCTGGCGAGCACATGCGCCCTATAGCCAAAACCTCTCCAAAAAAAAAAAAAAAAAAAAAAAAGAACCATATTCAGAAGTTTGTCAAAAGCAATATAAATCAACTGTTTGACAGATATGTCATAAACAGGTTTCTTAGGTAAGTATTCAGATTTCAAAAATGTATTCATCATAAAAGCTGATGAAAATATTTTGAGAACAATATTTTGCTTTGGTCAAATACTGCTTTCAAACAATATTTGCTTTCACAATATTTTGCTATTTTATATGAAATTGAAATATATCCTCTTTCTAACAAGATCAATAACGCTGTGGAATAGACATATTCTTTAAAAATGACGAACATTATTTTTCCTTTTATGCTATCATAAATGTTCTAATATTTTCTGTCACATGACACTATTATGATAATGGATATCATATTAATTTTATTTTGAGAGATTACTACATTTTGATTACTTCTAATAATCCATAAAACATATTGCAACTATTGGATTGTTGGAAAAGTCCTGACACATTTTTGCATTTAAAAAAAAATAGAAAAAAAAAACACATCATGACTTTTCCAACAATCCAATATAATCTTCTGAATGTAGTTACATAATTTTAACAACATATTGAATAATTTAAAATTACTTCTATTAATAGTCAAAACCAGAAATAAACTCTCCCATGTATGGTTTAGATTTTTGACAGCAGTGACAAGGCCATTCGTTGGGAAATGATGGGTTCAAAAACGGGTACTTGGAAACTCAAATATCCACATGAAAAAGGAAGAATCTGCTGGGGCTGGTGGATGACATAGTGGTTAAGGGGCTGGACTCTGACATGACCGACTGTGGGCTGAGTCCCAGACCTGGTGGCTTGCTTTCTCACATTCCCTTTCTCTCTCTTTCTGTCTTTCTATGGTCAATTTAAAAAATACTAATGATGATAAATAAATAAATAATTTTTAAAAAGAACGAAGCTGCATTCCTACCTTCCACTGTATACAGAAATTCTAAATAGATCAAAGACCTGAGCATAAGAGCTAAAGCTATAAAAAAAAAAAAATGAGATGAAAACAGGAGTAAAGCCCTCATGATACTGGATTTGGAAGTTATTTATTGATTTTTTTTTTTTTTTTTTTTAAGAGATTTTTGGTATAGGGTATGCGCACTTGCTGAAGAGATAAGAGACAGAAAGCAAGAAATCACCACTCCCCCCCACGGCCACACCCCAATCCCTTCTCCTCCATTCTCCTCTCAGGATCTTGGGCACGCACACACGTGTCTGGCCTGAGCTTTAAGCAACCAGGTCCAGGACTCAAACTGTGGTAGACTACATGGAAGTCCAGTGACATAACTATTATACCATCTGCAGGTCTCCAGAAGTTATTTCTTAGAAATGACAACAAAAACATAGGCAGCAACAACAAAATAGACTTCATAAAAATTTAAAACTTTGTGCATCAAAGGGTACTATCAACACAAAAAACTCAAGAGATGGAAAAAAATTTGTAAAGCATATGTCTGATAAGTAATTCATATCCAGAATATATAAAGAACTCCTAAAACTTTTTTCTTTTTTTGAGAGGTTTTTGCTATAGGGCACGTGCACTTGCCAGAAAGACAGAGAGAGACAGAGAGACAGAAAGCGAGAAATCAGCCCCCGGAGAGGATTGACATGCCGCAATCCCTTCTCCTCCATTCTCCTCTTGGGATCTTGGGCATGCATGCACACATGCCTAGTGTGAAGAACTCCTAAAATTTAACAGCAAAAGAATAATTCAAACATTGGCAAAAGACTTGAATAGACATTCCTCCAAAGAAGATACACACATGGCCAATAAGTTCATGACAAGGTGCTCAACACTAGTCATTAAGGAAATGAAAGCCAAAACCACATTGAGACAAGACACCACTTCACATCCATTAGGGTGGCTTTTATTTTTAAAAGATGGAAAATAAAGTGTTGGCAAGGATGTGGTGAAATTGGAGGTCTTTGCCTTGCTGGTAGGAATGCTAAATAGTGAAGCCACTGTGGAAAAGTTTGGCAGTTCTTCAAAAAGCTAAACATAGAATTATCATATGATCTACCAGTTCTACTTCTAGATATACACCCCAACACAAGATTGAAAGCAGGGACGCAAACAGATACTTATACACCAATGGCTCCAGATACTTATACACCAATGGCTCTAACAGCATTATTCCCAATATTCCAAAGGCAGAACCAACCCAAATGTCTGTTCAAGAGATGAATGAACGAACAGAATGTGGTATATTCAAACAATGGAATGTTATTCAGTTTTAAAATGGAATGAAGTTCTGATGGATGCATCAACATGGATGAACCTTGAAAACACTATGCCAAAGTGAAATGAACCAGACAAAAGGACAAGCATATTATTTCACTTGTATGAGGTACCTAGAATAGACATATGCATAAAGACAAAGAATACGGGTTACTGGGGGCTAGAATGGGGAGCAGGGGAGTTACTGTTTAATAGGCACAGGGTTTCTGTCTGGAATGATTAAAGTTCTGGAGATGGATAGTTGGTGATGTTTGCACAACACTGTCAATGAACTTAATGCCAGTGAATTGTACACTTTATAATGGTAAACTTTATATGTATTTTACCACACATGTTTCAAAAAGGGACTGAGTAGTGGAGGACTGTCCCCGCGATTGCATTGTTTTGTGAATAAACAACAATATTTAAACTATATTATAAATTGCTATAGTTATAAATTATTTAAGGTAAAAATCTCTTCTGTTTAATATTTATTCCCTTTGCATTTTTTCCCAGACCACTTACTTTTTTTCTTTTCTTTTCTTTTCTTTTTTTTTTTTTTTTTTGGAGAGGTTTTTGCTATAGGGTTCATGCACTCACCAGAAAGACAGAGAGACAGAAAGTGAGAAATCACCCCCCCCCCCCCGGGGATGGCCACGCCACAATCCCTTCTCCATTCTCCTCTCGGGATCTTGGGCATGCACGCACACGCACCCGATGTGAGTTTAAGCCACTGGGTCCAGGACTCGAACCACGGTCAACTACGTGGGAGTCCAGCGACATAGCCATTATGCCATCTGCTGGTCCCTCCTCAGACCACTTTCTGTATGAATGTTCTGCTATTCAGTACCTGAGTATATGTTTAACTCCCAGTATCTGAACAGATGCTTGGGATGTAGTCAGATGTAGAATAATAACTTACCATGATCACCTCAGATGCTGGGGAATGTCATGTGCAGACAAATTTAGGGGTTCTTCCTTTAGAATTTGCAAAGCATTTCTTATCCTGAGTTTTTGGGCTTGTGCCTGAAATTCCCTCCTGTTACCATCTATTCAACTCTCTGTCATCTCCTCCGTGAAGACTTTTTTCATGCTCTCACTGTCAATTAGACATTCCTTCCTCGGTGCACCATGACACTTACAACTATTCATTCATTCCATAACTAGTAACTGAGTGCCAGGCATTACATAAAGTACTTGGGATAAACACACCATTGAACCAAATGTAAGTATCCCTGTTCTAACAGGAACTTAGACTAGCAGCAGGGGAGATAGATAATAAACATAGTAAATGTAATGGATGTCAGGAAGAGGGATCAGGAGAGTGAAAGTTGCAGAGATGGGCATAAGCAGTCCTAAATAAAATGATCTGGGTTAGCCTCATTACAAGGTGATATAGGAGCGAAGACTTATTTTCTTTCTCCAAATGGTCTTGAAGCCAGTTACCGGGTAATTTATCTTTTGACCTTCCCTCCTGTTACAATACCTGACTCTTGCTAGGTGACTGGATGAATCTAATGAACCTAGGTCTGTATCTTTAAGGGAGAAACCGATGCATGTGTATGTGGCCATATGTTGATGCACACATGTATGTATGGTATATATACACACACAAATTCTTACAAACTAAATTCATTGCCATTTTTCATCTAATTTATGCATATACACATTGCATATATATAGTATACACTTTCAATTAAAAAAAGATTAGAGGTGACTACCAGGAAGACATATGTATTTAGGTTATCAGGAAAGTCATGATGTATTTTTCTATGCAAAAATGTGTCATGACTTTCCCGATGACCCAATACATTCTTTACTGAAGCTAATTAATTAGATAGTGAAAACTAGGGGCATATAAATGAGAGGAGAATACAACTATGTAATTGGATGCCAATGTAACTGCCTTCAACTTAATGTTAGCCTACACATTGTCCTACTGTGGTGAAAGATACATGGTTTTATTACTCGTTATAAGAAAGGAAGGATTCTCAGGAGAAAAAAAAGCTTTCCTCCCCCTGAATTCTGAATGGAATTCCTCTATAGACCTTTATTAGAGGAGCCATTTTGATGAATGGTACACTCAATTATTTTTAGAATAAAAACAGTTGAATTTTGCAAAGCCATTTTCTTGAAGTAACTTTTAAAAAGGGGAATTATAGTACTTAAGTGTCAGAAATTCTGCAAAAATGCTAGACTACTAGGTAGTAGCTGCCTGGTGGTCTAACATGATCCCAGGACAAGAGTGAAAAGTCCCTTGTACTACCTTGCTTAAATATCACTTTTCTTAGCTTGGCTTTAGCTGTCAGGAAGAGGTTTCAATTGGACAAATTATTAATGATACAATATGGTATGCTACTATTTCATGTTTAGGAATACAGACCATATGCTCTAGAAATAGGAGAACTGACATCCAATTATAAAACCTAAGATAAACCTATGTTATAGCCATCTTCTCTAACCATTTGATTTGAAGCAAAATGCACTTGAGAAAGTGCTTCTAACTGAGTCTACTTTTGTTTTTAAAATCACTCTAGTGGAATTCCAGAGTTCCATGTTATAAAGGGTAGCTGAAACAATTTTGGTGGAATATTTTCAAAGCAGTTGTTGATAACCCACCATAGCCAAAGAATAGCTTCAGTTATGCATCCCTGAAACATCTGTTTAGAGCGGCATGACTTGTGGTATATGATCTGGCTTCCAGTGTCAGTTTTTACAACAAGTAAATATGTTATTTTTAGATTAAAAAATAAATAGCACTGGGACCAGCAGTTAGCATAATGGCTATGTCACTGGACTCCCATGTAGTCAACCATGGTTCAAGTCCCTGACCTGGTGTCTTAAACTCACACCGGGCGCATGTGCATGCGTGCCCAAGATCCTGAGAGGAGAATGGAGGAGAAAGGATTGCAGCATGGACATCGCCCCTGGGGGATGATTTTTCGTTTTCTGTCTTTCTCTCTCTCTCTGGCAAGTGCACGCACCCTGTAGCAAAAACCGCTCAAAAAAAAAAATAGCATAAATATAATAATTTTCTCTAGCTCACAAGATTCATCTTGCACACACTCTGAGATTGATAACTATTGCTTCAGAGTAAAAATAAACGTTTCTCTAAGACTTCTGCTATAATTTGTTCTTTGAAATACTAGGTTGTGAAATATTAGAGCCTGAAATTTTCTCTTTGATTCATTGAAGAATGGCCCATAGGAAAGGATTCTTCCAGGGCCAGCAGGTGGCTTGGTACTTAAGGTGCTGGATTCCCACATGACTGATCACAGTTCGAGTTCTGGATGCAGTGGCTTGAAAATCATGCTGGGTACATGCATGTGCATGCCCAAAATCCAAAAAAGAAGAATGGGAAAGAAGGTATTGCAGTGTGGCCATCCCCCGGAAGGCAGGGGGTAATTTCTCACTTTCCCTCTCCTTGTCTCTCACTGGTAAGTACACATGCCTTATGGCAAAAACCTAGGGGAGAAAAAAAGGATTCTTCCAATTCATGCTGTCTGTATAAGGGATTAGGCAACCACTGCCTACCCTGACATTGAGATCTTCAGAGACATCATTTGTCAGCAGGCATCAAAACAATAAATGGATAATCTAGAAGGAAGTAATCATCATCAAGCATATTATATAACATCGTTAGAAAGCCAGATCTAGACAGAATGAAACTGAATTCAGTAAAGGTCCTTCTAGCCTAAGTTGAAAGAGCCCAGTTCTTTTCTGAGGAGTAGTAGCATCTATTAGGGAGCATGGTTTTGAGTTCTCAGGGCAGAAAACATCTAAAAGAGGCCCTTGTTAGCCTCAGAAACTATTCTCACAATAAAAACTGTAAAAGTAAGTTAAGGAAAACATAAAAATTAAATTCATAAGATAGTACTATTTTTTAGTATTTATTGTACACCTACTATGTGCCAGGTGCCATTTTAAGACTAGGGGTATACTAGTGAGAAAACCAAAATTCCCTACCCCATGAACTTATTGTGGGAGGCGACATATATATATATATACATATACATATATATATATATATATGTAAATATATGTAAATATATGTAAATATTTATGTCAATATATGTGTTTGTGTGATAAATTAAAAATAAAGATCCAGTTGTGGTTTGTCAGATGATGGTGGTGGTAAGTACAATGGAGAGGAAAACAGGGCGGCAAGGTGAGGGGGTGTGCTGTTAGGCAGAGAGATACTGGGGGCGGGCATGCCTGGCAGCAGGAACAGCAAATGCAAAGTACTAAGGCAGGAGAAAACCAAGACTGAAGAAGAGACTGCGGCTGGAATGTGTAGAGAATGCTGGGATAGGCAATAAATTGATGGAAGTTTTAAAGCTTTAAATGATAAAGACTAAAAAGCCATAAATATAAATATTTCAGTGATAAGAAAACAACAAACATAATTTGTTGTTTACTATGGAAAAGGCATTGCTTTAAGAGCTGCAAAACCAACAAAAATTCTTGTTGATGTTTTAGCAGAATTAAATCATGAGATAAAATAAAAAAATTCAGAATGGTAGTATATAGGCATTAAGAATGATTATAATTTTAAACTATACAACTGAAAAGTTACAGACGTAAGACAAGTGATTCAAAACTACATAATTAATAATACAAAAGATTAAGTGGTAGAGGAACATGTTAGGTAGAGTGATAAAACTTTTTTTTAAAAATCCAGATCTTACTTATAGAGATGAAAACCACAGTGGCTGAGATGAACAGGATTAACAGCAGCTTAGACCTTACAGAAGAAAATAATGCACTTGTAAGCATAACAAACTATTCAAAATGAAACAGAAAAAGAGAGTCCAAAACATTCTTCCAGGGATCAGAAAGTTTGTAGGACAATGCCAAGTAGCCTAATATATGTGTAATTGGAGTCCCTAGAGGAGACAGAGGAAGCAGAGAAATTGTTTGAGGGAGTAAAAACCAAAATCTCTTCCAAATATGATAAAAACTATAAAGGTACAGAGTCACAAAAGCTCAATCTCAAGTATAAGAAACAAAAATACATCAAGGCAAATCATAAACTGCTCAGATCAGTGATTTAAAAAAAAAAAAAGAACTTCAAAAGAGCCAAAAGGAAGGAAATTGTTACATACAAAGGTAAAGCTGACAGCAGATTCCTCATTGGAAACAATACAAAGAAGACAATAGAGCGGCATCTTCAACTAGTGAAAGAAGCAACAAAACCTGTCACCTACACCTTTATGCTCAGTAAAAATAACTTTCAAAAATATAGGTGAAATTTTCATACACAGAAAAACTGAATTCATAACCAAAAGACTCGCACTGCAAGAAAGGTCAATAAATGATGTTTAAGCAGAATGAAAAATGACATCAAAAGATAATATGTGGGGGCCAGCAGATGGTGTGGTGGTTAAGGCTCTGGATTCCCACATGGTCGACCATGGTTCAAGTCCTGGACCTGGCAGCTTGAGTTCTCACTTTCCCTCTCTCTCTGTGTCTCTCTGAATAAATTAAAAAAGGATGATAATAAATAAAATTAAATAAATCTTAAAAATTAGATAATATGTGTAATTGAAGCCTGGGTTGGGAGAAAGACAAAAAAATTGAAATAATGAAAGATCACTGGAAGTAGTAACTACACAGGTAAAAATATGAGACTTTAAAATTATTTAAATCTCTTTAAAAGACAATTGATAGTTTAAATAAAATATGGGGCTTGTTACATGTGTAAGATACATGGCAACAGTAGCATAAATGCAAGGAAGAGAGAAATGAAGGTGTACTATTACAAGATTCTTATATATGGACTATCAGGTAAAGATAGTATATGATTTGTTTTTGTTTTTTGAGAGTTTTTTTGCTATAGGGCGCATGCGCTTGTTAGAAAGACAGACAGACAGACAGCGAGAAATCACTCCCCAGGGGTGATGGCCATGCCACAATCCCTTCTCCTCGATTCTCCTCTAGGGATCTTTGGCACGCACACACACATGCCTGGCATGAGATCAAGCCACCGGGTCAGGGACTTGAACCACAGTCGACTTACATGGGAGTCCAGCGACATAGCCATTACGCCAACTGCTGGTCCCAGTATGTGATATTTTAAAGATGTGTTCCATCAACCTAAAGTAACCACTAACACTAAAATAACAAAGAGTTATATATAATAAGCCTACATACAAGATGAAATGGAATAATAAAAATTTTAAACCAAAACAGGCAAAAAAAAAAAAAAAAAAAAAAGATGAACAAAGGAACAAAGAACAGATGAGACATTAAAAAAAAAATCTGGATGACAGACTAACTTAACCATATCAATGATCATACTAAATGTAAACATTGAACCCATAGCAGTTGAAGGCAGATTGTCAGGTGGCTTTATTAAAACGAAGCTAAACCCAAGGATATGCTACATAGGAGAGCCCTCTAAGAAAATGTATACATTAAAAGTAGAAAGGATGGAACATCTGGTGTTAGCTCAGAGGTTTGGAGAAATGGAGTGTCAGTCCAATCCTACAAGATAAAAACTAGACAATACAAATTGAAGACTTCTTAAACCCATCAGAGTACTGAGGTCACAGGGAAGCCAACTAACCTGAAATTTGGAGAAACCGGGGCCTGCAGAAAGAAATAGGACCCAAGCTTTTGCTCACTTGAGACAAACAGCTCCAAATGGATATAAGGCAGTAGGATGATTAAACTGGACAGTTTTAGTGAAAACATACAAATATGAGCTAAAGTGAGAAAATGATGTCTCTAGGGGCTTCAGACTTAAAAATATTCTCACCCTCGTCCAAACTTTTCCTCCAGGAACTTTACAGACTCTCCCAAAGAAAGTGGGACAATCAGGGAAAGCCACCCTCTTCAGTGGTGCTGGCTGGGGGATTTCTTTTTTTTTTTTTTAAAGGATCAGCAGTTGGCATAATGGCTATGTCGCTTGACTTCCATGTAGTTGACCGCGGTTTGAGTCCCAGACCCGGTGGCTTAAACTCACGCCAGGCGTGTGTGTGAGCGTGCCCAAGATCCCAAGAGGAGAATGGAGGAGAAGGGATTGCGGCGTGGCCATCCCCCCTGGGGGAGGGTGATTTCTCACTTTCTGTCTCTCTTTCTCTGTCTTTCTAGTGAGTGCATGCGCCCTGTAGCAAAAACCTCTCAAAAAAGGAGGAGGAGGAGGAGGAGGAGGTGGAGGAGGAGGAGGAGGAGGAGGAGGAGAAAAAGCAACAACTGCTGTAATATGTCAGATCCAGTTCCCCAATCTCTACTACAGATGGCAGATGAATCCTGCAGGGGAGAGCACTGGTGGAACCTCTTGCAGCTGGGGAGGAGAGCGGAGACACCACTGCTAGGGAGTAAATTGTATCATTCCAACCCCAAATTCGGATGCTGAAGCCCTATCCTCCAATGCCACTGTATGTGAAGACAGGGACTGTAAAGAAGTAACTGAGGTTATATAAGGTCATAAGGATGGAGCCCTGACAGGGTAGGAATAGTGTTTTTGTAATAGGAAATACCAGAGAGCTCCCCCTCTCTGCTATGTCTGAATATAGTGAAAAAGCAGCCATCCCTAAGCCGGAAGGAGTGCTCTTACCTAAATCAGCAAGCACTTTGATCTTGGACCTCCAGAACTGTGAGAAAATAATAAATTCTGTTGTTTGGGTCACACAGCCTACCATGTTTTGTTACAGTAGTCTTAGCAGACTAAGATAATCACCAAAAGAGAATACCAATGTCAGCAATGAAAGACAGACCATCACTACTGATATCATGGACACTAAAAGGAAAAGGAAGGAATATCATAAACAACCCCAGTGTTCACAAACCTGATAACTAAAAGGAAAGAGATCAAGTGTGATAGACAAGCTACCAAAATTCATTAGGTAGATGACTTGAGCAGCCTTATATGTATTGAGGAACTCGAATTTGTAGTTAAAATCTCATAAGGAAAAACTGCAAGATGAGATGGCTTTGTGGGTGGATTTTAACCAATATTTAAAGAACTACTGTTTTTCATAAAGTATGTCAGAAAACCAAAGAAAGAAATACTTCTATGAGGCCAGCTTCACCCTGATGCCTAAAGAAGGCAAATACGTTCCAAAAGAAAAAAAAAAAGTCAATATCCCAAACATATACACAAAACTTTAAACACAATGTTAGCAAATTAAGACTACTGTAATGTACAGCAGTAACAGAACAGTGCAATGCTAAGTCGCGTGGGAAGCTCTGGGTGTGCGTCCTGAGCCCTCCCTGTACAGGCCAAACGCACACATTGCCCATGATCCTGACAAGCTGAGGCTGAGGATGGATTGTGGTATGAGGGCACTGTTAGGGGTGCCTCTCTCTCATGGAAGAAATAATAGATGGACTTTCCAAAAAAAAAAAAAAAAAAAGCCAACAAATTAAATTCAGAAATATATATTAAAAAAAGGCAAGATGTATCATGATCAAGTAGGGATTATGTCAGAAAAGCCAAGTTGGTTTAACATACAAAATCAAAGCTAAATGATATATAACAATTGAATGTCTAAAAAATATTTTTAAAAATAAAATAAAACTATGTTAGGAAGAAGATGTTAAAAGAACCCAAAAAATAAAAAAATCACTTGGTGTAATTCACCATGCATCAGTTTTCTTGGACTGTCATAACAAAGTTTCATAAACCAAGTGGCTTAGAACAAACTACTCACTGTCTCAGAGTTCTGCAGGCCAGAAGTACAAAATCTAGATACTGGGTGGGCCATGTTCCTTGTGAAGGCACTAGGGAAGGCTCGGTGCCAGGCTTCTCTCCCAGCTGTTGGTAACCTGGGGTGTTTGCCTGGTATACAACCATCTTCGCTTAGTGTCTCTTCACATGCTGTTCTCCTTGTATACCTATCTGTGTCCGCATTACTCCTTTTTATAAGGACACCAGTCATATTGGACAAAATTAGCCTAATTTCATCTTGGTTATCTCTTTAAAGTCTTTATTTCCAAACAAGGTCACATTCACTGGTACCAAGGGTCAGGACTTCAATGTATCTTTTTTTAGAAGGGAACACATTATGATCCACACACCATACGTAAAACACACACACACAAAATAGCTGGGTCCGAATGGTGTACCACAGTAGCACAGCACTGTGATGCTGGACTCAACTGGAAGGTTTCCGGTTTGCATCCCAAGGTCTGCCTGTACAGGCCAGGTGCGTGCATACCTGTGATCCTGAATAGCTGAGGCTAGAGGGAGAATGTGGCATGAAGACTCCATAGAGGGTGCCTCCTCTCTCTTTTCAAAGAAAGAAGTAAATTTAGGCCAAAAAAAAGGCCAAATGATAGTTTTAATAGATGCAGAAAAAGCACTGATGGAATCCAACATTTATTATTTATTCTGTAGTTAAAATTTTTTTTTCCCTTTATTCATGAGGACATGTGAGAGAGAGACGTCCTCCATCGGGACTGGTCACCCTGTGATCGCCTTCCTCCAGTCCTCTGGCCCATTGGATTCTGGGTACCAGTACTCTGGCCTAGCATGTTCCCGACCAGCTGGGCTGAGGGTTTGAATACCTGACACCATGTGAGATCCACCTGTTCTTGGCAGAATATTACTGCTGTGTCACAAAGTGTGGCACACTTTTGTGTGCTGTGCCACAACATTCATTCTTCACCAAAGCTCTCGTAAAACTAGGACTAGAAGGGAACTTATTTTCAGTCTTGATAAAAGGCATCTACGAATAACCCTCAGCTAATATACATATTCAAGAGTGAAAGGCTGAATAATTTCCCTCCAAAATCAGAAAGAAGGAAAGGATGTTGAGTCTTATCACTTTCACTTAACATCGCACTGAAGATACTAACCAGTGTAAAAGGCAAGAAAAAAGTATCTGGGATGGAAAGGAAGCAAAACCGTCTTTATTCACAGTCAACAAATCCTGTGATGTAAAAAATCTGGGGAAATCTGCAAAAAGCTACTAGGACCCCATATAACCGGAGTTTTTACAAAATTGCAGACACACAGAAAATAAAGTTAGATGTAAAAAAAAAAAATTGTATCTGTATAGACTAGTAAAGAACTGGAATTTTAAAATGTCTTTTGTGGAAACTCAGAAAGGAAAACTTCCCCCTAAGTCTTTAGATTTAGTGATATATCCGATTTAGAGACAGATCGGACCAAAGATCTTATTTGTTGATAAAAATAAGACCTAAATAAATGGAAAAGCTTACTTTGTTCAAGGGTCCTATAACTCAATACTGTTAGCATTTAAATTATTCTCATAGGATCAATAGATACAATGTAACCCCAATCGGAATCCCACAGAAAGTGACAGGCTGATTTTAATATTCATATTCATTTTAGTGGAACTAAAAGAGCCAACGACTGAAAAAGGAGAAACAAACTTGGAGGGCAAACACTATCTGATGTCAAGATTCATTATCAATCTACAGGAATTAAGATAGACAGATCACTGGAATAAAACGGAATTAGACCCACAATTGATTATTTTTTAAGAGAGGACTTCCCCACACGTGCAGCTTGACCATGCCTCATTGGGAGGGGCTTTCTTTTTCAGGAGATCAGGCACCCAGTGGAAAAAAAAAAACAAAACAAAGACCAAGTCAAGGGTTTCTTTAGGCCGAGCTCCTTCGTGCCCAGCCTCTGGAGTCCTGAGCCTGCAGGGACCTGCAGAAGCCAGGAACCCGCCAGAAACCAGGGACCTGCTGTCAGAGCGAGCGGGAATGAACCAGCTTCCCATGTGGCCTCAGCCTGCCAAGTAGCAGAGCCACCCACAACTGATTTTTAAGGACAACTCATTTTTTGATATAAGTGCAAAGGCTATTCAATGGGAAACAGCAAAACTCTTAGAACGAAGGATACTAGATGTCCACATGCAACAATGTGAACTAAGACGGATACCTTACACCACACACACAGATGAGCTCGAACTGAATCGCAGACCTAAATATAAAACTGAAATTCTAAAACTTCTACCACAAAACATAAGAGACCTCGCATCGTGAACTCGTATTAGCCAGATTTCTCAGTCCAAACATCCCATCCGGCAATCTCCTGGGTCCGCCCACACAGGCCGGCTTCTCGGTTCAGCTGGGAGCAACCGCCTGGTCCCAGCCCCGCCCCGGACTCTCCGCGCCTCAATCTGCCCCGCCCTCGGCCCGCCTAGCTGCCGCCTCACCCCTCCCCAGCCCGTCCTGCTCCGCCCAGCCACCTCGCCAGCCGCGGCCCTCGCGCGCGACCACGGGGACAAGCCGCTGCACCTGGAAGGCGAGCCGGTGGGCGGCCGCGTCTGTCGGGAACGCAGGCGTGGCCGGGAGTCAGCGCGCGGCCGGCCGGAGGGAGCCTGCGCGCCCCCGCGGCCACGCGCACGCCCCGCCCCCACAGGCCTCCTCGTGCTCGGGGCGACAGTCCCGCCACCGGGTCAGACGCCCTCCACGCCCCTTAGCCTCGGAAGCTACGCGTACTCGGCGACTTCTGACATTGCGTAGCAACGGGTAAGTGACAGCAGGCGCCGCTCACGGTATTTCTTTCTTAATGCAGTTCTGCCCAAGTCTCACCCGCGCGTGGTTAGTTCAAGAACAGTTCAACTCCGGGACTGGTCTGGCGAGGGAGCTGCGGAAGCGGAGCGGGGGAAGCCAGACACCTGACTCCCCAGGCTCGGCCCGGGGGTGGAGCAGAGTCCCTGTGCACTAGGAAGTTTGGAAAGCGGCCCCCAAGAACTAGTCGGCTCCAAGTTTGCCCGGCGCTCGCGGAGAGGGCAGACCTAGGAGACAGGAGAGGGGCGGTGGTGGTGGGGCGGGTCTTGGGACCCGGTGCTCCCCGCCGGGCGGAGAGGGCGTGGTTCCCGCCAGGTGCGGAGCAGAGAGGGGAGGGACCGGACAGGCGGGGGGAGGGGAGGGGAGGGGAGCAAAGGGGAGGGGACTGGCAGGCAGGGGCGGGGCTGGCGCGGTCCCGGGGCCAGCTGCTGGGTGCCGGAGTAGTTATGCACCCTCCCATCCTGTGCAGGTTTCAGGCACTTCACTTTAATCAAGGGGACAGAGCAGAGCAAAGTGGTTTTATTTTGACCCCTGCTATTCAACAAGAAAAAGAAAAGGGAGCTTGAAAATTGTGAAACGACCCTTCTCAAAACAGTTTCCTCCGTTCTATCCGGGTGGCTGCGTTTGTAGGGTTAGCAAATTGCTTAGAAACACTTAATTGATCATTTTCACAAATGTTGAAAGGGAATGGAATTTTCAAAAAGGATGGCTCATATAACCATATAAATTGGTGGTCTAACTAGGCGAAATTTAAATCGATGCGAATTAGAACATTGAATTCTCTGTTTCCTGTCGTATGTGGAGCCTCTTTACAGATATGCTATATTTGGGGCTCTAAATCCAATATGCACATATAGAATCTTTTTTTTTTAAAGGGAGATTTTTGCTATAGGGTGCCTGCGCTCTCCAGAGAGACAGAAAGGGAGAAATACCCCCCCTCCGCCCCCCCGGAGATGGCCACATCCCTTTCCCTTCTCCTTTCTCCTCTTGAGATTTTGAGCACATAGGTTGGGATTTTGAGCACACAGGTGCACATACAGGTATTTATTTATTTATTTGGGGAGGTTTTTGCTATAGGGCATGTGCCCTTGCCAGAAAGACAGAGAGAGACAGAGAGACAGGAAGCGTGAAATCACCCTCGAGGGTGGGTGGGTGGGGGATGACCATACCACAATCCCTTCTTCTCTATTCTCCTCTCGGGATCTCAGGCACGCTTGCACAGAAGCCCCGCGTGAGTTTAAGCCACCAGGTCTGGGACTCGAACAGTGGTCGACTACCTAGGAGTCCAGCGACATAGCCATTATGCCATCTGCTGGTCCCCACCCACGGGTATGTTTTAAGCCGCTGGTCCACTGGAACCCTGTGCCCTAGTGGGAGTCTAGCAACATACCATTATGGCATCTGCTGCTCCCACATTTATATAATCTTACAGATTCTCTTCTTGAGAGGCTAGTTTTGTTTTGTTTTGTTTTTGGCACAAACCACATTTTGGCATAAACTACTGTATGATTAGTTCCTTCCAAATGCTTTTCCCGCCTTACACTTGGCAGAATTTATATTATCTAACAAAAAACAAATTACTTATCAATGTGGTTTCCTTAATTTATTTTCATTGTCTTGGATATGCATTTGCTCATCTCTTAATCTCCCACTGGCCTCCTGTAGTTACCAAAATTGGTGGCCAAATTGGAATACCCTCATTATACTTTTATACCTTCTAGAATAGGTGAAGTATTGCCAATAAACATCATATATTACAGATATTTAGGATGCTGAGGTATGAAATTTATCCCATTCCTCTTTAATCTTATCTGTAGAGCCTAGTTAAATAAATGTTGCCTAAGTATATCACAGTACACCTCTTCTCTAGTGCTATTTCTAAACCAACTAAGAGTTTCTTGTAGAGTATTTATAATTGCCCAGTGCCAACTCTGGGATTCATTTAAAGTTAATTCCCCTCTCCTGTGTGTTCCTATTCATACAGCATTTAAAATTTATTTATTTATTTATTTATTTACTTGTTGCATGTGCTTGCTGGATACAGGCAGGAGAGGAGAAATCACCCCTCTTGGGTAATGGTAACATTGCAACCCCTTCCCTTCCATCTCTCCCTCCTCTTTGGATTTTGGGGACACAGGCACATGTGCCTGGTGTTTTCCAAGCCCCCAGGTCCGAGACTCAAACTGTGCGGTGGACCGAGTAGGATCTGGTTGCCCTAACCACCAGACCACGGAACTGGCCCCATATAGCATTATTATTTCTAATAGAGCACTGTCATTTATACTACCTCTTGCTTCTCTGAGGATATTTAGTACCTTTTTCTTTGCTTTTCAAATGGCAGCATAGTGCTTTGTACATTGGTAGATATTAGGAATGTACAATGAATTTGGTTTATACACACATATGTATATGTAAGATCATATACATGAAAATAGAATGGGATAGGCCCTTTTTATTTATAGATAAAAATTTGTTTAAAAAAAGATTGCCAGGGGAACCAGCAGTTAGCATAATGGCTATGTCACTGGACTCCCACGTAGTCGACCGCGGTTCGCGCCCTGGACCCAGTGGCTTAAAACTCACGCCAGGCACGTGTGCGTGCGTGCCCGCCCAAGATCCCGAGAGGAGAATGGAGGAGAAGGGATTGCAGCGTGACCATCCCCCCTGGGGGGTGATTTCTCGCTTTCTGTCTCTATGTCTCTGTCTGTCTGGCGAGCGCACGCGCCCTATAGCGAAAACCTCTCCAAAAAAAAAAAAAAAAAAAGATTGCCAGGAGAATGAGAAAGGTGAATGGTATATACATTGTAATTCTTTTCAATCCTAATTACTTATTCAAAGACCTAATTTTCCTTTCTTTTTCTCAGTTCATCTAGTTTCTTCACAGCTGTATTTGCTTCCTCATTTGGGAAAAGAAAATAGACAAATTCACCTCCAAATATAAATGTCTAAGGTCAGTCTGTTTATCATTCAATTTAAAACTGGCTATCGATCAGATTAATATTACATGTTTCATTTGTGTGGTAGAAAACACACCAGTGTGTATGTGTAACTAAAGGGAAGGAGAGAGAGAAAAAGAATATGTTTTTTCATGTTATTAGAACCAGGATGCTTACAGAGAGCTCCACTGAGAGTAGCTTTAGCTGAAAGAGTAGTCTTTCAGATTGTATACGTAAGAGCAAATGCTTGGGTATAGAATGAGGCCAAGAAAATATATTTTACATGTATTATGTAAATAACTATACTAATGTATTATAGGGTTAAGGAGAAGGAAGTTTTGGGGAACGTTTAGACCATTTTGAATTTCAGTAATTAGTATCAACATAATTCTTTGCTTGAACTTAATGTCACTCATTTTAAAAATACATGTACTAAATGACTGTAGGAAATAATTCAGATCTAATTAAGATTTAAATCAGTACTATTTCATGATTATAGGGTGAACCAAACAAAGCCAGGATGATAAATAAGCAGTCATTTTTGTTAAATTGTGTGTAAATCTTGAACGTCAAAGATATGATTCGATCCTTTCTTTTTCTTTAGTAACCTCGATTGAAGATGAATAGTGATCAAGTTACCCTGGTTGGTCAAGTGTTTGAGTCATATGTTTCAGAATACCATAAAAACGATATTCTTCTAATCTTGAAGGAAACTGATGAAGATGCCCATTACCCAGTTGTGGTTAATGCCATGACTCTTTTTGAGACCAACATGGAAATTGGGGACTATTTCAATGCGTTCCCCAATGAAGTGCTAACTGTATTTGATAATGCCCTCCGAAGGTCAGCCTTGACAATTCTGCAGTCTGTTTCTCAGCCTGAGGGTTTTTCTATGAAACAGAATCTCCATGCCAGGATATCAGGTAAGTCTCTTAAGGAATTATCTTCTAGGAAGATAATTATCTTCCATTATCTTCTAAGAAGGTTCTGAGACAATATAGCACATACTGGACCCAGAGCATTAAGAAATAATTGATATTTATACTTAAAATATACATTTATTGTATAATTGATGATCACTTCTTTTTGTTTTTTAGAGGTTTTTACTATAGAGCACTTATGCTCACCAGAAAGACAGAGACTTAGAAAGCAAGAAATCACCCCCCCCCAGGGGGGATGGCCACACCGCAGTCTTTTCTCCTCCATTCTCCTCTCAGGATCTTGGACACTCACGTACACGCGTCCGGCGTGAGTTTAAGCCATCAGGTCCAGGACTCGAACTGCAGTCAACTACATGGGAGTCCAGTGACATAGTCATTACACCAACTGCTGGTCCCTCAATGATCACTTTTTAGAGCAGAATAATAATTGTCTTCTCTGGGCATGGAGTATTAGCCGTGCCAACTGAGTGGGGGAAGAATGTCTGGAGATAGCAGTTTACTTGTGTATCTATATATTTTTTTATGTGTGCATAATTCACAGCAGCTTCATGAGCTTCTGTGACTATTAACAATGAAAGTGCTGGTAATACAGGTGGCATGGTGGTTAAGGCTCTAGACTCCCATATGGCTAACTGTGGTTTAAGCCCTGGACCTGGTGGCTTGTTTTCTCATTTTCTCTCTCTCTCTCTCTCTCTCTCTCTCTCTCTCTCTCTCTCTCTGGTGAGTGCAAGTGCCCTATAGCAAATTAAAAAATAAAAATAAATAAAATGAAATAATTCTTTTTTAAAAAATGCTGTAGTACAAAGAATTAGAGAAGTGATAGTTCCTGACCAGTGATGGTTAAAACTGTTTAAAAATTTATTTATTTCATATATCAAAATTAGTATTGCTCTGTCCATCAGTCAAACATCAATAAATTTCTGTTGAACGCATGTCCAATTAAGCATCTTTATTTTTTAGAAACTGTAGTGAATTAATCAGCAACTTGTGACAAAAGCTGTGTCCTTGAATTCCTCCAAGTCTTTACTTCTTTGCTCTTTGCTTCTCATTTCCTGTTTTAAAGGTAATTTTCTAACTTATTTTAATTGCCAGAGGGTATGTATACTCACCCCAGAGAGAGAAGGAGAGGGAGAAATCACCTTCCAGTGGGATGGTCACGCCTCAGTTCCTTCTCATTTCACCATCCTGTAAGGATGTGGGGCGTGCACACACATATACCCAATGTGTTTTTCAGACCACTAGGCAGGGTCTAACTGTGGTCAGCCATGTGGAATTTAGCTCCCTTAATCACTAAGCTGTGGGGCCAGTCTATTTTTAAAAATATATTTTAAGTAGCATAGTGGTTATGGGTCCCATGTGACCAGCTGTGGTTCAAATTGCAACCCACCAGCGTATGTGTGCATGTTCCAAATCTTGACAGGAGAGAGAAATGGAAGCAGATTACAGTGTGACCACATCCGTCTGTGGGGTAGAGGACAGGTGCTTGCTTTCTCTCTCTCCTTCTCTCTCTGTCTCTGGAAAGCACATGCACCCTCTGACAATTGAAAAATAAAAAAAACCTTATTTATTCCATGACCTAGAGAGACAGCCTTAGTGTCTTGATGCTACAGTCTGCTCCCACCCCCCATCCAGTTCCAATCATGGGCACACACGTACCTCTCATACTCAGGGACATCACTTGAGTATGAACCTAGAACCTACCCATGTGAGTCAGCCTTGTGGAACATCTCATTTCACTGCCACACCACCATGTGGCTAAAAGTGGTTTTTACAGTGGATAGAGTTGAATAGTAATTCTAAAGAATTTCAGGAAAACTGACACTACTATGTAACAACTTCTCATTAGTTCATTACATGGAGATTATTTCTTGGAAGGTGTACTGTGGGATGATGAAAACAGAATTGAGTTCAGAGGATACTTGGTTAGATATATCTCTGGGCTAGGAGACTTGGTAAGTTACTTTTTTCTCACTGACCTCAGGTGCTTTTTTTTTGTTTGTTTGTTTTTTTACATTTTTGCCATAAGTCTTATATGCTGCTGGAGAAAGACAAAGAGAGAAAGTGAGAAATCACCCCCCAGGGGACCGGATCAAATGGCAGTTCCTTCTCTTCCATTCTCCTTTTGGAGTTTTGGGCACACATGCACTTGCATCCAGCATGATTTTCAAGCTACCAGGTCCGGTACTTGAACCACAGTTAGTCATGTGGGAATCCAGTGCTTTAACTACCACTCCACCTGCTGACCCCTGCTGACCTCAGTTTTATCACATATAAACTACTGCTAAAGTCCCTAGCATATATTCATTTTTTTAAAAAATTGAACAATGTCATCATTTGATGAAATTAAAAGCAGTCTTGAGAATATTTAAGGAAATCCATGATTAAGTTGGAGAAAATACATACTCTTTTGTTTAAAAGTAAACTTACTTTATAGTATATGTGATAATAGTAGGGATTTATAATCAATAAGAATTCTTGCTATGATTCCAGAAAGGTTAGAAGTAACTATAGTAGAATTCCTTGGTGGAAACAAATTAAAATTAAAAAAAAAAAAAGAAAAAAAGACCAGATACTTGATTTAAATGAAAAATAGTATCTGCAGTTATACTTGCTAGGATAAAATAATGATGATTATTTATCTTTGACAATTGAAAAATTAAAAAAGCTTATTTATTCCATGACCCAGAGAGATAGCCTTAGCGTCTTGATGCTATAGTCTGCTCTTTATTCATTGGGGCACTGGATAATCTCTTGGAATCAAGAAGAAATATTCTCTCTCAATAAATTCGTGAAAGCTTTGTTAATGGGACTTTAGTTAATGTTGTTAAAATGGTATTTAGAAAATGCTTTTAGGTTATCATTATGTTTAGATACCTTTCCATACTCAGTTTAAATAATAAAATTCTGTATGCTAGGTGATCCTTTTGGTTTCAAGCACATTTAGCCTATTTTCCAGTTCTTCTCTGGAAAAAAACAAATGCAGGTTTTCTTTCTACCATAGTAAGTCATTCTATACAGACTATAGGGCTGTAGACAAGACAGCTATATAGTTAAGTCATCACCACATGGTATGTATATGCCTATACATGTATGCATATGCACATATTAAATGTAGTTGTAAAGAAACTTAATGGCAGATTTTATGTTATATGATCCATGCCTCACTCAGGATTATGTGTAAGGTATATTAGCTCACATAATTGGGAGTGTATTCTCCTAGGGAGATCCAGGACGTTTCAAGAAGAGAAGGTAATGCCACCAAGGAGGGATGGAATTGTCCCAAGTTGAATGAACAGCATCCATGAAAGATCAAGGCATAGAAATGGTCTGGTTTCAGGTATATTATACCTCCATCTTTGACTCTAGGCAAGGCGTTTCATTATTAAATGCCAGGGTGCTTCCGTGGTTCAGTCTCATTTGTTCTAACTAGTTGTTTCCCCTGCTTGTCCCAAACTTTCCAAGCTTCTAATTATTAAGTTTTCAGAGTATATAGATCAACTGAGAGAAAATGGGTTTTATAAAGAATTATTTAATTTTATTTATAATTATTTTTCAATTTGCTTCAGGGTATACACACTCACCAGAGAGATACAGAGAGAGAGAGAGAGAGAGAAAGGGAGAAATCAAGCTGCCAGGTCTGGGACTCGACCCATGGTTGGCCATGTGGGAGTCCAGTGCCTCAACCACCAACCCACCTACTGAGCCTGAGAGAAAATGTTTTGACCATAAATACTTAAGGTATAATGTATTATGGGGTTCTTTCTTTTCTTTTCTTTTTAAATTTTTGTTACTTTTTTTAATTTTAGTTTTTGGAGTTTTATTTCTTTCTTCTGTAAGAGAGATAGACAGAACCCCTGGCAGGGTCTGAATACCATGATCCACCCCTAGCCTCAGTCAGCCCTGGATTATAGGCATATCAGCTTGGTTAGGCAAGTCTCTAGATGTGACCCTGGAACTTTCCCGTGTGGGTCAGCCTCACAGTATTGGCATTTTACCACTGAACCATCAATAGGCCCTGTTATGTTTATTTCTGATGCTAGAACAGTCTTCAGTGTGCATACTTACTTAGTTTTCAATCTACCCAATTCTGAAGACAAGATAGTGGACCATGGGACATGAACCAACATAATAAATATTGGCCCAGTAAACCTGTTAGGCAGAAGCCTTTGACCATCGCATGTTGTACCTTATAACCAAAAGTGAGAAAGAAGACATTTTCAGATAAGAACTTTCTTTGACATTTTACATCTTTTCAGTTGCCTGAGTCTTTTTGTTTGTTTGTTTGTTTTTAATTCATGACAGAGTATATGCATTCATGAGAGGGAGGAAGAGGGAGAGAAGTACACTCTAGAAGACTTGAAGCATCATTATCCTCTTCCTCCAGTCCTTCAGCCCACCAAGACACTGAGCACACGTTCACGCCCAGTGTGTTTTGGGGGCAGTAGGGCCAGGGACTCAAACCATGGTGAGCATGTGGCTTCCAGTTTCGTAGTCCAGTACACTACCTCCTGTAACACAGTGGCTGGGCCTAGTTGCCTATTATTTGATGTTGAAAAACACAAGGTTTTTCAGGCTGACTCCATGGTGTAGCAGTTCAAATCCCCAACATGGTCAGCCTGAAACGTGCTGGGCATATGCACAAGTGCCCAAGGGACAACGAGCTAGAAGACTGGAGGAAGGGGATCATGCCATGACCAGGCCCTGTGGACAGCTTTGCACGTGCTTGCTCTCTCTCATGCTCTATCATGATTTTTTTTTTAAAAAAGGAAAGGAAAACACAAAGTTTTTAAGAGAAAATGATGCTATGGATAAACTCCTAGGTAGGTCAAAGCTTAAAACCAAGATCAGATTTATGTATTGGGTTGTCAGAAAAGTTATGACGTATTTTTCTGGTTTCTATGCAAAAATGTGTCATGACTTTAAATAAATCCTGAAATTAACTAAAAATTGCAATAACCCTCCTGGCGCTGTGGAATTCTTTGGTCATCGTGCTGCTGTCTCTTTATCACTCTCCTTTGTGGTTTACTCAGAGTCATTAACTTATTTTTGTGTGTGGTGTCAGAATATTCTTCGTTAAATGTGGTTATAATTACATACTGAATTTACATCCTACTGAGATAGCCCTCTTATGAGAGGCAGTCCTTTTAAAGTTGTGTTTATTATAGCATCTAGAAATGAGCTTTTAAAAAAGTCTATTAATGATTGTTATTTGAAATAATTCTTTCCTATTTTCTTAACTGTTAATATGATTTTTTTCTAAGCTGTTTTTCCTTTAAAATTGTCATTTATTCCCCAGAATACATGAGAAAAATATATTCCATAAAGTCAAATCCCAAGGTATAAGTTGATGATGGCTTTTTTTCTTTTTTTCTTTTTTACTCTATCAGGTTTGCCTGTCTGTCCTGAGCTGGTAAGAGAGCATATCCCTAAAACCAAGGATGTGGGACACTTTTTATCCGTCACTGGGACAGTGATCCGAACAAGTCTGGTGAAGATCCTGGAGTTTGAGCGGGATTACATGTGTAATAAATGCAAACATGTATTCGTGGTCAAGGCTGACTTTGAGCAGTATTACACTTTCCACCGGCCGTCCTCATGTCCCAGCCTGGAGAACTGTGATTCCTCAAAATTCACTTGCCTCTCAGACTTGTCTTCATCTCCAACCAAGTGTAGAGACTACCAGGAAATCAAGATTCAGGAACAGGTAAATGATCAAATAGATGAGAAAAGTACTTTGACCTCCTAGTAGTCATTGCTTTGATTGTGTTTCATCTTCAGGATTTTACTTGTAAAGCCATGTGTCATCTTCTATTACTTCAAAGAAATGCATCAGGATGTGGATTCCTCTTGTTTAAAATTTGTATACAGGAAGGTCTGCTTTTGTCTGCAGCTGACCTGGGTGTAAGTTTTGGCACCATTGAGCAGTAAGTTTCTCAACTTAAATTCAGCCAGAATTGGGGCCAGCAGATAGAGTAATGGTTAAGTCACTGAACTCTCACAGAGTTGACTGTGGTTCAAGTCCCAGACCCAGTGGCTTAAAACTCACGGGGAGCGCATGTGCATATGTGTTAAAATCTCAAGAGGAGAATGGAGGAAAAGGGATTGCAGTGTGGCCATCCCCCTGTGGGGGTGGGGGTGGTGGGTGGGTGGTGTGATGTCTCACTTTTTGTCTCTGTGTCTTTCTCTGTCTCTCCAGTGAGCACACATGCCCTATAACAAAAACAAAACAAAAAAAATATTAAAAAAAGTTTCAGCCAGAATTGTGTAAGTTGAACCAATTGATATGTCTGTATGCCAACTATTATACCTGCTATCAGTACTCTTCAGTTAGGGCACAGATAAGATTCATTTTTTTTCCTATATAAATTGATGTGGATGATCTACTGCTATGGATGTCAACTAAAACATCATCATCTTCCCCCACACCCCACACTTTTTAAAATATTTGCCAGAGGGCATTTGCACTCACCAGAGAGACAGAAAGTAAGAAAATACTGGGGAATGTTCATGCCACAATCCCTTCTCCTCTGTCTCTCCTTCCTGTCATGATTTTGGGCATGCATGCACATGTGCCTAACGTGTTCAAGTCGCTAGGGTCCAGGACTTGAACCATGCATTTTGCTATGTGTGATCCAGCCTCTCCTAACACCCCTCATTCCATCTTAAAACGAGTTGTCTATTTGTGAACTACAATTTCTTGGGGCATTGTTCCCATAAATATTTTTATAAAGCATCAATAATTTCACCATTCTTTCATCCAAGTATCTTCATAAATTTGATGTTTGTTCTTGTTTCAATTTTAGCAGAATTTGTGTTGCTCTGATAGTGGTCCTTTTCAAACTGATGTCCTATCTTTCCTAGTACCTCAAACTAGACATTCAGACATATTATAATAAGTTAGTAAGAGTTTATTTTGATGCAAAATTTTTGAAATTCATGCATGGTTTTTCCATAAGACAGATACCTCATGAACTTTTTGAAGACCCCTAATATATTTATTTTGACCATCCCCAAGGTAAATTATATTTGGAGATTCTTTTCACTTTAGTGCTTTTATTTTATTATAATTTTAGTGAACTCTTAAACTGATAGTAGAGTTTTCAAGAATTCCTTAACTCTCAGTCATAAGTATACGAAACTAAGTAAAAACAGCAATTTCAAGTACTGCTAGGCTTCTGGATACTTAAACATGTATTTAAGCATACTCAGGGTCTGTTTTCTTTTCCTTGCTAGGTTCAGAGGCTGTCCGTTGGAAGTATTCCACGATCTATGAAGGTTATCCTGGAAGATGATTTAGTAGATAGTTGTAAATCTGGTAAGAATGATCTTTCGTTAACCTACATATTAGGTCTTAAAGTACTGACTAGTACAAGCCATTTGTTATATTCCCAAGATCACTGCCAACGGAGTGTAGAGGTTTCATTGTTCACTTTGAGAATAGAGACCTGCATGGGCTGGGAGATGATAACGGGAATGAGAACTGGACTGCAACATGAATCCAGGTACCCTAATTTCTTTTTCTTTTTGGAGAGGTTTTTGCTATAGGGAGCATGCGTGCACCAGAAAGACAGACGGAAAGTGAGAAATCACCCCCCCCCCCCCGGGGGGTGGGGGAGATGGCTACCCTGCAATCCCATCTCCTCCATTCTCCTCTAGGGATCTTGGGCATACATGCACACGTGCCTGGCGTGAGTTTAAGCCACCGGGTCTGGGACTCGAACCACGGTTGACTACATGGGAGTCCAGTGACATAGCCATTACACCAACCGCTATTCCTAGGTATCCTAATTTCTAATCCAGAACTCTCATTGGTGCACAATAGTTTATAACAGTAGCAACTTTAAAAAAAAAAACTGTGGATTTAGTGGAAGTCATATAATCTGAATCAGAAAATATAACTCAAAAACTACTACAAGTCTTATTAGTGTTTAGAAAAAAGGAGGCGATCACTCATCTCCACTCTGTGCTGGTGACACTACAATGGAAGTTTGTTGTCCTCTGAGGATCCTCAGTGTTTTCACTGGCTGGTCACCGAAATTGGGAGGGAACTTGAAGTATATTCAATGAAGAACCATAGATATTTATTATGTGGAAGCTTCAGGAAGGACATGACAGTGAACTTTCAATAGTTGGAAGATTGTCATCTGGAAATGGAAGTGTAATTATAGCAGGTATTATTGGGTTTCAGGAGCTAAAACTACAGGGATTAGATTTGGACTCAGTATCTAGTAATCAGAGGGCCTTGGATGATGAGTTCTGTGTCTAAGGAATAGTAAGCAGAGGATAGATATAGGGATTTAGGCCTTAGGATGGCAGTTGATATGGGTCATCTACAGTGTTCCATGTAAATTAAAGACTTTACGAGCCTCAGCACTATTCTGGAAGTTTGAGGACTTATTATACGCTTTGATCTTTAGACTAACCAGACTAATCCTGAGCTTACTTTAAGAGATGACCTTCTTGAATCATATCATTCTCTTTTCCTTTCTTCACTGGGGAGATTGGAAAGAAATCAAAGCATTTGTGGAAGGATGATTTCTCAATTAGTTGGAGGAGTTGTAACAAATTACCATATACAGGGTGGGTTAAAGAACAAACATTTGTTTCTCAATTTTGGGGGCTGAAAGTTAGAGATCAGGGTGCCAGCACTTAGGGTTCTGATAAGGACCCTCTTCCAGGTGGTAGATAGCCATCTTTCATATTAACACTTTATAGCCGTCTGAGTAGTGTGCTCAGGTGATAACAGCTCTCATCCTGTCTGGTAAATGACCAGAGTATGTTCTAGTGCTTTGTTCATATAGGAATCTAGATTTTTTTTCCTCCTAAATTGCCAGATGGTACATGTGCTTGCCAGAGAGAGAGTAAAAAGAGAGAAGGCAACCCCCCAATGGGGCATGCTCATGCCATAATTCTTTTTCCTCCACTTTTCCATCCTTTGAGGATTTGGGACATGCATGCTCCTCGCATGTTTTTCAAGCCACTGGGGCTAAGACTTGAACCATGCTTGACCATGTGGAATCCGGTTCCATTGACCACTGTTATGGGGCTGGTTTATGACTCTAGATTTTAATATAAATCTGTAATGTCTGGATCAGCAAAGCAGTACTTATATGAGTTCAGCATGAACATGAAAATACCCTTTTGTAGAGATTAAGATGGGTTTTTTTTTTTTTTTGAGAGGTTTTTGCTATAAGGCGCATGCGCTCGCCAGACAGACAGACAGAGACAGAGAGACAGAAAGCAGGAAATCACCCCCCAGGGGTGATGGTCACGCCGCAATCCCTTCTCCTCCATTCTCCTCTCGGGATCTTGGGCACGCACGCACACACGCCTGGCGTGAGTTTTAAGCCACCAGGTCCGGGACGTGAACCGTGGTCGACTACGTGGGAGTCCAGTGACATAGCCATTACGCTAACTGCTAGTTCCTGAGAATAAGATGTTTTCATGCAGTTTATTTAAACTGAATTCATCCTGTACTGAAAATAAATCTATAGTTTTTTTTAAATGGTATTAGTAATAAAAGATGGATGGAAGCAATATATCAACTGTTACTTTTTTTACTTATCCATGGCTTCAAACCTCTGTGTGAATTAAAAGAAAAATGATACAACCTTTGCCTTTGAGCAATTTATAGTCCCCAATTCAGCACAGGCAGAGTATCTGAGTGGGAGGCTATATGCTAATAACTCAGTGCAGCAGCAGATTAGAGCTGGGCGTGACTGGATGGATGCAGTAGTATATGTGCTGCAGAGGCACAAAGAAGTGGAACTGTGGGACCAGCAGTTGGCATAATGGCTATGTCGCTGGACTCTTCACGTAGTCGACCGTGGTTCGAGTCCTGGACCTCGTGTCTTAAACTCAGTACCAGGCGCATGTGCATGTGTATCCAAGATCCCAAGAGGAGAATGGAGGAGAAAGGATTGCAGCGTGGCCATCCCCCCCTGGGGAGTCATTTCTCGCTTTCTGTCTCTCTCTCTCTGGCGAGCATATGCACCCTATAGCAAAAAAGTCTCAAAAAAAAAAAAAAAAAAAAAAAGTGGGACTGTATAGAAGTAAGAATTTTAGCTTCCTGAAAATAACGTTACTTATAACATGGGGGATGGTCTTCAGGAAGTACGTGGAATTATTATGAAAAAAACTGTAGATTTCAAAATGTTTTTATGTCAAAATAAACTTGTACCTTGATTCTATTTTTCCCAATTGTCTCAAGACTTTGGGTATTTTTATCTGAGAATGTTCGTCTTTTGCACATATCTGGTGTAATTCTTAAGCCACTGGTCTGGAATGCAGACCATGAAGTCAGCTATGTTAGATCCAACTGTCCTAACCTCCATGCCACCTGCTGGCCTTTTCATGAACTTTTTGAAGTCCCCTTTTATTTACTATAGGAAAATCTAAAACTTTAAACAATGGGTATCTGTTACTTTGTATTATCATATATATATATATGTATACAAAGATTTTTTATTTAACTTTATTGTTTGCTTGTTTATTTATTTATTTAAATTTGACCAGAGAGGGACAAAGAGAGAGAGAGAGAGAGAGAGAGAGAGAAAGCAAGCTGCCTGGTCTGAGACTTGAACCATGGGTGGCCATGTGGGAATCCAATGCCCTTTACCACCATGCCACTTGCCAATCCTATCCTATATATTTCACAATAGTTCTCATGATCATGATTCTGCCATTTAATAAATATTTGAATAAATCAAAACATGTATATATTGAAAGGTTTTAAAAGGTATTGGGTCTACAAATGTAAAATAGGCTTGTATAATAATTGCTAATATGTATTGAGCACTTCCTATATTCTAGATAATTGCATTAAATAATTTAAATATCTGACCTAATTCTCACTATAGTACTATGGTGTAAATATAATTATTCCCATTTTGTACATCAGGCCTCAGGAAAGTTAAGTGATTTGCCCAAGGTCATGTCGTCAGTGACTAGTGGAGCTGGAATTTAAATCCAGATCTGATGAGAATCAATGCTCCTGACCATTTTCAGTACTTCTTATATTTTCCACATAATCATTGCTTACTGAAGTCAGACTATTACTGATGGGTGCTGTATCTAAAAACTTCAGGTCCTATTTAACTTAATTAGGAACTAGATAGAAGACAATAAAATGACCAAGATAAAGGAATGTCCCAAGTGCCATTCTAAAATACAAATACTAGGACTGGGTTTGGGGCATATTCAACATCAGGTATTCATGATGAAAATTTTAGAGGACTAGGATTATAATTTCTCCCTTTGTCTTTTGTTTCTGGTCCCCTTTTCTCCATTACCAAAATACTGAATGCCAAATTGATTCAAATATTTTCATCCAAAAGATTTAGAGCAGACAGTATAATAAAAGTTCATTATTCCTGATTGAATTTGAAAGCTATCCAGGCAGTGGTTCATGAAAGACCTTGGAATGTGGGTAAAGCACCTCTTTAATGTGATTGTCACCATTTATTATAAGGTTCCCATTAGCTGTTGGGATTTTGGAAAAGTTGTATCTTTCCTATGATTTTCTGTGTAAACCTGCGTCATGACTTTTCTGACAACGCAACAGAAATGTACTTTCTATTCTGTGAATTGGCCACCAGTTCCCTGCAGTTAGCATTTATAGAACACTTTTCTTCAGGAAATCAAAAGCTCTGCAGATTATACATTATACATTGAAATTTAGAGGGAAAGTCATTTCGCATCAGCAAATAACATATAATTGGCACACAGGCTTGAAATGGAGACTTGCCTGTTAGTTCAGAAAGTACTTGTTGAGTGAAATACAAATACCAGGATTGGGTTTGGGGCACGCTCAATATCCTGTGTTCAAGACTGAAATTTCAGGGGACGATGATTATAATTTTTTTGTCTTTTGATTTTGGTTCCCTTTTCTCTAGCACCAAAATATTGAATGCCAAGCATTTCTATGTACTTGTTTACTGATGTAATAATAAGCACAGATGTCAGTGTTTGGCAAATGTGGCTGTAGATTACCTAGGGTCTCGTAGGAAAATCTAAAAAAGTTTAATATTCTGCCTACCAGGAATGGGTTTCCTCAGTTGAGAAGACAACACTGAGAAGGAATAAGCAGTTTTAGATACTTAGATTGAACAAGTATCTTGTGCTATCATAGTTTATGGGAAAGAGCTTTGAAGTAGATGAGGTATTCATTCATCTCTTGGTTCATTCAGAAAACACATTAAGTAAAATGTTAACAAATGTGGCAAGTTAAAATGAACACAGGGCTAGCAGGTGGCATGGTGGCTAAGGCACTGGTTCCTATATAGCCAACTGTGGTTCAAGTCTCGGCAGCTTGAAAATCACACTGGACATCTGTGCATGCATGCCCAAAATCCTGAGAGAATGGATTGTGGCATGGCCATACCCTCTGGGGAGAGTTTTCACTTTCCCTCTCTGTTTCTCCAGTGAGTACACATGCCCTATTGGAAAAATCTAAAAGAAAAAATTTAAAAAGCATAAAGAAATTAAGCCTAGGTACCGGTCTCCATAAAATTGATTTTCTTGACACCAAACTGATTTTTAACCTTCTGGCTGCAATTCCCACATCTTCTCTAAATGAGAATTAAAATGTTTAGAAATTCTTGAGAGGATGAAAATTTCACCTAATGTAACTACAAAGATAAATCATCCAGTAAGCTATTTGCCCAGTAAAGGGTAGTAATTTGCTGCGATTATCACGTAGACTATGAAAAATTTAAAAAAAGGCTTATTTCGGCGTTTTAACTTTAGATACACATACTTGTTTTAAAAAACAAAAAAATCAGAGGGACCAGCGGGTGGCATGGTGTTTAAGGCACTGGATACTCCCACATGGCCGACCACGGTTCTAGTCCCGGGCCTGGTAGCTTACTTTCTTGCTTTCTCTCTCTCTCCCTCTGTGTTTCTATCTGATCAAATTAAATTAAAAAATAAATAAAGGAATGAATAAATAAAATAAAATGAAAATAATTTAAAAAAACAAAACAAAACAAACACAAAAAATCAGAACTCTGGTGTGTTCTTTATCCCAGAGTTGTTTTTTGAATGAGTTGTACATGCTCTAAGTCTGGTAGTGGTTTATTTGTAATTTCTGGTCTGTCATTGTGTGAGTCTGTGCCCAGCATGCTGAATATGACTTCTGAACTGACTTGGTGCCTTTTCCCAAGGTGATGACCTCACAATTTATGGGATCGTAATGCAACGGTGGAAGCCCTTACAGCAAGATATACGCTGTGAAGTGGAGATAGTCCTGAAAGCCAATTACGTCCAAGTAAATAATGAACACTCGGCAGGGATCATCCTGGATGAGGAGGCCCGAAAGGAATTTGAGGATTTTTGGGAATACTATAGGAGTGATCCTTTTGCAGGTTTGTGATTAAAGGCAGAAAGCTGATAATACTAATGACTCATTCAGTAGTGTCTGTGAAGCTACACAGTTCAATGGATGGGTTCAAAGGTAGCATTAGTCAGTACCTCTAGCTGTAGTCTCCTTTAAACCCCTTTTTGGGGACGAGCAGATGGCGTAATGGCTACATCGCTGGACTCCCACGTAGTCGACCGCGGCTCGAGTCCCAGGCTCAGTGGCTTAAGCTCACGCTGGGTGTATGTGCGTGCATGCCCAAGATGAGAATGGAGAAGGGATTGAGGCATGGCCATCCCCTTGGGGGGTGATTTCTTGCTTTTTGTTTCTGTCTTTCTGGTGAGCGCATGTGCCCTATAGCAAAAACCTCTTAAAAAAAATAAATAAAACCTTTTTTTGGCATAGTCTCTTCTATTTACAGATCTTCCTGGGAGGGCCCTCCATTTCTAACTCTTACTTTAATGATATTTATACTACCAGGATAGTTTGAGAATTTTTATTCCTGACCAATAAAATTATAATTCTTTTTTTTAATTTAATTAATTAATTAATTAATTTGCCATAGGACAGACTTTAAGTTTGCAGAGAGAGGCAAAGCAAGAAAATAATCCTCAAGGAGTATGACCACAACACAATCTCTTCTTCATTCTTTGGGATTTTGGGAATGTATGCATATGTGCCTGTCATGTTTTTCAAGCCACAAGTCTGGGATTTGAACTGCAGAGTTGGCCATGTGGAATCCAGCTACCTTAACCACCATGCCACTGGCTGACCCAAAATTTGTTTTTAAAAAAGACAGAACCTCATCTATTATGAAGAGTCATCCTATTAAAGTCATTATTTTTTTTCCTGATATATTTTTAGTAATAAAAGACAACTTCACCATTTTAGCTGAAGATAAAAATAGAAAATAAGAGAGATAAGGAGAGAAAAGAAAGAACAAGCTTTGTCATCTCAGCCAAATTTCCACTGTGACACCAAGATGTGATTAGATAGAATAAAACATCCCAGACTTTGATTTTGTAGAATTTTTTTTTTATTGACAAATCCCAGATGTACAAAACACAGATTAAATCTTCAAATGCCTGTTTTCATTCTTCTTGGAGTCATCTTCTGAGAAAAACTAAACTGAAGTCAGTAATATACTACTGTCACCTCAAATCTAATATATATTGATTATTTTATTCTTAAATCAATGCTGAACTAGACAGGTAATTCATAAAATAAGGCTCCATTTGCCTAAATAGTGGCAGTTTGCTTGCTTTTGGGTGCGGATTTTTTTCTTTTTTTTTTTTTTTTTGCTTATGGTGTATAGCTCGTCTATAATAGTTCTTGATCATTTGTATAGAAAGAACCCAAAGTTCTCTAAATTGTGGCTTTATAGCACTTTAAAATCATATATTTGCAAGAGAATTTTGACTAAGAATGAATCAGGTCCTTATAAAGATCTGTAAGTGTTCCTTGGACCAGTTACTCATTCATTCCAGTGCCAAAGCTCAATTCTACCTTGTAACAGTGAAGGAAGGCTGACATACAATACTTTAACCACACCTTCAGAAGTGCTTTTTGCTTGTGATATTAAAAAGAGTCTAGCTGATTTAGTTAGAAAATTAGTTACACAACTCATTTATTGGATAAAAACCTTGTGAGTAATGTTGAGTAGGACGTCACCAAGAAAATTAGACTCCTTGTTTTTAGTATGAATGGATTTTCTTAGTTTCCTGTGAACCAGGAACAACGTACCATATTTCACCATATCAAAGTATATGCTTGTGCACTGAGAGGAATAGAGGTGAAGTAGGGAGTTGCTTTCAATGGGGCACCTTCAGTTTGCCAGTCTAATGCTGGACATGAACTCACTGCTTAGCTCCTGGAAGCCGACTTGCTTCCTAGGACTTGATACTATGGTAATGGCTAGAGTGAGCCTAGAGGCTTCATTCTGATCTGCAGTGACCTCAGGGATCCCTTAACGCTGGTGTTTAGGTGCTGGAAAGAAACACAAGTGTAGGGGGTGGGGTCTGTTGGGCCACCAAACACTATGGGGTGACTCAATTACCTTACATCGAAAAGGACTCTTCATTGGGATAACCAGGCCAGTCACAATATTGACATTGCCTAGAACCTGAAATTTGGGAGGGAGATGAGGATGGAGGTAAGATTTACCCTATGCATTCTCATCCTACAGACATAAGAGCTGCTACTGCTATGAACCAGGGAATCAAGTTTCTAAATTTAAAATTGAGAATAATGGCTCTTCCCCTTTGCTTTTCTCTGGTAACTGAGTCCTGCTTTCATAGTGTATCTTTTATGTTGACTACAATGTGAGGAACTCTTGAGAAATAAACACAAGTAATATAAGTAATAAAATAGGGAACGAGTTAAGTAGTTCCCACCGTGTACCAGGTACTGTTTGTCCTATGTGCTGTATACTTAATTCCTTTTATCTTCAGCAAGTCTGTGCAGTACCATTACTATTTCCATTGTACAGATAAGGAAATGGAGGCAGAGAGGTAAAGAAACTTATCCAGGGTGAGGCAGCTAATAAATAATAGCACTGGAATTTGAATCCAGCCATTACACCAGAGTTCTTTACTGTAGGGATGTGCTTCTCTCTGCACATTAGTCACTGAATCCCCATTTACTCCATTGCAGGCTCTAACAATTCTGGTTTCAGTGATTGCAGATCAGTGTACCTATGCTTAACCCTGACTGTTAGAACTATTCCTTTCTTCTGTCTTTTGTTTTTAGTTTGCTATAGGGTGTGTGCACTTGACAGAGAGAGAGACAGAGAAAAAGAAAGGGAGAAATCACTACCCAGGAAGATGGCCACACCACAGTCTCTTCTCCACTCTTCTCTCAGAATTTTGGGCACACCATGCACACGAACCCAGCGTGTTTTTCAAGCTGCCAGGTCTGGGACTCAAACCATGCACTCGGCCATGTGGAATCTAGCCACCTTACCCTTCATGCCATCTCCTACGTCCCTTGTTTCTATACCTACTTCCTGTCAGAACTTTGTATATGCTTAAATCCACAACCTTTTCCCTGTGCTCTTTCTACCTAAGAAAGGGATTCCTTCTAAGTTAACGAACTTCTTAGATAAACTAAATCTTCTATTTCCCTTTTAACTACAAGATTTTCTTTATTACGTCTACCAAGTCACAACACTGTAGCTTAGTTGCCACTGAGTCCTTTTTTGATTCATTATGAAAAGTATCCTTTGTGTATAGACTAAATTGTGGAAAGGCTCAGGAAGGGCTTTTTAGAATCTTATAGGTTGATGAAGTCAGTGGATAAATGAAACACCTATTTTCTTCATATGTGATAGGTAGATTCTCAGATTTGTTGATTTGATATTTCTAAAAACAGAACCTAAAACAGTGATATATTTTCCTCTCAGAGGTTACATGTATATGGGGGGGGGGGGGGGTACAAAGAGAATAATTCCCCCACTGGAGCCTGATCATACCACAATCTTTTTTTCCTCCATTTCTCTATCCTGTCAGGATCCTGGACATATCCACATGTGCCCATCAGGTTTTTTAAGCCATTAGGCTAGGATCTGAACCACTGCTGTCCCTGGGGGATCTGACTCCTGTACAGTGCTTAACTGCTATGCTATAGGGTCAGTAGTGATTGTATTTAAATCACATGATTAGAAGAATCCAAGACTTCTAGCTTGATTTGCTAGAGTTCTAGTTACAGTGATCTTAATGTCCCAATACTCCAATAACTTATTCCAGATAAAACAGAATTTACCATTCTGCCCATAACAAATGCTGACTCAATTTGCTAGATGGATTATTTTACCTCTCTTCCTTCTCTCACTTGTAGAAAAGCTCCATGCGTTGCAACTACCTCAGTATTTAAAGGTTACTGGCTTCTATAGTCTGACCGACTGTTTCTGAGATTGTACATCTTCCATTTATTTTATTTTATATTTTTTTGTGGGGGAAAGGTTTTTGCTATAGGGCACATACACTCGCCAGAAAGACAGAGACACAGAAAGTGAGAAATCACCCCCCTCCCCCCGCAGGGGGCATGGCCATGCTGCAATCCCTTCTCGTCCATTCTCCTCTTGGGATCTTGGGCATGCATGCACACGCACCCGGCATAAGTTTAAGCCACCAGGTCCGGGACTTGAACCGCAGTCGGCTACATGGGAGTCCAGTGACATAGCCATTACGCCAACTGCTGGTCCCACCTTCCATTTATTTAAGCAGTGTAGTAATTCCGCTGAAAGTTCCACATGGTACAGCTAATATTATTTTAAGGGATAATGTTGGCTTGATATATAACAGATGAGGGAGAAAAATTCCTTTCATTATATCCCTTTTAACATAGTAAATTTATAGAAACTTAATGCAGGTAGCACTCAGGAATAAAAAGCACTTTTCATTTCATGGCATTAGTTAAAAAAAAAAGGACTTTTGGAACACAAAGTTAACCACTGTGCCTAGGCATTTCAAATAGGCTAAGTCATTTTAGATGGTAGAAGGAAGGTATGTTTAAGGAGAATGGTTAGGACAGGAAGGGAAATTCCAGCCAGGGTTTCTTGAAAATTACTGGTAATTTCTGATCTTTCTGCTTTTCCCAGGAAGGAATGAAATACTGGCCAGCTTGTGCCCTCAAGTGTTTGGGATGTATCTAGTAAAGCTTGCTGTGGCCATGGTGCTGGCTGGTGGGATTCAAAGGACTGATGCTACAGGAACACGGGTCAGAGGTTAGTGCCCATTTAAAATTTTTGAGAAATACTAACACATACATTGAGAGAAGCTAGACTTTTTCTTTCCTAAGTAAAAACTGCTTATTTTATTTTCCAAATATCTTTTAAGTTGAAAATTGTCTGAATACCTCCTACTTATACTACATCCAACATCTGTACATCAGAAGCTCCTTTCTAAAATTCCAGAAAGACTTAAAGAATCCTAAGTTTTTCAATGGGTAGATACTTTTATTCCAGGCTACAAGGGTAGTATACTTTAAAACAAACAAACAGAAACTTTGCTTTATTTTTGTGTATGTTTTTCACTGGATCCCCAGTCTCCAAGAGGAAAAGATTAGCAGTAGTGCATGTTAATGTCTCCAAGTCAGAGTCTCTCCATCTGTGACTGTCAGTGTTTCTCAGACTGCTGCTCTCAGTCATCTGCCTGCTGATTGCCCTTCTGTTGGTAGACGGCAAATGTGCCATCTGCCATGAGGTACTGCTGTAGGTCACACATGCAAGCAAAGATTACCCTAAGTGTATAATTACGTCTGGATGGCAGAAACCTCTGCTGTAGCTAGCAGACTTAAGTGACCTAAATTTGGTATAAAGCAGGTTTATTATGGCCCTCATATGGGCCAAAAGACTAAATCAGAAGACTAAAAGCACTTTACTGTAAATCAGGCTATTAGTAGGGATCTCAAACCATATATTGCAGTATAGAAAAGAAAGCATAAGGCTTATATATATAGTATAGGTTTAACATCCCTAATGCAAAACATCTGAAATGCTCCAAAATCCAAAATATTTTGTGAGCAGACATGGCACCCCAAGTGAAAAATTCCACACCTGACCCATAGTCAAAAAGCTATAATATAAAAATATCGTATAAAATTACCTTTAGGCTGTAAGATGTATATGAAGCACAAATGAATTTCCTTTTTAGTTGTGAGCCTCACCCCTAAGATACCTCACTACATATATTCCAAAATGTGAAAAATGTGAAATTTCTGATTTCAAGCATTTGGGATAAAGGGGACTAACTTATATGTGTTTTGGTCATCTATTTCCAAGGCACTCTGCTAAGTTCTGAGTTTAAGTGGTTTCTTAATATAGTGGGTCATTGGGAAAGTCATGATGCATTTTTGTATAGAAAAAGATCATGACTTTCCCAACCTAATACTTAGAAAATATTTGAATATTACTGAAGAAATGTGGTCAGTGAAATTACATAGAATATTTGTATGTGCATTTGTTACACTTGAAAAATAAAAATATGTTAGATATTTTACTAAGTCACTAAAACTCATAAAATGAAGTTGTTTTTCTTTCATTTAACTAGAATCATAAATGATTTGATATTTCTAAAGCACTTAAAAAGTCCCTCAAAATTATTAAGTGCTTAAATAAAAAACAAAGTACATGTTCTTGTTTAACTTGTATGGAAAGATTAAAACATTATTTTGGTATTTTAAAATAGATTAAATCTAGCATTAAAATTTTTTTTTTTAAGGTTTTCGCCATAGTGCATATGCACTTGCTGGAGAGAGACAGAGAGAGGGAAAGTAAGAAATGACTACCCTAGTGGGGATGGCTACATCAGAGTCCCTTCTCTTCCATTCTTTTCCTGGGAATTTGGGCATGCATGCACACACGCTCAGCCTGTTTCAAGCCACCATGTGTGGGACTTGAAATGTAGATGGTCACATGGGAGTTCAGTGCTTTAACTACCATGCCACTTGCTAGCCCCTAAGTCAGCATTTTGTTTTTTGTTTTGTTTTTAAAGAGATTTTTGCTGTAGGGCATGTGTGCTCACGAGAGAGAGAGAGAGAGAGAGAGAGAGAGAGAGAGAGAGAGAGAAATCACCCCCAGGGGGAAGGCCATGTAGTAATCCCTTTTCCTTTCTCTTGGGATTTGGGACATGTACCTGGGGTGAGTTAAGCTGCCAGGCCTGGGATTCAAACTGCAGTCAACTACATGGGAGTCCAGCTATGTAACTGCTAACCATCTGCTGGACCCAAAGCCAGCATTTTAAGAAATGTCAAACAAAGGCCTAAACATCTGGAAATAGTGTATAATCTATTAATGGAACTTAAATTTAAATATCACATCCATTAATCAATTAAAGACTGTCATATTGGGTTATTGGGAAAATCATGACAAATTTTTGCAAAGAAAAAGACATCGTGACTTTCCCCAGTGACCTAATATATGGTGACAGCTAACTTTTCTAAAGATTTTTAAAATTAAATCCTTAACTATACCTTATGAAAAAATATTCAGCAGAAACACTATAAAATAAATGTGCTGACATTCCAAGTAGATCATTTTCTTGTTGGATTATACTTATTTATGGGTACTTTTGTAAAAATTTAAAACTTTATGTATTTACTTTTTTTTAGGTGAATCTCATCTTTTATTGGTTGGGGATCCTGGCACAGGGAAATCTCAATTCCTCAAATATGCAGCAAAGATTACACCAAGATCCGTGCTTACCACAGGAATTGGATCTACTAGTGCAGGTATTTACCATGATAATTTCAAATGGCTTAACATTACTATAAAAGCTAAAATAATAGTTGTTTCTTATATATATAAAAAAAGTACCAATAGTAGGATAAATTTCAAGCCAATTTTTGAGAGGCATTACTGAGAAATTGAAGAAAGTATGCAATGTGACCTTACTAGTGCTAACAAAGTATTTTAAAAGCTCTACTGTCACTTATCTTTGCATCTTAGTTCTGAACAGTCCTATTCCATTCGTTCATTCTCTAGTGATTACCCTCATACATATTTATGCAGGAAAAAGTACACATCATCTGGCATTTCACAAAGACCCAGCAAACAGAACGTTAAAATAAACTAAACAGGGAGAAATTTCACTTGACATAAGTAGCTAGATGGTGTAGCGCTTAAGGCATTTTCCTGCTCAGAGATCACACGGACAACAGTAGCTCCTACTGAAATTTCTCAAGTGTAAAATTTGCCTATTAATATTTGGAAAGCATACTTTTATCACTGCAATGTGGAGTATCATTCATATGTTATAATGATTCTTCAGCAAGTACATTTAAAACTCTTTGAAGATAGAATGTCAAGATTTGATTATAAAGAAACTTAGGATATTTAGGAAGAACTGCTTTAAAAAATGTCTTTTGATGCCATTTTGTATTTTTACAGTTTTTATTAGGGTATATCTTTCCTGTTCTTCTAAAAAATAGGTCCTTGGTCACATTTTACAAGTATTATTTTGCTATTTGTTAAGGGAGCCTAGTTTCCACATGCAGTGCTGATTATGAGGAGAAAACTTTTTACACTGAAAAGTACTCCACTAATGGTACTGGGAGACTGGCTAAGGGGCTCTTGTTACCTTTTGGAATATAAGTGAACAGTGCATGAGACACGGACAGGAAGGGATTTGTGGAACTGAGAGGAGTGGACAAGTTCAGGACACTGGAAAGTAGGCAAGAATATATAAAGAGGCCACCATAGTAGTGCATTGTGTGAGGTAACAAACACACTGTGATGCGACCTCCTCAGGAAGGTCCTTGATTTACTTCTGGCAGGCTCCCTATACACACTGGGCTAGCACATGTCCACGATCCATGCTGGCTAAGGCTAGGAGTACACTGCAGCATGAAGACCCTGTTGAAGGTGCCCCCCTCCTTCCCTCATGGAAGAAATTTTAAAAAGGGTTGGGGAGGGCAGTCCTATAGCACAGCAGTTAAGGGCTGTGCATGGAAAGCCAGATCTTACATGGCCAGCTGTGGTATGAATCCCAGCCCCAGCAGCTTGAAAAGCACAATAGATACATGCATGTGTGTGCTGTCCCAAATCCCAAGAGGACAGAGAAATGGACAAAAAGGGACTGGAGCATGGGCACACCCCATTGGGGAAGTGGGGTGGGGCCTCTCTCTCTCATGAATGTACCTACCCTCTAGCAATTAAAAAAATATATATATAACACATACTTTCTATGCATTTTAAAACCCTTACAACCCAATATTTTAGAGTCCTGTATAAAATGATAACAACAAAGATGATTCCCAAGTAATTATATGAAATGTTTCCTAAATAAATAGTGTGTCAAGAAATGAGTCTAAACTATCTTGAGGGCTACTAGGAATTTCAGACTACTTAAGGGGAACAGCTGATCCACTGGATTAGTGCATTGGTATAAAAGGATATTACACTTTACCCTTTTCATGCCAAGATTAGAATCCATATACAAGAGAAAAGACAAGTAGAAGAAATATAACTTTAAAATTACATAAAAATTATTTCTATTTATTACCTACCCAAAAGGCCAGACTAGCCTTTCTGCAAAACTGTGTATTGTACCCATAATAGTCATAAAAGTTAATTCAGTGGTCAAAACCAGCACTTTGAAATATAAATACATACTTGTGTTAAAGGGTCATGCTTTATTTATATTATGGCTTATGATAAAATGTTTTGAAAACTGCTGCCATAGATTTTCTTGGAAAATTCCAAATCCTAAACCCAGAGGGTAAAATCATATGGATGCCTAAGGTTACATTAGGTTATGACTGAGCAAATGCATGTGCACTTCTCTGACTCTCTGAAGTTTTTTGAGTTCAAGTAATGTACTCATTCCTTCCAACTTATTCACAGATCTCTTTGGAAGCAATATTTAACTTTTCAGGACATAGCTATTTACTATGATAAAACGTGGGAAAAACAGTTCTACATCTTCTAGCCGTAATTCTGATGTAGTATTTTTAAATAATCCTAAACAGAAAAAATAAAACCCAAAAAACTTAAGTGCTACAATATCTTATTAATGTTTGAATTCTAACTCTATTTGTAGTCATTTTTATTTTAAAAAATTGTCTTATAGAGCTATAAGTTTAAGATAAAAAAAAGTAATATTATTATTTAAGTTCTAAACATCTGTGAAAATTGACTGTCATTACAGATTTACATAAAAACCTAACCCTTGATGGCACAATAAACTGATCATTATAATTAAAATAAATACTCATCAGTAAATTGCTCTCTTTGGTGATTTGGTTTATATATTATTTCTAATAAGTATATATCTTGTTCTTGTTATATCAATCACTGAGTTCTTTGCTGGAAAGTATTTTATTATCACTTAAATATTGTAACATTTTAATTGGTATTAGACAAAAATGAGACTTTCTTCATATAATTTTAACAGCTGGAAGTACTTTTAAAATCTACAACCTAGTTAATGGACAATATTTTAATTTAGTGTATTAAATTTCAAAGTTTAACATTTAGCAAAACTTTGCTTCACAAATTCAGTTTTTTAGAATGATAGGACATACATACAACTTAAAATCCATATTTAAACAAGTGCTTTTTCCTTTCCTCAAAATAAAGGCTTTAAAAAGTGCAGTATAAAAGTTTTAGATATGAAGGCACTGCATAACCTGTATCAAACAGCCATCTTGCTTACCAGCAAGAGTAATGAAAATATCCTACCTTTAATTTAATGCAGCAAAAGAAACTTTTTGAGGAAGGACCTAGCTCTTGCCAACAAAAAAGAAATTTTTGGCTCATTTAGTTATGAATTCCTTTCTAAGATTGCTTTTCAAAAACTTGTTATCTGGAAGAGCTGTCTAGAGTATGTCAACCATGAATATGCCAGACCTTATTATTCATGAGTGTGACGGGATATGGGGAAGAGTACTACAGGTGTGAAAAATATATGTTATTTCCAAAAAATAGTAAATATAATGACAAAACTAAATATACCTTTCTAAATCCAATTTTTATATATAAATTTGGCCAAGAACAGATATCAAAATAATTTTTCAAGTTCAGAGGATTTTTATAAATCTGATGAACAGATTTGAGTCATTATAGTTCTATCTTGATTATGGCTCAGGCTATGTTTTGATATCTTGGCCTTTTTGGAGGAGGGGGGGTTTATTCTGCTACAGGAAATGTGCAGTCACTAATACTGCAAGTGCTTAGTTTTTGACGCAGAATTCAGGTGGCTTACTTATTTCGATTCCGATTTCCTGGTAATCTCCTATTCTTAAAACTTCGGTAGTTTGTATTTGCTCTTGAGAGTTGTAATTCACAGGGCAATAATGGTGTACGATTCAAGAAGTGCTCTAATGTCCTGAACTTTGTTATAAAAACTAAAACCATAGCCAGAGGACCCTATAAACAATTAGCTACGTTTGTTAGTATCTTAGAAATTCAAATATTATCTAACACTACACAAAGTGTAATAGTTTGTAGTTTTAAGGGGCTTCAGGGTGGCCTGGAAAAAGCAGATCCTGAAGTTCCTCTGAACATTGTGATTTCAAAACTCCTTTTCAAGAACATGCCAAAAGAGAAGGAAGATGTGTCCCTTAAATTAAAGCTACCATGTATCTTCACAGGAAGAAACATTTTAGTTGACATAAACTTTTTTTTTTTTAAAGTCTAGTAAAACAGTGATCCAAAGATTATTGTCCAAGAGGCAAAGACATGTTTACAACCTGGACTAATGATTCATACTTTTCTTTATAAGTGCTTTAATTACATATAAAGGAGAAGAAAATAATATATATGCTTTAATCAAATTAGTTTCAAGAACAAATAAAATAACACATTAGAGAAAAAATTACTTAAAAATAGTTGTATTTATATTCCACAATTTGCTCAAATACTGGTTTTTCTTATAAACTTTCTACAGGATGTTTTTAAACAAATTCTTCACATTGTGTCTTGACTATGTACTTACGGAATTTCAGGGAAATAGTTCTGTGTTTTTAATAGCTTAGTTTGTACTAACGGGATGGCAGGTGGTCACATGCAGTCCATGTGGGATTCTAACATGACATTTAGTGAGTTTTCTGACGTGGACCAGCCCTTTGATGCTGAAGGTAATGCATCTGTCGAAAGAAGTGACTGTAGATTTGGATTACTGCTCTCTGCATCTTCCAGTTTTTCTGTGTTATCTTCCCAATTAATGTGGAATCTTGTGACCCTGGGATTAGATGCCAAAATGTTTCTTTGAAGCTGAAGGAAGAAGGAAATACAATAAATAGTAAACACTAAGAAAGTTTAGATTACAGTATGCAAACAGGAACTTAATAAGATGGTTCTTTATGTTAGCATTCACTCCTAAAGGTCTAAGTTCATATATGAAGGGACTTCAAAAAAGTTTGTGGAGAAAGAGTCAAAGTATGAGTTTATTTCAGTGCAAAAAATATTGAAACTCATGCTTAGTTCTTCTGTAAATTGTATTTTTAATGAAATTTTTTGAAGATCCCAGCCACAACAGTATCAAAAAAAAAAAGCACTCTAAATCTAGCTAATAGTTAATGGGGGTTAGGGCCATCACAAGGAGATTATTTTAGCCTAACAGAAACAAGATGTGGAGAATCTAAAATAATTCATCCAGATCTTTTATGATCCAATGAAGTATCTAACAACTCTATTATATTCTATTTCTTGGGAGAGGATCTCATCTTTTTTTAAAGGGCAGTTCTTAAGAGGATGTTTAATTTAACTAATGTGCTCTTTAGATTGTTATGTTTTCAAGGAAAATGAAAATTTCCCCAAATATAACCAGCAGATGGCATAATGGTTACATCACTTGAGAGTTGTAATTCACAGACTTACAGTCCACCATGGTTCCAGTCCCAGACCTAGCAGCTTAAACTCACAACAGACACATGCGCATGTGTGCCCAAAATCCCAGAGGAAAATAGAGAAGGGGTTGTGGCGTGGCCATCCCCCTTGGGGGGTGATCTCTCACTCTGTCTGTCTCTCTCTCTCTCTCCAGCAAGTGCACACACACCCTATAGCAAAAATCTCTTGGGAAAAAAAAAAGTACTGGCTATCTACCTTTTAAATATTATTGGCTCAATCCTAGAAACAACATTCTAGTTTCCTTTCTATCCTGCTATACAGGTGGCATACAAGTGACTAATAAATTGGATCGATGGAAGGTCCCACAACCAGGGTGAAAAACATCCCAGCCTTTCTATCAGAAAGAAGCACATTCTATTCCACTGTCATGTAATTTTTCTTGCATGTTCTGGCAGATAGTGTACCATGCCCAGTTTCATTTACTCTGTACCTTCACAAAATCACGTTTCTAAATTGTTACAGCTCCCAATGGAAAATCATAAGGTACTAAGTAACTTTGAGAATGCCAAATCACAGATTTCAGCTTATCACTAGAAATTGTTTTTCATCACCAGAAGTATTTAATCTCTATGAATAGCAGATAAGGAAGAGCATATAGGTATTCTGAGGGCTCATATGGAAAACACAAAACTTCTCCCCACAATTCTGGGAAGAACTACAGGCAAAATATCATTATTGAGTAATAATGTACAACAGACATGAACTTGCATGTCCTAAAAGCTGAAATAGAATCATGATGTATGGTGAATACCATGAAGAATGCCATAAATAAGGGCCTAAAGTCTATTTCTTATAGGAGGCACTTTTCATTTTTCTAAATCATTTGAGATTCTTAGGGTGTCTGCTGAACATTATTAATGATTCATCTGGAGGATTTGAGGTCATCTGTAGTAATGGAACAATGGTTACTTCCATTGCCCAGTTGGCACAAGGACCTCCAACTTATTTTGTCTCAAAGCCATTTTCATAATGGATTATGAAATACCAATAGCCCAAAAGCCTGCATAGTAAAAGTAATTAAAAAGGAAGAGTAAAAACATTACCTTAGAAAAGTCTGGTTTTACAGGTGGATTTTCCCTTAATTCTGTCTCAGTATATTCATTATTTACATAATAGCCAACTCTAATAAATTCTTGACCTCGATAGGTGCAAGTTATTAGCACAACTGTTACACCTACTGCATCTGCATCTGGAATGAGTCCTGGATTAGGTGCATCAGCCTAGAATAATTTAAAAAGAAAAGAAACACACACACAAAAGGCTGTTAATGGCAGACAAGACTATAGCTTTAGTTACCTTGAGCACCATCAGTTGAGGGTAAGCAACAAAAACCTTGGGAATCATACTGGGAAGGCAAATGGTCGTTTCTGAAATTAACTTATAGCTAGAAAAGACAGTTCATATTTCTCCACAGTATACTATGTACCCTCAGTACTTGAAGGCATCACTATACTTAATAAGCAGCAATTAAACCAATAGTCTTGGGACCAGCAGTTAGCGTAATGGCTATGTCGCTGGACTCCCACGTAGTCGACCACAGTTCACGTCCCGGACCCGGTGGCTTAAAACTCATGCCGGGCGCGTATGCGTGCGTGCCCAAGATCCCGAGAGGAGAATGGAGGAAAAGGGATTGCGGAGTGGCCATCCCCCCTGGGGGGTGATTTCTCGCTTTCTGTCTCTCTGTCTGTCTGGCGAGCGCACGCGCCCTATAGCAAAAACCTCTCCAAAAAAAAAAAAAAAAAAAACAAAAACATAAAACCAATAGTCTTGACTCTCATCTTTTCCTGCCATAATTTTCAGACCTATATTCGTAAATATTAAATTATTTTCACATAGCCTTTTCTCAGCAAATTTTTATTACAGATTTACCCCTTCAATCCAGGACACTTACATTCTTATACCCATTCAACTACCCCCCACATAAATTCTAATAGTAAATTAATATAATATTGAAAATAGAAGAAATTGCTATACAGCAGATTTTCAAGAAATATTAATAATCCTCTATTGTGAGTGGTCACTCTGCTAGGCACTACAATGTAGTGTGCCCTTTAGACCACACATATCATGGAAATTCAGTGAAGGTAAAGATTGTTGTAGGCAGATGTCAAAGACCTTGGTTTGAATCAAGCTATTATAAGGAATGCAGGAAATGAGGCAAGCAAGCCAGAGGAAGATAGCATGAGCAAATGCTAGGGCCCTGTTCATGGCAGTGTATAGGACAGTAAAGCGACTGATTACATGGAGGGAGCCACAGATGGAGAGAATAGGCAGTAATGGCTGAGGCATCTGAGCTAGACTGATAGCAGCAGCCTTTCTGGGTGGTAATCAGATGAAGTTCCAGCAAATTAGCTTACAGTTGTCAGAACACCAAGGAAACATCCCTGGGACTAGGTGAACATTAAAGTCATGCCTTATCTTGGGGACAAGGAAGCCTCATATTTATTGTATACCTACCACTTGTAGATGACACAGAAAGGCATATATGTCCACCTACTTGGTCATTTAGGTTAAAACTTCTCAGTCTCCCACTTTTAACTCCACACATTTCACCCTTGTTCTAGAATTAGACAGGTTTCTAAAAATGTAAAGATAATCTTTGGCTGTCCTATCTCTCACACAGTCTCAAGATTTCTGAAGGCTGAATTCATGTCATCATCTCTTATTTAGAACATTGCTAAAGCTTCCTTACTGGTCTCCCCAGCTCTAATCTATCACTTGCACTGCTGACAGTATTCACTATCCACACACAGATCTGCTCCTATTCCTTTGCCTGATTTTAAGACCTCAGATGATTATTCCCATTTCTAAGGTATAAGATCTCAGTTCAGCTTCATGTATAGGGCCCTTCACAACTTGTCTCCAACCAGCATCTTCATTCACACATCCTTCAAGTCCACACATCTCACCCTTGTTCTAGAATTACACAGGTTTTTAAAAACGTGATGATAATCTTTCACACATCTATGCCTTGAACGTACCGTTCCTGTGGTCTGAAAGATGCTTCACATGCTAAAAAATTCATCTTTTGAAGTATGCATCAAATGTATCCTCAGTGAAGCCCTTTCTAACTCAGAAGGTACAATCAATAGTTTCCTTTTTTATGGACTTACATTTCTCAACCCAAATCCTCTACTAATGCATGACCAAAAATGCAAATCTAAGTATGTTTACTTTTTAGTCTCCCTGGTAGACTCTAAGGCTTTATCCAGGGCAGGAGTTACATCCAGTTCATCTTCATAATCTCATATCTGGCACAGCTGTAGGCTTAGTATTTTGAAATTCATCATAACTCAGTTCTTACCCTAAAGAGATTTTTTTTTTAATCTCTTTGGAAAGACACCAGGATGGACAGACAACACTTTGTTTTAGAGAGTCTATGCACTTCCATCCTGAAGGAGTAAGGTTACTCTCAGTGTCCCCAATGGGATTCAAATATATGCAGAAGTGGTGGAGATGAGAAACAGAGATAGTTCAGAACTCTTCCCTCATATTGCTTCCCATCCCCTCACCAATGTGGCTTTAGGCATGTTTACTTTCAAATTTGTTTGATAGCCTGTAGTGCAGCAGTTTTATGGGCTCAAACTCACATGGTTGAACTTGGTTTGACTCCCAGCTGTGGCTTGAAAAATATACCAACCAGGCACCTATGTCTGCCCCAAATCCTGACGGGATGGAGAAATGGAAGAAAAAGGATTGCAGTGTGACCACACTCTATGGGGGGTGGGTGGGAGGGGTGGTGGTGCGGAAGCTGTCTCTCTCCAGAGAGGGCATATACTAACAATTCTTATTTATTTATTTATTTAGGAGAGGTTTTTGCTATAGGGCGTGTGCCAGAAAGACAGAGACAGACAGAGAGACAGAAAGCGAGAAATCACCCCCCAGGAGGGATGGCCATGCTGCAATGGTCTCCTCCATTCTCCTCTCGGGATCTTGGGCAGGCAAGTACATGCGCCTGGCATGAGTTTAAACCACTGGGTCTGGGAGTCTAGCAACATAGCCATTAAGCCAACTGCTGGTCCTAATATAGTAACAATTTTTAAAAACTTGTTTGTCAAAGGATTCATCCTGAGCAAATTTGAGTAGAGAAACCTTCAGGCTTCTCACCCTTTAGTTAGGATGGAGAAATGATGGGCAGAAATTTTTTATTCTAACCAGTAACATTATACAGACATCTAGGTATCTTCCCTCTCATGAGAAAGACATGTGTAAACTATTCTGAGAGGCAAGTCATGGCAGACCAGAATACATACAATGGCAGTTTTCTTAAAACACAAAAATAATTTTAGTCTTTGTTGATAATGTTAAATTTTATAAAATTCATAGATTGAACATAAGACCTAAATTACATTGTTTCCTCTGTTCTTTTTTTTTTTTTTCCCCCCCTCTTCTTGGCTAGGAGATCAAGATTCTGAATTCTATATTTAGGAAAAGGGGAGAAAAGGGTATATCAGCTCTCGAGATGAAATGTGTTGGGATGATTCTTTGCTCACTTCTGATGAGATGATTAAGGAGCAGCTATTTGAAAAACCCTAGAAGGAAGTATTTTTATATAAATTTCATTCCTTTAGTTCTCTTAAGTCAAAAGTTTGGAGTGTTCATGACAGACATATAAATTTTTAAAAAATTGTGTGTGGGGGTGGTTTGCCATAGGAAATGTACACTTGCCAGGGAGAAAGAGAGAGAGGGAAGGTGAGAAATCACCCCCTGGGGGGATGTGGCCATGCCACAATCCCTTCTCCTTCACTGTCCTCTTGGGATGTTTGTGCTTGCACAGACACATGCCTGGCATGATTTTCAAATCTCCAGGTTCAGAACTTGAACTGTGGTTGGCCATGTGAGAATTCAGTGCCTTAACCATCATGCCACCTGCTGGCCCCCGAAGAAAATATTTTTATGTCTGTTTCAAAACTAAGGCATTTAAGTATTGATAATAGCATGAAAAGATGTATCATTTTGCCAACCCAAGTTCCTTATACTTCATTATGAATTATCATCAGTACTCCATTATGAATGATCATCAGTAAAGTATGGGTTTCCTAGGATTACAGGTTAAAGTAAATCCTGCTTGTTTATAAACAAATTCAAGAAGATAAGAAAAATAGTTCTAATGATAGAAATAGGGTGATAGTACTAAATAGAAATGTCAGTGATAGTACTAACAGTTTTAGAAATGTCAGTGATAGTACTAACAGTTTTGTTCTTCATAACAATTTTGTGAGAGGATATTATCCACATTTTATAGATGACTGGTGTGACAAAGGGAGGTTAGGGAGCTTGTTTAAAGTCAAACAGCTAATAAACAGAGGAGCTGGGATTTTCAAGCTTCTGCACATGGCATTCTCCATTGCCTAAATCTTTCACAAGATTATGCACTCACAGAGGTCAGATTAATACACTTTTAATTGACTTATTTGAGTCTTTTAATTTACTTAGCTTTTCTTAACCATTCGTCTAGATACATAAAATTATTTGTTGCCTTTTAGTAAAAAGCACTAAGACTAGAAGATCAAGATGGTGAATTCTATACTTAGAAAAGGGAAAGAAAAGGTATCCACTCTAGAGATGAAATGTGTAGGAATGATTCTTTGCCCACTTCTGGTGGGATTATTTGAACAACAGCAATAGTACTCATTTAAATTATAGTAACAAAAACTAAAGGTAATTTTAGGGACCAGCAGTTGGCGTAATGGCTCATGTTGCTGGACTCCCATGAAGTCAACTGCAGTTAAGAATCTCGGACCCGGTGGCTTAAACGCACCCCGGGCACGTGTGTGTGCGCGTGCGCGCGCCCAGGATCCTGAGAGGAGAAAGGAGGTTAAGGGATTGCGGTGTGGCCATCCCTCCTGGGGGGTGATTTCTCGCTTTCTGTCTCTCTGTTTCTCCGTCTTTCTGGTGAGCGCACATGCCCTGTAGCATAAACCTCTTAAAAAAAAAAAAAAAGTAATTTAAAAAATACCCTATGGTTGGTTATTCTTTGAGCTGTTATAAGTATACTCCCTATAAGTATAGATGACTGAACAAATAACTAGTGGGGGTAGTGAATTTGTTAACAATAGTCTTTTATAAGATATGTAGACTAGATGCTTTAGTAAACCACTAGACTGTAATTCTAGTGACCCAAAGTCATATATTTCTATCTACTAATGTATTTGTTCACCTTGCTCAATTAACAATTATTCTGAACTAAAATTATGGATTCTGTCACATCAGTATCAGTCCTGGTGGCTAAAGCCAGTCTGGGGGTGCACATGACTACATATACAAGTTAGTAACATGTTTGCACTTTTTGGGCTGCTGAATCCATGTTTTGGACAGCCATCCTCAAAGTATGCTACTAAGGAACTACAGGAAGAGCCCAAAACAAACCATGTGTGCCATGATTCGGCATAAGGTTTACTGTGTGCTTTGCATCTCCCTGAAGTAAACATCAAATTGACACCACTCAGCCTTTAAACAGGAAGTGAAGTTTTTCTGTAACACATGTTACCTAAAACATGGTAGAAGCAGATTAAAAGTAAGTGCAGCAGCAGCAGAGAAATTTGACCCAAAAAGGGGCAAGGACCATGAGATATATTTAGAAACATATTTGGTATTCACATTTACGAAGATTATACTTACCTGAAATACAAACATATGCCTTCCTGCAGGAACAGGACCCACTAAAACAGAGTCTAAAACTTGATCGTATTCTTCACTTTCTGCAGAGCCCACATAGATAATTTTCCATTCCAAGTCTAGGGTTAAAAGCCAAAGCATTATTTCATATTTAGTAATTATATTACCAGATGACATCAAAGACCTTTTTAATGTCCACTTAACTATTGAGTCATCCAAAAAGTCGATGTATTTTTCTGTTTTTCTATGCAAAAATGGTAACTTTTCTGACTACAATATTTACTGGCCGATAAAATTGGCTTCTCATAGAAGAAAATCCAGAAAGGTGTTGAAATGCTCCTCATAAATTCTTACCAGAGTGCATACTTCATACCAGAGTTTCTCAAAATGCTCCTGTGGTCCCTGGACAGTGCTCTGCACATACAAGACAATGTAACCAAAAACTTGGGACATATGAACCTTGTCTTGAGGATTCATGAAAGCACACTGAGATCCTTCAGTAAAGAATACCAACAACATTAATACAGCATTTCCTAAGAATACTTGGCTATTCCTCTGCCCCCCTTTTACAAATCTATTTTAACAGTCTCCTCAACACATTTTGAAAGGGCTGCCCTATACTACGTTGTACAGATCCCAATCACTGAAGGGATTCGGAGTGGGGAAAAAAATCACTCAGCACTTCTCTCTGGCTCAGAAGTAAAGGGCTGCAGCTCATCAGCTGTTATAAGACCACAGTTAGATTTTTTTCCTCGTGACACCCCCTCATGTGTCACATTTCTTTAAACTGGGAAGAGGAAACCAAAGTCCTCATGGCACTTGATGAATGTACAGAGGAGAAGGGTACAAGCACAGGGCACGCTCAGATGCAACCCAATACATATACACAATTATTCTAACAGGTTTCATTAAGCACTTTTTATAGTGCGCTCTGTGAGGAGAACCTAGAGATGAACAGAACTTTTTCTGAAGGAGCCTCCTCTTTAGTAGGGGGAGGAAGACAACTCTGTACATACACATCTCCGAGAGACCTCTTAAGGTGCTTAGCACTGTGTGGCGTGATTCTTGCATTCACTACACTGAGACTACACAAGCTCTCCCAAAGGGGTGAGTTTCTGGGTCACTTACTGAGAATCTAGTCAGTGCCACCATGTGTTACCATTTTTGAACAACTGTATGTACCTTTGTTCCCTAAATTGGTAACAAATAATTCAGGTACTACTACTTATTTGTACTGTGTTACACACTGCTGTTTATTGAACGAAAGGTCCTTTAGGTTTATGCTTTCTCATTAAGTCAGTTGTAATTTTCTAAGGACCTATTAGGTCATGTTCTGTCCTAGACCACTTGCATTTCCAGCTTCTGGCATATTTCCAGATGTAGGTCCCACATCTGGCATTTCACTTTCTGCTTTTAAAAAGAAGCAGCAGGCAATATGAGTATCCAGTCAGAGGGAAAAGCAAACACAAAGGCCCAAATTACCTCTTAGTAATGCTTGGCATGTTCAAGAAAAAGCAAAGAGACCATGGCTGGGGCAGAATGAGCAACAGGGAAAGTAACCAGATGATTGGAGATGAGGGGCATGACCAGACCAGGAAGTGTTCTCAAGGCCATCTTAAGGACACTTTATCCTGAGTGCCATGAGAAGCCATTGTAAGATTTTGAGTGGAGCAGTTTTCTTTTATTCAATTTTTAGTTTAAAAGGTACTGACTGCTGTGTTCAGTATAGATTATAAGAGTGCAAGGGAAGAAACAGGATATTTTAACAACTGAGGCAAGAAATTTTGATGGCTTGGACCACATGTTACTATGGGGAGTGCAAAGCAATTACAGTCTAGGTAAACTTTAAAGACAGAAGCAGCAGGAGCCCCTTATTCCAGTGAGTAAGTTTGGGCACTGGGTGGGGTGGAGTGGAGGAAAACAATCAGAAGCTAGTTTGGGGGTATGTTTGAGATGTTTTACTAGATATCTAAGTGGAAATACTTAATAGATCTGTTATAAATTTTTAAATTGTCTATTTATATAAAGCCATGAAAATAGATGGGATTCCTAGAGAGTGAGCCATGGGGTAGATGAAGAATCCATACAAAGGTTACAAAACCAATGGGCAGACCCAGTTGTGGTGGCACCGCAATAGAACACCAGTGCACAGTACTGGAGCCATAGGGGAGGCCCAAGTTCAGTCCCAGGTCAGCCTAACATACTGGGCACCTGTACACCAGTGATCCTGGCTCCCGAGGTAGGGTAATGACTGTAGCATGGCAGGACTATGCAGGGTAGTTCTCGCAGTCTCTCTCATGAAATAAACTTTAAAACAAACAATAAACTAGTAGCCAATTAGGTAGATGACCCAAAGCCAAGTGAACAAACTTTTAAAAAAGGGTTTGGAGGACCAGCCAGTGGTGTCAATGAGGCAGCTGGATCCCACATGTCCATCTGCATGGTTTACATCCTGGATCTGGTGGCTTGAAATAAAGGGGGTTGGGGTATTTGAAAGTTACTATAGTGAAGATAAGACATGTAACTGTCAGGACCAGCAGAGGGCCTAATGGTTACGTTGCTGGACTCCCATGTAGTTGACTCTGGTTTGAGTCCCAGATATGGTGGCTTAAAATTCACAGTGGGTCTGTGTGCATGTGTGTCCAAGATACTGAGAAGAGAGCAGAGAAGGGATTGTGGTATGGCTATCCCCCCTGGAAGATGATTTATTGTGTTCTGTCTCTGTCTCTCTGGTAAGCACAAGCACCATATACAAAAATCTCTCTTAAAAAAAAAAAAAAAAAAAAAAAAAGACATAATTGTCATATAGAGGTTTTCATAAAATTTTGTTAACTTCATATATATTTGTACATATCACTACATATAATCTTCTTAGCCTCCTAATTGATAAAACTGGCACTGGTGATCTAACCTAGAACATAGCCATGACTTACAAGTCTATTTTATAAAATACCTACTATGGAGCCAGCAGGTGGTGTGAGGGGTTAAGGCACTGGATCCCACATGGCTGACTCCAGAGTTATAGTCCTGGACCTGGTGGCTTGAAAATCATGCTAGGTGTGTTTGTGTGCCCAAAATCTCAAGGGGAAAAAGAATTGCAGTGTGGCCATCCTCACTAAAGAGTGATTTGTCTTTCTCGCACTCAAGTGCATGCACCCTCTAGCATAAAAAAACAAGCAAAAAAACCTACTATGTGCGGGGCACTGGTTCTGCTACTTCATACCTGTTGTTTAAACCCTCAACAGTTTTATCGCTTTTGCACATATGTATCCCTATTGTGCAAACAAAATGCTGACTCTCTTGAGAGATTATGTAATCTACTCAAATTCATACACTATGTACATACATTGAAGACTCAGAATCCAAGTTATGTCTCTGCAGCCCCAAAATCTTAGCTCTTTTCTAAAAACATAATAAGAAAGAGATTCTTCCCTTTCTAGCTATCCAATTAATAGTGGAAAAAGAACAAAATTGCAGGGAGGATGGTGATAGGAGAGGTGAAAGAGCATCTACCTTTTAGAAGTACAGACTGCAACTCAGTGAACACCTGACTTTATGCTTCTGGATTATGGTAACTATTGGCTTTTTTTTTTTTTTTTTGGAGAGGTTTTTCGCTATAGGGCGTGTGCGCTCGCCAGACAGACAGAGAGAGACATAGAGACAGAAAGCGAGAAATCACCCCCCAGGGGGGATGGTCACGCTGCAATCCCTTCTCCTCCATTCTCCTCTCGGGATCTTGGGCACGCACGCACACGCGCCCGGCGTGAGTTGTAAGCCACTGGGTCCGAGACACGAACCGCGGTCGACTACGTGGGAGTCCAGCGACATAGCCATTACGCTAACTGCTGGTTCCCACTATTGGCTTTTAAATGCTCATTCCTTTAAAAAAAAAAAAATAGCATCAGTTGTCTTTTTACCTTAAATCCAGCTTTCATTCCTCTATCCCCTGTATTTGAAGGAGAAAAAAGAGTTGGATGCCTGACACAGGTTATCAGTTGAAGGAGTTTACTAATTTATTTTTTAAAAATTAACTTACTCATTTAATCATGGTAATCCTAGCCTGAAATTATCTTTAGTTGTAGTGGGAGCAAGGCAATTACCAAGGGAATTTTAAGCTAATTACACTACTTGGGAAGAACTGTGGTCTAATGGAAAGTGTGAACAAATCTGAAGTTTGTAAGTATTAATAAGCATCATACTCAAATCTGGTACATTTTAAGTATTCAGCTGACGGTAGCTATTAACTATGAATATATATATAAACTTGACAACAGTTATGTACAAACTTAAAATGGCATGAAGGCAAATGAAAACTTGTCCAGGCTTGATGGCAATCAGATCAAGCACATCCAATGTTTCCTATCTTCCAGGCTGATAGGAAAGCCTCTGCTGAAACCTTGACTTTTCACTTTTTTAGAGAGAGTTTTGCAACAGGGAGCATGTGCTCACCAGAGAGACAAGGACAGAAGTCAAGAAATCACACCCCAGGGGAGATGGCCACGCTGGAATCTCCTCTCGGGATCCTGGGCGTGCATGCACATGCATCGGGCTTGAGTTTTAAGCCACCAAGTCGGGGACTCGAACTGTGGTTGACTATGTGGGAGTCTCGCAACTAATCATTACACCATCTGCTGGTCCTATTTACCTCTCATTTTTAAGGCTGCTCTACCATCTGAATTAAGTTTACGTTAGTAACAACTACATTACATTTACAGCAAATACTACTAAAGGGCTTTTTTGAAGCAAAGCTTCAGGACAGATTATTATTTTTGGCTTTTTTTTTTTTTTTTTAAATTTAGTCACTGTGTATTATTACAGCATACCACATGCATATTCCCATCCTGAATACACTATATATTGGGTCAATCAAAGATATTATCATACATATTATCATCAACAAGGGCAGCTTTTAAAGGCAAGTGAAAATATCTGGGGCTACTTGACAAGTTACAAGTGTGAAAAATGGTGGCCAAACTCTGGTTGGGACTTAAGACAAACTAGCTTATAAAGTGAAAATTTTCTTCGCAATTTTCTTTAATTTCAAGAATAGATTTTTCAAAAGAACTATAAAAGTATGAAAACCTGTAAGGAGCCTTTGCTAAGAAACTCCATTTCCTTCATCTACTTAGCCTCTAGGTGGAGTACACAAGAATGGCACATTTTAAAGATTCCTTTGCAGTTTCAGTATGACTCAGCTTAAAAATATTTTAAAAAAATATTTAATAAATGGTCAGTAATGGTACCTTGGAAGTGAGGTGTACCAGTGGAAGTATTCTTGGCATCAGTATTAAGAAAAACGTGATGTATTTCAGCTGGGTTCTGACGGGATCCCAGTTAAATATGGCTCCTAATGAATGGCAGGTTTCAGTTGTGCAATGTAAAAGCCCTATAATGACATCGTGAACCACCTACCTTCTTTCAGAGTTGGCTCCCAAAATGGAAGGCATCACTTGAGAAATACCTGTAATTTTAAGACGTTCCAATACCTAAAACACTATAGGGTGAATTGGAATAGGTTGGTCAATGGGTTTTGACCATTGTATTTGCTTGTTTTTATATTCAATTGGCAATAAAAAGAAATTACTGTTGGGTATGAAAAAATGTCTGTTAGATGAAATGCTTACAGTAGTAACTACAGCAGTTTACAAATGGTTTCAGTATGATAAGAAAAATGCTCATTAATATTATCATCAATGGGCTCTTTAGATATTAACTTTAGTAAATGAATCTTCTTTCAAAATGCCCTACATATAAAACATATGTGCATTTCTGCTTTATATATGTATGAAGGATCAATCAGGCACATACTGAAGTTGTAATTGTGGTTACCTAAAGGAGATGGCAGAAGGCACTGAATATAGAGGACTGTTAGTCTGTGTATCTAACTTTTTAAAAGTTTATGAGCATATAGTGCTTTTACAATCACAGTTAACACCCTCCATAAGACACATTTTAAGATTACAATGGTGAAATTCTTTCCCCCTCAAAATACGAAATTAAGCACTGAATTAAGCACTGGATTACTTTAATAAAATCTAAGCAAAGATAAAATTTAGCTTTTGAAATGTTCATTACTGCACATGTTAAAATATTTATCTTTTTTGAAGACTTTACAAAGTACTGTTAAAAAATATGAAGAATGTGTGCACTGCCATCAGGACTTTACCTTTTACTTCCTAGCCACGTTTTTATTTTCAGTGTATTCTGTGTCTGTTTAAATGTGGAGTTAATAATTAGGTTTCAACACGTTCTTGCAGAAAGTCTTCTTTCAGCTATCTAGAAGTCAGAAATTAAGTCCTGGCGATCATTTAAATGTCCTACTTATTTCTGCTCTTGGGTTAAATGTAACTTCTAGCTCTGCAATAGCTTTCCTCCTGAGAGATAGATCTTCGTCATCCAGGAAGGGCTCCACGTTGGTCGGGGAGCTTGCGCGCCAGCATCACCGGGCGCAGCGAGCATCCCGGGCGCCGGCCCGGGAGGACTCGCGGCCCCGGGGGAGCGCGGGCGCCCGGCCCGCGGCGCGGAGGGGCCGAGCCTGCGCCCGCCTACCCCGCTGGTTGGTCGAGGGAGGCAGAAATCAGCACGGGGACAGCCTCGCTCTCCTCCCCAAAGCGGTCGGGCATGGCCAGGCAGGAGAGTGCTACAACTCTACCGTAAGCGCCGAGAACGGGTTCGCCTTGCCTCTCGCTTTGCTCGCGGCCAGAAGGGTGGGCAGGCGGGGCGCCGCGTTCGTCACCCGCGGCGGGGCGAGAGCAGGCGTCGTGACGCTGGGGTCGCGAGCCCAATTCTCTGCTGGGGTAAGATGGCTCCGCTCTTAACTCGCCGGCGCGACCACACAGACGCCTGTCCCGGCCCGGCCGCCTCCCGGGGCCGCGGGGGTCGCTGGAGGCCGTCCGCCGCGCTGGGCCTGCCCCGCGCGACCCTCGGCCGGCGCCGCGGGCGCGAGTGCCGGTCTCCCCAAGCGCCCGCCGCCAGACAAAGCTGACAACATGGCTACCTCCGCTCGAACAAGTTCCTCGCAAGTTGAGCCACGGCGGGCGCCCAGGCTGCGGCCGAACGCTACGCGCGCCCCGCGGCCGCCGTCCGGCAACTTCAAGTTTCCCTCCGCAGAGCCGAGCCCGCGGCCCGCCCGGCGCCGAGGACGGCCGCCCCGCGCGAGGCCGGGCCCGGGAAACTTTCAACGTCTGCAGCCGCAACTGACAGCCTGGGCGGGCGGGCAGGCGGGAGGCACGACTCACCTTCAGACAGGTCCTCGATGCACTCGAAGGTGATCTCGAACTGGAACGGGTTGTAGAAAGGAGAAGGGTTGTCCAGCACCACTACATTGTTCACCTGAACCTTTGCCATATTTTGAGAAAAACACACAAACAATGGGGACGGGGGTTCGTTGCGGCACAATAAAGTCCAGCGCGCGGCCGCTCGGGAGAGCGCAGACCCCCGCCCCGGCCCGACGTCGTGCAGCGGCGACTTGAGAAACTTTTTTTTCCTCTTTTTATTTACACGGGAGCACTCCACAGTGTTTTGCAGCTTTCCTATTTCACTAAACTACAGCCCATTCTGCTCTGATAACTAGCAGCGTTGCCCGCGATTGGCTACACCCGAGCTCTGACCCTCCTCCTCTAGCGAGGGCCTCGGCAGCGAGCAAGATGGGCTCCCGCTCCCGGAATGGACTCGGAAACTTTAACTGCGGCTCCACCTGCTGGTGTGGATTAGGACAAAGGCGGAGAACAAAGTGAGTGGAATACGGGCTGGGAGGCCCGCGCGGAGGCCGCCGCCGCCAGCGGGGGGAGGGGCAGCACAGTCCCCGCCCCCGCCCGGCGACTCCCGCGCCTCACGTCGGGCGTGGCCGCGGCGCGACGGGCGGGGGGCGTGGCTCGACCGGACGGGTAGGGGCGTGGCCGCGCGAGAGAGGCGTGGCCGCGACGGGAGGGCGCGCTGGGGCGACGCCTGCCCCTCGCGTTTGCTTCGCGTGAGTTTTTTTTCCGGGGGGTTGGTGTTTTTTCTTTCTCTTAACTCTCTTTTTGTATCAGTGCGGAGGCTGTGTGGGTTCTCCTGAACTGAGCGGACTGGATTCGGTCGTCTGTAGTACATTAGGTTTAGCCATGCATGTATAGGGTAATATTTGGAGTAGGGAGGTTTGGTTGCAGTGGAAATAAACTGCAATTTATAGACCAGTGTCAGCTCGGAAGGAGCAAAGCCATTTTGAAAAATCTAGTTCTTGGCCAGTATCTACGTTTGGGCACGGCAGCGCCGTTAGCTAAACAGACACAAAATGAAGGGCAAGGAGATGATTTTCCACACATACTTCACTTGGAAAATCTAACTAGGGGATCATTGGGCTGCACCTGAGTCGTCGTCTTTCGATTGACAATCTGGAAGCCCTAAAGTGAGGGGGGAAATGATAAGAAATTTGATTACATCCCGTGTTTCTGCCGTTTGCAGAGCATAGCAGGAACGTAACAGAAAATGGAAGTGTCAGAAGACCAAAAGGGCAACAAACACGATACAGGAGGGAAAAGGAGAACACAAAAGCATACCAAGGCATTTAATCTTCAAAAAACTTAAGACCTAAACCGTTAGTAAACAAAATTAATGGTAGGACGAATATTGTAAGGAGCCTTTGCTTGCTTATAACCGGTTCAAGTCTGTACTGAGAAAATGCCTTGACTCCCATCGAGGGTGGGGGGAAGTGCTTTTAACACGTTTGAGATTAAACTGTTTGTTTCTGTGTACTAAATGAAAATCGTGTAAAATTATTACCTGCTATTCATAAACCATTATTTTGCTTCTTTAAGCATTGTAATGAAACCACCAGACTTGATTAATTCAGAGGGAAAATGATTATCTGTCACCTATGCTGAATATGTTTCCTTAATAGTGCCTGGAATTTTTACTTGTCTCTCTTTGGGCAGTGTTCATACTTAAGTAGGTTGCTTTTGATGAGATGTCTGTCATCTAATGGTCTTTTGAAAGCTAATGTGGGGCAGCTAATACCAAGACTCACATTTAGGAAAACTAGCGGGGAGAAGGCTCCCATTTTATTGTCAGAGGCTTGCACAAATAGAACCTACCAGAAAAGGTGTGTTCAAGCACAGCTGTGTAACTTAGAGTCCAGGAGTCACACTGTGGGGATAGATGCAGATTTCTATACTAATAAACTCTTCACTCTTATTAATGCTGGTCCTGATATTAGCCAAGATAGTGAAAATTGTCATATACTATAAATTACATCAAATATGTAAGATAAAAGGACGATTTGAAGACTAAAGCATGACTACTGTGACATTGGTATATGAAGTTGTCTGATTATTGCAAGCCCTCTTTCTCTTGTTTAAATTTTATTTATTTATTATTATTCTCTGGTTTGGCTAGAGAGAGGAGAGTGAGAAAGCAAGCTGCCAAGTCTAGGACTTGAACTGCAGTCAACCATGTGGGAGTCCAGTGCCCCAACCACCATGCCATCTGTGGGCCCCTGCAAACACTGTTTAAAGAAGATTCCAGTACACTTATTTATAATTCACTTACTGATTGCATCATGAGAACTAACCATATGAAAGTCAATTTTAGTGCATATGTAGTATCAAGAACTAAGATGATTACCCAGGTACCACTAGTTTGGCTTATGTTCTTAAAAGTTTTTTGTTCAACATGACATATCTAACAATGTTTAAGGGGAATAAAAATCCAACAACTCCCTAATAATTCACTGGAAACTTTAAGAATTAGCTCAAGGCCTCTCATACTTCCATCTTAGCTCTTATTCTCATTGAAAAATGTTAAAGGGCTTTAAGCATTTCTCCAGTAGTTTCCCTACCACTGACAGTGCCTAATAGAAAAGGCTGTAAGGATTCTGCAGATATGCCTTTACATATTTTAATTTTTTTTTTTTTTTTTTTTTTTTTTTTTGCTATGAGTCATGTGTGCTCACTGAAGAGAAACAAAGCAGATGGGGAGTGAGATGGTACTCCCTTGGAGGTGGCCACACCACAACCACTTCTCTTCTGTTTTTGGGGGATTCGGGGCATGCAGGCACATGTGCCTGCCATGCCTTTCATGCTGCCGAGTCCAAGACTCAAAACAGCACAGTAGACCCAAGTGAGATCCAGCTGCCATCACATCACACTATTGGCCGGCCTCATACTTTTTAGTTACCTGGTATGCTGTAGGAAAAAAATCTAAGAAAGCATCTCTTGGTTTCACAGGTTATCTATAGGACCTGTTGCTGAACAGCGTTTTGATGACTGCCAGACAGCTAATCATATTGCAACAGATGGGTCACTATGAACGTCTTCATTTATAAGTACCCAAAGGACCCACATGATGCTTGGAGGACTATGTGGAATGTAGTCCCTAAATCACTTCTTTCTACAAACTAATAGGGGAAGGAGGCTTTCAGACTTTGTTTTGGCTCTAAGATGAACAAAGCCTAAGCAAGTGCTGTTGGCAGAAATAAATGAACCTAGTCAGCTATTGTGGGCTGAATTACAGCTCCCCCAAATTCATATGTTGAAGCACTAATTCCTAGTACCTTAAAATGGGACTGTTTTTGACATTAAATGGTCATTAGGATGGCCCCTAATCTACTCTGACTGGTATTCTTGTAAGAAGAGGAAATTTGGGATACGAGGGGCACACACACACAGAGGAAATACCATGTGAATTCATAGCAAGAAGGTGACCATTTGCAAGCCAAGGAGAGAGGCCTTAGAAGAGACCAAACCTGCTAATGCTTTATCTTGATGTTCCACCCAGCCTGCAGTATTTTGTTATGGCAACCTTAACAAACTAATACAGCTGTAGAAGATATTTCTTCCTCAGAATTAAGCTTGAGAATCTAATCTTATTTATTCCAAACATCAGGCAGTTAGAAAGTGCATTTTGTAGTATGAAATGCGGGGGCCATTTTGCCATGCCAGTAGGCTTGTCCTGTGGAGTGGTGTGCTGTAGCCATTATGTAGTGGAAGCACAGAAGTCTTCACAAAGTTCATGGAAAACATGTATTATGGAAAAAGTGAGCATGGGTTTCAAGATTTTTTTTTTCCCAAAGTAAAATCTCACTTTTTCATGAACTTTTGAAGTCTCCTCATTTCTTCCATTCCACTGTATCTGCCATTGGGCATATAGCTTGAGATCTGAAGAGACAAAGTACAGCTTGCACCCGCTGACCCAAGGCTCCTCTATGCGGGGCTTCTTAGAACCTAAAACTTGAAGTTAAATTGAGGTCACATACAAAAACAAAAGAAGAAAGAGTAAATTAAAATGTACTAGAATAAAATCGAATTAAATGAGGTGATAAATTAAAATGTATTCTAACTAGGAATTGGATTAAGTCTCAGTCCCTGCCTGCTACAAAAGTTATTATAAGAATGTAAGTACTGGACATGGCAAGGGGGTGTGGTGGTTAAGGGCCCTGGTTTCCCACATGCTGAGTCCCGGTCCTGACGGCTTCCTTTCTCATTTTCTCTCTGTCTCTCTCTCTCTCCTTCTATGGTCAAATTAAAATAAATAAATAGAGTTAAAAAAAAAGAATGTAATTACTAACCTCCTATTTTTGTTCAAATCTTATATTTCTACCTGGGATAATTACATTATCATTGTTTTAAACTATCTTTAAAGAATTATTTGTCAGGTCCAGCAGGTTGTGTGATGGTTAATGCTGGACTCTCACATGGCCAACTGCACTTTGAGTCCAGGACTCAGCAGCTCGAAAATCACGCCTGGCCACGTGTGCATGCATGCCCAAAATCCCGAGAGGAGAATGGATTGCAACGTGATCATCCCCATAGGGTTTGATTGCTCACTTTTTCCCCTTCTCTTTCCCTCCCTAGGAAGCACATGCACCCTATGGCAAAAACCTAAAAAAAAAGAAAAAAAAAAAAGAATCATTTGTATTTTTAAAAACATATTGTTCTGATATAGGATTTATTTAGTTTAAAATGATCCCTTTTATTAGTGAGAAGATATGAAAGTTCAATAAAATTTCATGTATGAATGTGGAATATAGAGTTTTTTTGTAGTAGTTTACAGGCATTTCTAAGTGGAATAAATCCTACAGTAAAGTGTTTGGGGAGGGATATGGATGTGGGGATGTCATGTATTTTAGGTCTTACTGTGTCATGATCCCGTCTTGGTGTTTGCCGTTGTGCCCAACTTTTTACAGAGGGCTGGGTATGGAATGTGGTCTCCTGTGTAGCCACAGCCTGCCAAGCAGCAGCATCCAGCACTTGCTACAGCAGGTGGGCCCAGAAATTATTTTGATAATAATTCAGAGCCATCACCATAGCATAATGCATCAGGAGCTTGATTCCACATGACCGAGAGTGGGTCAGATTCCAGTGCCAGCTTGTTCTAAAACATGCTAGGCATGTGTGCGTGCATTTCCCAAACCCTAATGGAAGGGAGTAATGGAGGAAAAAAGATTGCAACATGACCATGTCCCGTTAAGGGGTGCCTTCTTCCTCTCTCTGTCTTTGGTGAGTGCATGTGCCCTCTGGCAAATAAAAAAAAAAAAGACAGTAGTAATAATTTGTGACATGTATACTGACAGCACTTATTATGTGAAATTTTTAAAAATGTTTTTAAGTTTATTTTATTCACAGTAGAGAGTACATGTGTGTGAAAGAGCGAAGCACTCTCAACAAACATCTCATCACACTGTGATCCCCTTCCCTCAGCCCTCTCCCTTGTCAGGATCTTGTACACCTAGTGTGTTTCTGAGCAACCAGGCTAGGGACCCAAACCCACGGTTTGTCACACGGCCTCCAGCACTGTAGCTCAGTGTATTACCAACCGTACCACCAAGGCTGGGCCTTTTTTGTGAAATTTTTGTGCAAGGATAATGAAATACTCAGACATAAAATATATGAAGAACTTACAAGTATGATACAAAATAGAATGTGTTTGATGCATTTTTAATCTACTTTGTTAAAATAAGCAAAAGAAAATATGTTTTCTTTACCATTTGTAAAGAACTTTTAAATGAGCCTCACAATATCCTGGTATGGTAAGAGAGTAAGATATTATCATCCATATAACAAATGAGGATGCTGGTACTCAAAAACACAGTCCTCTACTGAGCCAGTACCTTTCTACTCTCTGTCCACTGCATCAGATAAAATTAAAGGTGGCCTTTATGTATGGAAAAATACCTTGGTGTCGTTTCTTAGAAGATCCTATAGGCTGGCACACACTAGTAATGACTTGATTAGTGCACTCTTGAGGAAGAAAAGCCCTGCTAATGAGATTAGCTCAGGTAGATACAGAAGGAGAAAGACCCAGCCAAGACAAAGTTGGAAGAGTCTCCCCAGTGAAGCTTCCTGTTGCAGAAGTGACTATCTCGAGGTAGGGGAGGATGGCACTACCCACTTGGATTGTGTCCTTGTACTTTTGATTAGGTATCCCTCTCTGTTATGTAAAATGTACTCTCTATTCTGTACTGCATATCATTAATAAAAGTTTCATTATGTACTGTTCCTTGCTCTCTGCCATTGGGTTGTGAGTTTGTTGAAGATATAGGTTATATCTGAACCCTTTTCATAGCTGTCCTATACTGTTAAACATCATGTGGATAGCTAGGTTCTTTCAGTCAGGTTTCTGAATCACCATGTTTATCTTTGCGTGTTATTGGGAATGACCAGAAAAATACGAATAGAAATGCCTAATAATTATTTTGTTTCTTATACCTAGTTTTTTTTAAAAAAAAAAAAAAAAAAACAAAACAAAAAAACATGTCTTTTTAGTCCTTTAATAAACCAAGCTCCTTTTAAACTCATTTTACACTTGAACTCAACCTCAACTTGTAGTCCATGTCCCTTCATATTTTGTATTTCATCCTTTTTTACTCTAACTCACCTCTCCCATTCATCAAAGACTCTCTTCTTTATCTGATGCCAGAGAAAAAAGTAGTGCTCAGTAGAGAGAGGACTGAGATTGTCAAAACGTCTCTAGGCTATTCTACTACTTGCACAAAGCCATTGCAAATCATAGCAGATTTTCTAGTTGGTTACTATAGAGACAAGTGACATTAGATGGAGTCATGCTTGGCAGAAGCTAGGCAAGTAGGCTTTGTGAAATTGGAGGCCTTATATGCATGGCTATTTAAAAAGAGTCGGAAACTAGAAAGGACAAGGGAGGGGGATGGTTTCATAATCTTCTAGGTAATTCATTGGTTAGATATTTGGTTGGTAGAATTTATGCCTGCAAGGCTTTGAAGCCAGCATACAAAGAATCCACCTTCAAGTATCCCCTGTTGTGATTAGATAGTAATATACATTTTAATAACTGCATAATTTAGTTATAATTCACTAACATTTAATCTACACATTCCAAGCATCTGAGTCAGTAGTTTTTATAATATTCACAGAGTTGTGCAATCACCACCACATCAATTTTAGAATATTTTTATCATCTCAACAGTATACCTTGTGGCCTTTAGCAATCACCCCCCCACCCCTGTCTTCTCATCACCCCAGCAGTAGGCAACCACTAAATTATTTTCTGTTTATATAGATTTGCCTATTCCGGACATTTCATATAAATGAAATCATACAATGTGTACTATTCGTGAGCAGTATCTTCCAAGTGTATGTTTTCATTCATGTTGTGGCATGTATTGCTACTTAATTCCTTTTTATTACCCAATAATATTCAATTACGTGGATAAACCACATTTTATTTATCCATCCATGAGTTGGTGGACATTTGGGTTATTTCTAGTTTTGGCTATTGGGAATAACGTTGTTAGGAACTTGTGTACTGATTTTTATGTGGGACATGTTTTCATTTCTCTGGATTTATGCTTAGGAGTGGAATCACTGGGTCACATATGGTAACTCATTTTGAGGAGCTACCAGACATTTTCCAAAGTAATTGAACCATTTTACATTCCCACCAGCAATGTATGAGTGTTCCAATTGCCCCATATTCTCACCAACATGTATGTCTTTTTTTTTATTATAGCCATAGTGGTGTGTGAAGTAGTATCTTATTGTGGTTTGATTTTGCATTTTCCTGATGGCTAAAAATGTTGAGCATCTTGCATTTGCTTATAGGTCATTTGTATACCTTCTGTGGAGAAGTGTCTATTCAGATCATTTGCTCATTTTTAAATGGAGTCATTTATCATTTTCTTATTGAGTTGTATTATTTATGTGTTGTAAATACGAGTCTCCTACCAATTCTATGGATTATCTCTTGTGCATGTGGTGTTTTAGGCAGGTTCTCACTGTGTTGCTCTCCTTTTGCCTCAGACACCTGATAGCTGGGACTTCAAGGGTGTGCAATTGACTTTTTAGCATAAGTCCATGAATTTAACCCATCCATCCTACGTACATGCTGAGCAGCAGCATCCTGTGTATGATGTCATGGCTGGGCCTCTGGGGGCCATTTTGAGTTTTCTTCATGGTCTTTGCAGCACAAAAGCTTTTAATTTAGATAGAGTTCCTTTTACCTATTTTGGCTTTCTTTGGCATATGCTTTTGATATGATTTCTGTAAAAAAAAAAAAAAGCTTAGTCCAGGATCATAGATATTTATTTATGTCTGTGTTTTCTCCTAAGAGTTTCATACTTTCCACACCTTATATGTGGGTCATTGATCCAGTTTGAGTTAGTTTGTTTATAGGGTATAAAGTAGGAGGTCCAAATTAATATTTTTCCATGTGGACATCTGCTTTCCCAGCAGCACCTATTGAAAAGATGATTCATTTGTTCAATGAATTGGCTTGGAACCCTTACTAAAAATGAATTGACCTGAGTGTGCTTATCACTGGGCAAAAAATTCTGTTCTGTTGATCTGTATCCTTATACCATTCCTGCATTCTGTTCATAACTGTAGCTTTGTAATAAGTTTGAAATCAGGAATTGTGGGCCAGCCAGTAGACATGGAGGTTAGCCAGCTCCGTGGTTCAAGTCCTGGATCTAGCACACTGGGCACATATGCATGCATGCCCAAAATCCCAAGAAAAGAAACGGAGGAAAAGGAACTGTGGAGTGGCCATTCACCCTAGGGGGGTGATTTCTCACTCCCCCCTTTTCTCTGTATCTCTGATGAATGTATGCACCCTGTGGCAAAAAAAAAAAAAAAAAAAAAAAAAAAAAAAAAAGAAGGAGAAGAGAAAAGTACCATATTTCACACTGGTTTTATTTGTTGCCTTTACTCTTTGTTTCTGTTTTTGTCTTCCATACTTTTTCTGCCTTTTGGGGTTTTAATCAATAATTTCATTTTTCTCTGTGAAAGCATATCAGTGATTTTTTTTAATTGTTATTTTGTGGTTGTCATAGTGTTTGCATTATATTTACAACTAATTCAGGTTCATTTCAAATAACACTACACCAATCCATGGATAGTATAAGTACTCTGTAATAACAAAATGCCTCTAATTCCTTTATTTCTTTTTTCCTTCCCTTGTGTTATTACTGTTATTCATTTCACTTACATATAAGCACAATTAAGCATGTATTATACATTATATACATGAGTATAAGTAATTGAATATGTTATTCTTTTCTCTTTCTTTCTTTTTTATTTTTTCCTTGCTAAAGGACACATGAACTCAACAGAGAGAAAAGACAGAGAGGGAAACTATGAAATATCCCCCAGAGGAGATGGCCAGCCACAATCCCTTGTCCTTCATTCTCTTCTTGAGCTCTTGGGCCTGCACGCACAAGCACCCACAAGCACCCAGGGTGATTTCCAAGCCACCAGGTCCGGACTCCATCAGCACAATCAGCCCAGTGAGATCTAACACCTTAACTTCCATGCCACCTTCTCTGGCCCCCATGTTGCTTTTCTTATTTTGGAAAATTATCTATTAGATCAATTAAGAATAAAAGAAAGTTTTTATTTTATCTTCACATATTACATTCTGATGCTCTTTTTTTCTTTATGTGGATCTGAGTGTCTGATCTATATCACTTTTTCTTTTCACTGAAAAACTTTTAACATTTCTTACAGTTCTCTTAACCTTTTTTGTCTATTGGCAACAAATCCCTTAAGTTTTGTGTGAGAAAGTCTTTTTTTTTACCTTTGAAGGCCAATTTTGCAAGGTATAGAATTCTAGGTTGATGAGTTTTTTTAATTTTTTCAACACAATTTTTCTTTTTTCTTTCTTTTTATTTATTTTTTTTTTTTTGAGAGGTTTTTGCTATAGGGTGCGTGCACTCGCCAGAAAGACAGAGAGAGACAGAGAGACAGAAAGTGAGAAATCACCCTGCAGGGGGGATGGCCATGTTGAAGTCCCCTTCTCCTCCATTCTCCTCTTGGTGTGAGTTTAAGCCACTGGGTCCGGGACTTGAACTGTGGTCGACTACGTGGGAGTTCATCAACATAACCATTATGCCAACTGCTGGTCCCATCAACACAGTTTTTCACTCCATTCTCTTCTTGCTTACATGGTTTCCAAGAAGTCTCATATAATTCTTACTTTTTCTTCTCTATAGGTAAGATTTTTCTTCCTCTGGCTTCTTTCAAGATTTTTTTTAATGTTTGACTTTTCTGAAATTTGATTGTGATTCACCTAAGTGTAGGGTTGTTTTTGGCATTTATTCTGCTTGGTGTTCTCTGAGCACCCTGGATCCATAGTTTGTTATCTGACATAATTTGGGGGGAAGTTCTCTATAAAATTATTTCAGATATTATGTCTCCTTTCTCATTTTATTGTCCTTGTATTTTCCTTACATGTATATTATACTTTTTATAGTTTGTCATTGTATTCTATTCTCTTTTCCTTCAGGTTTTTTTTTTTTTTTTTTTTTTTTTTTGGTCTGTTTTTTAGTGGTGGATGTTTTTGTTTTGTTTTTTTTTTTTTGAGAGGTTTTCGCTATAGGGTGCGTGCGCTCGCCAGACAGACAGAGAGAGACATAGAGACAGAAAGTGAGAAATCACTCTCTAGGGGGAAATCACCCTCCAGGGGGGATGGTCACGCCGCAATCCCTTCTCCTCCATTCTCCTCTCGGGATCTTGGGCACGCAAGCACACGCGCCCGGCGTGAGTTTTAAGCCACCGGGTCCGGGACGCGAACCACGGTTGACTACGTGGAAGTCCAGCAACATAGCCATTATACTAACTGCTGGTTCCCAGTGGTGGATGTTTCTATTGACATGCATATCCTTAAGCACAGAGATCGTTCTTAGCTGTTTCCACTCTACTAAGGAACTCATCAAAGGCATTTTCTTCCCATTTTTTGGGGAGGTGGGGGTTGGAGGAGGGGAAGGGGGAGATGACCAGGCCACAACCCCTTCTCCATTCTCTTCCTGAGATTTTGGTCAGCCATGGGGGAGTACAACACCCTAACCACGACACCACCTGCTGGCCCCGTTTTTCTGCTTATTCTGTGAATGTGAAATATCTCTCAAAATTTGATTGTGTTTGATTTCCTTTAGCAGTGTTTTGTAACTTTTTGTATGTCAATCTTTCATGTATTTCATAAGATTTATACCAAAATGTTCCACATTGTATTCCTTTTCTAGTGTAATTTCTAATTGTTAATTTCTAGTATATAGGAATAAGATTATTTTTTGTGTATTGACTTGCATAATGCAGCATGCTACACTGACTCATTCAGTCTAGTATCTTTTTGGTGGATTTTTTGAAATTTTCTACGTAATCATACTGTCTATAAATTTAAATATTTTCTTTCTTTTTCAATACAAATGCCATTTATTTCTTCTCCTTGCCCTATTTCACTGGCCAGAGTCTGTAGTATGATTTTGAATAAAAGTAATGAGGGAAAATTGCCTTACCATTTTCTGATTTTGGAAGCAGGGGAGAGGAAAGTATTTTAATTAGTTCTGTGTTGTTTAATTACTAAATACTTGAGACTGGGTGATTTCTAAATAATAGAGGCTTATTTAGTCTATGGTTTTGGAGATCCAAGGTCAAGGGGCCACATCTGGTTAGGGTCTTCTTACTGGAGGAGACTCTCTGTAGAATCCAAGTTGGTGCAGGGCATTACATGGTGATACAGGGGAAGAAGAGAATGTGTCTGTGATAATGTTTATGTCTCCTTATAAAGCTACTAGGATTAGTCATGGTATCGGACCTCATTCAATTCGAATCACCTCCCAAAGACTATCATTTAACACCATAGTCAGATTAGGTTTTCACCCTCTCAGCAACCCTTGAAGTGGCTCACCAGATTGCAATACATGAATTTTTTTAAGTTTGTTTATTTTTTCCCCACAAGAGAAATATAAAGAAAGAGACAGGTACTCATAACAGTGTCTTAGGCCACAATTCATCCCCAGTCTCAGCCAGCTCATATCACAGGGATATGTGTGTGGACCGTCTGTGCTCAGGGAGGTTCCAACACGCAAACCCTGTACCTCTTCCATGTGGGTCCAGTCGCATTACCACTGTGCCACAACCTGACCCTCAATGCGTGAATTTTAGGGGACACATTGAAACCATAGCAGGAAGCATCCTTTCATCATTAAGTATGTTTGCTATAGGATTTTTGTAAATACCCCCTAATCAAGTTGAGGAAATTCCCTTCTATTCCTAATTCTTTGGCAAATGTTCATAAACATGATTGTTGAGTTTTATGAAATGTTTTTCTGTATTTATTGGCTGATGTATGCTTTTTTTCCTTAGTTTGCTTATTCAGTGAATTACTTTGATTAGTTTTTCAATGTTAAATTATTGGGCAATTGGAAAAGTCATGATGTACTTTTTCTGTTTTTCTATGCAAAGTGAGTCATGACTTTTCTGACAGCCCAATAGCTTTGTGGGACCAGAAGGTGATGTAGTACTTAAGGCACTGGACTCCCACATGGCCAACTGTGGTTCAAATCCCTGACCTGGAAGTTTAAAACTCATGCCAGGTATGTGTGTGCACGTGCATGCCCAAATCTCAGGAAGAGAGTGGAGAAGAAAGGATTGTGGCATGGCCATCCCCCATAGCAGAGTAATTTCTCACTTTTTTATCAGTCTCTTGCTTTTCTGGAGGGTGCACACATCCTATGGCTAAAACCTTAAAGAAAAAAAATTAGCTTTGCATTTTCTGGTAATTCTCACTTGGTTTTACTATGTTATCCTTTTATATATTGTTCAATTTGATCTGCTTATATTTTGTTGAGAATTTTTACGCCTATGTGTATGAGGAATAGTGGTCTCTAGTTTTAATATATCTTCGTGTAGTTTAATCTCATAGTCATGTTGGTTTCATTAAATAAGTTGAAGTGTTCCTGGTCTTCTATATGTTATAGAATTGTCAGTATTTCTTAAATTTTTTTATGAACTTCACTATGAAGCCATCTAAGCCTGCATATTTCTGTGTTAAAAGGTCAACTACATATTTAGTTTTCAAAATAGATTTAGGATTGTGTAAGTTATCTATTCCTTTTTACATAAACTTTAAAAGTTTGTGTACTTCAGAAAAAGTTGACCCATCTAAGTTATCAAACTTACATCATCGAATTAGCCAGTGTTGCCTCAATATTAGCTCATTGTAAGGTGTATAGTTATGTTCCTTCTTTCATTTCTAGTATTTATAACTGTGTCCCTTTTTTTTTTCTTTTTGGTCACTGTGGCCAGAGATCTATTGATTTTTACCAACCGATGCTTAGTTACTCATTATGTGTCTTATACATTTTAAGAGGATTAGTTATATTTTATTTAAACATCTAATAATCTGTAAGGTAGTTTCTCTTATTAACTTCTTTCACAGATTGATAAATAAGATCTATATATATTAGGAAACTGGTTTACAGTCTAACAGCTAGCAGACAGATCAGGATTCAGATCAAGTCTAGGTTGACTTTAGAGTTTTTACTTTTGACCACTGCTATATTGACTGACATAAAGGATAAATCAAAATCAACAAGCGTTATAAAGAGAATCATCTCCTTCATACCCACTGGGAGCAAACTTTTCATTTTCATTATTGGACTTTAACAACTGTTCTCTATTATTGGACCTTTTTCTAAAAACAGTATACAGTACAGAACCTCTTGTCATAAGATTTCTGGAAATCTGCTCGTTCTTCTAAAAGTTTAGAGAACTCAGTCAGGGCATCTACCAAGAAAGAAAAAAAATTGGGGCATTCTAGTTGCCTCAGAATGTGTGCTAATGCATTTGAAATTATCAGAACAAAGGAGTTTCTGAGACCTTCCAGTGGATAGATACCTGAAATTGTTGTGGTTTCATCCATTCTTAGATGCCACCCATTATTGGTGGAGTACAAATTAAAACCTTTTATGCTCTTCTATATTTATCTTATTACTGTTTTTTAAAGTTTATATCTTTATTCTATGAGAGAGAAACGAGGGGTGGGGGAGGGAGGGACCTCCAATAGGATCTTCCTGCCATGACCCACACCTAGCCTTAGCCCATCGCCCAGTCTCACATATGCACACATATGCACACCCATCAATGCAGGGAAGCCTCAAGACATGAACCCAGGACGTTCTCATGTGGATTCAGCATTATAGAGCATCACGTTTACCACTATACCACTGTGGCTGGCCCCATGTCCTTCTCTTTGAAATGCAGGCATTTCTTTTCCTTCATAGGTGAAAAATATACTTTTGACAATAAAAATGGACATACCTTTCTTATTTTCTCAGGTTTGACAGTAACTGCTGTAAAAGACTCAGGAGAGTGGAATTTGGAGGCTGGGGCATTAGTGCTTGCAGATGCAGGCCTTTGCTGTATTGATGAGTTTAACAGCCTTAAAGAGCATGATAGAACCAGCATCCATGAAGCAATGGAGCAACAAACCATAAGTGTTGCTAAGGCTGGGTAAGTTTTTTCCCTTTAAATCTGTGGAAACAGATTATTTGCTCTACGATTAGGGGAAAATATGACTCCTGTTGACTGCAAGGTATGTATGTTCTCCTCTGGGATTATTAGCTATCACCCTTTGAGACACATTTAAAATTTTTTCTTACTAGACTATACAGGTATGTTAGGAAATAAAAATGGGTTATTAGGGAAAAGAAAGAGGAAAGTAAAGATAAATGTAGGTTAACGTAACAAATGGAGGGGATTCATGAATGAGGAATTCAACCCAGTCTCTCTTTCATACAGCAAATATTACTGTGTTAGGAATTTTGAAAGATTTAAAAAGAAAGACATCCTAGTTTATGCTTTCAATGCCATTTTCCTTACACAGACACTCCTTGAGTTACAATGGGGTTTCGTCCCAATAAATCCATTGCAAGTTTGAAAATACCACCAGAAATGCACTTTATACACTTAATTCACCAAACATAGTTTAGCCTCACCTGCCTAAAACACACTCAGAACACTTACATTAGCCCACAGTTGGGCAAAGTTGTCTAACACAAAGCCTATTTTGTAATAAATTGTAGAATATCTCATGTAATTTATTTAATACTAAAAGTAAAAAGCAGGATGGTTGTATGGATACTTAAAATACAGTTACTACTGAATGTGTATCACTTTTGCACTATTATAAGGTAAAAAAATTATAAGTCAAAGCATTGTAAGTTGGAACTCTCTGTACATCCTACTGGAAGATATTTGGAAGCCAGGCATATACTGCCATGTATAGATTTTGTGAGCTCTTGTACATGCACACTAGCAGAAATGTAATAGGGATGAAGAGGGGAGACAGGGAGAGCAGGATATAGTGCACAAGAAAGATATAAGAAAGAACAAGGCATAAGAACCACTATAAGATCTAATCATTTGTTCATTCACTTAGTATGTATTCATTAAGAACCTGATATATGCCAGGCACTATGCTAGACACTAAGTGAAAGATGAATAGAACATTTTCCTTGAGGGTTTCACACTTTTATAAGGTTACATTAAAAATAATAACATAATGATAAGTATATAATAAATTTGTGTTGAGAGAACTTTTTTTTTTTTTTTGGAGAGGTTTTTGCTACAGGGCGCGTGCGCTCGCCAGACAGACAGAGAGAGACAGAGAGATAGAAAGCAGGAAATCACCCCCCAGGGGGGATGGCCACGCCGCAATCCCTTCTCCTCCATTCTCCTCTCGGGATCTTGGGCACGCACGCACACGCGCCCGGCGTGAGTTTAAGCCGCCGGGTCCGGGACTCGAACCGCGGTTGACTACGTGGGAGTCCAGCGACATAGCCATTACGCTAACTGCTGGTCCCGTGAGAGAACATATTTTAAGAAAATGATTGCTTCTAAACTTTTTAGCAGGAGAAATTAGAAGTACAATTTACTAAGTGTCTTCAAAGGCTGCTTTCTCTTCTTACTGTGTTTCTATTTAATTAAAACCTTTGGTAGTTCACAGAATCTATGGTTTATGAGTGGTCTTCAAAAACTTCATGAGTTAGCTAGTGGCATGGTGGTTGAGGTGGCTGGATCACATATGGTTAACTGTGTGGTTCAGTCCCAGACCCAGGGACTTGAAAGACACACCAGATGCACCCATGACTGAAATCCCAAGAGGAGAATGGAGGAGAGGGATGGCTGTGTTTCTGTCTCCTCAGCAGAGATCCTTTCTCTCTCTCTCCCCATCTCTCTCCAGCAAGCACACATGCTCTATAACAAATTGAAAAAAATATATATATAATTTTATATATACAATAAATGGGCAAATATATATACTATATATATGGGAAATGCATATTATGAAAAAGCTACGCATGGATTTCAAAATTTTTTGCACCAAAATAAACTTATACTTTATTTTTACATATATATATGTATGTATTAGATTTTTGCTGTAGGAAGCGTGTGCTCACTGGAGAGACAGAGACAGACAGAAAGTGAGAAATCCCTGGGGGATGGCCATGCCACAGTCCCATCTCCTCCATTCTCTTCTCAGAATCTTGGGCATGCACGCACACATGCTGGCATGAGTTTTAAGCTGCAACATCTGGGACTCAGACCACAGTTGGCTACATGGGAATCCAGCAATGTAGCCATTATGCCATTTGCTGGTCCCTAAACTCATATTTTAATTGCATTTTTTTCCACAGACTCTTTTGAAGTCTCATATTTTGTTATGTCTTTTTCAAAAGTAATCTGAGACACATTTCTAGCCTTGTTAAATAACTAACCCTTCCATCAGAAAAAAAAAAAAGAAACAAATTCTGTGACACTGTTTTAGAAAGGGATAAAATTATCAGTGCTAAAGTAAGATACCGAATAAATCTTTGAAGGTGAAAATATTAACTCCCCTACTGTATTATCCATTGATTGATTATGTTAATTAGTTTGAATCCTTTGTGATATCCACAAGTATGTCATAAGTTCTAAAGTCAACATTCTTTTTTTTTTTTTTTTTTTGAGAGAGATTTTTGCTATAGGGTGTATGCACTCACTGGAGAGACAGATAAAAAGAGAGAAATCAACTCCCGGGGGGGAGGCCATGCTGCAATCCCTTCTCCTCCATTCCCCTTTTGGGATTTTGGGCACACATGCACACAGGTCATACATGAGTTTTAAGTCACCGGATCCAGAACTCAAACTGTGGTTGACTATATGGAAGTCTAGCAACATAACCATTACACCATCTGCTGGTCCCCCAAAGTCAATATTCTAAGCTCAACAATTCACTTATGAAAGCAACAGGTTGGACAATCTTGTCATAACTATAACTAATTTATACTCTGAAACAGTACTTTTAACAACTAGGTATTGTGAAGGGCCAGATTTTGTTTTTTATTAGTCACCGAGCCATAATTTTATAAAATAACAATAAAAATGAATTACTAAAAAGAAGAAACATAGACATACAAAATATGTGTCTAAGTTCTTCTACTAAGGATATGGACAGCTGTTAAGAACATGCCACTCTCACCTTAAGAAAAATCCAGTTAGCATACAAATATCATTACTTTCTTTGCATTTGTCAGAGCGCCTAGATCACAAAGAAACCAAGGGAACTTAATTCATATTGTGAGAAGCCTCTCCAAAGAGAGTTGGCACACAATCTTCTTGTTTCACCTTTTACAGAGCATAGAGGAAGACACAGCTGCCACAAAAGCAAGTAAGAAAAAACTAAAAAAAAAATTTTTAAAGAGGTTTTTGCTATAGGAGGGCACATGTGCTCACCAGAGAGAGAGACCGAAAGCAAGAAATCGGCCCATAGGGGCCATGGCCAAGCCACAATCTCTTCTCCATTCTCCTCTTGGGATTCTGGGCATCCACACACATGCTCCCAGAATGAGTTTAAACTGCTAGGTCTGGGACTTGAACTGTGGAGTGAACTATGTGGAAGTTCAGCAATGTAAACATCTCACCATCTGCGGGTCCCAGCAACTAAAATTTTTTGAATTCCCTAAATTCCACATGTGGGCCAGCATATCAATTTAGAATAATGGGAGCTCTAAACACAAAGGAAATTCTCTTTCACTTGCTAGCTTTCCTCTACTGGTATCTACCAGATGCTCACAAGAAATAAGATCTAGAGAGACCCTTTCCTCCCTCCCCTCTTCAGTCATGTAAAGCATTAAGAAATTATTGCTTATGAGGAATAGGCATGAAACACTGCCTGTTTCTCTAGACAGATTTTTTTTTGTTTGAAGCAAAAACTAAATCACTGAGCAACAAACTCTTCACCCCCCAAAATCTCTAGTGATTGTGTATGGCCTTCTTAAAAAAAATTTTATCAGATACACAAATGAGAAAAAAGAAAAGTGATGGAAAAAAGGAAGGTAGGTAAAAAGGAAAGAGTAAAACAGTTATTTTCAAAAGATAAAGCAATTGACGTAACCAGATTTATTAATGAGACAGATGTTGTATTTTAAGACAGGACATTTAAAAACTATAATCTGTTTAAGTATCTAGTAAATAAAGGTACAGCATGAGTGAAGAGATGGAGCACTTAGGCAGAGATAGAAACTCTCTTTTCTGTGAAATGTAAACCCTAGTAAAAACACATAAGACAAATGAAGAATGCCTTCAGCAGGCTTAGGAGCAAAGTGGATCTAATTAATTCATTTCAATAATAACTATTCAAAATGAAACACAAGGAAAAGAAAGAGTAAAAATAATCAAATGCCATATCTTAGTATGGAATGATACAAAATAGTCTAACAAACATGTTATTAGAGTTACAGAAAAAGAAAAGGGAAAGTGAGAGAAAGGTGCAAAAGGAATTTTTAAAGAAGCAGTGGTCAAGAATGTTAAGGGATTATTGAAGATACCAAATTATAGATTACAGATTCAGAGAGCTCAGAGAACTTCAAAGCAGGATAGATATTCCCGTGCATACACACTCAGTATGTGGGTATATCATGGTCAAGCTGTTGAAATCTAAGACAGAAAATCTTTTTGAAAGAAAATATTTCATAAAGAGGAACAAAAATGAGAATTAAAGGAAAGAAGTTGTCAGCCTAGGAAATACCTTTATAAATTGAGGGCAAAACTTTTTTCTTAGACAGGAAAATCTACAGTACAGGAAATTATAATAGAAGTTCCTTAGAGATGGAATAATTTGGTTCTATACAAAGACTTGAAGAACACTGAAAATGGTACAATATTGGGGTCATTTTTTTTTTTCCTTAATCACTTCAGAGGTAATTATGTAAAGCAAAACTAATAATATATTATGGTATGTATAACACATAAAAATAAAATGTGTGGTAACAATAACATAAAGAACAGAGGGAATAAAAGGAATTGGCAGTTTACTGTTTTAAGATGTTTATTACCATATATGAAGTATATTGTTTGATGGTAGACCATAATGATAAGTTAAAGATGTAAACTGTAGACCAACCGTTTCAAAAAGAGGCATCCTTGGGAACCAGCAGTTAGCGTAATGGCTATGTTGCTGGACTCCCACGTAGTCAACCGCGGTTCATGTCCTGGACCCGGTGCCTTAAAACTCACGCCGGGCGCGTGTGCGTGCATGCCCAAGATCCCGAGAGGAGAATGGAGGAGAAGGGATTGCGGCGTGACCATCCCCCCTGGGGGGTGATTTCTCGCTTTCTGTCTCTATGTCTCTCTCTGTCTGTCTGGCGAGCGCACGTGCCCTATAGCAAAAACCTCTCAAAAAAAAAAAAAAAGAAAAAAGAAAAAAGAGGCATCCTAGTAAGCTAGTCGTGGAGATAAAATGGAATCTTAAAAATAATCCAGGGCCAGCCCTGTTGTGCAGTGGTTAAACAGTACATTAGGAGCTGGATTCCACATGGCTGACCGTAGTTCAAATCTCAGTCCTGGTGGCTTGCAGACTATGCCAGGTATGTGTGTATGCATGCCTAAAACTCTGACAGGATGGAGTAATGTCAGGAAAAGAATTGTAGCATGACCAAAACCCATTAGGAGGTGTTTTTCTCTCTGTCACTTGCTCTTCTTACTTTCCTTTCTCTCTGTCCATCTCTCTGCTCACCACATGTACTGTCTGGTGATTAAAGAAAAAATAATCCATAAGAAGGTAGGAAGAGAAGGAAAAAGGGAACAAAGAATAGATAGGACAAGTAGAATACAGTTAGTAAGGTGATAGATTTAAATTCAAACGCATTAATAATTTTACTAGTAATAAATAACATAAGTAAAAGGAAGAGATTATCAGTTGGATTAAAAAGCAAGACACAACTACATGCTACCCTCAAGAAACGGACTAAATTCGGACATATAGATAAATTAAAAGGATGTAAAAATATATACCATGAAAATACCCAAATCTAATGAGGATATTATAAGAAAATAATACTTCAGGCTAATTAATATCCACCATGAACACAGACACGAAAGTTCTTACTAATATTTTAGTAAATTAAATCTAATACTGTATAAAAAGGAGTGTATGTTATATCTTTTTAAAAATTTATTTAATTCATATTTTATCACATCTTTACAGTATACATTTCTTTTTCCAATGCAAAAACCATGCATGTCAGTCAAAACAAGGATATTACTATATACATTATAATCAGCAATAGCTTCTTATTTTTTGTTAATTAAGCATATTTTTACCCATTTTTCCCTTCCCCTTTCCCCTCCCTCCCTTCCATACTAAACTTTTTTTTTCTTTTTTACATTTTATTGATTCACAAAAGATCTTAAAGTATGCACAAAGCTAGAATCTAGTGACAAGTGCACTGTAAATTTCTTCTGAAACAATTATTTTTTCCTCTTTCCATTTCTCCTTTTGCTAAAGAGAGGTATAAACTAACTTAATTGCAAAAAAAAAAAAAAAATTTAGGTTAATCTCAATTTGTTCTGTTATTTGCACAAAGCCCCATAAGAATTCAATTTGTGATGCAAGGCAACAGATACAATTGTATTTTTGAACTTATGCAAATAACCTTTCTGCCACAAAATAAGAATGCTCACAAATACTTTCCAGTTGCAAAGGGGTCAAGAAGGGAGAAAAGTTTATGTTTCAAATTTTTTAAATTCTTTAACAAATTGATGAACCCAACAACTCAAAAGAAAACAAAAATCCTTAAATCTGGAAGATAAAGCATAGAAGAAAATCAGTAATGTTTTATAAAAAAGTTAGAATTCAGGAACCAGCAGTTAGCGTAATGGCTATGTCGCTGGACTCCCACGTAGTCGACCACGGTTCGCGTCCCGGACCCGGTGGCTTAACACTCCCGCCGGGCGTGTGTGTGTGCGTGCGTGCCCAAGATCCCGAGAGGAGAATGGAGGAGAAGGGATTGCGGCGTGACCATCCCCTCTGGGGGGTGATTTCTCGCTTTCTGTCTCTATGTCTCTCTCTGTCTGTCTGGCGAGCGCACGTGCCTTGTAGCAAAAAAGAAAGAAAAAAAAAAGTATTCTATTTCACCGATTCGGTCTCCTGTAATTTCTTTCATTTAATTTGCAGTATTACTGTGGTCTGACCTTTCTGTTAACATTCAGCATTACTATTGATATTTCAGAACTTGTCCCTATCATTAAGTTGGTCTTTTTCTTGATCATTTTTTTGTTCTCTTGTCTGTCTTTAGTTTTCCTGGTATAGTACTCCCTTCAGAACTTCTTGAAGAGCTGGTCTGGTATTGGTAAATTCTTTTAGTTTTATCTGAGAATGTTTTTATCTTTTCTTCCCAAATGAAGGTTAATCTTGCCGGTTACATTATTTTGGGTTGAAATTGTTTTTTGCTTAACACTTTGAATATATTGTCTCATTCTTTCCTTGCTTGCATTGTTTCCAATGAGAGGACCAATGTTAGCCTGATGGGCTATCCTGTGAAAGTAATTTGACGTTTTTCTCTTGCCAATTTTAGTATCTTATCTCTGTCTGTGGTTTTGGTCAGTCTGGCTATGATGTGCCTGAAGAAGATCTTCTTGGGTTGATTTCTGTGTGGGGTCCTTTATATATCTTGGGTCTGGATATTTGAATGCCTTTCTAGGCTTGGAAAGTTTTCTTCCAGGATTTCATGGAATAGATTATCAATGCCCTTATTAGTTTCTTCATCTTCTGGGATACCAATTATCCGGATATTTGGACGTCTAATGGTATCTAGTATTACTCATATATTATTTTCATTTTAGGGGGTTACTTTCTCAGTCTTTTTGGTGAATTTTTCTAGGTCAGAGGTTCTATCTTCTACATCTGAGATTTGATCTGCATGCTCCAATCTGCTTTTAGTACTTTCAGGGGAGGTTTTGATTTCCTGTATTACAGTCTTCATCTCTAACAGTTCCATTTGATTCTTTCTTATGGTGTGTATTTCCTCATTCAGATGGCAGAATAACTTCCTCACCTCCTGGAACTCGTTGTCTCTTTTCTCCTGCATCTTCTGGATTCATGGTCTTTCTTATCTTGCATCTCTGTTAGCTTTGTCACTGTGAATATCCTAAAATCTTTATCTGACATTTCCAGGAGTTCCATTGTACTATCTGTGGATGATGAAGGGCTGTAGAGTCACATGGGCTGAGTTATAGGGTTTAAAGTATTCAGATGTTTCACTACTGTTCACCTAGACCTGCCTAGACACAGTGTGTGGAAGGTGAGAGGCAAGGTAAGAAAGTCATCAGGTAAAAGAAAGGAAACAAAGGGAAAAAGACAAAAAAAGAAAAAGGAAAGAAAGAAAAGAAAAGAAAAATGAAAGAAGAGAAAAGAAAAAAAAATGAGTAGGGAAAAAAAGTTTTATTTAAGAAAAGGAAAATAATCAGAACTACGCAGGTGAAAGGGGCAGGGAAAGCCCACCTCAGATGCACATGGATTCTGAAATTAGCAAGAGAAAGTAGAGGTCAGAGGCAAGAGACAGTACTACAGATTTAAAAAACAAAAACAAATACATATATATATATTAGAGAAAAATTTCAAGAGAAAGGGAGAGGAAGAGATACAGAGACAGGCAGAAGACAGAGACCGCACCCTACCTGGCTTTTCGCTAGGTGTTGGGCTGGAAGGAGGGGTTTGGGGCAGAGGCTTTTTCTGGTTAAAAGGGCAAGAAAAGCTCATCTCAGATGTACATGGATTCTAGCTTTTTGCTGAGTGTTGGGCCAGAAGGACTAAGTATGTCATTTTCCAGGAATACGAGGTTGTTATGAAACTTGAAAATTAATCAACAAATTCGTAATATTATAATCAAGAAAAGAATTATTCCAATAAATATAGAAGATGTATTTGACATAGTTAAATAGCCACTCATGATTAAAAATACTCAGCACACTGGAAGTTTCTCTGCCTGTCTAAATGGTACCTATGAAAAACCTAGAAGAACTGTCACAATGATGAAAAAACAAATATTTTCCACTTGAGGTTAGGAACAAATCAAGAAATGCTATTTCTGATCCATAGAAAATTTAGTAAGAAGCAGAAATAGAAGACATTGAGATTGGAAAGGAAGAACTTAAAACTGTCTCTCTCTCTCTCTCTCTCTCTCTCTCTCTCTATATATATATATATATATATATATATATATATATTTTTTTTTTTTTTTTTTTTGGAGAGGTTTTTGCTATAGGGCTCGTGAGCTCGCCAGACAGACAGAGAGAGACAGACAGAAAGCGAGAAATCACCCCCCAGGGGGGATGGCCACACCGCAGTCCCTTCTCCTCCATTCTCCTCTTGGGATCTTGGGCATGCACGCACACGTGCCCGGCGTGAGTTTAAGCCACCGGGTCCGGGACCTGAACTGCAGTCAACTATGTGGGAGTCCAGTGACATAGCCACTACACTAACTGCTGGTCCCAAAACTGTCTATATTTTATAAGACACGGTCATCTATGTAGAAAAAGCTCAAGACTTTGTGAAAAATTAGAACTAATAAATGAATCTAATAAGGTCATAGGATAAAATGTCAGTGTGTAAACATTAGTGTATTTCTGTGTGCTGGCAATGAACAATTGGAAGTTGAAATAAATATATACTTATTATAGAATCCCCAAATTGGAAGTTTTGGGGAATAAATCTAGCAAACTATGTCAACCACAAAACATTAAAAAAATTAGAGGACCTAAATAAATGGAGAGATATACTTGTTTTTTCTAGTAAAGGAGAATTTATATCCTGTCTTTAGGTGGGGAAGTGGGGTGAAGAGGATAGGAGGACGTTTTGTCTTTGTAAATCTGTCTTGCTTCTGTGTAAACAGAGCTGGCAGAGAGCTCCTTTGCAGCTTAGTTTTATTCAACTCAACAGTCTTTCTGTTTGGGGAGGCATATTCTAGTTCCCTTCAATATTAGTTGTAAGCTCTATAATATACACAGAAGATCTTCAAAAAGCTTATAAAAAATATAGGTGATTAAAAAATGGGGAATTTCAAAAACTTTTTGCATCAAAATAAACTTGTTCTTAAATTCCATTTTTCCACAAATTTTTTTTAACTTTAATTTTTATTATTATTTTTTTAATTTTCAGAGAGTGCATGCACTTTGACTGCCTGCACACACACACACACACACACACTGCCGGGGCCCAGGTTTTAAATCACAGTCAGCCACGTGGGATCCAGCCCCCAGAGCAGTGTTTAACCACTGTGATAAGAAGCTGGCCCTCCACAAACTTTAAAGTTCCTTCTTATTAAAAGGAGTTTTGCCTGAGATGCTCTTTGAGTACTTTGATTTAGTGAATTTGTCTCTGGGTCTTTTTTTAGACCACTGCACCATGTAGGCACTGTTATTATGGTTATTATGATGCTACACATTAGTGTTATGATTTCAAGATAAAATTTTTAAAATATTTGTTTGTCTGGACTACTATTCAGAGTTTAATACCTCTTCACACAGTGACATGGATCATAGCCACTAGTTATCCTTCCAATTTTATAACATTTAGGTAAGAATTGTTATTTTTCAGGGGCCAGCAGGTAACATGGTAGTTGGGGGTGCTGGACTCCCTCATGGTTCGAGTCCTGGACCTGGTGGCTTGCTTTCTCACTTTCTCTCTCTCTCTCTCTCTCTCTCTCTCAACCTGTCCCTCTCTGGTCAAATTAAATAAAGTTAAATAAAATAATTCTTAAAAAAAGAAAGAATTATTACTTTTCAAAACATTTATCATATATATTTTATTTAAAAATTACTTTAGTACATTTAAGGAATTACTGGATCTCTGTTTTTCTTTAGTTGATATTGTTAAGTTAGGCCTATTCATTCATTGGCTGTCAGGTGTGGATGTTGGCGGCACTGTTTTGTCCCTCTACACCCATAAGTATTAGGTCGTCAGAAAAGTCATGACATATTGTCTATGTTTTTCTACACAAAATGCATCATGAATTTCCCAAAGACTCAACATTTTGGATTCATGAAGACATATTATTTTATTATAATGCATATCCAAAGACTCTGAGTTCCTGTGCATTGCATAACTGTATAATTATACAATGTTATTCAGTGGTTCCTACTGTTTATTTCTCCATCTTGAAAACACTTTTTTGTTGATCAGTTTAGTGAAGATACTTTCTAATTGCTTTGTGATAGCAGAGTGTGAATTCCTGTGATCTCTGAACTGCCGAATGGCTGGTTGCCAGCCTGTTCCTGGGGATGACAAGACCACTGTGTACTGATTGGTGTCTAGTGCTACCTGCTTTTAGTTCTGAACATAATGGCTCAAACACATGCAGGCCTGAACATTTCAATCAGATTTCAATCATATTGTTCAAAAATTTAGATTTTATTTTAAAACAGCAGTCACACAACGTGGATATATAACTTGGGTTATTAGGCTTCATGTTTACCATACAGAAAATGCAGCCTGAAAGAACCCTGAGAAAGCCTATGCTTCCAGGAGACAAATACTCTCCCTCCAGAGTTATTTTCTTCTTTATGAATTCTCCGTAAAATTGTTTAAAACTGCCACTAACAGATATCCAACAATAACAGCAGTGACTATCCCTTTATTGAAATTACGGCAAAGCCATATTTTTAATGTTTTTGTTGAAAAGTTAATGTGGTCATGATAGAAAGAGTATAAATTTGAGTTGAGAGAGACCTAGAGCCAATTTCAGGTTCTGTTACTTTTTTTTTTTTTTTTTTTTTTAATACTGTTAACTACTTTTTGACCTTTTGCAAAACAACTGTCATCTCTGACCTCAGTCTACTCATTTGTCACGTGAAAATAGCAATGTCCCTCTTACAGGGGCATTCTCGACTTAGAGTTCATGCGTGTCAAATTCTTGAATCAACAGATGGAAGCTGTAGCTACTTATGTACTTTCACAAAATTACTAAATACACATAAAACTTACCATTTTAACCATTTAAAAATGTATACTGAAATAGTGTTAAGTACATTCACATTGTTGTGTACCCACTTTTGTATTTTTTAAACTATGTTTACTAGCCAATATCCTCTTAAGCCTCAGTAAGGAGATTCTTTATAAAATTTTTTTACTCCATATGTATATGACGGTGTTTATAGGATTCCCTGTATGTCTGAACTCACTTAAGTGTCCAAAATAGTTTCATGGTTGGTATACCAACACCATTGCCAATAATAACCATAAACAACTCTTGTCCTTAGAATATCTTCCACTAATGTTTTATGTTGTCAGAATACATGTTCAAAAGTAGTTTGAAATAATTCTTTTTCTTGTGTAGTTATATTATTGATTCGATACACAATTAGGAAATAGGTCTTTTTTGAATAATTTAATTTAATTTAATTTATTATTATTATTCTTTACTTTGACCAGAGAGAGACACAGAGAGAAAGTGAGAAAGCATACTGCCAGGTGTGGTACTCAAACTGCAGCCAGCCATGTGGGAATCCAGCATCCTAACCACCACACCACCTGCTGGCCCCAGGAAATAGGTTTTTAAATTTCTGTTTATTGGAGCCAGCAGGTGGTGTGATGATTAAAGCACTGGACTCCAGGTGTCATGGTGGTTAAGGTGCTGGTCAGCCCGCATGGCTGACCACGGTTCTAGTCCCGGACCTGGTGGCTTGCTTTCTCACTTTCCTCTCTCTCTCTCTCTGTGTCTCTCTCTGGTCAAATTAAAAATAAATAAATAAATGAGTGGATAAATAAATAAATAATTTTTAAAAAAAGGCACTGGACTTCTACATGGCCAACTGCGGTTTGAGTCCGCACTTGGTGGATTGCTTTCTCACTCTCCTTCTCTCTCTCTCGTGACTATACAAAGTTAAAAATATAATAATAATAAATAAAATTAAATAATAAATTCTGTTTGTGTTCACTTTTAGAGTTTGCCTTTTTCAATCTTCTTGATTTATTTTTGAATTTATTAAACACGGTTCAAAAACTATAAAAAGAAATTTCAAAGAATTCATGTTCATGTCTCTTCTCCTTCAATTCTATTTTAGTCTGTCCCTTACAGATACTCTTTATTGGTTTCTTATTTATTCTTTCTGTGTTTCTTTTTCACAAAAATAAGTAGAACACAGGGAGATGTATATGTGTATCTGTGTATGCATCCCCCTCTGGCTTATCCAAAAGATAGCATTATTTCCAAAACATAGAAAAAATATGTATATCAATGAATGATATATACTCACTTATTCTTTGTCATTGCTTCAAGACTAGCCCATAGGTTATTATTTGAAGTATTATTGTTGTTTTTAGATATTTTAGAGTTTCTCCCAAAAATTGTTGATAGCATTTTAAAATCTCCAGGTAGAAGGACCTTTCATTTGTTTATTTTTTTTGGTGGTGTTAATAATTTCTAATTTTATTGTGGTCAAAGAATGTTGCCTCTGCTGCAAGCACATGTGCCTTACATCAAAATAAAATAAAGTTAAATTAAATTAAAAAGCCTAAAATAAAATGTACCTACACTCTATCATAACCACATTAACTTTTCTCTCTAGGGAAAGTGAAATCAACCCTCAGGGAGGATGGCCACACTGCTATCCCTTTTCCTTCATTCTCTTCTCAGGATTTAGGGCAATCATACTACACTCATGTCTGGCATGTTTTTCAAGCTGCTGGGTCCAGTACTCGAACCATGCAGTCAACCATGTGGGATCCAGTTGCTTTAACTACCATGGCCCAGGGTGGCTCATTTTATTTCTACTTTAAGAAACTTTATGGAGTTTTTTTTTCTTAGTAACCTAATATAGGGTCAGTTTCATGATTGGCCTTTGTGTGCTTCAGAAGAAGTTAAATTCTTTATTCTGAGAATATAATTTATGAAGTTACATGCACACTAACTGTGTTATTAATGATCTTTCAGTTGTCTATATCCTTATGTTTGATATGTTTTAGACTGAGAGTGAGAAGCGTGTTAAAGTCTCTAATTGTTACAGTGTTTCTGTCAGTTTCTCTCTCTCTCTCTCATAGGTTTTGCTTTATGAAGGTAGTTGTCATGTCCTTTGGCATTGGCCTTGGTTAATGCTTTGCGCCCTGCATTTTACTTTGCCTGAAGCAGCATCACAACTCCTGATTTCATACTCTTTGCATTTGCCTAATTTATTTTTGCTCAAGTCTCTATTCTTGGCGTTTAGTTTCAGTTTGTTTCCCTATATATAACACAGAGTTGGGTTTAGCTTTATGAATAATATTGTGTGTTTTAAACGTATTCAGCTCTCTTTAATAGTTGAGCTATCCTTCCTGTCTCCATTTCAGATACCTTCAAGAGAGACTAGCTAGATACTGACGTCCCTATAAAAAGTTTAATGAGAGAATATCTCCTAGGCCTCTGACCAGTATATGGATTGACTGCTTTTGGTTCAGGTGTCAATCCCTGGTCCAGTCAGCCATTCCTCTGTGGCATTTTACATAGAAGGAAGGGTGGGGTCCTGTGTTTGGTGGTTATTCCAATGTTTGGTCTGTCCAGAACTATAGTGAAAACAAAAGAATCACTAAAGAACATAGCAAAGAACATGACATAAACAAGGGTAGATTTGTCATTGCTGGGTAGCAATAGCTTAGACAGAATAATCTGGTGGACCAGTCAGTATAAGAAGTAGCTCTGGAACCAGCAGTTAGCATAATAGCTATGTTGCTGAACTCCCATGTAGTCGACCGTGGTTTGAGTCCCAGACCCGGTGGCTTAAACTCACACCAGACGCGCGTGTGTGTGGGCCCAAGATCCTGAGAGGAGAATGGAGGAGAAGGGATTGCAACATGGCCATCCCCCACTAGGGGTTGATTTCTCGCTTTCTATCTCTCTGTCTCTCTCTGTTTTTCTGGTGAGTGCACATGCCCTATAGCAAAAACCTCTCCAAAAAAAAAAAGTAGCTCTTTGTGAAAAAAGTGTTCAGCTCAGTGGGTTTCAGAGACAAAAAGAGTTGTGGGATTTTAAATACAGCACTCAGTATGTGTACCTAGTAAGACATAGACTCTTGGACAAGCTCTGTAATAAATTTTACATTGTATTCCCTAAATCATAGCTACCATCAGTTATGTGATCTTTCATCTAAGTATCCTTTTAAATGTTTTTATTTTTTAGCTTTTATTTTGACATAATATCACTGATGGAAAAGTGATAGAATATACTCATTGTTGTTGCTTTGGATTCAGCAAAGTTACATTTGTTCCCCAATCACCAGAGAATATTTATCATCTACTGTGCGGTGGGAACCAGTGAAAATATTCCTCAACTTCCACTTCATCTTGTGTGTTCATTTTTCATAGAACTCACTCTGTGTCACTTAACAGTTTAGGAAAAAGTTGCATATGCCTCCAGCCATAGCTCACCTAACGTTCTTGGAGAGCTAACATCAAAAATAGTTTTCTGAATCTGAAGTTTGATACCTCTGATTAGCCCTGTTAATCTTCCTGATACCAGTGTACAGTTGATTGCAATGCAAAGTTACTGAGAAATGTCTCTAGAGACTTACAGTGTAACACTGATGTTAATAAGTAGCAGATAAGGACTAGCGTGGAAAAGAAACATTTAATCATGAATTCTATCAAAATAAACTGACTCTGAATTTTATCCTTAGGAAAAATCTTAACTGCTCCCATGCTTCAGTCCAAAGATTTTTCTTCCTTGGACCAGCAATGCAGGGGCTTCTATACCCTATAGAAAGAATCTTCCACTGAGCCGGCATCATCTAGGTGTTTGGGGCAATGTCTCTCGGACCATCAGGATTTACTTTGATACATTTGATGCCTTACAACATCATTTTCAGGAACGCTTAAATCTATCTTTTTTTCCTTTTTCCTTCATTTCTCTTCCTTATGTATTGAGTGACCCAAGTCTGATCAATTTGTGAATGGACTTTGATTTGAATTTTAATTTTTCTGAGGATGTTAGTGTAAACCACTGAATCAAAATATCTAACTGGCCTCCAAGGCTGCAGGGAATTTTCCAGAGGTCTTTTCAGTCTCCAGGAAGCACGTGTATTTATAAGAGAGTGATAGAGAAACAGAGTGGAGGTGGTCATACCACAATCTCGTCTCCATTTCTCCATCCTGTTGGGATTTGGGGCATGCACATAACACAAATACACATGCCCTGTGTGTTTTTCAAGCTGTTGGGATTTAAACAGCAGTAGACCATTACTGTTGGAGTCGAGGTTAAACTATACAATGTTTTCATGTGGTGGGTAAATACTTGCAAAGGTATATCCTAACCCATATACCCAGCATTGAAATGTGTAAGGGACTGAAGGAACGAGTGTGATTTCTGCAGTGTAAAAGTTTGCCATAGTCAGAACAGAAAAAGAAAAAAAAAGAAAGAAAGAAAAAAACCCCAAAAATATTTAGGATACCTAGCATCTACTAAAATGTAATTCAATGTTAGTAACTAAAATATAGGCCTTACTGAGTTAATACAAGTTTGAGAAGACCAATAATTTTTTTTTTTTTTTTGAGAGGTTTTTGCTATAGAGTGCATGCACTCACCAGAAAGACAGAGACAGAAAGCGAGAATTCACCTCTGGGGGGGGCGGGGGGATGGCCATGCCACAATCCCTTCTCCTCCATTCTCCTCTTGGGATTACGCACCCCGCATGAGTTTAAGCCACTGGGTCCAGGACTCGAACCGTGGTCGACTACATGGGAGTCCATCGACATAGCTATTATGCCAACTGCTGGTCCTGAGAAGACCAATAATTTTAAATCTAGAAATGTATGTAGAGTTAGGGAGTTTAATTACTTATATTTTGTGCTGGCTGCTTAACGAAACGCATGTAAGAGGAAACCAAGATGGCTCTGATGCTATTTGAGTTTTTTAAGAAGAGGGTATCAAGGGCCAGCCCCATGACCTAATGGCTGAGGAAGCCAGATCCCACGTGACTGCCTGCACAGTTTGAATCCCAGACCTGATGGCATGAGAAATATGCCGAGCATGTGTGCCTGCTTGCTCCACATCCCAACAGGATGGACAGAGAAGGGATTGCAGTGTGAACATGCCCCTCTCCCTCCCTCCCTCACCCCCCCCTCTCTTTCTCTCTCTCTCTCTCTCTCTCTCTCTCTCTCTCTCATGAACACATGCACCCTCTGGCAAATTTTTTTTAAAAAGGTGTTAGCAGTTGAATTTACCTGTTTTTTTAAACTGTGCAAATCAGTGCCTTTGCCTAGTGACTGACAGCACAACACCATGTGATGCTGCGTAGTCATTTGAAATAATTTTTTTGTAATGAAGATCTTTATGGCTGTGGAGCATTAACTTAACTAATGATTTGGGAAAGATGTTTCATTATTTTCAAGGTTCTCTTCAAACTTAACTAGAATAGTGTCTTATCAAGGTCAAAGTATGACTAGATTCTTAAATAATTAGAGGAAACTTGTAATTTGCTAAGAATACATTTTAGGAGAAAATTTAACGTTACAAGTACATATTTGGTACTACTAAATTATACTTATATGCCTAAGTAGGAATTAAAATCTGGGAAAAAAAAATTTTTTTTTTTAAACAGATTTTTGCTATAAGGCATGTGGGCTCGCCGGAGAGAGAGAGAGGGAGACAGAGAGAGAGACAGAGAGAGAGACACAAACAGCAAGCAAGAAGTCATCCCTCCTCCCCAGGAAGGATGGCCACACCACAATCCCTTCTTCTCTATTCTCCTGTTAGGATCTTGGCCACACATGCACAGGCATCCAGTGTGAGTTTTCAGCTGCTGGGTCTGGAACTTCAACTGCAGTCAACCAAGTGGGAGTCCAGCAACATAACCATTATGCCATTTGCTGGTCCCTAAATCTGAAAATTTTAAAACAGCAAGATAGCAGTGTGGTTTTTTGTTTGTTTGTTTTTGTTTTGTTTTGCTTAATAAGCATGCCTTGGGCACTAATCAGCGTCATGCTCTCTGCTATCTATTGGCACTACAAAGAAAGACAAGTCCTTTGTTCTCAAGATACTCACAACCTTGTAACAAGTCAGGTAAATTGAACACTATGATTTATTGCTTAGTGTACACTGTGATTCTAACAGCCCTGGAAGAGCTAGGGCATAAATCCCCACTTAACCGATGATCAGTTTTCTAGCCCACACCAAGCCTTCAGAACTAGAATCTCTGAGGTGGGACCAGGAAACCTGTACTGTTAAAACCTACTTTGGAGCTTATTGATCTGTCGTCTGCCATCCAGTGCTACAGGGTGAGAATTGCTTTGCACCAAGGACCCTGTCTGTCTCCTCCCGGAATCTTACGAAGCTGCATCTCTGGTGGCATCCTTCACAGACTCAGGTTAAGGGAGGTTAGGAAAGGTTGAAAAGGCGGTTGGCAACGAAAAGAGTCCTCTACCCAATCCACTGAGAGTTTTTGTTATTCAAGTTTTTTCAGTTTTGCCTTTAATTTTCTGGAGCATAGAAGCAATTTCTCCCCACCCCCTGATCCTTTAAAACCTTAAATTTCTTTTTTTGTTGGAGAGGTTTTTGCTATAGGGCACGTGCGTTCGACAGACAGAGAGAAACAGAGAGACAGAAAGCAAGAAATCACCCCCTGGGGGGATGGCCACGCCACAATGCCTTCTCCTCCATTTTCCTCTGGGGATCTTGGGCACGCATGCACACGCACCCGGCGTGAGTTTTAAGCCACGGGTCCAGGACACGAACCACAGTCAGCTATGTGGGAGTCCAGCGACATAGCCATTACACTAACTGCTAGTCCCAAAACCTTAAATTTCTGAGCTGTCTTTATTGCTGTTCTTTCCTCCTTGAAAACTGGTCGGTTCTTTCGTATGCTTGTCTTTCCACAGCATGAGTACATTGTATCTTAGTCCAGTCATAGATATTATCCTGCATTATCATCGACAGATAACTTCCCATTTTTGTGTCCATTCAATGTTTTACTCTCCCCCCAACTCCTCCCCCATTGCCCATTTCTGCCCACACTTTGTCTAATCTCTATAGTTGCTCTCTCTGCTTTTATACTTTCTAATCTTTCAGTTTTTTCCATAGAGTGCAAATGTTCAATATATATTAAGTGGGTACATACAATGCCTCTCTTTCATAGTTTGACCTGCTTCACTTAGCTGTAAATCTTCCATATCCATCCATCAGATGCCAGGGTACCAGGGTCTCTGTTTATTCTGACTGAGCAGTAGTCCATAGTATCTATGTTCCATACTTTTTCAGTCCATTCATGTGCTGCAATACTTTTTTAAAGGAAATTTTCCTGGCTCATTTCACGGTTGAATGTGATTTGAGGGTTAAATGCTCTGTCCTATAATCACTTAGGGCCTACATTCCTTATGTGGTTTCTGACTTCAGGGCCTTATTCTCTTCTGTATTCCACTGGCACAGAAAGAGAGAAAATACGAAGGATTGCACAGGATAGATTTTATGGGCCAGACCTAAAAGTAGGATATGTTCTTCAACCCCCATTCTATTGTCCAGAGCTGGTATTATAGCCCTACTTAACTATAAAAAGGGTTGGGTAATAAGATATTTATTCTTCCCAGAAAGTGAAAGAAAATAAGGTTTGGTATTCCTGTAACAGCCACTGCCAAAGGCTGGGACTGAGTTTGGAAATGTTACCATATAGGTGGCTTTATGAGTAAAGCCAGGGATCACCCTGTAAAGAGTGCACTGGGAATAAAATGGGAGACCCCTGTAAAAACAAGGGCACTTTTGGGAGGGCTTGTGCTGGTGAAAATTACTTGCGTTACCCTCCTTTACAGTGTTTAGAAGAATTGCTACTGTGTTTTTAGGGGAGTTGAAATATGTGTGTTAAATAAATGGAAAAGTAGCTTTTTCAGACATTGAGATGTTTACTCCTTGAAGTTAATACAGAAAAAAATAAGTATAAGCATTGTCATTTTCTTTTTTAACTTTTGAAGCCTATGAGTACAAAATAACTTCGAATTTTAGTACATACTGAACTAAGTAAAGGGTTTCTTTTTTAATTTATCATTGAATTAGTGACATTAATTGAGCATTTAATCTGTGCCAAGCTGTGTGAGAATTATAACAATAAGTCACAGTCTCTCAAGAAGGATCACATTAGTAGGAAAAAAATAAGACAAGTAAATCAATAACTAAAACATCAGGCAGAATATTTAAGATTACAAGAGTTGTAAATCTAATATGTGACAACCCAAAGAGGAAGAAGTCTGAAAGTGAAAGAGCCTTGGTTTTGGAGCTGTGCAGGTCTGTGTCAGAATCCCCTCTGCTGCCCTCAGCATCACCTGGGGGAAGTAGTATCGCTGGCTTTAGGTTTGTGATGACAGCTGTCTTGCACCCCTGCTCTCTGAAGGCCTGTGGTGAGCTTCTTCCAGCAGGTGTCCTGTAAACTAGTTACAGGAAGGGAGTAGCTATGTACCTTTTTGAATGCTCAGTAACCTATAATTAATTATTTGTCCATCAGAGAGAAGGGGAACAATCAACTAATTTTTACCTAGCATTGAAAGTTTTTACAAATTATTTCAGATGTAATTGTATTTTGTTTCGTGGCCAGTGTTGCAAAAATATTCTATATTCCTTTTTTTTTTTTTTTTTTTGGCTGTGTATACTCCATTTTCTTTTTCTTTTTTTTTTTTTTTTCTTGAGAGATTTTTGCCATAGGGTTCGCACACTTGCCAGAGAGACAGAAAGTGAGAAATCATCCCCCCGAATGGGGATGGCCATGCTACAATCTCTTCTCCTCCATTCTCCTCTCAGGATTTTGGTCATGCAAGCACACATACCCAGCGTGAATTTTAAGCCGCTGGATCTGGGACTTGAACTGCGGTCGACCATGTGGGAGTCCAGCAATGTAAATCATTTTGCCATCTGCTGGCCCCTCCATATTCATTTCTTTTTTTATGATAACTTCAAATAGTCTCACTTCCATATAAATTAAATGTGCTTTTGTGGGATTAGTTACCATTTATCACATTGTTTGAATGATAAACTAGACTCCCAAGTTCTAAACAACTGCCTTTACGAAAGCTTTTTGAACACATAAATTATTATGTGTACTGTCTGTTCAGAATTTTTCACTAATTTTTTAAAAGGGAATTTAGTTTTTTTTTATAAAACTGTCTTCTTTATCTTTCTCTTATTTTATGAGTGTTTTATGTCATTTACCACAAATGAAGATTCTTAAGCTTTTCCAGCGTCAGGAAATGAAAGTAGCTGCAAGAGCCAACTGGAAATAGATCAGGGATTAACATTTGTCATAGTGCTGTGACTTCTGAGAGGCAGACATCCCTCTACAGCTAAAAGTGGGAATCAAGTACTGACCATACAAGTTTATGGATAGAAATATTTTTATTGTTAATGAATATGCCATATTACTGTGAGGACTTGCCCATATTTAATTTTAAAACAGTATCTAAATATGTCACACCAATATTTACCCTGCCACTGCACCATCTAGGAACTCTGCCTCTTTTACAAGGACCATTGCGCTAGCATCCTGCCCTGTCTACCCTGCCGTACCCTGTCTTCTGTCCAGCTCTCCCACTAAGCCCACAACTCTTCAGGCTTCCCTTCACAATTGCTCCTGAAAAACTCAGCTAAACCAATCATTCTTTTCCTTTTTTTTTTTTCTCCTTTTTTTCTTTCTTTTTTGTTTATGTTTAGAAATATCAACATAAGGGACCAGCAAATGGTAATGGTTATGTCACTGGACTCCCACAGAGTCGACCATGGATTGAGTCCTGGACCCTGCGGCTTAAACTCTTGCCAGGAGCATGTGTGTGCATGCTCAAAATCCCAGGAGGAGAAGGGATTGCAGTGTGGCCCTCCTCCTGGGGGGTATTTCTTGCTTTCTGTGTTTGTTTCTCCAGTGAGCTCACATGCTCTATAGCAAAAATCTCTCTCTAAAAAAAAAGAAATATCAACGTAAATGAATACACAGAAAGGTTTTGCTTCAAACACTCACCATTTTCTGAAGTCATTCACATCCCTCTCCGCTTTCATCCCCTCCACAAATACTTCTCTCTTAGCATAAAAATACCCAGATAACTTGCAGGGCCCATTACCAAAGCTTCATCTTGTCTTTCTAATCATCTCTTCCATTCACATAGATGAATACGCATCATCTTAATTTCCACTGGGAACTTTATGCTTAGAGAATTTACCATACGCTGCCTTGTATTACATTTTAGCTAGTGGACTGCAAGCTGCTTAAGAACAGTATCTTTTTGGTTTAATTTTTCATACCATTTTGCACTTAGCAGAGAGATCTGCTCATACCAAGGGCTTAAAAAGTGTTTATTGAACAGTTACTTACCTTTGACATAGACCACTTGCAGTATAGAGTTTTGAGTATCCTTACCTCAAAAATTAGATATCCTTCAAAGTTCAAATCTTTCGAAGTTCTGACATGATACCATGAGTAGAAAATTTCACTTGTGTACGAACTTTGTTTATGTACAAATTATTATTTTTTTCTATAGGGCATGTGTGCTTACTAGAGAGAGCTGAGAAAACACTCCCCGGGGAGATGGCTGTACTGCAATCTCTTTTCCTCTATTTTTCTTTTGGGACTTTGGGCAGTCATGGTGTGTTTTTCAAGCCCCTGGGAACAGGACTTGAACCACGCAGCTCACCATGTGGGATCTTGCTGCCTTAACCACTATGCTCCTGGCTGGCCCTATACAAAATTATTTTGAAATATTATATAAAATTGCCTTCAGGGTATGTGTATAAGGTGTATGTGAAACATAAACGAATGTTATATTACATTTGGATCCCTTCTCCAAGACACCTTGTTGTGTGTGCAGATATTCGAAAGTCTGAAGAGTCCAAAACTCAAAACATTTCTGGTCCCAAGCATTTCAGATAAGGGATACGTAACCTGTGTTTTATTTGAACTTGGTGTGGTGTTTGTGGTGTCTCCCTATATCACCCCACATTTTCTTTCACAGGAGTTAATTTAGATTTTTTTTTTTTTTTTAGAGGTTTTCGCTATAGGGCGCGTGCGCTCACCAGACAGAGAGAGACATAGAGACAGAAAGTGAGAAATCACAACCCAACGGGGATTGTCACGCCGCAATCCCTTCTCCTCCATTCTCCTCTCAGGATCTTGGGCACGCACTCACACATGCCCGGCATGAGTTTTAAGCCACCGGGTCCGGGACACGAACCACAGTCGACTACGTGGGAGTCCAGCGACATAGCCATTACACTAACTGCTGGTTCCCTATTTTAGAGTTTTAAGGTGCACATGCAGCCCCGTCTTATTCACAGTTTTAATTTTGCCTTGAATGAGTTGTACCCTCTCTTTCGGTAGCCTCGTGTGCAAGCTGAACACAAGGACCACCATCCTGGCAGCAACTAACCCCAAAGGCCAGTACGACCCTCACGAGTCCGTGTCTGTGAACATTGCCCTTGGCAGCCCACTCTTAAGTCGATTTGACCTTATCCTGGTTTTGCTTGATACCAAGAATGAAGACTGGGATCGTATAATTTCCTCCTTTATCTTAGAAAATAAAGGTATGTAAATACAAATCACTCAAAGTGACAATGAGTAATCAGACATAACTAAAGAATATTCCTTTTGAAGAAAATAAAATAAATACCCAAGGTATCCTACCCAATAGTCAATAGAAAGATGCTCAGACAGAAAGCTGTAAGTGAGCAGAACTAGTTCATGGGCACCAGAATACAGAGCAGCGGGAAGGGCTCTTTCTCCACCTGCTGTTGATGAGATTATAGTTCTCAAATTCGTCTCTGTGATGAAAGGGAGCAACTTTATGGTGCAGAATTACAACTTACCTCTTGCACATGAAGAAAAGTGAACTGAAATATGAAATGGAAATCTTCAAATGTGAGCTTCTCTTTAAATTAGATTTACTTAAGTAATATTTATTACTATATGGCAGACCAGCATTATTCTGAATTTTTTTTTTCTTTAGGATTTTTTCATAGGGCATATGTGCTTGCTAGAGAGAGAGCAAGACAGAGAAAGGGAAAGTGAGAAATCACCCCCAGGAGAGATTGCCATGCCATAATCTCTTCCCTTCCATTCTCCTCTAGGAATTTTGGGCACTCATGCACATGTGCCTGGTGTGATTTTCAAGCCTCTGGGTCCAAGGCTCAAACCACAGTTGGCAATGTGGGAGTCCGGCGCCTTAACTACCACGCTACCTGCTGAACCCTCTGGATTATTTTAAAAACCCCCAAAATTTTTCCTTTATTAAGGTTCTGTTCTAAGGTTGTTTATTTTAGAACTATTTACTACACAGAATAAGTCTAGATTTCAGTGGTCACAAAACCTGAATGGTAGCTTTTTTTTTTGGAGAGGTTTTTTTTTTTTTTTTTTTTTTTTTTTTGTTTTGTTTTTTGCTATAGGGCGTGTGCGCTCACCAGACAGACAGAGACAGAGAGACAGAAAGCAAGAAATCACCCCCTGGGGGGATGGTCACGCCGCAATCCCTTCTCCTCCGTTCTCCTCTCAGGATCTTGGGCACGCATGCACACGCGCCCGGTGTGAGTTTTAAGCCACCAGGTCCGGGACGCGAACCGTGGTCGACTACATGGGAGTCCAGCGACATAGCCATTACGCTAACTGCTGGTCCTGAAGAGTATCTTTTAATAAATGAGAACAAGGACTCTTAAATTGAGATGTTTTCCTGTTCTTAAAAATTACTGACCAGGACCAGCAGGTGGCATGGTAGTTAAGGTGGTAGACTCCCACATAGCCAACCATGGTTTGAGTCCTGGGCCTGGCGCTTTCAAAATCACTTTGGGTGTGTGTGAGTGCACACCCAAGATCCCAGAAGAGGTTGGAAGAGAAGGGATTGCAGCATGGCCATCTCCCCAGGGAGATGATTTCTCACTTTCCCTCTCACTGTCTCTCTCTGATGAGAACATGAGCCCTATGGCAAAAACCTTAAAAAAAAAATTGCTCACCCAACATCTGATATCCATAGGTTATCCAAGTAAGTCAGAGAAGCTCTGGAGCATGGAAAAGATGAAGACCTACTTCTGCCTCATTAGGAATCTACAGCCCACGCTGTCTGATGTGGGTAATCAAGTTCTTCTCCGGTACTACCAGATGCAAAGGCAAAGTGATTCCCGGAATGCTGCCCGGACAACCATCCGCCTGCTGGAAAGCTTGATACGATTAGCAGAAGGTATATTTCTTTCAATAAATAATACTTTTATTGAATGCCCATAATGTTCAGTGCACAGGGGTTGGCACCATGGATTCAAAGATGAATATGAATAATCCCCACTTTAAAATGTTCATAGGTTCACAGCCACTTACAAAGTAAAGGCTCTGAGCCATGAGGCCTCCACTCCTCTGACGACAGATTGTGGAATATTTAGTGGAATGTAGCATATTAAGAAAAAGGACTCTGTGACAGCTCAAGACCTCCTCTAATTTAAGATATTATTCACTTAGAAAGCCTCATTTCTAATGTTTGTTTCTCAATGGCAGCTCTGAGAGCAGTTTGTGTAGGATAGTGTTTTTGTTTTGTTTCCCACGTGGTATCTCTAGGCTCTGGTTCTTGCTCAGTAATTCCAGCAGCAACCTATCCTTATTATTATAATTATTATTATAATAACTATGTTACCAGTGTAATGCCTTGTCCCATTCCTAAGGCACAAAGATTACATTCATACACACAGCTAATATTAATATATGCCACTCAATTTTTTTTCTTTTCTTTCTGTCTTCCTTCCTTTATTTATTCATTTATTTTTCAGTTTTTGCAATAGGGTACTTGCACTCACCAGAGAGAAACAGACAGAGGGAAAGAGAGGGAAAATGAGAAATAACTCACCCCCCCACCACCACCTCCTGAGGAATGGCCACACCACAATCCCTTTTCTTCTATTCTCTTCTCAGGATTTGGGGCAGAAATGCACACATGTCCTACATGTTTTTTAAGCCATCAGGTCCTGGACTCGAATTGCACAGTCTGCCATGTGAGATCTAACTACCTTAACCTTCATGCCACCTGTTGATCCCACAACTCAGCTTTTTCTAACATTAGCATTTACATTTTAGCCTTTAAGTAATTCTCAAAAGGAAGAAAAAAATCACATGAACTGAAAGTTTCATATGATGAAATGATACAAGCTAAGAACAAGTACTATAAAACAAATGAACTTTATTTGTTCAAGGATTTATACCTAATATTGGGGCAAGATACCCAAAATTTAGTAGCTTTGACAAGCTTATAGACCATAGATAGGAGAAGTGGTAGGGTTGAGAAATTAGTTAATTTTGTGTATTTTTAAAGAGATTAAAAAGTGAGGATGCAAGATACCCAAAATTTAGTAGTTTTGACAAGCTTATAGACCATAGATAGGAGAAGTGGTAGGGTTGAGAAATTAGTTAATTTGTGTATTTTTATAGAGATTAAAAAGTGAGGATAAAAGTAGCTGAATATTAAATATATGTTTAGGTAACTTCTTTCTTTTTTTTGTGGTTGGCAAGGTTATCAAATGATACAGAACTTTTTTTTTTCTTTATTTCATTTTCTTTTATACATTCAATCACATTATTTGGCTTACAAAATGCATATTTCAACAGTGAACATTTCTCCCTAGTATAGTTGATGAGACTATAAATTATCTTCAACAGATAATACCACATTTCTTTGCCCCATTAATGCTTTGCCTCCCTATTTTTCTTTTAAATGTCCTCTAGCCCATTTCTTTATTAGAATCCAGAGTGATTCTTCAGGGAGTGTCCTGAGAGGTCAGGTTGTCATGAGTCATGAACCGTGGACATGGACATGGTCATGGTCATAGTCATGGTTAAATGGAACTTCCAGATGATAAACAGTGGAAGATAGAAGGAACACGATTAGGAACTCTCCAGGAGAAGCTGGCTGCACGAGGACTAAGAGGTCCATGGGGCCGGAATGAAGCTTGGAGATACATGGATATTCCTTCATTGGCGCATTATTAAAAGGATTCTGGGGATCTGCTGCATTGGTGATAGCTATAGGGACTGAATATTTCCTGGAATCCCAGAATAAAGATAAAAAGCATCTCTGAAGATCAAACAAACAAACAAACAAACACAGTGATTTTTCATACAAATACATTGCATGGGCTCTGCAGAAGGATTAGGCCATTATTAGAAAAATTGTAGCTAGTTGAACGTAGATTTCTGTTCTTGTTCTAGTAATATTAATTTCTTATTTGTAGCTTATTCATAAAGTACAGTTTGGGGGGGGTTAAGATAGAAAGTGATCTTTATCACATCAAAATGCATTTTATTTTCATAGCTCATGCACGCCTGATGTTTCGTGATACTGTGACTCTGGAAGATGCTATTACAGTGGTGTCAGTAATGGAATCCTCAATGCAGGTAAAGATATTCTGTGAACCTAAATTTACCCTAATTACAAGCCTTTTTTTTCCCCTTAGATTTTTTTCCATAGGGTGCATGTACTCACTGGAAAGAGATAGGAAGAGAGAGAGAGGGAAAATAAGAAATCACGCTCCCCCCCCCACCCCAGGGGAAATTGCCATGTGATAATCCCTTCTCCTCCATTTTCCTCCTAGGATTTTGGACAAATGCACATGTGCCCTTGTGTTTTTAAGCCACTGAGTTTAGGACTTGAACCACAGAGTTGGCCATGTAGGATCCAGCATATTAACCACCAAGCCACCTGCTGGCCCCACAAGCTTTCTTTTTTTCTTCTCTAAGATTCTTTATTAATGAGACCAGCAGTTGGCGTAATGGCTATGTCACTGAACTCCCACGTAGTCGACCATGGTTCAAGTCCCAGACCGGTGGCTTAAACTCATGCCGGGTGCATGTGCGTACATGCCCAAGATCCCAAGAGGAGAATGGAGGAGAAGCGATTGCGGCATGGCTATCCCCCCGGGGGGTGATTTCTCTCTTTCTGTCTCTCTGTCTCTCTATTTCTGGCAAGTGCACACACCCTACAGCCAAAACCTCTCCAAAAAAAAAAAAAAAAAAGAAAGATAATTTATTAACATATTAAGAGTTAATGAAAATCATTGTATTTTAGATCTGTGATCCAGGCCAGCCATGGCTATGGTAGATCATGACATGAATACCCTGTTGGGACTGACTGTCTCTCTCTTATAGAGAAAATTGGGTGCTGGCCCTGTAGCACAATAGTTAAACAGTGCACAGGGAGCCAGATCCCACATGGCCAACCATAATTCAATTCTCAGCCCTGGTGACTTGAAAACGATGGCAGGTGATTGTGTGTCGGTGCTCGGTATCCTGATGGGATGGAAAAAGGATGCAGCATGACCGCACCCCATTGGGAGGTGCTCTTTCTCTGCCTTTTTGGTAAGCTTACACACCTTCTGGCAATAAAGGAAAATAATAAGTAACAGGGCTCCTAGGTGATTCTGATATCCAAGATAGAGGTATGGACTTTAACCAACTTTCCTCTCGATCAGTTTGCCTCTGGCCTGGTGACTCTGGAATTTTCTCACCCCTTCAGGGAGGTGCACTGCTTGGAGGTGTGAATGCTCTACACACATCCTTCCCTGAAAACCCTCGGGAACAGTACCAGAGGCAGTGTGAACTCATTCTGGAAAAACTGGAGTTGCAGAGCCTCTTGAGTGAAGAGCTTAGAAGACTTGAAAGGTGAGGAAGGAAAACCAAAAAAAGGCATGTAATGGAAAATCCTTGTTTGGCATTTAGTGAAAAAAGGAAGTGTAAATTAAGTGAAAAAACTATCTGTATGATCAAAGGGAATTGTTTCAGTTACCATTGCTATATAATCAAGTGCACCTAAATTCAGTGGCTTAAAAAAAAAAAAAAAAAAAAAAAAAAAAAACTACCTTGGGACCAGCAGTTAGCGTAATGGCTATGTCACTGGACTCCCATGTAGTTGACCGTGGTTCACGTCCCAGACTCGGTGGCTTAAAACTCACACCGGGTGCGTGTGCGTGCATACCCAAGATCCTGAGAGGAGAACGGAGGAGAAGGGATTGCGGTATGGCCATCCCCCCTGGGGGGTGATTTCTCGCTTTCTGTCTCTCTGTCTCTCTCTCTCTGTCTGGCGAGTGCACACACCCTATAGCAAAAACATCTACAAAAAAAAAAAATCTTAGTGCTTGTTTTTCTGGGAATCAGAAATTCAGGCAGGTACAGATAGATGCTGTGCTCCACATCTGGTTGGCTGGAATAACAACTCAAGAATGACAGAGCAATGTTTCAAATCTTATCTTTATAATGATTTTTTTTAAGTGTAGGCAATAGACGTGAAGGATACTGGGAAAGAATGTGTCCCGTGCACTAGTCAGAAAGTGGAGACTAGTCAGAATGAGGGGACCAGTCAGAATGTGTGCATTTTACCTGAAGAGACAAAGAGAGGGAAAGTGAGAAATCACACCCCAGGGGGTATGGCCACACCACAATCTCTTCTCCATTCTCTCAGGATTTTGGGCACATGCACAATGTGCCTGGCATGATTTTTAAGCTGCCAGGTCCAGGACTCAAACCATAGGTGACCAGGTGAGAGTCCAACACCCTAACTACTACACCACCCACTGGCCCCACATTGGCTTTTAAGAAGCTAGACACTGAGTTTAAATCAAAAATAAGAGGGAGGAATGGCAAGTTTAGCTATTTTGGTGTTATCTTACTCTTTTATTGTGTTACTAACCAGAATTACCTGAGACTGGGTAATTTATAAAGAATAGAGGTTATTTTGGCTCATAATTCTGGTGGCCAGAATATTCAAAAGTGTACAGGGCCAGCATCAAACCTCCCTCTGGTGCTACATCACAACATGGCGATAGAACCAGAGAGGAAGGTGGGCAGGTACAGAGAAGAACCAGAATTCTCTGCTTCCTTTGTGTGTCCTTCCCAGTCACAGCTAACTGGATGGTGGATGCCCTTCCATTAGGCCCCATCCCTTAAATGTCACACCACCTCCCAGAGCCATTATACTGGGAAACAAGCTCCTAAAACATAACCTTGAAAAGCAGACTGTCACCCAACCAGGTGTCTTCATGATCGGTATGAGTGGCTTAACAATCAAGCTGACCCTGGTCGTTGGTGTTGCTCTCGAGGGTTCTACTGAATATGGATACATGTGGAAGTAGAGCAGCTGCCGAAGGAGAATCTGGAGACCATACTGAGTTACTGACTGTCTTAAGTAAAACCTTGAGATTCTTTTCCTGGTCTTTCTCTCCATTTCTCTGCCATTCACTCACTTTCTTCTCCCAACAGCATTGTCTTATGAGATCTTAGAACAACATTTTTGGGGAGATGTGGGACTGGAGTATATCCTGCTAATACCCAGATGCCACACAACAGTAAACTTGCACTTCATATAAAATCATCCCTCCACTTCTTTTGGCCTTCTGGCTATTTTTATGATCTAGAGCGTGGTGCCAAGATCAAAGTCATTCCTTTGAGTCATTTATGGTTTGATGTAGCTGATCCTTTTCAAACACCTCTAGGCTTACTTGCTTTTCCCTTTGGATAGGCTGCTCATTCTGATTAACCCAAGTTACCAGACACTGACAAATAATGGATTCAGGAAAGGAGGGAATGTAAGGCTCTGAGTTAGGGTTTTATGTTAAAAAAAAATGGCAATTAGACTTTCCATATCCAAAATGAGCCCTCTGGAGGGAAGAAAGGAAAAACGTGATAATCTGAAAAGATAGGATTCTGCCCTAAAAATTTTTTTTCCGCTGATATTTCTTTATAATGCAGAGGGATGCTCTAGCATTGATCCTCAAAGCCACAAAACTGAGTACCAGGACCAGCAATTAGCGTAATGGCTATGTCGCTGGACTCCCATGTAGTCGACTGCGGTTCGCGTCCCGGACCCGGTGGCTTAAAACTCACGCCGGGTGCGTGTGCATGCGTGCCCAAGATCCCGAGAGGAGAATGGAGGAGAAGGAAAAACTGAGTACCAAGCCAATGAAGGTGAAGTATCTCCAAGAAACAATGTAAAGATAACCTCATTACATGAGAAAAACCCAACTAGCATATGAGTTTCTAAAGCTTAAAGGAAGAATTTTCTATTTCTTAAGGAGATCACATAATTATAATGGAACTGTTTAAATTATTATCATACTTGTCTTCCAGAAAAGGCTTTACTAAAGATAGTCAGCTTCAATTGGTAGCCATTCTATCCCACTCAAAGCAGAGTACAGAGATGCTGTTTTAGGAAGGTGCACCAAAACTGCAGAAATTTTATGTAAGGGAAAATTTAATTCCTGAAGTAAGAATTAGGCTAAAATAATAGGGCACACTTTTTCATTTTTTATTAGAATTATTTTATTTAATGTTCTTTAATTTGACTAGAGAGGGACAAATTTAGAGAGAGAGAGGGAAAGTGAGAAAGCAAGCCACCAGGTCTGGGACCTGAACCGCGGTCGGTTATGTGAGAGTCCAGTCCACCATGCCACCTGCCAGCCCCAATAGGGCACACTTTTTCTACCCCTTAAATTTCTCATCTTTCAAAACGCTAGGAGCTCTAAAAATTATGAGAATCCTTGACCTCAATTGATGCTGAAAACCGTAAGTAGTAATTTTGAAAGCTATTTGTTTTTCTGTTTGGTTATAAGTCAAATTAATAACAATGAACATGGATTTGCTATACGGATATTTCCAAATTTACTGTGAATGAATATAACCCAATACTTTTACAATTTTAGTTTCTGATTGTAAAGGTAATATATCTTCTTTTGAAAAGTATTTTGAAAAGTCACAATAGTGAATTAATGAGAAAACAAAAGTCATATGTAATCTTATTTCCCAGAGATATATACCATTAACATTTTAATGTATTTGCGTACATTTAAATCAGTTGTATTTCCTTATATTCTTTTTTCTATGACTACACATGAATTTTAGAATCATTTACTCATCCACTTTTTGGTGTAAGTTCTTTTCGGATTCAGTGCAGAGAGGCAGGGTCATGTTGCATGTTGCACTTTATAATGAAAAGGTACTTCTAGGTTGTTAGTCAGGGCTTTCAAAAGGACCTACTTTTAGGGACCAGCAGGTGGCATGGTGGATAAGGCACTGGACTCTCACATGGCCTACCCCAGTGCAAACTCAGACCTAGCAGCTTGAAAATCACACCTGGCACATGTGCATGCATCCCCAAAATGCCAAGACGAGAATGGAGGAAAAGGGATTACTGTGTGGCCATCTTCCTGGGGGCTGATTTCTCTCTTTCCCTCTTTCCAGGCAAGTGCACACACCCTATAGAAAAAAATCTAAATGAGAAAGAAAAAAAGTAACCACAAGTCCTGTTAGACAGTGGTCCTTCTGTCATTATTTCCATTTCTGCTATGCCCAAGGTTTAAAATTAGTATCACTGAGCAGATAATTCAGAGACTACAAATAGATTTTAATACTTTATCGAATCAATGGAGAGTAACTACCTGGGACACATGTTGAAATATGCCAGGACTTTGCAAGAAAAAGTGTCACAATTGCTCAGGGGATGACAGCCATGACTGAGTGCAGGAGCCAGCAGTGGAGCACCTGTGCAGAGCTCGTACAGACTTTACTCCCAAGGAAGGGTACTTTTCAAATGTGCTAAAATTCAGTGCCTCAGTTAAATGAGATGTGAGATCATAATCTCCGGTCTTCCACTTTGCTTCTGATCTGCAGATGGCTTCTAAACAACTAGAGCAGTGACCTACTTGGCCAGCAATAAGCAACTGTGTGCATAGTGACAAGTCTGTTTTATATTTGAACACTTAGCATGAGAGATGTGACTGAACATTTTATGGTAACCCTCAAACAACCTTAAATGAATTAAATGACTTTCAAGGAGAACTAAAATGTAGACAGACCTCCCATTTCTTTTTGTTTACTACAGTTTTAGGTTAAATTAGAATGCCATCAGGACACTGAAATTCTATATTGATCAAACAGGGTAATTTCCTTCTGCTAGGACACCGTATTTGATATTAACTTGGAATTATTATGCCGGACTTAAACCCTTAAGATGGCACTCCAGAGACTAAGGAAAAAAGTTAAACAGCAAACTCTCTTCCCTTCCATACATGATTTCCTTATTTATCTCTGCTACAGGTTACAGAATCAGAGTGTGTACCAATCCCACCCACAGGCTGTGGAGGCAGAATCTACTCTAGGATCTTGGAGAAGAGACCCAAGGGAAGAATCACAGTTCAGAACTTCGACTCCACAGGAAATGAATTGTGGCATACGTCCCTCCTCTCCTGGAGGCAGTCCCAAAGGGGACACCCTGCCAGGTTCCCCAGCCCATCAGGGACCTAACAGGGCAACAAGCAGAAAACAATCAGCTGAGCACAAAAAGAGCAGAGATGACAGTTTGGACTGGTTTGATTTCATGGAAACTCATCAGACTAAACCCCAAAACACTGCTTTTGTGTCTCCTGGTCCCAGCAAGACTGGAGAAAATATGGCTTTGGACATCTCTAAGAACAAATGTCAGGCTAAGAAAGAGAGTGAGCCAGGCCAAAGGAGCAAACTGGAATCTGGGCAGCTTCCATTACAAGGCAAGACAGATGCTCCATGTTGGCCTGACAATCTTGAGGATAAAATGACAGAAAGGGTAGCACTGGTTTCTGAAGCAGCAGTACCTACCGATGAGCCGGACTCTGTACTTACTCATGTCCCTAGGAAACTGCACAAACTGTGCAAGGAAAGGGCCCAGGAGTTGTGCAGAAATCCCACCGGGGGACCTTCGCAGCCCGCTGCCCCTTCTCATCCTCAGTCCATTCCTGTGCATAACCCAGGAAGGATGCTGGAAACTCCCAAAAGAAAGAGACCAAAATCCCCTGTCCAGATGGAAGAGCCTGAACTTGCAAGTGTTGAGGCTCCAGAACCTCCTGCGGCCAAATTGGCAAAATTTACTTTCAAGCAGAAGTCAAAACTGATCCACTCCCCTCAAGTCCACAGCCATGTATCTCCTGGCATAACTGAAATACCAGCGCATGGTCCTAAAACTTCCCCACGTAGAACGAGAAGAGAAGCAGCACTACCTGTGAAGGATCCCGAAAAGTTCACAAATACCTCAGGAAACAGAGGTTCAGATCAGCTGCAGGGTGGTAAGGCAAAGGAGGTGCCATGGCAGCCACCAGAGAAAGAGGGGTCAAAAGAGAAGAGGGAATGTGCCCCTGAAAAGAAGGTTATTCAGCATGATTTAGAGCTGGGGAACGAAATGGGGCGTTCTCATCTTACTTGTGAGAGAGACGAAAAGGAGTTGGTTTCACACAATAATAAAACCAGCAAGGTTCATGCCTGCACACTGGCCAGATTGGCAAACTTCTCCTTCACTTCCCCATCGGACTCCAAGTCAGAGCCCCTTTGTCCTCCTGAAATGAAGAACTGGGGTGAGAGAGGCTCAAGCCCTCTTCTTCCCACTGCGCTGGCAGTGCTTGGCAGTAAAAGGAAGTCATTTCAGCTGCAGGGGTCCACCGAGAAACAGACTCTTCCCAAAAAATCTCTCTTCACTCTGCCAGAACTAGATGATGAAGCATTAGATTTTGACTGGGATGAAGAGATGAGAAAAAAGCCATAATCATGAAAATCTTTCTGGTAGCATTTCGCCTTCCCCAACTCATCACAACAGCTTCTGGATATCAACATAGTATTTCTAAAAACAGAACTTCTGGCCACACTGAGTATCAGTCTATCAGCTCCTCCATCAGGTGTTAGAATCTCAGGTTTATCTTCATAACTTAAAAAGTTGCATAATCAGTTTAGGTCAGTGTGATACAACACTCAAGTTAAATTAATTGATGTTGTGGTTAATTTTACTTTACAAATGGAGTACTTGGGTTCCCAAAGAAGTTTCTGTTTATAGATTTGTTTTTTGAGGGTGAGGGGAGACTTCCCAAGTTCCCTTCTTTCATCCACTCAGGAGCAAATGCCAGGAATATAACAAGGCATGGATTCTTGATTTTTCCTTTTATATTTTCACCCAGTATGTGCTAGGTATGGTGAATATTTGTTACCATTTGGGAATATTAGCTGAAATCATGTGATTTAAAAAAAAATACTATTTTTGTGTTTATTCTCATGCATCAGATTAAATGTGATGAATGCTTTTCTTGCTTTAAGAGGCATTCTTACAATTCTGTGATATTCCTACAGATCTAGCAACTAGTCAAACATTAGGTATTGACCTTTTGAGTTTTCCTTTCTTGAGCCAACATTTTGTGCTTCACATTCTCTTGTGGATCTACCTCAAGCAACTTAAATCTCATGGTTAGAAGAAGAGAGAGTATACAGTAATCCCCACCACATATCATGTCATATCTACCCACGTGGGTGATGTGAAAATGTGAATTCCGACTTAAGTTATGGTTCATTTGTCCTTAAAAACCAAGCAAATTACTCTGTTTGGTAAGATAAGTCACACTTTGTCTTTCTGTGTCCTTTTAAAAATAACTTTAGGTTTTAGTAGAGGGTATTAGGATTCCATAATCATAGACTTTCTCTCCTGAAGTATGAATTTGTAATGTAAGGATTGATAGATTCCTTAGTTGTCTGGGGAACTTTGAGATGTGAAGAATACTCAAGATTCTGTGTGTTTTGTTTAATGTTCACTAAATTCATACAGAAAAAAAAAAAGAATTTCAGAAATCCAACCTTTCCTGAGAATTTAAACATCAATTCCAAAATATGCTAAATTTTCTGAAACATTTAAACTTTGAGCATAAACTTAGTATGAATGAGTCTTTTGAAGTCTTAACATCTGATAAAATACATATATGTAGGTAATGATCATAAAATTTATTATGGTATATTGACTTAGACATATTCTAAAATGTCAAAAGTATGGTTTAAGAGATTTGTTACATCTGCATTGAATAACTTCCCCAGATAAAATGATTTTTAATTTGATATATTCCTAATCTTTCAGTATTGTTGCTTTGCTGAGTTTTAGTATTCTTAGTAGAGCTAAAGAAAAAGGGATCTGGGCTTTTGACCAGTGAATGAACTGATTGTATAGATAGAGTAATTCAAACCTGAGCCATAATGTGGAGCATTTTTTCCCCCTCATGGTAAACTTTTAAGTCCCTTTCTCATGTTTTTTTCTTTTCTTTTTTTGACGCTCGTTATCATTTGCCCTCATGATGTATTATGTTTTGCATGGCAGACAGTACCTGACCTATTGGTTTGTCATTAGGGTATTTATATCTGTTGTCATTTATAATATTTGTATTCTTTATTGTGAATCTTGATTCTAGAGATTTCATTTCTTAATAATGAGAGATTTAATTTGTGTAGTTAACATGTATCTTTAGGACCCGGAGTAATTCATATTCTTAAATACACTGTTGAATTGTCCCTCTTCTTTAGTTATTTAGTATGGCTGTCTGTTCCCCCTTCTGCCACACCTCGTATTTATGCAAATCCGTTCATTCTGTTTTTGATTTTGGTACATTCCGCCAGGATCATTTGACCAGATTACAAGTTCCATGTGTTTATTCTTCGGTGTTTACACAGACAGAAATAAATACATATCTAAATGTGATTAATATACATTATTTTTAGGAGAAATAAAATGTGTAACATTAAACACTCCCCTACATGTTAAAAATTAAACTTCTATCACAGCTTGCTTTTGTGTTATGACCACCTTCCTGTGCACATATTTGATGCTCAAAGTCTCAGAGCTTGGTCAGTGGGAATCCCTTTTATGTTGACTGCAGTGTTTATTTGGTGCCCCGATATATCTAAAAGCACCCACGATATCCAAAAACAACAGGATGTTCCAGACCCATTTGTCATTTTCCTGCCCTAAGTCTAGGTATTAGCTATCCTCGAAGAACTCTGTTTCCTTTGGAGGTCAGTGGAATTAAAGACCAACTCTGGGTTTCAGGGGTGCTCAGGAGTCACTACTAGACAAAAACTCTCTCTCTTCTGTGGGGCCCTTTTAGTACTGTCAGAGCTGGAAAATGTTTCAGTGTTCTGAGGACACATTTTTTTCCCCCACAGTGTCCCACTTTTCTTATAGAATGTGATTCCACAATGACTAAAACTTTTTCTTATGTGATCTTTAATGTGTGTGCCAAGGAAGACATCGGTGTCTTAGAGAAAATATGTATTGGGTTGTCAGAAAAGTCATGTATTTTTTCCATATTTTTCTATGCAAAAATGCATCATGACTTTTCTTACAGCCCAGCACAATATGAAAGATTTTATTTCTGGTCAATAAAGTATTAAAAAAAACCCCTTGAATTCTGAACAAATTTGTCAAAATGTTTTCATTTCAGCCCAGTTTACACCTTAAAATTTTTAATAATGTAGAATTATTTAAACTTAATAAAAGTTACACTTAATTTTCTTTGTCAAGAAGACCAAACCAGAATTCAAATTCTATGATAGCTATCTAAAAAAAAAATTGAATTTTCTGACACTATGAAAGATTAATCTTTAGTGTATGTTTATATTGTATTATAAAATTTACAGTGAGATTTTTTTGTAATTTTCAGTGTCTCAGAAATATGGACAATACAAGCATGTTATTCTGATATCTTTAACTCTTTGGCTTAACTCGGTCAAATTTCAAACTTTCTGAAAGTTTGCTAAAATTGTAATAATAAAGACCCATTCCTGGTTGACACATTTTAATTCTAACCAACCAACGTGTTCTCTACATTTGATTTCTGGCCCTTCCCCAAGTGCTGACCTCCTGACTGGTGGAATTATTCTAAGACCAAAGCTAGAGAAAATCTTAGAGCAGCACTGGGAGGATCCCTAGGGTTTGACTTTAGCCAGTCCAAAACATTTGGGAGTTCAGAGCTAACCTATCCTGGAAATATACGTCACTAGGGACCACCTGGGACCAGGTGAACCTTTTCGATGCAGCTTACCAAACAGCCTAGTTCTAAAACTAACAGCCTTACAATGTGAATGGCTAGACCAGTGCGTATTCCTCAGCTTTCTGAAGAGCATTTTCCAAGTCTGCTTTCCATATTGTTAACTTTCAAAAATGAAGACACTCCTGGCTTATGTTAGTAATTAATCCAGTTGGGGTTTTGCTCTCGCTCCCCCATCTTGCAAGAGGCATGCTCCCCAGGTACATGGGGAGCCATTGCCCACACCCATCCTCTGCCCTGCCACCATTGACACACACAGGAAGTAGGTGGCTGCCTTTAAGAGGCATTATCCAGTTCTTACATCAGTTCCACAGTCACCGCTCTTCTTTAAAGGCTTAAAAATGCATCTAAGGGATATCATTTGTAAAAGTGCCCCTGACAAATGTTAACAAAGTTGTGCCTGTGTAAATATTCTGGTGCAAGATAGTCTGATGAAGGAAATGAGACAAACACACTGGGCCTGATCTCACCAAGGAGTAGGGAGTAAATAATCTATTTGACAAATTTGGAGCTTGAGTACCTTGGCAGACTTAAAAAGCACCAGAAAGTTAGCATTTGTATCAGGTGCATTTTTATGTGAGGATAAATTGAGTTTAGCTTGGGGCTTTAATAATAACCAAACCAGTGTTGAAATATTGCTTAGTATCGCAGATCTAACTTTTCAATGTCCACTGGTACATAAAGGAGACCAGATAGACAGCAAAACTGGAAATCGGGTGAATTGGGTTCTAAAACTAGCCAGTAGGGTGACCTTGCTAACTTCAGTGATCTCATCCATAAAAGCAGAGGATCAGGCATCTCCAAGTCAGGTATTGTTAGTTCCAAAAAGGAAAACCTCAATTGCCAGCTGAAATGAAAGTCTGTTTGCTGTAAGGCTACAGTGTGGAGTCTGATTAAGGGCAGGAAGCCGTCTAACCAGGCAGCATGGCGCTGGAAGTGGGAAGCCAGCCCTGAAGCTGTTCCCTCCGCCTCTCCTGAGTCTGCAAGGTCCTTGGGCGAGTTTGCTCCAGTTTCCTGCCCTTCTCAGCAGCCGGCCTTTATTTTCTGTACTCACTTGAGGCTTCTCTGCTCCAGCTGCCTTGGAGTTTTTGATCTGCTTTGGGGCCTGCCTTAAGCTGCAACATCCTCTGACCTTCCCAGATGATGCACCCACCCTCTTACAGATTCAGACCCTGTGTTTTTCGTTCCAGCTTAGACTGCAGACCACAGGGGGAGCTGCTTGTCGTGGCACTGATTAGCAAGCAGACGTTTTCCTTGCATTAATTGCTCAGCATAACTACAGCGCAGTGCTTGGAAATACCTAGATGAGGCCTTGCCACTGTAGCACAGTAGTAATTCAGTGCACTGCAAGGCTGGAGACTACATGACCAACCCTAGGTTCGGGTCCCTGGGTCACCCTGAAAACACCAGGTGTGTGTGCATGGACGTTTAAGATCCAGAGGAGTTGAAGGGCTGGGGAAAGGGGATCATAGAGTGATGGGACTCTGTTGAGGGTGCTTTTCTCTCCCTCTCATACACACACATGCTCTCTATCAAAAAAAAAAGAAAGAAAAAGAAAAATACTTAAGTCAAACTAGATGGGAATATATATTTAGGGTATTGCTCTGTTAGGGTATTGCTCTAAAATATACTTGAGAAATAATCTTTGCAGTTAAGATATTTTAACATTTTCCCAATTTTCAACTTTACAACTGCCGACACGGCAGGAACTAGACCCACTGTGAGGAGAGGGAAATAGCTGAGTGTTTTAAGACTACCAAATCCTTACAGGAATTACAGAGGAATGATCATCCAGAATAATTTTAAACTAGAGTAATCCAATTTTGATCTTTAATAATCTTTTTCTATCAATATTGAGAAATTAAACTGCTTTTCAAAAAGGGAACCTAAAGCTGCCCTGAGGGACCTGGCACAGCTGAGGCTGGATTTGCTGCCTTCGAGGGGTCTCAGCATAAATGGGGAATGGCTGCTGCCTGGAGTACAGTTAGTCCCTGGAACCTCCCTGTTTGTAGACCTAGCTCCGAAGAACTAGGAAAGGGGGAAATTAAGTGTCTGTACAGCATGACCGGTCCCTGAATGAGGAGGTACCTACCAGACATGATCTGATCCAGTTTTTCTTTTCCAGTGCCATTACTTCCTTATGAAGTTACAAAAACAATGACATTTTTATTTCCTCTCAGTTAAGTGTATGGATTTATACATTAGGTTTCAAAGAAGCTTTGAGATGAAATAAAATTCACAGCAATTGAAATTTTTCTAAGTTGATTTTTAAGTGCTTATTTGCTCCAAGAACATTTTAATTATAACACAGTAATATCAATCATCAAAATGTTAGTAATTAAAATGTTAGTAATTAAATTTTTAAGATGTATTTTACATGTGGCATTTGCCTTCATGATACAAATAATATTCACAGTTTAGGTAATACACCATTTTATACATGAGAGGAAAGCAACATCTGAGGTTTTTTTTTTGCTTTGTTTTGTCTTCAGATTTACCTTATTTGAAAGAATATCAAGTTCTGGAACATATGCATCCTAACTCCCCTTCACTTCTTATTGCTTCCTAAAAAATCCTATTTGGTGGGGCCAGCATTGTATCTTAATGGTTAAAAGAGCCAGATTCTGCATGGCTAACCATGGTTCAAATTCCAGCCCCTGTGGCTTGTAAAACATGCTGGATATATGTGCATGGGTCCCCAAATACTGGCAGAATAGAAAAACAGAGGGAAAGGACTGTGGCATGATTACACCCCATGGGGGGTGCTTTCTTCCTCTCACTGTTTCTTCTCTCTCTGGCAAGCACACAAACCCGCTGGCAATTAAAAAAATAAATGAAATAATACATATTTATAGTGAGTAAAAAGTATTACTGTTCAGTATTGCTAAGCGTTTTTCAAATATTAACTCATTTAATCCTTATAACAATCTGTAATATACATGGCAGTGATATCTTCATTTTATAGATTAGGTAACTACATCTTACGATACTTAATAGTTTGACAAGAGTTACAGTCCTAGGTAGTGCTATAATACCTATATTAATTCATAAAGTGAGAGAAAACATTACCTCCAAGAAACTCCCCGCTCTGCCATTCTCTTCATCCACTTCCCACCGCTATACAGCCACCTCTTCCAGAGAGTGTACCATGTGTCCTGTCTGCTCTCACTATAGTAGGGGGACCACTCAGACTCTGTCCAAGAAAACTCTCCCGCCTGTGCTTGACCCCTTCTCTTCTTGCCTATTTAAAAAAGTGGCTCCAGCAGTTCTCCCTGAACTCCTGCTTCATCAGTGGGTCTCTCTCAGCTGTCATTTCCGCTAGCATCTGGGCATCTGGAATATCTCCTCTCCCCCCAAAACAAAACAAGCAGTAACCTGTCTTGACCCTCCTTCCTCCTTTTATCAAAACTTTTTAAAAGAGTTTCTTGTTCCCCTGTCTTCAGTTCCTGTCCTCCTGAACCCACTCCAGTTAAGTTTTTTGCCCTCACCATCACATCAAAACTCTTGTCACAGTCACCCGTGAACTGCAAGGCTCTATTTTCAGTTCTTACTTTGAGCCTATACAATTGATTATTCTCTTTGCTTAAAATCTTGTGTCTTGGTTTATAGGACATCACGTGCCCTTGGTTTTCTTAAGTAACTTCTGGCCTCCACAGCTTTTCCAACCTTCACCTGGTTTCTCCTCATGTTGCAGACCCTTAAGGTTTGGCACAGGGATCTTTTCTATCCTCTTTTCCATGCCTGGTACCAGGCATGACTCTCAGTGCACATCTATTAACTGATAGTTCCTTTTCTGAACCCCACATTTCTATATATACAACTTTCATTTATTTATTTTTCAGAGATTTTTGCTATAGGGCTCATATGCTTGCTGGACAGAGACAGCAATTCTCAGGGGGGATGGCCACACCACAATCCCTTCTCCATTCTCCTCTTGGAATCTTGGACATGCACACACATGTGCCTGGTGTGAGTTTTAAGCTGTCGGGTCCAGGACTTGAACTGCAGTTGACTATGTGGTAGTTCAGCGATGTAACTGTTATGCCATCTGCTGATCCCTTTCCAACTATTTTTTAATTGCCAGAGGGACATATGCTATCCAGAGAGAGGGATAGAGAAAGCAAGCACTCCCTCTGCCCTCTGCCCTCCCAATGGGATATGGTCATGCTACAGTCCTTTTCTCTATCCAATCAGGACTTTGGGCATACATACCTCTACACCTGGTATGTTTTCCAAGCTACAGGGGCTGGGATTCAAACCACAGTCAGCAATGCAGGATAGAACTCCCTCAACTGCTGAGCTGTGGAGCTGGCCCTATGTCCAACTTCTGTTCAGTTTTTCTACTTGGATATCTAAAGGAGATCCCGGCCTCAATATATTCCAGATTACATTCCCAATCTTATCCCCACACAAACTTGCTCCTTTCCTAGATTTATCTATCTTGTCAAATTAGAAGGAGACTCCATCCTTTCAGTTACTTAGACCAAAAACTTCAGTCATCCTTGACAGTTTCCTCTTGTATGTGACACTCAGTCTGTAAACAAATCATATGGAATATTTATTAAAAATATTGGGTCATCGGGAAAGTCATGACACATTTTTGCATAGAAAAACATAAAAATATGACTTTTCTGATCACCTAATATATCCAGGGCCAGCCCTGCAGCACGGCAGTTAAATGCTGTGCAGAGGGAGCAGATCCTACATGGCTGACCGTGTTTCAAATTGACCATGTCGTGAAAAACATGGTGGGCATGTACAGACGTGCATAGGAACCTGAGAGGATGGAGAAATGGAGGGGAAAAAAGGATTGCAACATGACCAGGCCCCAGAAGTGGTGGTAGAGGGTACTTATCTGTCTATCTTTCTGTCTATCTGTCTCTCTCTCGTGCACACATACCCTCTGTGGCATTAAAAAAAAAATCCATATTTTGACTAGTTCTCACCAAATTTGCTGCTATTAACCAGCCTAAGCCACTACTCTCTTTTGCCTTACTACCCCCCCCCCCCTTTCCTATTCTCAGAACAGTGATCAGAGTGATCTTTTTCATGGGTAACGTTGGGTCATACTGCTGCTCACCCTCAGCCCTCCATCAGCTTCCTATCTCACCCTGCATAAAAGCAAAGGTCATTACGATAATAATTTTTTAAGGCCTTCTGCTACCTCTTTGTCATTAAACACCAAATTCCTTGCTATTTGTTCTTGCAATGCTCCAGACATGGTCCAGCCTCTGGGCTTTTTATTTATTTTAGTTTGCTACAGGACACGTTCACTCACCAAAGAGAGAGAGGAAGTGAGAAATCATCCCCTGGGCAGATGGCCATGCTGCAGTCCCTTCTTCATTCCCTTCCTTGGATTCAGCACATAGGCACACATGCCTGTGTGATTTTCAAGTCACTGGGTCTGGGACTCGAACCACACTGTCGGTCATGTGAGCTCCAGACACCTTAACCTCCATGCTAACTGCTGGCCCAGCCTTTCTTACTTGCCATTCTTTCTGTATACAGTATTCTTCCCCTGAAATTCCAACAGAGCACATTCATCAAGACTTTGCACAAATGTCATCTGTCAGTGAAGCCTACCCTAACCTATTCAAAGCTGTCAAACATTCCTCTCCTTATTCCGTTTTTTCACAGCATTGTCTTCATTTAACATGGTATACAAGTTACTCAACTTACTGCCTGATGCTCAGGTGCTAACCAAGGGTGAGGGATGTCTAGAAGAGAAAGTGAGAGGAGGAGAGAGTGAGCGAGAGGATGAGTATTAGTTGCTCCCTCCAGATCAGCTGCCAGGCTGGGGCCTGTGGCCCCTTCACTTCTGGCGCAGCAGCTGCAGTTGGCACTGCTAGTTGACGGGACTTTGGGTGCTTTGCTGACATCTTCCAGGATGACTTTTGTAGGGGCCAGGCTCATGAATCGAATGGTCTAAAGGCGATCACCACTCTGCTTCCTTTAGGCTTTAAGTTTGGTACTAATTTCTGCCATTTGCCTGGAATGTGTGTAACTTACAGTCTTGCCCAGACATATACGTGTGTGTGTGTGTGTGTGTGTGTGTGTGTGTGTGATCGAAAATAAGCTAACTCTGTAAAAATATTTAATAAGGTTTCTTTATAGCAAAATTGTGAGCGCATGGCTGCGAACACGATTCCTAGCAGTCATGATCTTCCAGAGGGCCCAGATGCAGCAGCCCTTTCATTCAGGAGATACAAGCAAAACTGTCAATCAACACACGGAGTTTTCATATTGGCCTGGCCTGAACAGGTGGAACATCCAGAAGCGAGGGTGTGCAGCTTATAGTGGGGTTAGCAGTTCTTAGGTTAGTAACCAGTTAAAAGCCCAAGTATTGGTTTCACAAGTGTCATCAGAAGAGACCGTGGGAGTTTAGGTCTGGCAGTGATAAGGAGGCTCTGCTACACATTTACTTGATGCTGTGCCAGTCAGGGTGCAGGGGGTGTTACTGGACCACAGTGGTCTGCTCTAGCCAAAAGTCCACCTTCTACCTGTGTCCCACATACATACGCTCGGCCAGGGGGGCATTTTTTTTTTCTTTTGACTATATTGTGCTTCAGAATTATCTGGAGACGTTGTTAAGCTACAGAACTTATCCCACTCCCAGAGTTCTAATTCCCTAGATCTGGGCTGGGGTCAGAGCATTGGTGTTTCTGGCCATTTTTGAGGTGATGCTGATTTACCAGTCAGGGTACCACACTTTGAGAGTCGCTCGTGTAGATTGAGCAGTACCCTTGATAACTGCCGTTCACCCTAGCATTTGCAAAGCTCTCTGTGAGTCGGGTTCCCTGCCTGCCACTCTGACCTTGCTGTTCTTTGAGCACTTTGCTCCTGTCTGGCTTCTGTCAGAAAGCATTGTCACCTGGCCATTATTATCCTGGGATCTTATCTCCGCATTGCGCAGTGACTGGATGTGGTCTGCCCCAGTGGAGGAAGAGTGACTAGGGCTAGAGCTCTCTGCAACTGAAGATTATCTCTAGACGGGGGTTCAGCTGGGTGCTGTCAGCTGCCAACAATCTCAGCAGCTGGGGAAAGTGGGTGAATTGGTCTTGAAGTGAAAATTTGGGAGATGCCCCTCAGCCTCTCTCAGCATCTGTCTCAGGGCCAAGACCTGGGTAACAGGGCCAGCAGGTGGCGTAGTGATTACATCGCTAGACTCCCACATGGTTGAAGTGGTTTGAGTTCCACACGCAGCGGCTTGAAACTCACACATGTGTATGTACCCCCAAATTCCAGAGAATAGAAAAGGGATTATGGTGTGGCCATTCCCCTGAGGAGTGATTTTTCACTCTCTCTCTCTCTGTTTTTCTATCTCCAGTGAGTACACATGTCCTATAGCAAAAGTCTCTCTCTAAAAGAGACAGAGAGAGATAGAGAGAGAGAGATTAGACCAGCAGATGGCAGAATGATTACATCACTGGATTCCCACATGGTCGACCACAGTTTGAGTTCTGGACCTGGCAACTTCAAACTCATGCCAGGCGTATGTGTGTGCATACCCAAAATCCTGAGAGGATACTGGAGGAGAACGGATTGTGGTGTGGCTGTCCCCCCTGGGGTGTGATTTCTCACTGTCTCTCTTTCTCTCTCTCTCTCTCTCTCTCTGGCAAGCTCACATGCCCCATAGCAAAAATCTCTCTTAAAAAAAAAAGGAGTAAGTCACTTGCTTTGGGTAAAAAACTTAAGAAGATACCAAATAAAAATCAATAACCAAGTTAAATATTTTGATGCAATAGACAAAAATACTATAAAAATTCATGATGAACAAAATATCAAATTTTAAAATAAAAACAGTCATTATTCTTGATTTCTCTTTTTGCCTCTAGCTCCAGTGGGGTTTAGTAAGACACTGCCTTCCCTCACTGGGATGTGGGCTCCCTGGGGAGATGGGGCTTTGTCTGTTTGACTCACCATTGTACCCCAGTAGTTAGAAGAGTGCCTGGCACATAGTATGTGCTCACTAAATACATACTGAATGAGACATGCAAGACATCTGAGGGAAGAATCCCCATGTGTCTACATTCCCCATTCCCCATTTCTCTTTCCCAGGTGATCCCACTGTACACAGGGGCTATCCTCACATCAGGGTCAGGAGCTGGGGAGGGAGCTCTACGTGGCGCAGGGAAAGCTCTAGGTCAAAATAGAGAGTATTTAATGATTAAGGGCAAGTTTGGAAGTGTGTATCTTTAAAAATACTTTAATCGATTTTATCAGATTTAAGGGATATATGTACGCTTCATTGTACATACTAAGCACAACTGTTAGTCGTCAGCTGGAAGACTATGAGAAACAGTTTTCAGAAATGTTCCATTGATCTCCACAATTGCCCTTCCTCCAAGGATAAACAGGTATAGAATTGCAGGACCAAATTTGAACAGAAAACCTGGCTACAGAGTGGAAAGTGTAACTGTCTGCAGGCTGCTCACCTCCCTTGCCTTCTGCCTCAGTGAGACATGAGAATGCTGCGGGGAAGCTCCATGGTTGCCATTAGTGAAGGAAGAGAAGGCCACCTGCGCATGGCCAAGGCAGCAGTTTGCAAATGGTTCTGGCAAAGCATGTGGTTTCAGCTGCCAGGCACTGACTCCAGTAAGTCCCCCCTTCCTGGAGGACTGTCGTCATCAGACTCCTCCCTTTTTGTATCCACAGCCATAAAAATTAAAAATTTTACTAGAAGGCATGTGCACTCACCAGAGAGAAGAAGAGAGTGAGAAAACACCCACCCCCCCTTCATGGGGAATGGTCATGCCATAATCCCTTCTCCTCCACTTCACCTCTTGGGATTTTGGGCAAACATACACATGTATCTGGCTTGTTTTTCAAGCCACTGGTCCAGGGCCTAACTATACAATCTGCCATGTGGGATCTAGCTGCCTTAACCATCAGCCATCAGCTGGCCCCTCACGGCCGACTGTAACTTTTTTTTTTTTGAGAGTTTTTTTTTTTTTTTTTTTTTTTTTTTTGCTATAGGGCGCGTGCGCTCACCAGAAAAACAGAGACAGAGAGACAGAAAGCCAGAAATCACTCCCCAGGGGGAATGGCCACACTGCAATCACTACTTCTCCATTCTCCTCTCGGGATCTTGGGCACATATGCACCCACCCACACCTGGCGCGAGTTTAAGCCACCAGGTCAGGGACTAGAACCACAGTTGACTACATGGGAGTTCAGTGACATAGTCATTAATGCTAACTGCTGGTCCCTAACTTGTTTTATTTTTTAGCCAGCAAATAGAAGTTGGGGGCCTGTGGGCAGATGGGAATCTCAGTTAAAAGCAACCCTCATTCCACTATGGAGAATTGAGTGTTTCCTGCTCAGGCTGAAGCACTGAAGAAATTGCAAGCATTAGATCACCGTTGTTAGGTCAAAACAAAACAAAGCTAAAAACAAACATGCCAAATAAAAATGGAGGCCTGGGAAATTTCAGAAGGAAGCTGTGCTGAGTCTGGTTGTCTTGCCCTCTCTGGAGCAAGGACAGTGCAGGATGATGCTGGAGTGTTTGTGGGGAACTGCCTCAGGATGTGTAGGGCCGGCCTACTGTCCTTCCCGTGGGGAGAGAGCCGAGGAGAGTGTACTACTGCAAAGATAAAAGGTGGAGGAACTGACTGGTACTGAGCATGCACTGGACAGTATGTTCTATGTGCATGTGTACACAAATAGTATTTATGAGATATAGAGGTAGGTAGATACTCAGTCATCCCAGCAGTTCTATGAGGAAAGTCATTTATCCTGTTTTACAGATGAAAACAGAATCAGAGGGTCTAAGTTGATTTTTCAAGGTCACACAGATGCATTCTGGGGGAGCCAAAACTGTTTGATGCCAAAGCCAGTGCTCCGTCTACTATATCAGAACAGCTCCCAAAAGAAATGACTGTCAGATCAAGGCAGGGCACAGCCAAGTAGCCAGTCTTAAGGTTTCTTGGCTCATCTCCCATTCAGGCCTCATTCACTCGCAGGAAGAACACAGGGCAGCCCTCTCCTGATCACTACACGGAGACAATAGTGCTGGGCTGAGACGACAGTGCGGCACTGAGGGTGGCCCTTCCCTGAGCAGCGAACTTCTATAGCTGCTCACACAGCCCGAAGCAGGGGAGTCCTTATTGTCTTGGCTTTGGTTCAGCCCTTAAGAAACGCAGTAGGACCAGCAGTTGACTTAATGGCTATGTCGCTGGACTCCCATGTAGTCGACTGTGGTTCAAGTCTCAGACCCGGTGACTTAAGCTCATGCTGGTTACGTATACGTGCATCCCCAAGATCCTGGGAGGAGACGGGACTGTGGCATGGCCATCCCCCCTGGAGGGTGAGTTCTCATTTTCTGTCTGTCTTTCTGGCTAGTGCACTTGCCCTATAGCAAAAACCTCTCCAAAAAAAGAAAGAAAGAAAGAAAGAAAGAGAGAGAGAGAGAGAGAGAGAGAGAGAGAGAGAGAGAGAGAGAGAGAAAGAAAGAAAGAAAGAAAGAAAGAAAGAAAGAAAGAAAGAAAGAAAGAAAGACGCAGTAACCAGCAGATGGCAATGGTTATGTTGCTGGATTCCCACGTGGTTGCATTTTGAGTCACAACCTGGCATCCTAAAACTCACACTGCATGCTGGTATGTGTCTGCCCAAAATCCTCAGAGGAGAACCAAGAGGAAGGGATTGTGGCATGGTCATCCCCCCGTGGGGTGATTCTCGCTTTTTGTCTGTCTCTCTCTCTCTGGTGACTGCATGCACCCTATAGCAAAAATGTCTGAAAAAGAAAAAGAAAGAAATACAGTGACATTGCAGGGCAGCTTGCACCTCGCGTTGGCAGCAGGGCCCCGGGGGGTTTATCCACATAGAACATGGTGAAAACGGTGCCCCTAGGGGATGGCAATGAGTATTCTTTCTTGTTTTCCATCAAATGTGTTCAAATACTTCTTTTTCCTTAGAGAACTTTTCTCACTAAAGAATCCTCAGTAGCTGGACCTTGGATCTCCATCCTAAAAGGGGTTTTGTTTGCTTGTTTCCTGCTCCTGAACAATGATTGCTCTGAGTGAATCATCAGCCCTGCAAACAGAATCTAGGTCAGCCCATTTTTTCTGCTGCTTCTCACCACTAGGGGGCGTGAAGCATCTGCTAGAGAAACTGCAAGGGCGGGGGGGAATGTGTCAATTCACAAGCCAAAGCTGGAGGCTTGCCTGCATTCAGCTCTCAGGATGAAAACATTTCTTCAGAAACCGGTGTCATGTGGGCACTCACTGCAGACACAGCCAGCTGAGGAGTGAACTGGAGAGACAGGAGGGCATCTCAGGAGGCTGTCGTTTGATCTTTAGGGAAAGCTGTTCTGTCTTCTGAGCACTTTGAATACGCGAGCCTACAGAATGTGGCTGCAACAGCTTTGAAACCCTCTGAGCCATGCCACGAGGGTCCACTTTATAGAAACCTATAATCTGAAAAATATACATTTAATAACGTGACTCCTTTGAGAGGTGTGGAGCAGGCTCGTCAGGTTTCAAATCTGCAGCGTCCCTGTAGAGAAATTTTACTCATCATAAGATTAAAAAAAAATTCCAGTACCCCACCCAGGCACTAACCTGCATATTGGCAATAACATACTTTTGCATCCTTCCTGGTATGATAGAAAGAGAATGGGACTGAACACCAGATGAGCTGCTACTCAATAGTTTGTGGGTACCAAAGCTTCTGAGCATAACAAAACAACAGTATCTCCTTTGTAGGATTGCTCAGCACCAACAACCAGTGTTTCCAAGTAGCTACGGAATGCCAAACACTGCACTAGGCACTGGGATCTTGCTCAATGATTAGACACGGAGGGTCCCTACCTCTTCATACTACATTCCAGCGCAGGTCATATCACCTGTAGGGCTGTATCTGATGAGCCTGCACAGCACAAACAATGCCTGTTGGTCCCCCTTTCTCTTCCCTGCTTGGCTCTTCCTCCTCAAAAATGTGGTAGGCCAGGTCAGGATTCCCCTTGGTCATGCTGGGCCCATGTGCATGCATTCCTCAAGTCCTGACAGGGTGGAGAAATGGAGGAGAACGGGTTGCATCACAACCATGCTCCATTTGGGGAGAGGGCTGTGCTTTCTCTCTCTGTGTCTCTCTGTCCTTCTTTAGTGAACACATGTGCCTTCTGGCAAATTAAAAAAAAAAAAAAAGAAAAGAAAAAGAAAGAAAAGATTCTCCTTGGCAAAGTAGGTTCCTAGAAACACAGAGATTAATCCATGCTTCATTTTATTCTCTGCCTTTCCTTATCTGCTTGCCAGGCTGTGGTAAGCTAAGAAATCTATAATGGATATTTGTCATTTTTCTGGTCACCATTACCTGAGTCACCTTCATTGTTTGAGAAATTTCCAAACCTTCTTTGATCAGATTGACTCAGTTCGTTGACTCTCCTTCTCAGCTTCCCTTCATCTCAGAATAGGGGCACTTTGAGACTCAGCCCATCAGATTCAGGGACCCCAGCAGGAGGGTGTGGCAGGTGCCACAACAACCTCTAGATCATAGGGACAGTTGGCAATGCAGTGGAAAGACGGTGCATCACTGGACAGCAAGTGGCCTGGTCTGATGGTGTGATTTTTGACTGCATTAGTTTCTTTTATACCTATTTTCAGGTCCAGTTTTCTCATTTTTTCCACTGATTTAGCAAGCTCCCAAGTTTCTTTAAGAAAAATATTTTGTACTTAAGTCAGCTCGGAAGGATTTTGTTCCCTATAACTAAAAATATTGATTGACAGGCCAGCCCGTGGCATGGTGGTTAGAGTAGCTGGATCCCTCATGGCTGGCCTCATGGTTTTAGTCCTGGACCAGTGGCTCGGGAACCATGCCAGACATGTGTGCTTACATCCCAAAATCCTGAAAGGAGGGAGAAATGGAGGAGAAGGTATTGTGTTATGACCATTCCCTGTGGGGGGTGATTTCTCACTCCCCTTCCTCCCCATCTCTCTGTCTCTTTCAGGAGAACACACATACCCCCCTCTGGCAAATTTAAAAAAAAACAAAAACAAACAAACATAAACCCTGATTGACACAGATTAAAACTCTGAGTCTTGTCCCTCAGGAACTTGGCACAAATTATTTTAGTACAGATCATTAAATGGAGGGGAAAATATTTCCTTCTTGGAGTATCTACCATATTAACATCTTTAGCGCTGGACAATGAGATTCAGTAATGAGCACACGACTTCTGACCACAAGGAACTCAGTCTATTTGGAGAGAGGAATACAGCAGTAGGTAATGATGAAAGTTCCCTAAAGCAGTGCTAGAGATGGGTGCAGAGTGTGATGGGGGCAACCAAGAAGGGAGACAACTCAGTTTAGGTGAAGCAAGATGCTGTCTTAGTTTATTCCTGCTGCTATAGAAGAATACCACAGACTGGGTAATTTATAAAAGACAGAAATTTATGCCCCTGGAGGAATAGATCTTCCAGTTCTGGAGGATGGGAAGTACAAGATCCAGGCCTCGGCAATTCAGTGCCTCCTAAGTGATTGCTTTCTGCTTCTAAGATAGCACATTCTCTCTGTGTCCTCACATGGCAGAAGAGGGATGGGAGCCAGGAAGCACTTTGAAGCCTCTTTTATATGAACATTAAACCTTTGAAAGAGACTTCCTGACTGTACCTCTTAATTCTATCACTTTGGTGATTAAGTTTCAACATGAATTGCAGAAGGACACAAGCAATTCAAACCATAACATAACATGTGAATGAGCAATGCTTTGGAGAAGGGAACATGTTATTTAAACCAAATATTAAAAGAAAAGTAAATTGGGGCCAGCAGGTGGCATACTGGCTTTGGTGCTGGACTCCCATTATGGCCAACAGCAGTTTGAGTCCTGGACCCAGCAGCTTCAAAATCACGCTGGGCATGTGTATTTGCATTCCCCAAAGCCCAAGAGGAGAATGAAGGAAAAGGGATTGCAGCATAGCCACCCAGGGGCTGATTTCTCACTTTCCCTCGCTGTCTCTTTCTGTCTCTCTCCAGTAAGCACACTATGTATAAACTCTAAAAGAAGAAGAGAAAAGAAAATTAGACAAAGGCAGAGAAGCCCATGAGAAGAGATGCCTTTCCCTCATTCAAAGATTTCTCTTTGTGGGCATTGCCAAAACGGCTATGTTCCTGGTGAAGAATCAGGCAGTGGTCATGAACCGATAGAGAGGAGTGGGCTTGGGCGAGGAGGACAGACCTGTGTGCAGAGATAAGGCTTGGGAGTAGCTGCCTGAGAGAGTGGAGGAGAGAGTGGAGCAGGATAAGGAGAAAGATTCCGTGGTGCAGAGGGCCTAGGAGGGGCTGGAGACCATGACATTTTAGTGAATTATGCCCAGGCGATTATCAGATTTTCTCTAAAAATACTTAGATATCAATGTATACAAATAGATAAGAATATTGATCCAGAATTGGGGTGTTGCTGTGAAAATGAAATATGAATTTGGAACTCCTGACCTTAGACCAGGTTTGCTCAGGAAGAACTAGACACACAACAGAAAGTTGCCCTTGGTTCAGCTGGAGGAGGAAATGTAGGGATGGGGTGGGAAGGCTGGCAGGGTGTAGTCTTCACTGAAATCTGGCAGTGTGCCACAATCCATTTCATGCCATAGTGCAAGGGTTATTGTAAGATTTAACAATAAAGGAAATTGTGACTATAAAACAAAATTTAAAAATATTTAGCTTGCACCACCCAGTGGCACAATAGTTAGGGTATCTGGGTCCCACATAGCTGATTGCTCAGTTTGAGTCCTGGACCCAGTGGTTTGCAAAACATGCCCAGGTGTGTGTGCATGCATGTCCAGAATCCTTAAAGGAGAATGGAGGAATAGGGATTGTGACATGGCTATTCCCCCTGGGGGGGGGGGTGCTTTCTCTCTCTCTCTCTCTCTCTCTCTCTCTCTCTCTCTCTCTCTCTTTCTCTCTCTCACTCTCTGTCTCTTTCTGGCAAACACACTTGCTGTATAGAAAAAATTAAAATATAATAATTATGTTCATTCATCTCATCATGAGTGTCAAGATATTTTTCATATTTTTATGGGATATAGACACACCATTTATTTTCCCAATGAGGAAAAGGCATAAGCATTCTTTTAGTATTTTAAGGGAAAACCTGTAAATTATAGAAAATACTTACAGAAGACTTTTATATAGGAAGGTTTTATTTGATATTCACAGAGGCTCCCCTGCAAAGGTGTCATTATTAACCTATTTTACAGATGGGGAAACTGAAGAACAGAGAACTTGAGAGACTTGCCCAAGGTCGCACAGGTGGCAAGGGGGTAAGCCTAGGTCTGATCCCAGAGGAGGTGCACTTCCTTTAGGAATTCTCACCTCATCTCCATTCTTGGGGCTAACTTTTGTCCCCCTTCTCATACTTCCAAAAAATTCATATGTTGAAGTCCTAACCCTCAGTACCTCAGAATGTGATTGTTCTTGGAGACAGGGTTTTGAGAGAGGCAATTAAGCTAAAATAAAATTACTAGGGTGGGCCCTGATCTAATATGACTGGTGTGTGTCCTTATAAGAAAAGAGATTTGGACACAGACATGCACAGAGGGAAGACCCTGTGAAGACACAGAGAAGATGACCGTCTACAAGGAGAGCCGCCTAGAGATCCTTCTTGTCTGGAAGGAGAGGCTCTGTCCAGGAGGAACTGAGGAAGGAACACAGCCTTCTCTGTCCACAGCCCTCAGAAGGAACACAACCTCCATCTTGCTCTTGAACTTCCAGCCTCCAGACCTGTGAGAAAATGAGTTTCTGTTTTTTAATCCTCCAGTCTGTGGTGTTTTTGTTATGACAGCCCCAGACGAGTAATGGATGGATAGGTCATCAGTTAAGAAGGAGGTGGAAGAGAAATTAATCTTTCAAGAAAATTCCCCTCATGTTAAAATATAACGTGGGTGAGAATACATGCATTTCATTAGATAAGTGAAGCTTAATTGGCTCATACTTTAGAAATCATCTGTATTCAGCTCCATAGTGATGATAAGTAAGTAAAACAGGAAACGTCCCAATTTATACTGAAAATGAAGTAGTGCGCATGAAGTAGTATCACAGACAGGAAAGGGCAGCTTGATTAAGGCCAAAGTGTGTTTGCTAATTAGCTGTCATCCTCGCCAGTGAACCTACCAGAGGATGCCATCAACAATTAGAGGGCATGGATTTTATTGATGGAAAGATGAAATAAACAGAGCATTAAGTGCACTGTGTTTCCTTAGAGGGCAGCATGCTTTCATGAATAATGAATTCTGACTTTCTGTCATGTCTTCTGCGTTTCCCACTAATACTGGATTTATCGGTGTGAAACATGAGGACTTCCAATAATTATAGGCAATTGAGAGATTCTTAGACAGTGTGATAGTACATTCCAGGGGAAAAACAATTTCTAGCATATTTTTTTTTCTAATGAGTTCCAACCCATGTGTAATTATACGTACTATAGGCGAGGTGATGTGGTGCCAGCTTTGGAGACATCCTCATGTTTAGGAGTCTGTAAGTGCTCGTAGCCTGAGGCCCTGAGGAGTCTATTCTGGCTATTGAAAAAAAAATGAATCCTTCTCAGTCACAAGTCTGAATTATTAAGATTTAAATGCCTTGTGTGTAGAATTGAAAGACATCCAAACTTGACTAGCTTGTCACACTTTTGATTCTCGTTCCACACTTTATAGAGCTGTATGTTTTATATTTGAAAACCTTTAAAATCAGGAAGCTTAATTAAATGTTTCATTTCTTCAGAAATTATTGTGTCATTTCTCTCTCCATGTAGGAACTCCCATTCACATTTTACCAACTTATTTCCCATCAGCTTTGAAGGGCATCAACATTCTGTATAGACTAATGTAGGGTCGACCTGATGTACATGCTTAGGAAACTGCATCACAGGTTAGGGAAATGGTCAAGACCTTTTTGTTATTGTTGTTCTTCAAAGGATGCTAAGCCCTGAAAAAGCTACCTGATTCATTTTTGTGAAAGAAGAGGAAATATAATGTTTAGTGTTGATATACAGTGGCTGACACTCAATATAACTTTTTAATAAATGAATGAGAGGAAAAAGAAGGGAAAGAATGGAGGTAAAATAAGCAAAAATAGGGCCAGCAGTAATAAAAGCAATCTCACATGGGGAAGTTCTGAGTGTGAGTCTGGAGACCTCCCTGAGTTCTCCAAGGCACAGGCCTGCCCATGATTCATGGCTCGCTAAGGCTGAGGTAGCGCACAGTGTCAGAACCCTGGTGGGAGTGCATACACCGCTCTCTCTCTCTTTGCCTTTCCCTCCCTCCACTCATTCATGAGAGAATTTTGAAAGAGGCAAAAACGGGGGAGGGAAAACAGACGGTCAAAAATGAAGTAATGTAGAGAGAAAAGCAAAGCAAGCTACCTTCAGACCCAGAAGTACGTAGGCAGAGACAAGTACTTTAGGAAGAAATACAGAGACACAGAGTGTCATACATCCCAACTTTTATGATATTTTGTATGTTGTCTTTAAGATGTTATTGAACTAAAAGGTGTGTCCCATTTTTCATACCACAAACAGAAACACCAAAATTACATCAACAAGAATTAAACCTTTTTTCACAAGACCCCAAGTCATATGAGCCTGATATTTTGGATAATGAGAGAATCTTCTGTTCTACCAGTAAAAAACATGGTGTGGCTTGGCACAGCCAGCCAGTGAGAAGACTTGCAGGGAGGGTGAGTCACATTAGTCAAAAGATGTCAGCTGCTGGCCACACTGTCAGGGATGCAAACTACAGTTGGTTTGATAATCTGTGTAAGTGTGAAATCCTAGGACCAGCAGATGGCATAATGGTTATGTCGCTGGACTCCCATGTAGCCGACCATGGTTCGAGTCCTAGACCCGGTAACCTAAACTCACACTAGGTGTGTGTGCAAGTATGTGCCCAAGATCCAGATCCAGAGAGTAGAATGGAGGAGAAGGAATTGTGGCATGGCTACCCCCCTAGGGGGTGGTTTTTTGCTTTCTGTCTCTCTGTCTCTCTGGCAAGTGCACACGCCTTATAGAAAAATTCTCTCTTAAAAAAAAAAAAAAAAGGGAAATGGCAAGATCCTGCTGGTAAACAGATTCACAACTGCAAACCCACCCAGCCTCTGTGGCACAGGCTGTGACTGGGGCATGTTGAGCTGCAGACCTGGAGGTCATGTGACTGACTGCAGGTTCTCATATTCAGGCAACCTGAAATGCTCCAGGCTTGTGCACCCAAGATCCTGACTGACTAGAGGGCCAGGGAAGAGGAATCATTGCAGGACAAGACCTGTTCTAGGGTAGCCTCTCTTTCTCTCTTTCATGAAAGAAATAAAATTAACTTTACCAAACAAACAAACAAACAAACAAACAAACAAAAAAACCAAACAACTACAAACCATGAATATTTCAGAAAGAAACTTCTCAAGGATAGGCCCAGCCCCTCTGCTGGTTTCATCACCGCACTCTCATTTGCAGTCCTGAACAGTTGAAGGGGCCAGGGCTACAGGACTTGAACAGATTGGGGCCAGCTGAGTGAGAACAAATATGCAAGTAAATGAGGGTTTTCACATTTCTTGGCTTTCCGTGGGCCTTCTTGGTTAGTCACAGTGACTTGTATCAGGCTCTTTTCATGTACCAGCTATTTTTCATTATTTCGTGTACCAGTATTCTTCATTCACAACCTTTTAGAACTATCTTCCTTTTCCTCTTATATCCTCCAGTCTTTTTGGCATCTTGGCCTTTCCAAACCACTTCTCAACTCTATAATTTTCAGTCATTCAACTCTAATGATAGTTTGAACTAACCTTAAGCTTCAAGCTCTTAATATGTTCTAGAATGTGTTTATCCTTGGCAGTATCCTGAAGGCAGCAAAGAATAAAAATTCTGCTGGGAAAATATGGTAGCATTTCATCTGATGGTGGCAATGATTTTGTGAACACACTCCTGTTTTCAAATCTCCCAAAGCCCCAAGGCATCCCCAGGGCTAAGGAGTTTGGTGAATTCCGGGGAAATAGAGACTCTTTGAAAGGCGTAAGCTGGGAGCTCATTTAGCGGATGTTTCGCCACCTGCTCGCAGGCCACAGGGAATTTCACAGCCAGCACATATGTGGCAGCAGGTGCCAGGCGGCTGAAAATAAACGTGCGTTGTGGATTTCTGTATCTGTTCATTGAGCTTTTATTTAAATGCACGTCTCCTTTCGAGAATCATCAGAATGTCTTCCCTTTCCTTGTTAATGTTAATGGGGAATCGAAGTCGCATTTCCTGGAGATACAGGCTGGGTGGCAGCCATCCCTCAAATGAGCCCTACGGAGAAGCCTGGGACATGCGGCTCCTGGCTCAGGTTCCTGGTGGTCACATATTACACCCCGTGGACTGGAAGCTGAGGTCATGGATCACTTTCTCGTTGCTGCCAAGTGTTGATCCATTGTGTACTTCCTGTCATTATTCTTACATCATGCATAACTCAGTGCCTCTTTACCCATTTCCTCACACGCAGATATCTAATCAGCTGTGAAAAATACTATTAATATCTCGGCGTTCAAGAAGACGTGCTAATGGGAAAAGGGCTGAGAAACAGCTGTGGGTCAGCAATAATAAAATAAAATAGGGCAGTAAATCAGGAAATAGAGTAGTAGTAGTCACTTGGGGAGAGGAAGTTAAAGAAACTGATCAACATTACAACTAAAAGATGTCTTGTCTTTCTCTGAAACCGCATTTGAATAGCTGAGGTGGCATGGGGTTGCGGTGGAAGGCATGTGAGCTCTATTACCAAATAAATAGGATAGGGATCCTGCCTTTATCACTAGACTGTGGGATGTTGAACAAGTCTCTCCAGCCTTCAGAGCCTCAAGTGAGGGATAATACCCAACTTGCAAAACTGTTTCAAGAAACAAATCATGGGACCAGCAAGTGGTGTGGTGGTTAAGGGGCTGGATACTCCCACGGTTTGAGTCCTGGACCTGGTGGCTTGCTTTCTCACTTTCCTCTCTCTCTCCCTCTCTCTCTCTCTCTCTCTCTCTCTGTGTGTGTGTGTGTCTCTCTCTGGTCAAATTAAAACGAATGAATGAATGAATGAATGAATGAATAAAATAAATAAATCTATCTTTAAGAAAAAAAAAAGAAATTTCCATGTGTATAAAAAGAAAAAGAAACAAATCATGTACTGAGGAGTGGCTGGAACAGGCACACAGAGGCTCTCACCACATGGTGGAGCTATTATTAATGACAGCGATGTGCCTACAATGCATTGGCCTGACGCTCACTTTGGTGGGAACAAGGAAAAAGCAAAGATAACCAGGAAGCTAGTGGGGCCCCAAAGACAGCAACATCAGTCGCATATTAACTACTTCATTTGCCTTTATTGTCCTTATCGCATCCTCATGATAATCTCTCCCAACTCTATTAGTCGAATGATGACCCAAACAGATGACAAGAAAGAATAATGTCAAGAACGGTGAAGGATCTGAAATTTGTGCCCTGCTGAAAAGTTAACAAGTGAGCTAGTCACAGCTTTATTGATGCTGACAGAAGACATGAAACTCCTGGCCAGAGATTAGAACTTTATTCTTCACAGCACAGCAGACAGCATGACCTTCATGTTCACATAGGTTCTTATGAGCCCTAAGTCTTTTTAGGGTGATTCAGTGGTGGGTCCAGAAGGATGCTGGGTGGGTTTACTCACAACTGAGGAATTGAGATCTTAGGATGCCCCTAGTTGCACAAGAGAACTGTTAATAAACCTGTCCAACCTTTGTTGGAAAGAGTCATTATCGTCATGTCTTTATTATCCATGCCAATAAATAAACCAACCCTCTGCTTCGACAAACATTCTCTTTTTTAAAATTGTTTTGTGTATAGATATTTTTTAAAAGATGGTCTGGGACAAGAGCTGTCACAAACGTGTTGAGACACCACAGAGAATTGCTTACCACCCCCAACACATAAGACATAACCAAAGAGAATGCAAAAGAAGACTCTGTGATTAGATGAGATGTCTTAAACTTTCTATTAATTAAACAAAAAAATGATTAACTCCAATCAAATCTTAAATAACATAACTCCCCTAGCTACCAGGGAATACAAAGAAAAACTATTATTGCCGCGTTCTATGAAGAATCTTTTCTTTAAAAAAATTATTAATTTATTAATTCATTCATTTATTTTTTAAAATTATTTTATTTAACATTATTTATTTCTTTATTTAAATTTGACCAGAGAGGGACAGAGTGAGAAAGAGAGAGAGAGAGAGAGAGAGAGAGAAAGCAAGCCAACAGGTCTGAGACTGAGACTCGAACCGTGGTTAGCCATGTGGGAGTCCAGTGCACTTAACCACCACCCCACCTGCTGGTCCCTCATTCATTTATTTTAATTTGACCGGAGAGATATACAAACACACACACAAACACACACACACACACACACACACACACACACAGAGAAAGAGAGAGAGAAAGCAAGCCACCAGGTCAGGGACTCAAACCGTGGATGGCCATAAGGAATCTTTTAAAAGTTTATAGAAAATACATCATGCAAAATACATGGATTTCAATTTTTTTATGCATGAGAATAAGCTTATACTTTAATTCCATTTTTACCATGAACTTTTTGAAGTCTACTCATATGCTAGCTTGAAAGCTACTTGTCATACCTAATCATAGCACCTCAGCTGTGGTGATGGGACAAGGCACCTTCTCTCTCGCTGCTGCCAAAACACCTAAACTGATGCTTCTGTTATGCAGTTCCCAATTAGGTGAGCCAGACCCATGGTTTAGCATTAATACACTGCTCTAGAGAAGCTGGATCCCCCATGGCTATTGTAGCTCAAATCTCCTGGTTAGTCTGAAACGCACAAGCATATGCATGCCCAGGACCTGGTGGACTGGAGGACTGGAGAAAAGGGGTTGCAGTATGACCAGATTATTGAAGAGTACCTCTGTTCCCCTCTCTTTCATGTGTGCATGCACTGTATCATGAGTAAAGAAAAAATTTGTTTCTAAATTTCCAGTGAGCCTGGAAAATGGAACTTTAGTCTATTGATAAAGAAAATAGGTTAGGGACTTGTTTCTTTTTTTTACCTAATTACTAAAAAGGAAAGAAAAAAGAGCTTTGTTCCTTTCTGACTATCTTCTGGCTTTATGAGATTAAAATGACTCTGGGATAGGAATTCTTTAGAGGCTACTTGTGAGTATTGTAGAATCCTGAGACTCGTCTGGATCAATCTTCTTATTAATGTGTCTTCATTCATCAGTTATGGTTGTCCTAATGACTTGAGGAGTAAGAACACACAACTCCGAAGAGTTTCCGGCATTTCTGACCCCACGTTGGAAGGAACCCTTGGAGTCCTTACATCAGAACTATCCAAAAGACCTTACAGCCTCATTTTGAAACACAGCTCTGTCCCATTATAAAACCACAGAAGAATATAAGTGTCCCAGTATTTGGTCCAAAAACTATGTTCATTATACACAGACAAAATGAGACAATTGTTATAGTAAAGGATTCAGGGACTGCTTTGTTTGAGAGTTTGGTGACAGAGCAGCCAGGGAGGGGGTGGATGGGTGATTCAGGCAATGAGCACCCTGTCCCCACAGATGAGAGAGGGCTCTACGGGCCCCACAACTGCCAATGTCTCACTGTCAATCTTAATTCCTCTTCTCCTTGCTTCCCACATCTGATCAGTCACAAAGTGCTGCCTATTCTCCTAAATGTTTTTCACATCTGCCCACGATCTCTTTTTATTTCTCTGTAAATAAATAGTCCATGTGAATTTTTTTGTTTCTGTTGCATCCTGTCAGGTAGAATTCTAATTTGCTCAGGTTAGCCAGTGATGCTGTGGTGAAGACAGCTGGATCCCACGTGGCCCACCGTGCAGTTCAAATCCAGAACCAAAGGCTTGAAAAGCATGCTGGGTGCATGTACATGCATTCCCAGAATCCCTAAGGAAAAGAGAGATGGAGAAGAAGGGATTGTGGTGTAACCAGTTGCCCTGGAGGTGCTTTCTCTCTCTCTCATTGGTGGGCACATACCCACCTCTGACAAATTTTTAAAAAGAGAGAGAGAGAAATCTAATCGACTATTTCTTAAGCTCCCAAGAAGAGTTGGCAGTGTTCCCTTACTACCTCCTACTTCTCATTCCCTCCCAACACACACACACACACAAAGGAAGACAACCCTTTCTTTCAATCCTTGCCAATTCTTGCCATTTGCCCAGAGCTGTTTCCTTAGATCACCTCTAGGTGTCACCAATGAGGAGCTCCCCAAGTAGGGATTTTCAGCACACTGAATCCGGGCCTGGCTGGCCTGAGGAAATCTAGGGAGGTTGGGGGGTCCCGCTCCTGCTGGGTGCTGTTGTCAGAGGTATAGGTCAGCAGGCTTCCATCTCACTGAGGGCCTGGGCTTGTGACCTCTTCCCCTGTCAGTGCTGGGCCTCTGCCGGGCTCATTCTCCTCCCTGCAGACTGGCACTGTGGGAGCTGAACTAACTGGCAGAGCAGAGTCCTCCGCAACATTCCCATTCTCCAGAAGGAGAATTACCCCCTGTGATTCACGTGGAATCTACCAGCCTGAGCTGCCCTAGAGAACAGACAATGACACTCTGTATCACTGCAGAGACGAAGGAAAATGCTGACGCTTAATGATTACATGTGGGATCTAGTCGCCTTGGGGCATCCCAATGATCACTTAATAGAGGAGTCTTTCATTTTATTCAGAGCTTAAATTAGCTTTTGAATATCTCAAAGGTTAGCAAATATATCCTTTAATGAGAGAGAGAGACCAGACTTCCTTTTCTGTTCCTATAAAGCACTGGTGTGTGTGTGTGTGTGTGTGTGTGTGTGTGTGGCTTGTTTTACATAAATTTTGCAATTCTGCAGGCTGCAAATAGCTACCGGCTTTATGCCTGTTATATAAGGTAACCATACATTAAAATTGTTATTTTAAATGTTCTTTCTTTAGGATAACATATTCTTTAGGATGTGTCATGATTTTTTTACTGAGCAAATATATTCAATATGCTTAAATGTTTTTGTGTCAGTCCTCAGCACAGTGCCTTACACAGAATATTTGCTGAATACATGACTGATTTTATGGCCTTACACACTCTGGAATTCTGCTAATACATATGGATACACAGAAGACCAGTTCGGTAAATAGTCCTTAATGCACCATTGGTAAACCACAAATTCCAATAAGGCCTGCCTCTCTTCACAGTCTAGCAGGGACCTCACTCATCAGGAGAAATGAACCATATGGTCGTGCCTTAAGGCCTCATGTTAGGCCACTGTCACCACTTTGCACATTCACAGTGACTATTTCCTTACCAACAGTGAGAAGCTGTCTCTGAACTATCTGAAGCAGAATTACGTTTGTCAAATGACAAGCACAAAGTGCATTTTTGCAAGGCAGTACTCTTGTTCATAATCAACTCAATTTCCTGAATATTCAGTATCAGTAATCTGGCAGGAGGTTTCCGGATCATTTAAACAAACTAATAATATTGGACAGAGCTCATAAACCGCCTTTAGCTACATCATCAAAGTCAGGAATAACGGACGATGCACTTGGACCCTGAAGGTCACAACCACCATTGGCCATCTGTGGCTTGTCCACGTGGGCCACCCCATAGCTCAGGTGTGCGACCCGCCACACCTGTTCTTTCTGGTCTGCAACTGGAGAGCAGACAAGCTCTCAGGCTCAGTTCCTACTGCTGTGATTAGTTGAACTGGATGAATGCCACATCCCAGTTGGAGCCCTGTGGGAGGTTTGGACTTGCATCTTGAATTGGAGGATAGGACACAAGAATTTGAATTGGCGTGGTTTTCTGGCTGGAAATGAGAGAAACACTTTTTTATTTTAAATTTTTTTCATATGTGTCTGGGAAGAAAATTAGATGACTAGGACTTGTGTCATGGATGCCCATGCCTTGGGTAGTTTCTAGAGACCAGGAATCTGTAAACTCTGACTCCTGGGCTCCATCAAGCTCAGGACTGTTTTTTTTGCACTGGCTACCAGTTAGAAGTAGTTTTAAAAACAGCTTTTAAAGCTGTAAAAAAGAAAAAAAAAACAAAACAGAGAATGATATGTGACAGAAACTGTATGTGTCCTGTAAAGGCTAGAATTTTTACCATCTTCATCACAAAAAAAGTTTGCTAATCTCCTACCACAGACTCATGATTGGGCTCTATAAATAAAGGGAATAAATGTAGAAGGTCAAGTCAATGCAAGGTCAGGGATAGGTAAAAAGAATTCTTTCCACTTCTGCTAGGAGGACTCTGGCAGAGTAAGGATTCTAGAAGAAAGCATACTTGATGACAGAAGATTTTTGGAGCATAACCAGACTGTACTTTGGCCAGAGACATCAGCTTCCCCAGGTGATGGCAGATATGGAGCGCTGGGGTTGGCTTCCTTTGACTTTGTGAGCAACCAGCATCACAGTGAGAGTCAGAATTCATTTCTACAAGAGGAATCACATCCAAGGACTCTCAAAAATAATTTGGGAATTGAAAAAGAGACTGAATCCTTTTACAAAGTGGCAAGATTAAAGCCAGCGACACTTCAGCTATTATTGTTGTAGAATGAAAAAAAAAAAAAAAATTCAGTGTCCCCTGGCCTAGTCTTTTTTTCTAATGTCACTCTCAGAGAGCACAGACCAGCCATCAAAAGCAAATTAATTCTAGACTTCATGCGTACTCTCAAATGACATTCAAATGTAAATATAGTTATCATCTCCAATCACCTTCCCAGGCTCCCAGTCTCTCATACCCTGTAGCTTCTTCAGACCTTCCTCTTGGTTTCCCATTCTCAGCCACATCTGACATACGCTTTCCATCCCAGTGGTGCTCCTCACACTGATTAACCTGATCTGAAAGAGGACTGTGAGTTTTGATCAGGATGAGGGTAAAGGGGCACTGAATAATAAGCAAGAAATGCCAGAATTTCCTCTGGGGATAAGGGAAGGGACAGCTCTGAATATTTATGCATTAATCATTTTAGTCCCATGCATTGTTGATGAGACCTAATTGTCCCTTCAGACTAGAGAGCCCAGAGAAATTCTGGTTGCACAAAATTGTAAAATCGAAATTCGTATTTAGTTCCCCAGTTTCCCTTTTTCCCCATTCAATTACATACATTTTGAAACACTTATGGACTGCCTCTTCCATGCTGGTAGTTCAGAAAAAAATATTCTAAAGATGGAAACAGACAAATGAACAAATAATGGCATGACTATAATAAACACAGTAATAAGATAGAAGAGCTCTTTGCAAAACTCTGTGGCTTAAACATGAAGGAAGTTTGTCTCTGATACGGGTCAAATGTAAGTTGTCAAGGGCTGCTGCGGTGGTAACAGGAACACAGGCTGCTTCTGTCTGGATGCCTGTTTATTCTCTAGGGCACTATCTGGGCACCTCACCACCATATTGCTGATTCTGCATCCCAGCGTAGCAGGGAGAGGCTCTTCTCCCCACAGTCAAACCTCTATAAACATGGTTTGTACATTTCAAAATAACTGTTCTGTTGCAATTGCATTAAGGTGGCTACTTTTAGAATCTGGCTCCAGGGACCAGCAGATGGCGTTACATCATTGAACTCCATGTAGTCAACTGCGGTTCAAGTCCCAGACCCGAGGGCTTGAAACTCATGCTGGGCATGTGCATACATGTCCATCACCTCAAGAGGAGAATGGTGAAGGGGTTGTGGCCAACCCCCATGGAGGGCGATTTCTCACTTTCTGCCTCTCTGTCTCTGGTGAGCACGTGTGCTCTTCTCTCTTAGAAAAAAAAAATCTGGCTCCATAAACGTTTAGAACATCCCATTGTGTGTTCATGGAAGCCCGTGACTTTACCTGAAATGAGGGGCTGAGCCAGGATGTCTTTTCCATTCAGCCATCACCCTTTTTCCTGTCATTTACAGTAATCCCTATTCTCCTCCCCAGCCCCAGGCAACGCTGCTCTCCTCTCTGGACCTTTCAGATAGGTGGATTATCTACCCCTCTGGTTCTGACATTTCCTCTTCTCTCCAGTGCAAAATTCCAGATTCAGCCTCAGTTCTGAAACTGACCTGCCAGACCCAGGTTCACGTAGCTAGGAAATGACTCAAATCTGACTCAAGTCCAAATCCTGTGACTCACATTATTTCCATTCCTTCCTGCTTTCCTGATCTGGATACACTTTCAGGGTTGCCTGGAAAATTTAGTGATGGCCACTGAAGAAAAACCACGAAGATCACTGGGCCTCTGGGTCCTGACAAGTGAGTTCTACCACCTTTCATACAGTGATGTTGATTCCGTGACTCCTGTCAGCCACCAGAGGGTGCTCTAAAGTCCTAGCTTTGAATTGATTTTTGCTTGCCACAGTTGAACAGCTAAAAAAAGAGAATATGAATTGTCAAACTGATTGTATCCTGGGTGGAATTTTTCTATACAATCCTTTTTCTGTCTGGGTAATTGCAAATAGTAATGGAAAATAAAAGCTACAAACTGTTTTTGGTACATATTGAAAGCTTCTTTTCAGGCTTCTCTGACCAGGATTTCTTTTTATACATATTTAAAAAAAGGAAAGATACAGACTTGTTTTAAGAAGCTGGTGAAGGGTTCTTAAGTTTTGACAACCCAGCATGACAGATATCAGTTAGTTAAAATATTAAGGTGATTTGCTAATCTTTTTCATTTGTATATGACTAAATCTGTGCTTTGAAGGAACAGGGAAATGGAAATATGTTTTAAATTAAGTTATCCAGGACTGGCCCTGTAGTGCAGTGGTTAAGTGCTGTGCCAACAGAGATTCTAATTTTGACCCTCATGGCTTGAAAAAATGCCAGGCATGTGACCAGTAGATGGTGTAATGGTTACGTTGCTGGACTCCCATGGAGTTAACTGCAGTTTGAGTCCCAGACCCAGTGACTTAAAACTCAATGCTGGGCACATGTGCATGCCCAAGATCCCTAGAGGAGAATGGAGGAGAGGGCCATCCCTCCTGGGGGGATGATTTCTCACTTTCTGTTTTGCTCTCTCTTTGGCAAGCATACACATCCTATAGCTAAAATCTTTATTTAAAAAAAAAAAAATGCCAGGCACATGTGTGTGCATGACCCATATCCTGATAGGGTGGAGAAATGAAGGAAAAAAATGTGGTGTGACCATGTACCATCAGAGGGTGCTTTCTCTCATTTCTTTTTCTCTCTGGTGAGGGCATGCACCTTCTGGCAATAATAATGAAATAAAGTTACCAAAATTCAACATTTGCATAGCTGGAATTACCTTGGTAATAATTTAGTATGACATCAAATCTATCTTTTGAGAGATAATTTTGTTGTGATATCTTCCCAGCTATCCAGACAAAACATGGCTGAATTCATTTGTCAGTTCTGACTTTAACTGGAGCTCAGCATCATAATCTCCAGAATTCAGAGGATAGACATGTCTCTTGGCCTCCTCCAGCATGATACCTTTTTCACCCTCTCCATTGGAGAGTATGGATGAATGGATAAATGGATGGATGGAAGGATGGGGTCTGGCTCAAAAGCAGTCCCCATAATGGCAGCTCCTGGGAGTGCGTTTGGAGAGTTTAATGATGAACTGTGTTAAGCACTGCACTGCCTCTTACCCGCTCATTGGAGCTATATGTCTGGTGTGCTATGTCCCTGTTTCCTTCACGGACTGCAGATCCCCAGTATCCTAGCTGTAGCTGTACAAGCAGCACTAGAGCAGAGTTACAAGACAAGGTATCACACGGGCTCTTCCTATACCCAGCTATGTATCACTTAACTTTTCTGTATCTCATTTTAAACAATCTGTACAGTGGCAATGACAATTATATTTGCCTTGACCATCCTTGCTCTTACTGGGTTGTTTCAAGGAGCAAATGGAAAGGAAGTAATGCTAGACAAATGCAAAGTATGATTATTATAGCACTGTGCCTCTGTGAGAAAGACAGAAAGAGAGGCAGAGGCAAAGACTCAAAGACAGAACAGGGAGAAGAAAGAGTCTCAGAGAAGAGAAGGGAGAAGAGAAGATTTCTGTTCCGCAGCCATCCTGCATCCTGCAATCACACTAAGTTATATAAGGACATTTTCCCCATGTTTATTCTAGCTACCCTCTTCTGAAGAATAGAAAATAACCCATTCTAGGGACCAGCAGATGGTGAAATGGTTACTTTGCTGAACTCCCACGTAGTCGACCATTGTTTGAGTCCTGGACCTGGTGGCTTAAACCTCATGCCAGGTGTACGTGCGTGCGTGCCCAAGATCCTGAGAGGAGAATGGAGGAGAAGAGATTGCAGTTGGTCATCCCCCCCACCACGTGGTTGGGGGGGTGATTTCTCACTTTCTGTCTGTCTTGCTCTGTCTCTCTGACAAGCGCATATGCCCTATAGCAAAAATCTCTCTCTGAAAAAAATACAAAAAAAGAAAAGAATCCATTCTAGTCTCAGATGATTTTCCTAATGTCATTTAAATATCAGAACTTTAGAAATATGTTTATGCTTTTTCATGAGAAATAATTTCTTTTAAAATGTACATTTCAGCCAGACCCAGGACTGGATTGTGCTAGTCAAAAATCTTATATTAGCTGAAATGAGGGAAGAGGTCAAGAACTAACTCAGGGCCCCTGTGGTGTTATGGTGGCTAGATCCCACAAGTGCAGTTCAAGTCCCAGGTCCAGCAACTTGAAAACAGGCCGGGAGCGTGTGCATGTGTGCCCAGAATCCTGAGAGTAGGGAGAAATGGAGGAGAGGGATTGCAGTGTGACCGTTCCCAATGTGGAGTGTTTTCTCACTTTGTCTCTCTCTAGCAAGCACATGTGCCCTCTGGTAAAATTTTAAAAATAAAGAAGAACTGACTCAGAAAGAATGAGAAGATGTGACTTTTACTTCTCTGCCTCACTTGACAAATAAGTCATCTTGAAAATCCTGCCTTTAAGTGAAAAGTTATTGACAACAATTTCAATCACTTTTAATGGGAAATGTTACCAGCCCAATGAGTCAGCTCTTTAGACACCGAGGGTTGGCTGAGACACACTGGCGTCACCATTTACAGTGTTTACAACATAAGATGGGATGTACCAACAATGGGCTATAAATTAGATTTATGACTGCCATTGAAAAGGGCAGATGGCATGCTGAGGAGGATGTTTAGAGCTTCCAAAAGTAGAAAACTTTCTAGTATTTTCCAAGCAACTATCTCAAGGCAATTAATTAATAGGCTAATGAGAAAGCACAGCATTCTGGTCACCGGGATAGGGTCCCTGTGAGCTCTCAGAGGCAGCATTGTTACTGTAGGTTTCCATTCCCAGATGACAGGCCATTACAGCTTGGGCCCCCTGATACTCTAACTGGAAAGCACTGCATCTGTACAAACTGACAAAACTAAATGTCAGAATAGAACTATTCTTCATTGTGGCAAAATAGATATAACATGGAATTGACCGTCTGAACTATTTTTGAGTGTATAATGTATGGACATTAAGGACCTTTATAGTGTTGTGTAGTCATCACCACTATCCATTTTCAGGATGTTTTCATCATCCCAAAAAGAAACTCTGTATCTGTTAAAAAATAACACGCTACTCCCTTCAGCCCCTGGTAATCTCAAAATATTACTTTTATATGCATATTCATTTAGTGTGTCTTGGGGTGAGAAAATCTTATTTTTTTTTTTAAAGAGGTTTTTACTATAGGGCGCATGTGCTCACCAGAAAGACAGAGAGAGACAGAGAGATAGAAGGTGAGAAATCACCCCCCAGGGGGGATGGCCACGCTGCAATCCTTTCTCCTCCATTCTCCTCTCAGGATCTTGGGCACGCACATACACGTGCCTGGTGTGAGTTTAAGCCACCGGGTCCGGGACTCAAAACATGGTCAGCTACACAGGAGTTCAGCGACATAGCCATTATGCTAACTGCTGGTCCCGAGAAAATCATTTTTCAAAAAGGAAAAGGGGGAGTTACCTGAAAAATGCTAAAACTTTGCAGTTGGAAAGAGTTGTTACAGTGAAAAATCGTAAACCCGTCTCTCCAGAATGAAAGTGAAAAGGACACTCAGTCCAAGACGTGTTTGCTGAGCAGAGAGAAAGCTCCCATATGGAGTAGGAGGGTTTGGTAGAGTGAGGAAGGCTAGTAATCCTCTTAGAACCCAGAAGGAGACCAGGTAAGGCTGGTAGGTGTGGGGGCCTGTCTGTGGTCAGGAGCAGGGGAAGCCAAGCTCTTGTTGTGGGATGGATTCTGTAATGACATCCAGGTTCTTGGTGTTTGGGGCAAGGAACGGAATGAAACACGCCAATAATGAAAGAAAAAGGTAGTTTATTACGTAGAAGTGAAAGTATATTCATGAAAGGAAGAGTGGGCCTGAACGGACAGAGAAAGAGTGACCCAAAAGGCCTCTAACATAATTCTGTGAGATTTATAATTTTTACAACCTGGGTCATGCTAGTTGATCATTGGCTGGGCCCACAATTGTTCTCATCTCATTGGGTCAATCAAATGTGGCTGGACCCACTTATTTCTCGTTGGCTATTTCAAATGTGGCTGAGCCCACTGATTTATCTCCTTGGCTTTATCAAATGTGGCTTAATCAGTTAGATTAATTCCCCACTCATTTCCTGCTTATGTTAGCTTGGGCAGAGAATTTTCTGCCCTGATCAGTTTTTCTATCTAGCCACATGGGAAGAGGCTCCAGCCCCCTTATCTCCTTCAGTTTGCTAGCTTTCTCCTGCCTCACTCTCAACCAAAAAAATGTATGCAGATCGCCATCTAAATTCTGAATATTATTCCAAAACTAAAAATGTGATACAAAAGGGACATTTTTGTACAATTTGAAACACTTGCACAATTACCCTTTAAACAAGATTCAGTTTTAAATCAACTATAATTTGTAGTTAAAGAGAAAAAAAAAAAAAAAAAACATATGTAGAGGGCCAACAGGTGGCATGGAGGTTAAGGTGCTGGATCCCCCATGACTGACTGCATGGTTTGAGTCCCAGACCCAGCAGCTTGAAAATTATGCCAGTGCATGTGTGAGTGTACCCAAATTCCCAATTGGAGAAGGGAGAAGAAGGAATTGTGGTGTGGCCATCCCCCAGGGTATGATTTCTCACTTTCCCTCTCTTTCTCCCTCTCTGGCAAGTGCACCACCCTATAGCAAAACAAAAACAAAAAACAAAAAACAAAAAACATTGCATATACTGAAAAATACTACTAATGAAGATATTAACAGTGGTAATGATCTATTTTTGATCATGGCACTTAACTTTACTGGCCCCTTCTGAAAGCACATCAATTTCATTGTGAAATAGTACACTTAAAGGCTTGTTTGGTTCCTCTCCCTTAAGTCATTTTACTAATGTTTACCAGAACATTCTTGAAAGGAGAAAAAGGAAAAGAGAAGAGAAAGGCATTCTTTGTAAAGCGAAGAGTATGCCTTTAGGCGCTTCAAGCAAAACTGCCTCCTATTAATCTGCAACCTAGTTAAGAGAACAGGAAATAAATTTTGTTTGTGCATGGTGCTTTCTCTAACAGTTACCATTCATTTGAACATTTGAAAATTATATTTATGGCTATTTCATTTGCTCATAATGACTGCCCAATAGGGAAAGAATAATTTCTATGAATATTGTATACATTGAGGACACAGAGGCTTTAAAGGTATTTAGCAGCTCATCCACAATCAAACAGAAAGTATAGTTGAACAGGAATTCGAATCCTATCTCACCCAAGGGCTTCAATGAATTAAACTATATAGATTTAATTCATGTGAAACCTCTTGTAAGGTATAAATTTTCCCCTGTATTTTATAGATGAGAAAACTGGAATTTAGAATAGTTAATTGGCCCAAGGTTGCAGCTATAACATGATAAAGCTGAGACTCAGGCCTGGTGTTATTGGACCCTCAAGCCCTTGTTCTTTCCATTAAACACATGGTCTATTAGCTGCTCTTGTTCCCAGAGGCCACTTGAAAAACCAAGGGAAATTGAATCCTTGCACAGCAAGAGCAGTTTAATGGCAGTTTATTACTCCCACCAACCTTTCACTTCTAGGAGGGCTCCAGGGTCTGGTAGATCTTTGCATATGTTCTTTATCCCTCCCTACAAGTCTCTTGAATGGTGTTCAACACAAATTAGATCATCAAGGTTCATTTTTTGAAAGAGATGAAAATAATCCAAATTGTAAGATTTGCTTACGTACTCTCCATGCTGATAGGAACTGCTAACCAACAGATGTGCAGAGTCCAGAGAAAGAATAGAGAATGGGTGATAATAAATTGGCAAGAGCTTTATGCATAAGGGTAGGAGCCCATTCACTTTCCATAGCTGTTCATAAATGCTCTGCCTTGTTTCTCAGGATAAAGCAATTCTAACGACCGGAATGCTATAATTTCTGACAGGAGCTTTTCTCTGTAAATACCCTGTGAAATTCTTAGAAACTTAAAGTTATGATTTGATCTTTCCTTCAGACCAAAATGTGCTACCAGATTTGGGCTGAGAGAGGAAATATAAATGAATATGTACAAAATTAATTTTTATCTTCAAATACCCATGTGACCATTAGGAGAAAAGAATGGTTACATTTTCTCAAAATGGTTATCACTCTTTATCAGGGAGTTGCTCAACTAATAATTAAGGAAATTAAGTAAGTTTGAAAAATACCCTATGGTAATATCTTTCAATATGAGCAACTTCTTTGTAATGTAAATGGTCAATATTAATTTACCTGTTGTATATGTAGATTTGAGGTCCTCCTAAGTGGAGGGTGAGATGGAAACATCTATGATGCCGCTTAAAATACTAAACAGGGGAAAACCATACAGGTCAGATAGTGTTAGTTTCAGACCTAAGTTTAAAGGTTGAGAAGAGGAGAATAGCAAGCAAGGTGACCGCCCAATCCCGATTGGAAAAGACAGAGACTTGCAGAGCTGGAAGCTCTGCTTCCTCTTCTTTCTTTCTATGTTTGTGAGGGCAGGAAAAGACAGGATGCTGAAAGCTTAGAACTCAGTAGGACGGTTACAGCTTTTCTTTGAAAGAGCGGTAAGTAGACAATGGCCCAAATCACATTCTTATCAGAAGTTGCTGGAAGGAAATGCTTTCTTCTCATCATATGTCACCCAAGCTCACCCGTTTCTGATTACTCTTCACTGATAGCTTTCATTGTACTCATCCCCACGGTAGTTCTCTGTGAAATAAGAGGGGAACACGAAGACAACTAGAGTTGGGTCAGAAAACTGGTTAGTCCAGCCACGTCAGCCTGGGCTGCTTGATAGCTGGTAGATGCTGCTATCCAGCATGCTGAGGTCACATGGGAGGCCCGGTAGTCTCACTTACCTGAGAGAATCTTGACATAGTCTAAAACAAAGAAACCCCAAACTGCCTCAGCCATCAAGATGGTACACCTTTCACCGTCCTTCCCTTTCTGTGGAGTTGGTGCTCTTGAAACCACTCCCTGAAACATCGTCCGTGACGCTTTCTCCATCCTCATTCTTTCTCTGTGCCATTTCCTCTCTACTTGACTAGGCGACTCACTGTGTTATTCTACAATGCAGGTGGAATCTCAAAGCATCTGCTCTGAAAGTTTTTCCCAAATAGGAATAGGGTCAAAGGCTGGTTTTTAGTGAGGATGCAAAAGCTCAGTGTCAGATTCAGGGCCAGGAAGTTAGATTGGTGAAGCAGAGAAAGTGGGAACACCCGTGTCAAGAGCTAGAAATAACGGAACTTCAGACTCGATGAGGACCACACAGACTGGGATAAGTCTGCACCCAGAGTTATATAGCTAAAAATAAGCTGGAACCTTGTACCAACAGTTATGCACAGTGAAGAGGGAGGGGTAGAGTCCTTCCTCAGCAAATGGCACCACTGCTGTGCCCCCTACATAGGCAGGGGCTGGAAACAGGCATTCTCCTTACTGGAAGCTGTGCTCTGCATGTCACATTTTTCACGGTCCTGGACACATGGCTGGTGCTCAAGATAATTCATGATCACGCAATGTTTTCTTTTCCTTTTAGTTTAATGATTTATTTTAAACTTAAATTCATTTTACAAGTGGCGCCACAGATTATTTTCAAATTCCAGGTATAATATTTAAAATTCTAGAGATAGGAGTATGTACTTGAGCAAAGTACAATAGGAAAAGGGCCTGTTTTAGATGTGAAACCCTAAAGTAATGAGGTCATATTTCAGGTGCTATAAAAATCATTTAAAATCGTACTAGAGCAAGCTTGTTTTTTCGGTATCCTGAGTAAAATACTCAAAATCAAAGATGTAGAAAATCCATGCTTAATTCAGAACCCATTACATTTGTACTATTTTGTTTGCCCCTCATTACGGCTCTTCAGTACACTGTATTACACTACAGTACTATGCCGTCGTACGATGCTATTAAGACTCGAATACAGCTAACTCTGGAGAGTATATATTTCTTTTATTTTACTTATTTTTAGACCTTATTTTTAGTCTGGGCAACATAGTGAGACAATATGTTGCCCAGACCCATCTTGAACTCACAATCCTTCTGTCTGAGCCTTTCCTAGTTGCTGGGATTATAGGCATACCACTGTGCTTGTCCTTTAGGGTGGACTGAGAATCAAACTCAGGCCCCCTATACGGTTCCAGCCTGAAGAGCAACAGCCTCTTAGCAGTGTGTACCACTGTCAGTAGGCTAGGGCCAGAGCATATATTTAATCAAGCTTCATAGAAGCATCTTGTGTGCCGCAATACAGTGCAGCCTTAAAGGACTGCTTGCTTAAAGATACTGTCTTCTCATTACCAAATCTGAAGCCTCGGGCATCGTGCTGATTATATAGTGCTTGTTTCTTTTTAGCTGCTACAGTCATTTCTCTAAGGAAAATTCATGAGCTTTGTTTAAGACTTGAAGAAGTGAGAGCCTACTGTAAAAGTAATTATGATAAAACATATTCTGGTAAGAAATCCAAGTTGTGAGTGTATATTGTTTTCAGCATCAACTCTTTTCTATGTAATTCCTTTAGCACAGAGGTCTAAAAAGGTTTTGGAATTTTCCCTTTGAAGTCGATGTAAGAAATGTTACTTTAAAGACACTGGGGAAAATCTTCCAGGAAAAGTGAAATATTAATTATCTCTAATATTTATTGGACCTTTGATGTTGGGGGAAGGCTGTCTTGATTGCCTAGTAAAATCAGTGCTTTCTCCCAACTCCTTTTTCAATAAGCTTGAATTCTTTGTAGTTTTTTTTTTTCTTTTTAAGTTTAATTCTTCCTCAACTAAAAAAGAGTCAGCATTCCCAACAAGGGTCTTATCCATGCTCAGCCTCAGTCAGTTCTGGGCCATGTACACAAATGTGCCCAGCATATTCAGGAAAGTTTCTGGACGTGAACCCAGAACCTTCTGGGTGAGTCAGCCTCACCGAGTTTCGGGTTTTATTATCACACCACAATCCAGTCCACACTGAAGCTTCTTATTTGCCTTGATATCTGCATAACCAACATCCGAGAGACATTTATTTATTTATTTTTTAGAGAGTTTTGCTATAGGGTGCATACGCTCGCCAGAGAGACAGCATGAAATCACCCCACAGGAGTAATGGCCATGCCACACTGCCTTCTCCATTCTCCTCTCAGGATTTTGGTCATGCATGCACATGTGCCTTGCGTGAGTTTTAAGCTGCTGGGTCCAAGACTCAAACCATGGTTGACTATGTGGGAGTTCAGGAATGTAACCATTATGCCATCTGCTGGTCCCATCCAAGAGATATTTAAGGAAAGGAGAGAGTACTTTCAGCTGAGGGAATCTGAAATAGCTCCATGCAGGAAGCTAAACCCTTGCAGATGAGATGGGAGAAATGGACAGTCCTGGGGGAGGAAATAACAAGAATAGGCCCAGAGGAAAGCCAGAGCCTTTTAGAAAAGAGTATCATGTAACTACAAGTTCTGTCTCAGCTTAGCCCCAGAAAGTTGGATCCTCATGGAAGGAGAGTGGCAGGATCAAAAGAATTTGACGACTTACTTATTTGCTCAACAGTAGTTTTAGATCACCCTTACAGGACTTTCTAAGGATGTTGGCAAATACCAGTTTGTACTTGGAGGATACACAAGCTATTAGAATTAATACACAAGAAGTTATTGAATGAAAGAGATTAGGGATCCGACTGTTCCTTTGGAGAAAGTTGTGAGAATGCTATGGCAATTTCTCTTCCTCCCCTTGGGAAATATTTTCCTTTCCTCTTGAGCCAATTGAAATGGGCTTTAAGGATACTTAGAGAGCTAGACCCAAGCCCACTGGATCTTGTGGGGACAAGATGCTGCTACATGCATAACTGGGAAATCCTAATGTCCAGAGTCTGTGAGTGAGTAGTTGCACAGGAAATGGAGGTTGTGGGGACAAAGATTGTTTGAGTGCCTTTTCCACAAGTAGAGGTGAGCACAGACAGGGGAAAGCCAGCCTGCTCAAGAGCCCTACCAGTATACTCCAAGGAAAACATCACTCTAAGCTTCTACTACTTAGAGGAACCTGGTCCTGCTCCTCTCCTGGCCTCTTCACCCTGTCACTCTCCTTCCATGAGGATCCAGAGCAGACCAAGGAGCAAGAGCAATAAAAGCATGGTCAGAGGCTCAGACACAGTAAAAAGCGGGCAGCCAGCCATGTGTGTCTTTCCACTGCATCTGTCTGGAACCGCCTGAGCCTGGGAGAGAAGACTGGCATGAAATGTGGGGTCCTGACTGTTACGTGGAACTAGACACTCTAATTATATGAATGAGGCTAATCTCAGGACTTACGTTGACCAGAGACCTTCTTGGCATCCCTGAGTGAGCACGTGAGCTATATGACCTGCTGGAGATGTCACTGAGGATGGAAAGAAGTGCTCCAGAGTGGGTAAAACAGGCTGCAAGGGGAAAGAACTATGCTGTTCTCTGACTGTGCTGAGCTCTGCTTCTGGACAGTGGTTATAACAGCTTAGCTGGGCAGAAGGAGCAAGCAGGAGCAATGGCAAACATGCTTTAAAAACACTGAGGCCCTATAGTACAATTTGCATAGTTTGGAATTTATTCTGGAGGCTATACGAGAAAGTAAGTGTGCTGTGAAGAGAGTGGGATGATCAGAGCTCAGGCATGCCGATGTGGAAATCAGCCATCGAAGTTTAAAGAGGAAAGGCAGAGCAGCCCCACCCACCAGCCGTTTTCCTGCCAGCCGCCCCAATGCAGAGCACCCTCCTGACCTTCTGTACTGACGTAGCAGACTATAACCCAGAGAACTGATTTAGGTTATCTTCTAGTAGTGACAAATTATCTTCCCCGTACATAGCTAGGTTTGGGTTTTGCTTATCGCCCAAACCAGGTTAGGTTTGTCAAAAGTAAAAACTTTTTCATTTATGATATATAGGGCCAGCTTCATTATGGAGTAGAAACGTGCTGCTCAAAAGAAAAGGGATCCTACATGGTATCTGTAGTTCCAATCCCCAGTGTGGTCAGTCTGAAACATGCTACACACGTTCACGAGTGTCTAGGATCCAAGGGGCTGGAGGGCTGGAAGAAGGGGATTGTGGCATGACCAGACCCTGTGAAAAGTGCTCATCTCTCTCTCTTTCTCTCTGTCACCTTCCTCTTACTTGCATATACACATGTATGTATTCTATCATAACTCAAGAAAAAAATAGATATGCTTTTATATAAATATACAAATATAGCTCTATACGTGTATTTATACATGTATATGAAATATTTTAAAGAAAAGCAAGAGAACAATTGCTTCAAAAGTCAACCTAGTTGTTACCTTTAGAAAGTAGGGAGATATCTACGATGAGAAGGGGTAATGCTAAAGATGTGGGTTTGGGTGAGTTTAATTGGTAGAACAAAGTATTAAATATACTAGGTAATAGAAGCAAAGCCTTTGTGCAAAAATTAATTTTTAAGAATGAAAGAGAGACTTTATCTTTTAGGGACAGTAAGGGAAAGGTTGTATTTAAAAATTGGGAATGAAAAAGAAAATAGGAAGACAATCACCTCAGTCATCTCAGTGAAGTGGGTAAGAACTCTCCAGAGTCCAGAAAGCAGGAGGGCTGGAAGTCAGACTCCAGTGTCTGGAACATGATTGTTACTCAGAAAGTTTGTGCTGAATAAAGGCTGAATAAGGGGGTGGGGGGGATGGAATAAACACTGTTGATCATTTGCTGGGAAATAAATCATGAAAGAATCTAAGAAGAAAAGAGTACTTGATCAGCTTAGTGGGTTCAACTGAGGTTAGGTAGCATGAATCTATTGTAGTGAAGCCAACTGGCAATGCCCAAGTTCTAGAGGAGAAAGAAAATGGTGGACTTGGGAAGGAAGACATGACAAAAGGAGGCATTCCAGGGGGTTGGTAAAAGCATAATTTCAATAGCTGGCCAGAGGCCCAGGCTGTCTAAGAGGAGAAATGAAGCCAGCTTGGGAGAGAAGAGAAGGACCAAGGGATGAAAGTTCTCTTCTATTGAAGTTTTTCTCCCTACTGGCTCATTCTTGTCACCCTCTAAACTTGTTATTTTTCTCATCTTCAAACAAAACAAAAACTTTCCTTTGACCTCAATTCCTTTGCTAATCTCCACTCCATTTCTCTGCTCTGCTTTTCAGGGGACGTTCTTGTAAGAGTTTTGTATACTTCTGTCTGAAATTCCCCTCTTACTCCCTCTGAAACTCACTCCAATGAGAGTCTTCTCACTGAAACTACTTCTGTGCTCCGGTCACCAGCATCCTCTACTGTGCTACACACCATAATCAATTCTCACTTCTCAGTAACCAGGTCTGTCAACAGCGTTAGGTACGCTGATCACATAGCTCATGATACAATTTCTTCCCTTGGCTTTCACAGCACCAAACGTTGGATTTCCTCCCCCCCCCCCCCCCCCCATTTCTCTGGTTGCTCCTTTCTTCATGTCCTTTGCTAGTTACTCCTTTTCTCCCGACCTATGAACCTTGGCGTGTCCTACGGCTAAATTCTTGTTCCTTCTTTCTTCATTATCTATACTCACTCCTTGGTATTATCATCCAGTTTAATGGCTTTATGTGCCACCTACACTTCCTCAGTGTATATCTCCAGGCCAGAACACTGCTAAAGTTCAGACACATTTATTCATATTCATCTCCCACTCAACATGATAAATATCTCAAACTCAATTTGTCTGAAACAGAATTGCTGAATATTCCACCCTTCATTTCTGCTCTACCCATAGTCTTCCACCTCTCAATTGATGGCTATTCCATCCTTCCATTTATTCAAGATAAACTCCTAATGTCAGCCTTTTGTTCTTTCTCTGACTCTCCACATCCAGTCAATTGGTACCTTCTGTTTGTGCTTTCAAAATGTGTCTAGAATCCTAAAAAACAAAAAAGGGACAAGCAGATGGCATCATGGTTGTGTTGCTGGACTCTCATGTAGTTGACAGCGGTTTGAGATCTGGTGGCTTAAAACTCACAGCAGGCACTTGTGGGTGCATGCCCAAAATCCCAAGAGGAGAATGGAGGAGAAGGGATTGCAGTGTGGTTATCTCCCCGGGGGGTGATTTCTCGCTTTCTGTCTATCGCTCTCTGTCTCCCCAGCGAGCACATGCATCCTATAGCAAAAAATCTCTCTTAAAACAAAACAATAATAAAATATATCTAGAATCCAACCAATTCTCACTATATTTATTACTTCACTCTGAACTGTCATACTTCATCCAGGTAATAGACTGAAATAGCTGGGATAGTTTTGTAACAGGTGTCTTTGCTTGCAAATGTTCTTTTCCCATCAACTCCCTTCATTATTATTTAAGATTTTTATTAATTGCCTGAGGGTGCACACACTTGCCAGAAATGAGTTGGTGGGGAGAGAACACCCCCGTGTGGGGTGTAGTCATGCCACAAGCCCCTCTTCTCCATTTATCTATCTTTTGGGGATTTGGGGCACACATGAATATGTATCTGGCTTGGTTTTACAGCCTCTGAGGCTAGAATTTGAACCATGGTTGGTCAGGTGGAATCTGGATCCCTTAATCACTAAACTACTGGGCTAGTCCAAATTGCTCCTATTTAAAAGGAAGTCAAATCCTGACATACTACCATTCTAAAATTTCTAATAGCTTTCCATCACACTAAGTTAAAGTAAAGTCCCTCCAATAGACTACAAGGTCCTTCATCCACAATCTGCTCTCAAGCCATCCCGCCTTGCTCATGTTTAATACTCTCTCTGTCTCACAGTTTCGCCACCTTTGCCTACTGTACTCCTTGCTGCTATTCCTAGGACACCCTAGGCCTGCCTTTGTATGCAGAGCGTTGCAGTAGTTGTTCCATGGCTGTAAATGCTCTTCTCCTAGATCCTTTACCTCATTCATGTCTTCTGAAATGTCATTGTTCGATTTAAATTCACATCAGTGACATGCTGGTAATTGATGATCAGTTGCCTATCTGGGAAAAAAGAAATCTGCACTTTGTAATATTTGCCGGTTTCCATGGAATAAATATTTGGTGATTTCAAGGTAGCAAGGTGATGTCACCAAATTGATGGCAACACAGACCCAGCTCTCTGGTCCCTCTTACTGTGCTCTGCTTTTTCCAGAGCACATGTCACCTTCTCACATAAATGTTATTTATTACTATGCTTATTGCTTATTATCTACCTCCTCTCACATTAATCCACAGGGATTTTTTGTTCTGTTTTGCTCATGGATATATTATAGAAATGTGCTTGGAAAAGAGTAGGATCTCAATGCATGGGTGTTAAATGAATGAATGAATTTTCCAATGAAGGTGGTGTGGTGCAGATATGGTAATGACAAGGAGAATGTATATGGCAAAGAATTGTGGTCAAACTTAGTGGTTTGAGTAGACATGACAGATGTGGCCATAATTAAGAAGAAATGAAGTATTACCTTTAAATTTAAGAGCACTGGGGAATCCTGAGCAGAAATCATCTTAACGTAGTTTGAGAACTAATCTCTTTCGTTGACAGTAATGTCTTTGGACATGACTAGATACCTCAGAGTTTTCTGAGGTTGAATAATAGCTTCTTGTTTTTGTTTGTTTGTTTGTTTTTAGCCCTTTTTAAAAATTTCTATAATTTGAACAGTTTCTCAGAATATGCCATTTCTATGGGTTTGAATAAAAAGAATCATGTGCATTGAAAGTGAACAAAGAAAATTTACAGGTAGGCATTTACTAAAGAGAGAGAGCATTCCTGCTAGTTTTAAGAAATTCTTTGCTGTCACTTTTCCTTGAAGAAGCTGCCCTGAAGACTCTTTTACTCAGTGAATGTGTCAATATGACACACGCAATGTAACACATTCTTCACATCCCGACAATGCGGGACTCTGCACATCTGGATTTCCCCCCTCTCAAAAGCTTATTTCTCATACAATTTAGCAATTCCATCCACACTGAGGCATCTAATGTAACTTTTTCCTAATGTACCACAGAAATCCAATCTTAAATACACTTATTGACACAAGAGCTAGCAGTGAGTTTGTGTGTGTGCTTTATGAGTTTGAGACCTAATCATCAGCTGTGTTGTCCTGAAACTCCACACCATACAGTTCTGACACTTGGATGTAATCAGTCTCTGCTTATACTGTCCTCAATTTGAAAGAGATTTGGCATATTAACAGCACTCTCAATTCTCAATAGGGACATTTCCTGTGGAAGTTATTCTCCTTTATCCACTTCCCCCAAAGGATATCTCTCACAAATGACATGAATGTGGAATGCTATTTAATATTTTTCTCTGACATGTTGTTGGATTTGCTGTTTGGGCACAGGGACATTAGGATGAAAACTATTGAAGCTATTCTTATTTGATTTTATCTCTGTAAAATTTTAAAAAATTTTATATCCAATGTGAGTGAATTTTCTATATCATAAATGAGAAGAAACCCGGGATCCAGGTAAGCATAAGTGCTAATTATGGCACCTAACAGGAATGCAAACTTCTAGAAATGTCTCCAGAAACACATAAAATTCCAAATTTCTTGGAGAATCGTTTTCCACAGCTGTTTATTTTGGCCTATAGAGTACTCTGGCGTGCTGTGTGTGGGTCACAGTGGAGTGGCTGCTCTCAGCAGTGTGGCTGTTGTCAATTCCCTCTGAGACTCAGAGCTCTCCTCACCCCACCCTTGGTGGGCCCACTCTCTCTACTCATGAGGCAGGTCTTATTCTCTGGGTGGGTTTCCCCTAGACATTCTGTATTGATTGCAGCCTCCCTCATACATCTCTACCATGCTAATCCTGCTTTATGGCTCCTAAACATTTTCCATCTCTAAGCAAAGACTGTGCTGATCTGAGCCATGCTCCTGAGACCAAGGTGGCCAGCTGCCATCACAGAGCTGTCTTTGTCACTATTGTGAGACCAAACAGCAGACATCAGTCCAACTAATTTTCTCATACCTTTCTCTAAAAAAACCCTTTAGTCCTTGCATTAGTGATTCATTTTTTTAAACAAATATTAATTTGCTTGCCTCATTCTAGAATCTATTCTCATGAAATCTATGTGGGAGTCAGGGAATTAAAAGTACACAAATAATATTAAATTGTGGAGAGTGCTGAGTACTATGAAAAACACGTGGCAAAAAGCCAAGTGTGGTGGCATGCCTATAGCCCAAGCTACTTGGGAGACAGAGGCAAGAAGATCATGACATAATGAGACTCCGTTAAAAAAAAGTGAGTGTGTGGTGATGTGAGAGGATGTAACTAGGAGACGGAGGCTCTTTAGAGAACATGAAAATGGTGATTAGGAGATTTTTTAAAAAGAATGTCCCCACATTTAAATGAGAAATACTTATTTATTTATTTATTTATTTTTAAAAGAGAGATCTTTGCTATAGGGTACGTGCACTTGCCAGAGACAGAGAGACATAAAGCAAGAAATCATCCCCCACAGGGGATGACCACGCCACAATCTCCTCTTCTTCATTCTCCTCTAGGGATTTTGGACACGTATGTACATGCACCCTGCATGAGTTTCAAGCCACTGGGTCTAGGACTCAAACCACTTTCAGTCATATGGGAGTCCAGTGACATAACCATTATGCCATCGGGTATAATATGCCATCGGTCATTACCAAAGTACTTTTAAAAACCAAGAATTACACAATTCTTCTTTTTTTTTTTTTTTTTTGGAGAGGTTTTTGCTATAGGGCACATGCGTTCACCAGAGAGACAGAGAGACAGAAAGCAAGAAATCACCCCCTGGGGGATGACCATGCCACAATCCCTTCTCCTCCATTCTCCTCTTGGAATCTTGGGCATGCACGCACATGCACCTGGCATGAGTTTAAGCCACCAGATCTGGGAATTGAACCTCAGTCAACTACATAGGAGTCCAGCGACATAGCCATTATGTCAACTGCTAGTCCCTAGAATTATGCAATTCTTGGTATAAGAAAATCTTACTGCTTTTTGGTCAGGTTTTTGTTCATGGAAACAAATAAGTAGAAATGTCTAGAGGTAAAGTGCAATATAATTAGTACGCATTGAAGGAAAACACAAAATTCTTAGGGGAAATGTATATATGAAAAAAACACAGCTTCTACTTAGTCGTTCCAACAATTTGAAGTCTCTACTTTGCCTCCTGGTGAGGTGAACATACATGTGCACAGCTCTACAACTGCATAACTGCCATCTATCTTTACCGCAGAACTGAATGGACCTGCTGTCTGCCTTGCTGGGGGAAGCCGTCCTACTCACAGCCCTCCTACTCATATACTTGATCCCAAGACAACCAATCCGGAGTCTCACTAGTGTCCTAGGGGCTGGTCCTGAACACTAAGCTCTGAACCAAGGGTGAGCATAAAAAGATAAGCTTAATCATCAGATTCTCTCTTATGCTCTCTCTTTCTGGATTAGAACTAGGAAATACAGAGGCCAGCAGGTGGCAAGTTGGTTAAGGCACTGGACTCCCACATGGCTGACTATGGTTTGGGTCCCGGACCTAGTGGCTTGCATTCTCTTTCTCTCTCTCTCTCTCTCTCAGGTCAAATTGAAAAGTAAAAATAAATAAAACAAAATAAATACTTTTTAAAAAAGAAATATGAAATACAGAAGTGTTAGCTGATAGCAAGAAAAAAAGAAGAGAAACAGAGACCAAGGAAAGATCTAAGTCACATTTATGCCCCACACTGGAGGGAATGCCATCCCTCTTCAGCTGCTGGAGGGGTGGCGGGGACTCTCTGTATCTACCCACTATACTCTCGCTATCTCCACCCAGCCTCTTAGTGACTCTTCCAGTGTCTACCTCTGAGTCTACAGGCTTTTTTTCCAGAACCTACAGCAGGCTGGAAATACCGAGGAATTAACATCTCTCAGGAATAGTTTTTAATCAATGGCTCACAGGATTTGATATATGAGGAGTCCTTAAAAGTTTACGAAAAATGTGTACATTATAAAACTGCATACATTTCAAACCTTTTTTTTGCACCAAAATAACTTGTACTTCAATTCCATGTTTCCATGAACTTTTTGAAGTCCCCTTATCTAACTACTGCCTGGCTCTGTTGCTCCTTGGGTGGAATAATTCTGAGTTTGTATTGTGCGCCATTTTCTCTAGTTACCCTGTCAGATTAAGCTTTGCTCACCCACCGCGATGGTAGCTCAGTTACATATCACTTGTTACCTGTGTAGTTTTCCCCTACTCCCTTCCCTACTCCTCTAAAAGTGTTTCCTGTCCTTCCCAAGTGAAGTACTTGCACTTGAATTCTCCTCTCAGTGTCTGCTCCTCCGGGAAGCGAGAAGATGACGTAGATCCTGGAACAACTTTGATTTGGAGTATTAGTTAACAAAACACTCCCAGATGGCTGTGCTTAGTCTGGCTTTTCCCTTTCAGTTAAACCCTGGTAGAAGGGTCCTTTAGTCAGCAAGTATACATTACTGGTGACCGAAAGAGCCTAAATTTTCTAGGCAGGAAAGAAGAGTTTGGAGAAGGAAGAAATTGGTGGTTTCTACCCGATAGAACTATATTCTCCTATAGGAAGCACTTTCGGTAAACGCTTTGTGTCAGGATGTCCCGTTAAAACAAAGTCAGATTTCCAGTCAAAATATTTACATAAGGCTTCAAGACTTCCTATCATTGTGAATATCCTATGGTTAAGTACTGTATGAGTATCAGCAGGCATTTAAGGTAACCATTTAGGAGAGGTGGACTGTCTTCATACAGTCTGGTCATAGTATGATTTTGAAAATATTTTAAGTTTTTTTTTTTTTAATTTTTTGCTAGAGGGCACATGCACCCTCCAGAGAGAGCTAGTGGGGGAGAGCATAGGGAGAGTAAAAATCATCCCCCAGGGAGGATAGTCATGCTGTAAGCCCTTCTCTAGGGATTTTGGGCATGCACACACACATACCTGGCCTGATTTTCAAGTCACCATGTTGGGGACTCAAACTGCACAGTCAACCATGTGGGACACAGCGCCTTAACCTCTACACTACCTGCTAGCCCTTAATAACCTTTATATCAAAAGAATTCTTTGGAAATAATGAATTGGTGGTTGTAGGATACTTATCTCTGATAGATGCTACTTAAAGGGGGAGGGCCCAAATACCAAGTGTTCATATTAAATTAATTCTGAAGATAAAATGTTTCTCCATGATGTAAATCTAGACTGGTTTCGGTATGTGTTTAAGGACAGAAATGTTATATTCAGAACATCAAGGAAAACCTTTCTTAAAAAAAAATTTGTCAGGGACCAGCAGTTAGCGTAATGGCTATGTCGCTGAACTCCCATGTAGCCGACCACAGTTCAAGTCCCAGACCCGGTGGCTTAAACTCATGCCGGGCATGTGTGTGTGCATGCCCAAAATCCCGAGCCGAGAATGAAGGAGAAGAGATTGCGGCATAGCCATCCCCCCTGGGGGGTGATTTCTCGCTTTCTGTCTCTCTGTCTCTCTCTGTCTGTCTGGCTAGCACACGCTCCTATAGCAAAAACCTCTCCAAAAAAAAAAAAAAAATTGTCAGAGGGTGTGCACGCTCACCAGAGAAAGACAAAAACAGGGAAAGGGAAAGGGAGAAAGCATCCCCCAATGGGGTGTAATCATGCCACAATCCCTTTTTCACCTCTCCATCCTATTAGGATTTTGGGCATGCATACACATGTGCCTGGTGTATTTCTCAAGCTACTGGGGCTGGGTTTCAAACTGTGTGGTCAGCCATGTGGGATCTGGCTTCCTTACCTACTAGGCCACGGGGCTGGCCCCTGGAGAAGACCTTCAGATGTGTGAAAATGACTATTGGTGTCTTGTATAGCACACTTTTCTGGATTATCTCCACTTATTGTCTCTGAGTTATTTTATAATCTAAGTTATAGAAAATTGACAATAATAGAAATAATTATTATCCATAGAAATGCAAGTGCCCCGTGCCCACTAGAATGCAGGTGTTTATTGTTCTGTGGGTCTGGACGAGTTTTTCATGTCTGTGTAAATTCATTTCAGCATTTCTATTTGCTTGAATGTATATGGTCCTTTGAATTTTCTTTCAAGTTGGTTATAACACCTTGCTGGCACCATTATAAATGAGTTAAACAAAATCTTTTCATCTTATAGCAACATGAGAATGATGGTTTTATTCTTTAAAAACATTGTCTTTTATTTATTTATTTATGTATTTTGAGAGAGAGATTTTTGCTATAGGGTGCGTGTACTTGCTGGAGAGACAGAGAGAGCCAGAAAGTGAGAAATCACCCTCCAGGGGGAATGGCCACACCACAGTCCCTTCTCCTCTATTCTCCTCTTGGGATCTTAGGCATGCACTTACACACGTGTCTGGTGTGAGTTTTAAGGCACTGAGTATGAAACTCGGACCACAGTCGACTATGTGGGAGTCCAGTGATGTAACCATTGTGCCATCTGCTGGTCCCCAAAACAATATCCTTTGACAGCCACAGGTAAGGGGAAGGAAGAAGCTGAGTTGTGCATTGACATAAATGGTGTAACCAGGCTTCATGACAGTAAGAGTCTTGTCTGGAAATTGTTCAGAAGTAATTTTGGACCAGAGGAACATCTTTAGGGTGAGGACTGCCAGTCTCCTTGAGGGGAGGCCATCTGATGTGGACAAGTTCACAGGTCTTGGACCCACACAGAGACAGGTCCATACTCAGATTCCACAACATACTAGATCTGTGGTTTTGAAACAAATTTATTCATTTGTAAAACAATATGTCAGGCTTCTGGAAGGATGAAATGAACTTGTGCATGTTATTCCCTTCACAGAGACTGCATATATGAGTATGTGCTCGCTAGCTTTAGCTAAATATATCTCCATGGGCATTTTCAGAATGTTGCCAGAATGAAAGTGTTTGAGAGGAACACGTGGGATGGCACTTCCTTAACAAGGACCAGGCAGGGCCAGGGAATTGGGAGGAAGCTGTGGTGTCTGGAAGGAGCAGGGCAGGGCTTGGGATGGCTAGAGGGAACTTACCAGTTACCCAGTAAGCAGTTAGCAAGCTTTAAGGAAAATGAAGTAACCAATGTTCTTTACTAGAGAGAGGCCCTGCTAGAGTTTCTAACACAGATTTTAAGACATTTAAGAACCAGACTTACAATTCGGGCAGGGAAGCCACACAGAGCAGAAAATAGAGTGATACACTTGGATTTTTGGCCTGATCCTGAGCAGAGCCTGTATTGGAGGTTGGTTCAACCTCCTTCACTAACAATAAGGCAATTGCTGTGGGTGCAGTGTGAGCGCTGGAATATGGGCCTGAAGAGGCCTCTCCAGCTCAGAGATGAATAAAAGAGGCATGTGCATGTACACACACACACACACACACACACACACACACACACTGCTTCTGAACGATTCAGCAAGGGGCAGCCAAGAGGCAAATTATATCTGACAGGCGCCGCAGCAGCAGCTGGAGCAGCAGCTGACTTGAAGCCCAGAGTCTGGGCGTGCCCTGCTGGCTTCTTCTCTTCTCAGAGTTTGAGGAAGCACTCTTCTCTTGCAAAAGAGGAAGGTTCCAGAATGTAGATAGGAAGCAGAGTATTGGGGCAAATGGGCCAGGAGGCCCAAGGACATGGTCATTGTTTCACCACTGGCCTCTGTTTTCATTAAATATATATTGACTTGGCCCTTTCTCTTTTGTCATTTTTCTTTCTGTTGCAGTAGAGTTGACCATTCATATATTCCCCAGAACGGAGTTCTCTGTCTAGCTGGGCAAATCCTCCTTTCGCACTTTCACCTCCTTAGGTAAGAGTGAGATGAGAACCCCTACCTAGCCAGGTAAATGTGTATCTTTTGAGTTAACCTGTTTTTTTTATACACAAATAAAGCATCTTTTAGATTTCTTTTGCAACCCTTGCTCTTCCCCAGATGGTAACTCTGGGTGTGAATACAGATATGACTTTGTTCAGGGGTAAGTGGGCTTTAGACCCACAAACTGAGATCTCATGAGCCATCTGATATCGGCTTATCTGTCTCTTGTCCTCCTATTCACCAGAAGGCTCAGTTGGGATCTGCTGAAGCCTGAGGCTGGTGGTCTGGGGCCTCTTCTCTTGGCAGAGCCCTGGACCTCCCCTGTGGTCTCACTGGTATTCTAGACCTCCCTACGTCCTAAGCAAGTTCTGTACTTGGCTTTTGGCTAAAATTGTCCAAGCCACAGGCTCTGAGCCGAAGTCACCTTGCCTCTCTTCTACGATCATGCTGGCAGTTGCCTTTCACTACCTGCTGTATACCTAAGGGGCTCGCAAGGATGCTGGGTCCCTTCAGGACTGCAGAGGATGAGAGGGCCCTCAGGAGCACTAGCCAGACCTTCTCAGTGTGGATGTCTGCTGTTTGCTTGGGGTCAGCCTGTATGTCTCCTTCCAGAGTCCCACCTGGGAATGGACACAAGATTCCTCCTTCCACTTCCTCTCACCCAGCAGCATCCACTTTTTTGCAATTCTTTCTGGCAAGATGTCAGAATATACTAAAATACCCTTTGTCTCCTAACCTCCATCCTCCTTCTTCTCCCTGAACTGGGCTGGTGGAGTGGGTCTTCTACTTCTTCTCAGTGTCTTGTTGCAACTTGTCTTATGTCTTCCCTAGAACAGTTCATTGTTCAACCTACTGGGTTGTCAGAAAAGTATTTTTTCTATGCAGAAATGCATCATAACTTTTCCAACAGTGCAATAGTTACCTTCTAACTCTGGAAGGAACTCTGCTCTCTGAGTTAGACAGAATTTCATGTGCCAAGAAAGCCACAGGAATTTTTTAGAACCAAAATGTATTAATCAGTATTCAAAAATGTAAGCCTGTATTATTCATTCAACTATACATACCCACCAAAGACATTGGGCTGACATCTGACACACAGATAGGATGCCTCAGTCCCTGTTCTCAATGAGCTCCATAGCCTAGTTAAGGAGGCAGACATGATAATGAACCATTATAATCCACTATAAGCAGTTCTGGTGTGCAGGATGGAAAGGTGTAACAGGACCACACAGGAAGAAGGGAGTAACTGTGTCTGTCTGAGCAGGCGGGGAAGGCTGCTCAGAGGAGATGATAGCTAAGAGGAAACTCACCATTCAGGAAAAGGAAAGCGCTTACCCACAGGTGCAGGGAGCAGGTAATAGAAAGGACATGATGTGCTTGGAGAACAGGAAGTGATTGGGTTGCAGAGAGTACGTGGTTGGAGTGGGGTAGAGGAGAAATTGTGGTGAGGGGTGCTAGCAGTTTAGGATTTTGAGGCTGAGGAATTTGTAGTTAATTGCCTAGGTAGTGGTGTCTATTGCAGTGATGTGCCCACACACAGTGTATAACCTAGATCCTCACCTCCTTTGAAAGAATATTTGGAGGAAATATGTGCAAGCCTTCTAAACCCACTCCACACTGTGGTTGCGTCCCATGCCACTCTCATTCCCACTGCATTGTCGTTGGTCACCACCTAGAACTCCTGGAGTGCTGAGCTACTCAACCCTGATACTTCTCCATTGTCTTAGCACGAAAGGTGAATGTGAGGCCTACATCTTTTTAGTTCCCCAACACTGTCACACAAGGCCATAAAAACCATCAGACTATCAATGGTTAGAGTGTGGAGAAGGATTAGATTACAAGAAATCTACCTGGGATTGAATTCAGGTCCAGATTTCATGATGTGCAACTCGTAAGGCCAAAAATCTCTGCAAACTGATTTAAAATGTTTGTATCCACCCTTAAAGGCTCTTCTCTGTGATTTCACTATTTGGTTACGTTCTCTGGAACAGTTTCTGGCTACAGGATTGAGTGTACTTTAGAAGAATGTCAGTGTTAACATCAGTGTTCAGTGTGTAAACCACTGCTCTCTCTCGAGCCAGGAGCTCATATCCACTGGAGTAATTATAGCCTGACTTGGCTGTAGGACTGTGTATGAAGTCAGTAACATGGTTACAACAAAACAGTTTTCTAGAAACAATGGACCCTGGGAGTTTCTGCTGAGAGAAGTAAAAGAGCCTTTCTTTAAGTGCCTGAGAAATAAGGGCCTTTTTGCTGTAGAATTTTATCTTAAAGCACAATTTGTTTTTTCACCAAATTGGCTTCTTTTAGCAGAATCAAAAGCATTTATTTCAATCAGCTATGTTATACAACCATAGATGAATCTTTCTCAGCAACAAATGTTCACATGGGGAATTAGTCAAAGATAAGATTAAAGAATTAGCTTAGGACATTAAAGTGGTAGGCTTTGAATGGTAGGCTTAGGAATATAAACTTTGTTCTGTAATAATGAAGAGGTTTTAAAAGCTTTTAAACAAAGCATGCAGATGTAGTTGGTTCTTGTTATCTGAGATGGTTGCATTTGGTGAAGTCACCTCACACACCGAATTAACCAATACTGAATAATTTCACTTAAGGGAAATACAGGGTTAAGTTCCTGTGGGCCGTTAATCATAACATTTTCTTCCTTTGATCAATACATAACCTTGTTTTATGAATGTCTCTGTATAAAGACACCTTATTTAGGGCCAGCTGGTGGCATGGTAGTTGAGGCAGCTGGATCCCACATGGCCAATCACATGATTTGAATCCTGGACTCCACAGCTTGAAAAATGCACTGGGCTTGTGTTTGTGCATCCAAAATCTCAGAGGAGAATGGTAGACAGATGGGGAGAAGGGATGGTGGCATAGCCATCTCCCATGGGGGGTTGCTTTCACTCTTTTTCTCTCTTTCTCTCCCCCCCCCCCCCCCGCCCCCAGCAAGTGCAGGCATCTTATAGCAAACTTAAATAAATAAATAAATACCTAGTTTAATAAACTGTGGATTCATTTACATTGAACTCATGGCCAACAACAGTGTAACTCACACCAGAAAAAAACTCATCTCCCACATATATTTTCCGCAGGATGCTCATCACAGCCTTCTTGCACTTAGGAGCACCAGGCAGCACTATATTTAGGGGCCTGTTTAGATAGTGAAATCACCAATGAAAAGTAAAATAGTGGCATTTAATACACCATAAAAAAGACACTTGTTTGGCGTATGAGAAAGCATGAAACACAACGGCAGTGTTGCCTCGTTCAGCCTCATCTGAGAATATGAACACAGGGAAAGTCAAAATTTTTGCCACTCCACACGTATCCACAAATGAGCAGAAACGTGCTATGAGTGTTTTTATTGGAGTTACGAATGTCAATAAGTAGGGCTGGCCTAGTGGTTAAGGGAACTGGATCTCATATGGCCGACCTCAGTGCAAATATTAGACATGGCAACTTGGAAAACACATCTGTCTTTGGTGAGTGCACGCACCTCTGGCAAATTAAATGTTTTTCAGTGAGTAGGTGAATTTAGAAACACACCATCCATGAATAATAAGGACTGACTGGGCATAGCTATGGTGGTGCAGGCAATAGGACTCTGTTGTGCAACAAGAGCCCTATGGGAAGGCCTGGAATTCAATTCCTGGGTTGACCTGAATATACAGGATGTGCCCATGATCATATAGCATGGCATCTAATACATATATGTGTGTGTATATTTTTATATATATAATTTATTTAACCATAATTATTTTGTTAAATATTTAAGTTGTTTCCAGGTGTCTTCTACTGTTTAAAAGAAAACCTTTGGTACCAGCAGTTGGCATAATGGCTATGTCACTAGACTCCCATGTAGTCGACCGCAGTTTGAGTCCTGGACCCAGTGAATTAAACTCACATTGGGCATGTGTGCATACCTGCCCAAGATCCTGAGAGGAGAATGGAGGAGAAGGGATCACAGCATGGTCATCCCTTCAGAGGGTGATTTCTCGCTTTCTGTCTATCTGTCTCTCTCTGTTTATCTTTCTGGCAAGTGCACGCGCCCTATAGCAAAAACCTCTCCAAAAAAGAAGAAAGAAAAGAAAAAAATCTTTGGGACCAGCAGATCCCACATAGTTGACTGCATTTTGAGTCCCAGACCTGGTGACTTGAGACTCATTCCATGTATGTGTGCGTGCATGCTCAATATCCTGAGAGGAGAATGGAGAGGGGACTGTGGCGTGGCCGTCCTCCCTAGGGGTTGATTTCTTGCTTTCTGTTTCTCTGTCTCTCTGGTGAGTGCACACATCCTATAGCAAAAATCTCTCTTTAGAAGGAAAGAAAAAAGAGAAAGAAAGGAAAGAAAGAAAGAAGGAAAGGGAAATTTTAAACAAGTTAAACAGGTTAATTGAACACGTTGAACAGTTTAATTGAAGCATTCTTGAATCAAATAGCCCCCAGAATTGATTCTGAGGAACTCTGAGTTTGCCCCATGGTTGTATAACTTGTGTGGACAGAAAAATTAATAAATAAATAAAAGGTGACCTACAGAAAACAGAAGTGGGGTAGAGAAACAGTTGGATTATTTCCAGCTTGATGTTTGCTTTATTTAAACACAGTTCGAACAGTGGGATATCTGTGATCAGTAGGATGTCTGTGATCAACAGAAGCATGACTGCTATGATTCAGTTGTTGTTGCAGAAGCAGACTCATAAGTTAGGTTTTTATTTTATTCATGTGCTAGTGTACATTAGGTTGTAGTTCGTGCACATTAACTATGTGTGTATGGAGGCTTTCTTAGGCCAAAATTAATTTGATTGTTAAGAATATTGTAATAGTGGGGCCAGCAGGTGGCTTAGTGGTTATGGTGCTGAACTTTCACATTTTTAATCATGGTTCGAGTCTCTGACCCGGCAGTTTGAAACTCACACTGGGTGCATGTACACATGTGCCCAAAATTCCAGGAGGAGAATGGAAAAGGGATTGCTACATGGCTATCCCCCCTGGGGAGGGGGAGATTTCTTACTTTACCTCTCACTGTCTCTTTCCGTCTCTTTCCTCTCCTGCGAAGCACATGCACCCTCTGGCAAAAACCTTAAGGAAAAAAAAAAAGAATGTTGTAACCGCAGCAACATAAGAAAAACACAAGAAGCTAACATTGAGTGTAAAATGCAGAATAAAAAATTAATAATAAACTTTAATAACTAGTAGAGATCTATGGAAATGACAACCATAATATGAATAAGATCAAAATGCTTAATGTGGTTATATGAGCATGTTGGAATAATTTATATTTTTCATTTTAAAATAAAAATACATTTTTCATGCCTTTAAAATTATTCTAATTTCTGACTTCAATTTCATCATTGTACATATTGTGAGGTACAGCATAGTTTTTATATATATTTATTTAATGTTTTATACATTCAATCACTATGTATCACTACGACATGCAAAATGAATTTTCCCAGCATCAATAACACTGTTTATTAGTCCAGTTAAAAATACTATCATACATGTTATCAACAGATAATTTTCCATTGTTGTGTCCCTTAAATGCTTTTTTTTCTTTCTTTTTCTTTTTGAACTTGATAATAAAAATATGATTTGATTTTAAAAGTGTTCATATATTATACATGGGAGTTGGTAGCTATAAGGAGAAAAAATAGGGTAACCAAATGTAGCTCGTCCCATAGCTCTACTATAGTCTTACTACTTGACTTTTATGTGCTGTAACCTCCCCTGGACTTTCATAGAGCAGGAGCGCAGCTAGGTAGCTTACCATCTTCTGTTGGAGATAAACACAAGGAGCTACGTGGAAATGCACCTTCCAACTTTTACTACTGTATTTTAAAAGATATTGACTACATTCTTGATCAGTATTTTTTTCTGATTAAGATTCCTTTTCTAGAATAGGTCTAGATTTCATTTTTTGCTAAAATTGATGGCACAAATTATCCTATGGTTTCCTTTTCAGATACTCTCAGTTCTTGCAGCACAGTCAATAAAAAGTGCTCTGTTACTTACGATAGTCACATGACTAAAAATGTGGGGAGATGCACATGAATAATAAATGGATTTCTAATTATTTCAGCTCAGGTTACTCAAAAGTCACTTAAGGAGAATTCTAAGGATTTTTTAAAGGAAGGAGATGAATGAATGAATGAGTAAGTGAGGGAGGGAAGCATGCCAGTCTTGCTCTCTTCAAAAGAAAGGCAAGGTGGCGTTGAAGGTAGAGATGACAGGCCTCAGTGCTACAGCTTTAGCAGGATAAAAATATGAATATTAATGATTGATTGCAAACTAGCCAGCTCTTTTTTCTCCTGCAGCTGATGCTGTAAGGGATATTGAGTCTCGAGAGATGACTGGAGTTTAGCTGGCTGATATTCATTCAGTCGCCATTCAAGGAAAAAAAAAAAGTCCTTGTTCTGTTCAATTTCATGAGACTTAATGTTTTTAGCATTCTAATTGTGTTTGTTCACTCCAAAGATGAAACAGATTTTTCCCCCAGATTGCTTTCCATCTGGTTGTTTTATAATTGTAAACAAACTGCATTAGAAGTAATTTTTTAAAAGCCAAAGCTCTCATTGTCTGTTCTGTTTTATGTAGGTGAGCATTTGAATGAAATTACTTTCTGAAACAATTTCTGAATGAAATTAATGATCACTGGTACACATTTATTATTTAGAGTGTGTGTGTCTGTGTGTGCATATATCTCATCTCTGTGTAGATACAGATGTATACATATGAATACACAGACATTTATTTGTGTACTAAAGCACACCTCTAGCTTTTCTTCTTGACTGGACCTTTAGATTCTTTGTGTTGCTGTTATTTCTGTATATTCTTTTCAATTATTATTGTCTTAGGACTTGGTCTGTGACCAAAGGTGTGTGAGAAAAGGCTGATGTCATGGGAATATAGGCTTTGTTTTGACAACTATAATCAGGATAGAACCAGCTGTGTAATATGTTCTGGAGAATGGGTGAACTTGCCTGAAGCTCAGACTGGTGTATTGGTCCCAGAAGTCAGGAAGGGAAATGCTCTTCCCACTCTGTGAGACAAGGCAGAGGATCTAGGGAAAGAGCTGGGCAACCAAAGGCCTCTCAGAGGGGCCAGGCTTGGGGCAGAGTCCTCAGTGCAGTCACTGAAGACAAACACACCTCACCGGCTCTTCACAACCAGTCCTGCTTTATTTAGAAAGAAAGTGAGACAAAGAAGCAGAGGAGGCTGACAAGCTGGGGTGGAAGATTAGTCTGACCACAGTAGATACAGTAGATTGAGAGCTCTCCTTTAGGGAAGAACACCCTAGAAGCTGGGGATTTCCTGTGTCTGTGTGCATCTTGGGTTGAGGAACCCATGGAGAGATCTCTTGTTTATGTTAATTAGTGGCAGATGCTGCCTAGTACCCCCAACCCCAACCGCATACTGGGCACCCCAGGACTAGTTTTTCCCAGAATCCTGAGCACTTCTGCTGCCTGGGAAATTTTGCATGTCGGCATTCCTGGATAAGAGCCCGATTAGGTGGGAGCTATGGCAACCAAGGCTCTGAATGGGCTGGGGGGGGGGGTGCATTTTTGGTCCTGTTTTAGCTTCTAAGGTATCATGGAGGCAAGATCAGGTAGAGAATGGAAAAGGTAGAGGCGAAAAAGAAGGCTTCTTGGGGCCACAAGTGGCATGGAGGTTAAGGCAACTAGATCCCACATGGCTGACTGTGTTGGATCTATGTCAAGTCCCATATCCAACAGCCTGAAACACACATTGTGTGATCGTGCATGTATGCCCAAAGTCCCAGGAGGAGAATGGAGGAAAAGGGGTTGTGGCATGGCCATCCGTCCTGGGCGGGGGGGGGGGTGGTGATTTCTCTCTCTCTTTCTCTCTCTCTCTCTCTCTCTCTCGTTTTCTTCATAGCGAGTGCACGTGCCCTACAACAACTAATAATAATAATAAAAAGGCTTCTCTTGTTCTTTCTTATAAAACACTCTGAATGAAACACATATCCTACCCTTAGGTTTGTTTTGAATTTGCATGTTATTTTATTGGTCACAAGAAAAAAAATAGTAAAAGAAAAATGTTAGCTTCTAAATGTGCACACATTTAGCTGTCTTTAATTCGTAAGACTCTGAGGATCTTACTTCCTATCTGCCCCAGAACCTGGCTCCACCAAGTATCTGCACTTCAAATCTTCAACTTCCTCATCTTTCCTGGCTTGTTCCCCCAGCAGCTAGACCATAAATACATGCAAGATACATGCATTCTCTTTTAGCTAAAGAGAAGCGAACAACCTTTGGAACTTTGCTACTTCTATCAAGTGCCCCATTGCTCCTTCCTTTTTATACAACTTCTCAAAAGAGTAATTTACATCAACTCTCTATTCCTTCACCTCCCATTTGCTCAGCACAGAGGATCTGCCTTCTGAGCTCATCACCATAGGAATGTTCTCATTGTTCACAGAACTATTCTGATTTTCAATCCAGTGGACCCTTTTCATTCTATCTGGACCTCTTTGCTGCAGTGACATCAGGGTGTAAATCATACCTGGGCAGGGATTTCTGTTTGCTTTGTTCATTACTGAATCCATAGTGTCTGGGATGGTGCCTGGTACCAAGCAGGTGTTCCATCAGTATTAGTTGAATGAGTTGATGAGTTATTTTCCAGGACTCATGGAAGAGTCTGCTCCTAGTCTTCAATGACTCCTGATTCTCCTTTCTGATCATCCTGCTTGTCCTCCTTCATGGACACCTTTACTCTCAGCACTCTTGTATTTTGCTGTTTCCAGGATTTTTTTTTTTTTATTCATTTGTGTTTCTTCTTATTACATGCATTCTCTCTTAGTCTCCTGTATGCGGAGGACTTCCAACTTCTATCTTCGGCTATGTCCTCTCTGAATTTCTTCTCTAATAATGATTTGCTGGTCTCCCTCCTTGGTGTCTTATAAGTGCCTTAAAAATCAATATTTCTAACATGAAACCATCAGTCTTATCCCACATCTGCTCCTCTTCTTTGTCACCAAACTAGTATAGTGTCTCTAATGTGAGTTCTTGCTGGGAGTTAGACATGTCCTGTATCCAGCCAACTGGAAGGAGGAGTCTGCTTCTGAAACCTGTGCACAGAAATGATTGAAGTTCTTTAACAAAGGAGTCATTCTAAGGGAGGAACAGGTGGATAGATTTACTGGCTTGGAAATGACAAGTCTGCGAAGCCCAGGTCATCTTTGACTATTTTTCTCCCTTACTTCAGTTTTCAATTTATACCAGCTTGGCTCTTAAAATATTTTAAAGTTCGGTACCAGCAGTTAGCGTAATAGCTATGTTGCTGGACTCCCATGTAGTCGACCGTGGTTTGTGTCCCGGACCCGGTGGCTTAAAACTCACGCCAGGCGCATGTGCATGTGTGCCCAAGATCCTGAGAGAAAAACAGAAGAGAAGGGATTGCGGCGTGGCCATCCTTCCTGGGGGGGTGATTTCTCGCTTTCTGTCTCTCTGTCTCTGTCTGGCGAGTGCACGCGCCCTATAGCAAAAACCTCTCAAAAAAAATTTTTTTTTAAAAGTTGTTTCCTTGTCTTGGTTGCTTCATGTTTGCCATTTAGTCTATTTTCCACCTTTTCTCTATTCCACTGTACTTCAGAAAAGTGTATTGTCCTTGTCAACTGACTTCCTGGTAGGTTTGGCAACGGGGGGAAGGGGAATGGGAGGTTTGGCAATGGAAGGCTGCAAAGTGGGAGGAGGGGACAAGCCAGGGTACTTCCTCTCTTGTTCTGCCTTTGATGGTGTCTCTCCCATGACAGCTCTTCCATGCTCATGCTGGTCAACCCCCACGATGATTCTAGTTCCCACCAGATGGCCCCATCTTCTGGCTTCAGCCTAGACGTGGCAATGCTTTTGCTAACCTTTCAAGTGCCTTATTACCATCTCTTTGGCTTTTCATCAGTTCCATCACTAGATACCCAGTTCACTATGTTAATTTCCTCTCTTTGAAACACCGAGGGTAGATTCTGTTTTTCTGCCTGGATCCAACCAACTCCTATACCTTTCTCCTTTTCTACTTATCATCCTTCTAAGCCCTAATTCAAACCTTGGACATCCCTGATCTATACTTTTATATCATCACTTCCAGTCTCATCTTCCTGTCTCCAGTCCTTTCTCCTTTAAGTCAGCCTTCCTCAAATCTACCTTAGGAATGTGTTTGGAATACAAATCTGACCCTGCCACGGCCATGCCTAAAACCCTTCCACGATCCCATGTACATTTAGGACACAATCTAGATCTATGCTGGCCGATGGGATAACCACTAGGTGCTATGACTGTTGAGCACTTGAAATGTGTCCAGTCAATGTGGGTGTAAAATACTCAGTAGATTTTGAATACTTAATACAAGAAAGAAAATAATTGTAAAATACTCTAGCATTCATTATTTTTAATTTGAATTACAGATTGAAAGGGTAAGATTTTGGATATATGGGGTTTAATAAAATACATTATTAAAACTTAATTTTAATAAATTTTTACCTTTAAAAAATTAAAAAAAACCCAAGTGTTTCACATTCTATTTCTTTCAGGTAGCACTGCTCTAAACTGTGTAAAATGGCAGGTAAGGCCCCCTGTTCTCACCCTGCTTTCCTCTTTGATCTCACTGGTTCTACACTCTGATTTTTGTTTTAGGTTCTATAAATATAGTTAGGAACATAGTAGTTCCTTCCCCCAAAGCCCAACCCCCCCAGATTGATTAGTGTCACGCTCCAACCACTAGGGGTCATGCTCTTCCCCATCTGCAGCCTGTCCTACTGAAACAGGAACACTAAAATGATCCAGTACAAACACTGGCATTCTGGGTTAGAGAACAAGTATGTTTGACATTAAAGTTATTGTTGCCTCCTGAAGAGTACTCCTGGATCCTCGCTTCAACCTTGATTGTTCCTTTCGATAGTTGTTGATGCTGTTGAATCACCCACTCTGGGGCTGGTGGAGTATGAGAAATCAGGTCCCCCTCTCTCCTACCCCCACCAAACACACTAAAATTAAAGCAGGGGTTCAAGCTCAAATGCACAGTCTCGAACTGCACATCAGCTTAAAAATGAACAAAGTGGGCTTGGCCAGAGTATGTTGTGCACTGTGGTGCTTACTTGGAGCCTACAGTAGAGGTCAGAAGAAAGACGGGATTCTAGGTTTTAGGGTCATTTGATCTTGACGATGCAAAGGCACAGCTAATGCACACCATCCTCTGTCTCAGCTCTGAGCCTTTGTTGAGGTGTACGCTACACCTTTCTTTTGGTCTCCCTGCCCCCCCCCCGCTAACTTCACTTGCTAAAAAATGCATTTTAGGGGACCAACAGATGGTATAGCAGTTATGTCATTGCATCCCACATGGCTGATCATGGTTTGAGTCCCGGATCCAGTTGAAGATCATGCTGAGCATGTGTACATGCATGCCTAAGATCCTGGGAAGAGAAGGGATTGCTGCATGAGCATCACCCTGGGGGGTGATTTCTCAGTTCTCACTTTCCTTCTCTCTCTCTCTCTCTCTCTCTCTCTCTCTTTCTCTCTCTGGTGGTGGGCTCATGTCCTAAGGCAAAAACCTCTAAAAATAAAACAAAAAAGGTGCATTTCAAATGTTCTTTCAGGAATGCTTTCCCAACCCCAGCAATACTTTACATATAGCTTTAATGTTAGATTTATCACCCTACTTTACTGTTCTGTTAATATACTGGCTGTTCTATTGGAGAGTGCTAGAACTTTTTCTGAATATAAATGGGACTGTGGAAGGATGTTAAGCATGGCAATGGCAAGTTCAGATTTGAATTTCAGACATAGCACAATGGTAGATTCGAGGAAAGTAGACTTCAAGGATTAAGGACTAGAGGCAGGAAGATGAGACAGGAGATGATAATTTGGGAGTGTAGGTGAGAGATGCCAGGGTTTGAATTGGCAGTTGGGAGATGATAGCAAATAGACAGACTACAAGTTCCCTAATGGGCTGTCAGCACCTTGATAGTAGCTGCCATATTTGTTCACCTTTGATGCTTGTGCCTGTCCCTGTCCATAGTAGATGATCAATTACTATTAAATGAATAAATGAATGAATGGATGGGTGGGTGGATAATAGATGCTTTTTCTGTGGTTCCTTGTAGTCCTCATACAATACCTTACACATATTTGGGGGTCAGTTATACCATTCGGTTGACTAAAAGTTAGGTTCCAAGATCTGCTCTCTGAACTAAGCTATAGAACCCAAATAAAAACCAGATTGTGGGTCTTGCTGCCAGTATTTTTGTATACTAGGAATATTCCCATTTTTGGATCAAATGTGGGGCCAGCTGAGAGATTCGGGATAGACACAGACAAATATGAGGGAGCCAGATTGGTAGACTGAGGAATTGCCAAAGCTCCAGCAGGACAAATAGCTCATCAGCCAAAGACTCAGATGTCAAATTACAAATTTCTTAATTAACTATTAGATTCATTACTATTATTCTTATATTGCATTTAATACTGATGTACTTAAATATGCTGAATCAAGAAGTAAGAACTCTACATCATTGTCAAGGTCTGACAATTATTTACGAAGTTTACTTTAGCAAGAATTAACCCTCTAGTCTAGTTTTTTTTTTTTTTTTTTTTTTTTGGAGAGGTTTTTTCACTATAGGGCGCGTGCGCTCGCCAGACAGACAGAGAGAGACATAGAGACAGAAAGCGAGAAATCACCCCCTGGGGGGATGGTCACGCCGCAATCCCTTCTCCTCCATTCTCCTCTTGGGATCTTGGGCACACACACACGCGCGCCCGGCATGAGTTTTAAGCCACCGGGTCCGGGACGCGAACCACGGTCGACTACGTGTGAGTCCAGCGACATAGCCATTATGCTAACTGCTGATTCCCTACCTCTAGTCTAGTTTTTAACCTAAAAACTGGAAATACTCACCTTGTCTCTTTCACCAAATTGTGCTGAGAATCAGATTGGATTAGGTATGTCAAGAGTTTTGTAAATGAGAAATTGTTATACAAGTGTTGAATATTATTACATCTCACTTTGTTTCTTCATTCTTCTTGTAATTTAGAAGGAAGTAGTGAGGTGATATCATGCTTTGGTGGAAACATTTGCAAATTCATTTCTTTCTTATCTCTGAGGAGACCCATTTAAATAATTCTTTAACCCATATTAATTTAAAAGCTCTTTTTGGATCTGTCCCATAGTCTAGTGGTTAAGTGAACTGGTTTCCACATGGCTAACAGCTGTTCAAATTCTGGTTCCTATGGCTTGAAATACACAATGGGCAAGGGTGTGCGCATGCCCATAATCCCAACAATATAGAGAATGGAGGTGAACAGATTGTAGCATGACTGCACCCTAATGGGGGTGCTTTTTCCCTCTTTGCCTCTTGCCATTTCTAGCAGATATGTACTCTAGTAATTTTTTTTCAAGCTGTTTTTATTGGGTGAAGTTTCAAAACGCTTTAATTATGAACAAATCTTTCTATGTAGATCCCAATCATTCCTTTTTGTCATTTTGGCAGCCCAGGCATATACATTCTAATTCTGTTTTGTTTTTAATTAACAAGATCTTGGTGCATAGTGAAACTGAAGTTGCTATACGAGATGCTTTTGCTGATACACAAATTTGCATTTACTTTAAGCCAGCAAGTTTGTGGTAATTTGTTAAGGTGACATTAGGAAATTAGCGTAACTCTTCATATAATTGAAGAAGGACACTGTTTAAGAATTAGCTTTAGATCCTCAATTTCCACCCTTTCTTCACGCATTTAATAGCAATGTGTTACTTGAATCCAGTAAGGTGCCTGGGATGATGTGAGGTGCAGTAAGAAACATGAGAGGAATAAGAGACACTGCCTCTTTTCTGGAAGGGCTTGCCATCTAGTTGAAGAATCAAAACTAACAGATGTCAAACATTTAGCACACATTCAAGATGGTGGCTAAATCAAGGGATACAATGCTCAGCAGGAGATTCTAGGTGATGTGTACCAATGAACAAAGCGGGTGCCAGGATGAGCAAGATGGGTCATACACCGAGATTCTGGAAAATCCTTGGATGGTACGGATTATGATGGGAGAAAGCAGGAATGAGTTTGGTGGTTATAAAGGGTTCCAATACAAAGAAAAAATTAAACAGCAGCATATCAGTTTAATATTAGAGAAAGTAGGAAGCCACTGGTCAGTTTGGCACAAATGAGTGAAACAAAACTATGAAAATCTTATCCAAAAAAAGCTTCTTTGTTTTTGACAGGACAAGTTGTACACTGTGGTTTTCTTATCATTCTCCTTTCTCTTGATAGGTATGATATGACATTAGCATTTAGAACTTTTATTTATTTATTTATTTTTTGAGTGATGTTCGGGACAGCTATGTTGCTGCTTAGAGTAGTTAGAAAAGCCTTGGGATGTATGACTCCTTTTCTCAGTGCTCCCCATTAGATGTAATTGATAGATCCCCAAATCTATCCAGCTGGTGACTTAAAAACAAGATTATTCTCCTGTTTGTATTCAAATCCCAGTGAAGCTCCATTTCATGGACCAAAGGAAGCCCATTTTCCTACTGGATTTACCTCTCAAGTAGGTTTTGGGCATGCTAGAGGAAGGTATGCTATCTGTAGAACCCCACCAGTTCCCTGGTGCTCCAGATCTTACATCCCAACCTACATCTGTCTTCTCCAGTCTGTTCTACTATACCCCTGTACCTGGCGCTCTGGGCATCATTAGTCCCCATTTAGTCCTTGAAACCCAGCAAAGACCAGACTGTAGTGTGGGTAAATGGACAGGCAGCATTAAAAGTAGCAGGTATTGCTGCCAAAAGGGCGTTCCTATGGGTCATTGGCCCAGACCCAGTCTCTCTCTTATAATAGCTTCCATCAGGCTTCCATATGGAAAAACCAGATCACCCTACCACTACCATCACCAAAGACCATGCCCAGGTATTTTTGCAATCTTGGAGTCTTGACTCAAGAAGAGAAGTTCCTTTATCGTCCCTCCTAGGACAACTCATCAGCATGTTCAGATGGCTTACACCTCCTTTGGGAAAGGTTAAGCCCCATGCTTGATTAGACTTCATCCATGGGCCAGACAAGGGACTCACATGGTTGGTTGATGTTTCACGATCTTAAGTATCACCTGTGTGGGACACTGATTGTGAAATCTGGGGTGGCTGGACCTCTCTTCTTGGTCTTTCTCAGCTTTCAGCCTAAGGTGTAGTAGTGACAGGCCACTACTCCCTCCTGCTGTGGCTCAAGCTTCACAACCTTCTGAAGGGACAATACACACAAATAATGTCAAGCAACAACAGGAATTTTCAAGGATAATCTAATTTAATCGCCAAATTTCCCAGCACCCTTCTTTAACTTGGTATGGGCAAAGTCTTAAGAAAAACACACTTAGTTTTTATTACTTGGCAGAACATTTAACAGTTCAAATTGCAGTAGCCTCCGTTTAACAGTGATTTTACATTTCTCCCAAAACAATGCGTACATTTTTTTGCTCATATTCATAATAAATAAATGGCCCATTCTATTAATTATTTCCAGTGAAAGAAAATGTGTTTCAGAGACAGAAAAATTTAATTGGTATTCCTTCAGCTTTGGAGAATAAACTAAAATCCAGTTTCTGCCATATTCTGTTACATACTTATTGAACCTCAAATATGATTCCACATATATTTATTAATTTATTCAACAATAATTTTTAAATGCCTATTATGTGCCAAGCACTACTTTAGACACTGATGTGATAGCAATGGGTGAAGCAAAATCCCTGGTCTTTTTTTTTTTTTTTTTTTGAGAGGTTTTCGTTATAGGGTGCGTGCTCGCCAGACAGACAGAGAGAGACATAGAGACAGAAAGTGAGAAATCAACCCCCAGGGGAGATGGTCACGCCGCAATCCCTTCTCCTCCATTCTCCTCTCGGGATCTTGGGCACGCACGCACACGCGCCTGGCATGAGTTTTAAGCCACCGGGTCCAGGACACGAACCACGGTCGACTAGGTGGGAGTCCAGTGACATAGCCATTACGCTAACTGCTGGTTCCCCAAATCCCTGCTCTTAAGGTGTTTGGTGTCTACATTCAGGTGAGAGAAAGCAGTAAATAAACAAGTAGAACTATAATTGATTACTGGATGATACTTATTAAGAAGGAATTAAAAAAATCAAGCCAAAGGATAGAGAATTATAGTAAAAGGATATTTTTGAAGGGTAGTTTTTCTGATAAGTACTTTTTTGTTTGTTTGTTTTAGAGGTTTTTGCCCTACGGCACGTATCCTTGCCAGAGAGAGAGTGAAAAATCACCCCCTGCAGGGATGACCATGCCACAATCCCTTCTCCTCCATTCTCCTCTCAGGATCTTGGGCACATGTGCACACGCACCCAGCATGATTTTTAAGCCACTGTGCCCAGAACTGGAACCACAATCCGCTATGTGGGAGTCCAGAGAAATAACTGCTATGCCATCTGCTGGCCCAATGAGGGTTTTTGAGCAGAGTACTGACTGAAAAAAAAAAATGGATGTGGCAGAGACTGCTAACTATCCTTCAGTATCCTTTATTCTCTTACTGCTTTTATTGATAGAACCTTCAGATTTTTATTCAGCAAATGGATGACAGCTCCTGATACATTGCCAGTCTTCCTTGCAGCTACACGTGTATGCCACTGACTAAGGTTCTAGTTGATTCTATTGCTAATAATGAAACGACCTGAAATTGGGTGATTAAAAAGAAAAACAAAAACAAAAAACAAACAAACAAACAAAAAAACAAAGATAGAGCTTTGTTCAGTTCATGGGTTTGGAGGGCAAAGGCCCTGAGACCACCTCTGGTAGGGGTCTTCTGGCTGCATCACAATGTGGCAGAGGGCAAAAGAACATGATCTGTGTTCCATGTGTACTTTTGCTTTATAATCTCACCAGGAGTCAATCTTTGGGGCCCCACTGCAACGCAATGACCTTAATCCTAATCTGCTCTCAAATGCCGTCTCATTTGACACCATAATTGGATCAAGTTTTCACCTACTTAATCCCATTACAGTGGCTCAACACATGAATTTGTCAGGGGACATATTCAAGCTACTAAGTTTGAACTAATCAGATGTGAGCAGAAGTGATGTGTATGACTTCTAGGTCACCTCCTTAAAGACAGGAAATGGTGACAACTGGAACAACCTTGGAAACCACACACTGAGAATGACAGAGCTACACTCTCACATTAGAGCGAAATTAAATTCATCCTTAAATTAAACTGCGGTATTATTTTACAAGTAACTTAGCTAAATCAGAGAGAACAGCAGCATAAATATCTGGGAAGCACCCATCTAAACAGAGGAACTATTACCTGCAAAGGCATATAGCAGGAGCTTCCATGGAATGGTCGAGGAATAGAGAAAAAGTGTGAGAGGTTGGAGTGGAGAAGTAAGAGAGTGTATCAGAAAAACAAAAGAGGATGGAGAATTGAAGGCCTTGGCAACTCCAGTCACTGGAGTTTAGGGTTTTATTCTTTTTCTTTATTCTTTTATTTGTTTGCTTATTTATTACAGGAAATGTACACTTGCTGGGGAGAGAGAGAAGGAAAGTGATAAATCATCCTTCTGGAAGGATGGCCACAACACAATCCCCTCTCCTCCATTCCCTTCTCAAGACTTTGAGCATACACACACATGCATGCAACTGGTGTGATTTTCAAGCCGCTGGTCTAGGACCCAAACTGCATAGTCAGCCATGTGGGATCCAGCTGCCTTAGCCTCTATACCACCTGTTGGCCTGGGGTTTTTATTCTTGTGAGGTGTGAAAACACTGAGTAAAGGAGTGACATGAGGTAACTTCTATTTATAAAAGACCATCCTGGTCATTTTGAGTGACTAGAACAAAGAGGCAAGGCTGGGGAAGCAAACAGACTAGTTTAGAGATGATCACAGCAGTCCAGGCAAGATATCACAGTGGCTTGGACTTGACTGGCTGTGGCAGAGGTGCTGGAAGTGTATGATTCTAAAGTGTATATTAGAAGAAGAGACGCTCAGACGTGCTGACGTATTATAAATGAGATAAAGGGATAATTAAGGATGATGAAATAAAAACGAATGGCATGGGACTTAGCAAGCCATATGCAGAAGCCTGGAGGTTGGATAGGATGTAGTATTATGTTCTGTTTCTTTATGAGCATCTTATGATCATCTTTTTGTATGATTATAGTTAATTTGATCTTATCCTCCACTAGACTCTATAGAATGAATTCAGCTTTCCATCTCTCCTCTATTTGACCTTCATTATGTCTTTGTGTTTTTATTCTGAGCATTACTTTGCCTGTTGGTCCTTCAGGGAGATGTAAAGTGTCAGCAGAAGATAGTGATCGCCAAGTGACGTTCCTCCATTATCTTCTCTTTCAAAAGCACTCAGGGAAAGAAAAATGAGAACAGGGATATGGAATCAATGTTGAAGACATGCATTGTAATTCGAGAAAGGAAGGGAAGTTGAGCAAGGTCAGGAGGAAGGAGAAATCCTTCCTGAGGCTGCAAAAAGAATGGAGTTCTTTTCTCAGGGAGAAGAGGTAGGAAGCAGCGACTGTGACATGAACCAGAGGCAAGGAAGAAACGACAGCTGCTAATAGGGAACAGCAAGCAGAAGTACTGGCCTTGATTCTCTTCCCCTCTTCTACTACTACTACTACTACTACTACTACTACTACTACTTGTTCTTCTTCTTCCTCTTCTTCTTCCTCTTCTTCTCCTTCTTCCTCCTCTTCTTCTTCTTCATTTATAAGAGAGATTTCTGCCATAGGGTGCACTTGCCAGAGAGACAGAGAGACACACAGGGAGCAGAGGGAGAGAAAGTGAGACAGCACCCCACAGTCAGAATCACACACCACAATCTCTTCTTCATTCTCTTCTCAGGATTTTGGGAGGAGCACATGCACACGTGGCTGGTATGAGTTTCAAGCCACTGGGTCTGGGGCTCAAGCCACAGCAATCCATGTGGGAATCCTGCACCTTAACCACCATTCCATCTGCTGGCCTCTCTCCTTCACTCTTTTTTATTTTTTTAATATATGACAAGACATTTTGTTATTATTTTATTACATAACCTATTAGTGAATACACCACATGGGATTTTCATAAATGACAAATGAGGCACATTTCCTCTGAGAACCTCGATGTCATCTGTCTTTCGGAGGGTCCAGTTTCTTACAAGGTCTGTGATACTGTCCATGAGGATACCAGTGGTGCTTGGTAGTAAAGAGCATTTTGCTTAGGTGTTCTATCATGGGTCCTTGCTCACGGTGTTCACTTGTCTCTCGTAACCTGGATTTCAGCACCTGATCATGTGTTTCTTCATTATTATGCACAGGACCTGGCCTAGGGATAGGTTTTGTGTGTTCATATGGAATATCTACAGACGGGTGGTAGCACACTATCATCTCCTTCACTCTTAACAACTTCTTCAGATATTCTTTGTTTAAGACTGCATGACCATTACTGGGACCGGCAGTTAGCGTAATGGTTATGTCACTGTTCTCCCACATAGTTGATCACGCTTCAAGTCCTGGACCTGGTGGCTTAAACTCACATTGGGCGTGTATGCATGCGTGCCCAAAATCCTGACAGGAAAAAGCAGGAGAAGGGATTGCGGCATGGCCATCCCCCTGGTGGGTGATTTCTCACTTTCTGTCTCTCTGTCTTTGCCTTTCTGGAGAGCACACGCGCCTTATAGCAAAAAACTCTCAAAAAAAAAACCAAAAAAAAAAGACTTCATGACCATTACTTGGAAGAGTACATAGCTCTTCTAAGAGAGATTTTTAAGAGAGATTTTTGCTATAGAGTGCTTTGACTCACCAGAGAGACAAAGAGGGAAATCACCCCCCAGGGAGGGTGGCCACACCACAATTCCTTCTCCTCCATTCTCGTCTCAGGATTTTGGGCACGAATGCACACACACTGGCATGAGTTTTAAGTCGCTGGATTCGGGACTCAAACCACAGTCGGCTATGTGGGAGTCCAGTGACATAACTATTATGCCATCTGCTGGTATTCTATAATGCTAAGATTAAGTAATCTTGAGGAAGTAGCCCCAATAAAATTGTCATACTTTTCAAGATGTAATTATAAATTAAATTAGTGTCCAGTTGTTGTTGTTGGAGGAAAACATGGCACATATTATCAGAATCTTTGTACAAATGAATTAATATAGAAACTCTTTTTAATTTCCAGGGGAAAGTTAACCATGGCCGTTTCAAGCCATCTAGGGTCACCAAAGCCAAACTTCGGGAATGCCTTTGGTTTTTGAATTGCTAAAAGGATGTTTCCTAAATAGGCAGTCATTAAAACTGGAATAGAGGCAGTCTTGAAGTCACCTGGAATTGCAGAATACTTAACCCTGTGCTGGGCATTGTAAAGCAGGAGAAGGAGAAAAATGCATTTTAAACCAGGACAGTAAAAGCCAGTTTAAGCAAGAGCAGTGTCTTAATCATGATCTCAGATGATAACTTATGTCTAATGATTAAATGTAACATGAAAATTAAGATGACTAGACTCTCAGCATGGCTTACATACAAGTTTCTGTTTGAACAGGCTTCTGAGGATACCTAGGAAATATGATCAAAATGTACATATTCTATGAGCTCATTCATAAAACAAGACAAATTAGAGTCTGTGCTTGTTTCTAACTTGGTATTTGGTATTTTAAAAATTTTAGGGTATGTGTACTCACTGGAGATGGAGAGACAGAGAGGGGGAAAGTAAGAAATCACGTCCCAGGGGAATGGCCAGGCCACAATCCCTTCTCCACTCCACAGATTTTGAGCATGCACACACACATATGCCTGGCATGATTTTCAAGCCACTGGATCAAGACTCAAACCTTGGGTCGACCATGTCAGAGTTCAGCACCTTAACCAACCACCACACATCACCGCTGGCCTCATCTAATTGGGTATTTTTAAAAAGTCAAGGCTACACAGGCCAAAATGATTGCTTCGAAAATCAAAATCAAAATCAAAAACCCACATTTCAGAGGCTTATAACAACCAAGGCTATTTCTCATTCCTTCTCCATGGCCATTACAGACTGGCATGGCGTATTTATTTATTGCAGTCACCGATGAACCTGAGCTAATGGAAGCTTCCAGCCGACACTTGCCTATCCAATCATTGAGGCAGGAGAAAGGAAAGTAATGAATCACCCAGTGACTTTTGGAGTTTTCTTCTAGATGTTATATTTGTCACTTCTCACGTTTCATTATCTAAAACAAGTTCATGCATAACTAACTTCAAGGACATGCAGAAGTGTACTGGAAGGAAAACTATAGTATTTGGTGGACAACACAAGTACCTACCAGAAAAGGTATGTAAGAGCAAAATAAATTATATTGACACTGAACCTGCATACTGTAGAAATTAGAGGAGGGAGCAAGCACTAACATGTAGGATATTCATTCATTCCTAAATTCATTCACTCTCTTATTAATGTACATTTATAGAGCACCTCCTAGAGCTGTGTACTCTTCTAAGTAATAGTCATGCAGTCTTAAACAAAACTGACAACAGTCCTGTCCCTTGCTCCTGAACATCACATTCTAGTGGGAGAAGACTTGATCTAGGTTTTGGACATTGAGTAAAGTGAAACAATTATGAAAGAGAAGAACATTCTAAGCATAAGGAATAGAGTTTATTTCACATGAAACCAGAAAAGCATCAGGAATTTTTTAAAAATGACAAAATCACTTCATGAATATAATTATTTAACTTCTTTGTAATTAAGACCATTTTTAAAAACCTCAATCACATGATTAGAAAAATAAATGGTTTGTATAACATGGAATTAATATGAGTATTTTAAATTTATTAAAATCAATTACATGGGGAGTCAGCAGGTGGCATAGTGACTGAGGCACTAGATTCACACATGACTGACCATGGTTTAAGTCCTGGACCCAGTGGCTTGAAGATCACACTGGGCACGTGTGCATGTGTGCCCAAAATCCGAACAGAAGAATGGAGGAGAAGGGATTGTGGTGTGGTTGTCTCCCCCGGGGAGTGATTTCTCACTTGCCTTCTCTGTCTGTCTTTCCCTGGCAAGTGCACATGCTCTGTGGCAAAAACCTTAAAAGAAAAATTACATGGGACATTTTTTTTTTTTAGAGGTTTTCGCTATAGGGCGCGTGCGCTCGCCAGACAGACAGAGAGAGACAGAGAGACAGAAAGCGAGAAATCACCCCCCGGGGGGATGGTCACTCCGCAATCCCTTCTCCTCCATTCTCCTCTCGGGATCTTGGACACGCACGCACACGCGCTCGGCGTGAGTTTTAAGCCACCGGGTCCGGGATGCGAACCGCGGTCTACTACGTGGGAGTCCAAAGACATAGCCATTACGCTAACTGCTGGTTCCCTACATGGGACATTTTTAATCATTATGTTCTTACTAGATTACATGATGTGTGCCAGTACAATGATTTAGATATTTTTCACTGGTAATCTTCTCTTTAAACTGTCTTTATTTCTTGAAAATGTTGCTAGTAGTGGGATAATTTGAGTAATGACTCTTGTGACTAATTATGATCTCTCTCACATTTCTTTCTTTGTTTTTTCCTTTAAGGTTTTTTCCATAGGGCAAGTACACTCACTAGAGAAAGACAGAAAGAGGAAAAGAGAAATGACCCATCAGGAGGGCTGACTAAACCACAATCCCTTCTCCTCCATCCTCCTGTCAGGATTTTGGGCACATGCACACAAGTCCCCAGCATGATTTTTAAGTCACCGGGTATGGGGCTCAAACCGTGGTTGGCCAAGTGGGAGTCCAGTGCCTTAGCCTGGACTCTACGCCACCTACTGATCCCTTAGTTAAATTTTCTTTTTCACCTGGTAGCTATTGATAAAACCCTCAATAAATTTTCAACATTTATAGATAGAAAATTTTATTGTTAAAAATACCAGGACCAAAACAAACAAACAAACAAACAAAAACAATAAAAAAACAAACAAACAAAAGACCAGGACCAGCAGATGGCTTAATGGTTACATCACTGGACTCCCACATAGCTCGCTGTGATTCAAGTTAAGTTGACAAGGACCTGGCAACTTAAACTCACACCAGGTGCATGTGTGTAGATCCCAGGAGGAGAATGGAGGGCAAGGGGTTGCAGTATGGCCATCCCCCCAGGCGGGTGATTTCAGTCTCTCTGTTTCTCTCTGTCTCTCTGGTAAGCACACACATCCTATAGCAAAAATCTCTCTAAAAAGAAAGAAACAATACCATCAAGCTACAAATTAATGAGGACAAAAAAGGCGATATCCTGTAATTTAAACAATATTTACCTATGGAAAGGGAGAATAAGATTTTCACTTGCACATATTTTTGGAGATTGAAAAGCTATGTATTATTTATAGAAAAAAAAAAGATACCAGCTCACATTTGTTAAGATGGCCTCTGTAGTGCTTGCTTCAGCAGCACATGTACTAAAAAATAGCCACTGTAAAAACAAATCAACAGAAAATAACAAGCACTGAAGAGAATATGGGGGACTTGATAAGAATATAAAATGGTGCCACTGCTATGGAAAATGGTATGATATTTCCTAAAAAGCTAAACATAAATTACCATATGATTCAGCAATCCCACTTCTGGATACGTACCCAAAAGGACTGAAAGCAGGGACTTGAACAGATACTTATATACTCATATTCATAGCAATATTATTTACACTATCCACTGACAGATGACTGGAATAATAAAATATGTCATATATATGTGACAGAATATTATTCAGCCTTAAAAAGGAAATTCTGACATGCACTACAGCATGGATGGACTTAAAGGATATTAAGTGAAGTAAGCCAGTCACAAAAGGAAAAACACAGTTTGAATCCATTTCTACAAGATATCTAGAGCATTCAAATCAAATTCATAGATATAGAAAGTAGAATGGTGGGTGCCAAGGGCTAGAGGGAGGGGAGGAAGGAGAGTTTAATGTTTAATAGGTACAGAGTCAGAGTTTTGCAAGATGAGAAGAGTTCCGGAGATGGATGGCGGTGATGGTTGTGCAACAATTGTGAAAGTACTTAATGCCGCTGAACTGTGCATTTAAGCATGGTTAAGATAGGGGTTGGGTGGTGGTGCAACAGTAAACAGGGCACTCTGTGAGGCTGACTCATGTGGGAAAGTTCCAGGTTTGTGTCTGGGAGACATCCCCGAGTGCACTAGGCATGTGTGTGCTCATGATCTGGGGCTGGTTGGGGCTGGGAATGGAATATAGCAATAAGACCTTGTTGGGGCTGTTCTCTCTCTCTCTCTCTCTCTCTCTCTCTCTCTGTGTGTGTGTGTGTGTGTCTTTTTGTCTCTCTCTCTCTCTTTGTGTATGTCTCTTTATCATGAAAGAAAGAAATAAACTTAAGAAAGATGGTTAAGATAAAAGCCAAGAATTGCTGGTGATCACCAGAAACTAAAGGGGAAGAATGGGCAGTTTTTCTCAGAGCCTCCAGAAGGAACTAATCCTGCTGACTCCTTGATTTAGGACTCCTGTGCTCCTGAACTGTGTAAGAATAAATTTTTATTGTCTTAAGCCAAAACGAACAAGCAAAAATAATTAAGATAACATATTTTTATGTTGTGTGTATTTTACAATTAAAAAATGTTATAGTATATATAAAAAAGGAAATTTAAAAACATCTAGGCTTTGTAAAGTCAGCAGTCATTTACTTTCTCTTCAGTTTGAGACATTTTGTTTTGTGTTTTGCGCAGAGTCATTTCCTAATGTGACACACCTCTCCATTGTCCATGGCTTGGTGGCTCTGCTTACATTTCACGAGTTCCTATCCTAATTAACATTTCACTCTAATAAGATTTCTGGCTCCATAAGTGTTGATCTATCAATTGTTAACGTATCTCGGGACATGGCTGGGCATAACCCAGTTAACTATAGTGGACAGGCAGCCTTGGAGAGCTGGAGAAACAGGCATCAAGGAATAGTTTCTAAAAGAAAATACAGTTAGCAGAATAGGTAGCAGGAGACAGCCACCCCATCTGTCAGCAATGAGCATTGTGATGGTGCATCACAAAGTTGCAGGGTATCCCAACATGGCAGGTGGAGACATTCTGTGATCCAACAAGGACTTAGGAAGAGATGTCAAAGAAGCTTGTTACCAGTTATGTCAAGTGTACTTGTACCCAGAAGGGAGATTGGCAGGAACATGGCAGGGCCCTGAGCTTGAAGTGACTAGAGAATTCAACAGGTTTGAAAAGCAAAATTCTTTGCACTTAGAATCCTAGTTCTCAGGCAGGTGGCATGGTGGTTAAGGTGCTGGACTTCCACATGGCCAATCACAGTACATGTCCTGAACCTGATGACTTGCTTTCTCGCTTTCCCTTTCTCTCTGTCTGGTCAAATTAATAAATAACAATAAATGAAAAATTAAATAATTCTTGAAAAAAAAAAGAATCCTAATTGCCATATCTCTCCAGGAATAGTCTAGCCAGAGTGGCAGAACCTGGATGAGGGGCTAAGGCTTACACGCTTCCTGTGTAAAGTTAGGGCTGATGGAAGCTTGGGGCCATGAAGACCACGAGCTCATAAACTAGTCTACCACGACTCACAATAAAACAAAATTGAATCATTCATTATAGAGGCATTGAGTTTGGGAGGTGGTTGTATTATAAGGAGCTTCTCAAATACAAGACTGTTAGTTAAGAATCTAGCATCCGAAAGGTCACAGAGCATGTTCAAATCTATAAGTTCACAGTACAAGACTTTGAGTTGGAAGCACTCTGTGCTCCAGGTTGGAAGAAAAAGTCTTACCAAAATATCCACTCCTAATATTGGGTTGTTGGAAAAGCGATGACACATTTTTGCATTAAAAAACAAAACAAAACAAAAAACAGAAAAATATGTTTTGACTTTTCTGATGGTTTAAGTGATGAGTGCCACGTGATCCCACCTGGCCTCATAGAGAAGGAGAAACCCACAATCAAAATTACAATTCTGTATATGACATATATTATAATTTTAAAGGGCATTTGTCTGGTTTTTTCTTTTTTGCTGAGAACTAGGAAGCTGAAACCGTCCACTAGGGAACCCCACTTCCCTCAGCATCACAATGACAAACCCTACCCTCCGGTGTCCCCACAACTAGTGGAGAATCAGTAGCTCAGCAGGTCGGCAGGCTGCTTAATAGTTCCAGCCTCATCCTGTTTTTTCCCAGACAGAGATCAATACCATGGATCAGCCTCAGAAAAAGAAAACAGGGATTTTAAATACAAACGTTCCTGCACTCAGAAATGCTTTAATTCATACTTTGCTGTAATTGACCAAGAGCACATCTGTGTTAGTTTCCGATTGCTGTTGTAACATAGTGTTGAAAATTCATGGCTTAAAACCATTGAGTTTTATTATCATATATAATAGTTCTGGAGGCCAGAAGTCTCATGTGGGTCTCACAAGGTGCCGACAGGCTTCTTTTCCCTTTCTCAGCCTCTCAGGGAGAACCTATCTTTCTTTTTCCAACTTCTAGAAATCTGCCCACATTTCTTGGCTTGTGGCCCTTTTGCACCTTCAAAGCTGACAGTGGTTAGTGGAGTCTTACAAGGCATGACTCTTTGACTTCCCTGCCTCCTACTTTCTCTTGTGAAGACCCGGGTGATCACATTGGTCCCAACCAAATGACTCAGGATATCCTCCCCACTATAGGATCAGCTGATTAGCAACCTTAATTCCATCTGCAACCTTCATTTTCTCTTGACTTTAACATCTCAAAGAGGTGCTAAGGACAGGGACATGGATGTCTGGGGGGAGCGTTGGGGAGGCGAGTATTCCGCCTACCACATGATCCTTCCTCAGAACTCTTTTTTTTTTTTTTTGTAGATGGGAAAGTGGGGGCAGAAAAGAAAGGTAGGAGCACTGGAGCATGATGGCAAAGGAACCAGGAAACTGAAAGCATCAGAGCTGTCACCCAGTTTCTTGAGCCCCAGGATGGCTCTGCATTGGACTTTAGAGACTTGTTGTCCTCCTATCCTCTCAGTTCACTCCAGGGATATTTAAATTTATCTCTTGGGTGGAGGTAGATTCTCATGATACGCAGATAATTTGTGTCTTAGAAAATGAAGGAAAGGGCCTGTTCCCAAGGGCAGATGGACAATGCTCCTAAGTTATGGCTTTTACAGTACAATTTTCAACCTGTTAGTGGCAGTAGTGAGACTTGAGATCAGTTTAGTGGGTGTGAAACAGTAAGAAAGAGGAGAAAGAAGGGAGAGGGGGAGAGAGGGAGAGAGGAAGGGGGAAGAAAAGAAAGAGGAAAGAAGGAAGAGAATGATAAAGAAAAAGAAATGAAATATACTGACTGTCCACACTCTACGGTAGAGACTGAAAGTCTGGAGAACATAAAAGCATTAAAAATTGACATGGATACACTAGAGACCAAGTGGAAGGAAAGCATGGGAGGGGAAGAGCAAAGAAAAGGAAAATTGCGGGGGGGAAATAGAGAGGTAAGACATTTGTGGGACACAGACATGGTTTATTATCTGTGGATGAGGATGTGTAAAGTATTCTCAACTGGACTGAACCGAGTGTATATCATGGTGGGTAAAGTAAAGAACAAAAAAATAGACCAGAAAACATGAAGGCATGTTGCATGTCCAAAAGCTAAATATTCTATCTGTACATGTGAGCACTGGCTTATGGCCTAAGTTGTATTTTCATAGTGGAACATACTGAGCTGGAAGTACCCATGAACAACCACAGATCTTTTCAAGAGGTGTTTCCCCTGAAAGAGGGGCTGCACCTTAATCAGAAAGTGAATCTGCTTGCCTGTGTAGAAGCTTTCAAAAAAGCACTTTAGAGGACTGAAGAGGAAGAAAGGATAGGATGTGGAGGAGAGAGATCAGAAGAGAAGAGGGAGTATTGGGTGTTTTAGGGGGAAAAAAGAGAACGTGAAATGAAATGAAGAACATTCGTCCTGTTAGACAAGAACAAAAAGAATAGGTTCAGACAAGAAATCAGCCAGGAGGATAAGCCCAGACTCAAAGGCTTTCCTGAGTGAAAGAATGATGGGGGAGAAACCTACACCGCAAACCCAAACAATCCTGTGCTCAAGTGTTCTTTCTTGCATCCACCCAGCCAACCTCCAGCAGCCAGTGAGCACTCCACTGCAGGCACTTGTAGCAGGAACACGTGTACCCTGGCTGTGTGTCCAGGGCTCAGCTTTTGAGGGTGGTGACCTCCAGCTGCCCTGTGCTGTGAAATCAGACCAGGAGGAAGTTGTAATGTCCTGATCTGGTCTGAGTGATCAGCAGAAGGTGGAGCTGTATGAATGGCTCTCACAGACAGTTCGTGTCTAATGCTTCTTGAGCACTCAGCATGCTTGGCCCACACTATTAACTAGCTCATCACGGAGTCAGGGACAATAGTTACTGAGCACTACTGAATGCAGGCAGGTATTATGGCTCCTGTTAAACACAGGAGGAAACTGGGTCCCAGAGAAGTCCAGGAAAGTGGGCAGGACCAGTAAGTGGCAGGACTGTGACTCCAGATGTCCTCTGATCTCCACACAAGGCTCTTTTTACCACAACAGGAACTTCTCTTCAAAAGCAGGCTTTACCAAGAGACCACCTCACGCAGATCACGTAGGGAAACTGTACTAGCCATTTGTGCTGTGGACTTCCACACCCTACCTCCCACCAAGTCCCCACTCTGAGTTTGACAAGTGGCCCTCTCAGGGTTGGGCTGGGTAGGTTTCCATCTGGTGGGAAGAGGGAAGCCCGCAAAGAAGTCTGTTCTCCCGTCAGGATTCGGAAACAGGCATGGTGGAGAGAAAAAGGCAATTCTCTCTTCCCAAGGTTAGCCTCTCTTCTAAAACTGGAATGCTTTTTTAAAAAGAGAAAAATACTATTGTACATTCACTGTTACACAAAAGTATATGAATACCTGGCAAGGAAGTATATTCACAGCCATTTTATGCTTCCCTGGTGTCAATACAGCGTCAGCTTACCAGTCATTGTTCTTCCTAACTTCCTTTGCCACGTCGTTTTCTCTTTATGTCCCAAAGCACCCCGTCTTTCTTGGTAGGACAGCCAATGCCCAGCAGAGTCTAATTGAAAGAGACAATGGAGCCGGCCTGGGCGCTCTGGAAAAGACATCGTTTCTGAAGGATGTCTGGGAAACTGCAGCGGACACTGTGGGTTGAGTCCTGCTTACCTGCCAGGAGAAATGTCCTCAAGAAGAGAATGTCAGCGGAAGGAGGAGTCCTATTTGGGAGGAGAGGTGCCAGACCTGGGCTTCTGAGACCTGTGTCTCTCTCTCTCTCTCTCGCCTCCCCAGTGGCAGGCTATTCACTAGATAAGAGAGGTTATCATCCTGCTCCCCCTCAACAGGAAACATGAGATTAAACAAAACTAAGCAGAAGTCTTCAGGACTTGGTGAGTTTAGTAAACAAACAAGCATTAGAAATCTCCTGCAGTCAGGGCTGGGATCCAGATTATATGGGTACTAAAGCTCTTTTTGGTGGCCCTTTTAAGAAAAGGAATAGTATGTGTGGGCAAGGTATTATTAACCTCGCTGTGCAGCCGAGGAAAGTGGGTCTAAGAGTGCTCCAGGGAATTGTCCAAAGAGCACAAAATCATGACTGTAAATTGGGTACAGGGCTTTGGTTGAGACCCATACAGATGAATCTTATGCCTTCTTAACTCATGGTTAATTATTTAATCCACCTCTGTATCCTGTTTACTGAACTTTTTTTTTTTTAATTTTTTTTTTTATTTTTAAGGCACTTTGTTTTGGGTAGGGGGATGGAGAACCCAAGGGACGAAGTTTCAAGAAATAACACTTCAGGGAATCTGACCTAGTCTAAATGTAAAATCCCCAGGATCTTTAGCAGTTAGCTTGGCTCTCCTGTATAGATGTCTGGGCACATGCTATCATTCAACTTAATTTTTTTTTAGTATATTTATTTTATTCATGAACGAAAGCATGTGCATGCGCACACGTGCACAGAAAAGAAAGAGCGAGAGAGACCCTTGACAGGGTTCTCATCACACTATGGGCCCCTTTCCCCAGCCCTCTAGCTTGTCAGGATCTTGGGTACATGTGCACCCTGTGTATTTCAGGTTGACTAGACCAGCGATCCAAACCCACAGTCTGCCATGTGGCTTCTAGCACAACAGTGAAGTAAGCTACCACCTGCACCACCAAGGCTGGACCTCGGGTCCCTTTGTAGCACTGCATTTTGAATCTACCAAACAAAGCAGTGGCATTTGATTGCTACTTCTCTGACACTTAACAATAAAGAATGGAAACTTAACTGCACCTTGATGTTAGTTTCGGGGGAATTATTGATTTTGTTGCTGTTCACTTAATCTTAAACACTGTGCAAAAGGCTGAAACATCCCCAGGTGGATCAGGAAGTGGTACCCTCCAAAGAGAATGAGCCAGCGCCTGGAAAACCAAATCTCTGAGACGCAGCTTAGCCTGAAGAACAGAAAACTCAGCAGAAAACAGCACAGATGACAGTTCCTTTCATCTTGCTGGATTTTAAAATGCTGTTCATTTCTGATTCATGTCACACAAGTCGATGTCTGACAATTGTCAAGAATGAACTTGAGCTGTGGCTCTAAGCAAACACTGCTAATGTGTCTGATTACATTAACGATGCCACTCTCTCCTGCATGTTGTTAACTCACAGCTCACTATCAAGAACGCTTGCTTAGAACAAGATTCCATTTTAACATATTCGTCCATATTTATGTCTGTAACTTGGTTCAGTACTAACAGGTATTAATAAAATCTGAGTTAAATGTGCGAAGCCTGGCCTCAAAACTAGACCACAAAGGATTCAGATTAGCTCTGAAGATTTTCTTTTCTTTTAGAGAGGTTTTTGCTATAGGGTGCATGTGCTCGCCAGAAAGACATAGAGAGATAGAGAGACAGAAAGCGAGAAATCACCCCTCACCCCTTCTCCTCCTTTCTCATCTCGGGATCTTGGGCACACATGCACATGCGCCTGGCGTGAGTTTAAGCCACCGGGTCTGGAACTCGAACCGTGGTCTACTACATGGGAGTCCAGCAACATAGCCATTACACTAACTGCTGGTCCCAAGCTCTGAAGATTTTCTAAGAGAGGCAGTTACCAAACACTGAAATAGGTTATTAAGGGAAGTTGTAGAATCTCTTTCTCCAGAGATTCTTAAAATAAGACAATGACTATTCTATAGAAGAAGATTCTAGGATCATGACCAAAGGAAGTTAGTTTGGTTTAGCTGTCAAGGCCTTCTTTTTTCTTTTTTGGAGAAGTTTTTGCTATAGGGCGCGTGCGCTCGCCAGACAGACAGAGACAGAGAGACAGAAAGTGAGAAATCACCCCCCAGGGGGGATGGCCATGCCGCAATCCCTTCTCCATTCTCCTCTCGGGATCTTGGGTATGCACACACACACACCCAGCATGAGTTTTAAGCCACCGGGTCCAGGACTTGAACCACGGTCGACTACGTGGGAGTCCAGTGACATAGCCATTACGCTGACTGCTGGTCCCAAGGCCTTCTAACTAAAATCATAGGTGTTCTGCTTAAAGTATCCACTTGATAGCAAGATACCTGAGTGGTATTTTGATTCCTTAGTGTTTTATGTGCTGATGTTGTTTATGCTAGACTAGTTAGAAATTCCATTTCAAGTCAAACTAGCTAGATATAAACATTTTTACTTTTTTTTTTTTTTTTTTAGGTTTTTGCCATAAGGTGTGTGTATTTGCTGGGAAGAGAAAGTGAGAGGAAAAGTGAGAAATCGCCCCCTCAGGGGGATGGCCATGCCACAATCCCTTCTCCTCCATTTTCCTTCTGAAATTTTGGGCACACAAGCACATACTCCTGGGGTGAATTTCAGACTGCCAGGTCTGGGACTCGAACTATAGCGGACCATGTGGGAGTCTAGTGTCTAAACCATCACATCACCTGCTGGCCCCCCAGATAGGAACTTATTACCAACTCTACAGTGCCTCTTTACCCACTGCAATGATTCTATACTACAAAGTAAGGCTATTGTTATTATTACTCATATTATAATTATTATTAGCTATAACTTTTGAGCACCCAGTGTGTTTTAGGTACTGTGCAGGTTTTTTACACACATTATCTCATTTCCCCTTCATAACAGCATTTTAAGAAGAGTGTTATTATATCAGTTTCACAGACGTTTAAGCTGAGTCTTGTGGAGGCTAAGTTCCTGCTGAACTTCATACAGCAGGATTCAGACCCAGGCCTATCTGACTCTGGAGCTTGGTCTTTTATGTACCAAAAAGTGTGGCTATAGTTTTATTTTGTTTTGTTTTGTTTTAATTGGAAGAGGGAGCATGTGCTCACTAGAGACAGGGGAGAGAGAGAGGAAGGGAGTACCCGTCAATGGGTATAATAATGCTGCAATCCCTTCTGTATCCCATAGGGATTCTGAACACGTAGGCAAGTCCAGTGTGTTTTTCAAATGTCTTCCCAGGGCCAGAATTCAAACCACAGTCAGCCACGTGCGATATGGCTCCCTTACCACTGGGCTATGGAGCCGCTTGGGTAATGTTTTTGAAGACATGTCAGACTCCATATGGCTTTTACTTAATCTCATTAGGTAGCTATTTCTTTCTTTTGGTGCTCAAATATGCTGAAATCTCTTTTAGGCTTAGTTTATTTCCACAGGCACTTCAGAGCTTTACAGAGAAAGATATTTTAGAAACCTCTAAAGAATTGAGTGGGAGAAGGACTTTCATGGCTATCAACTGTTTAATAAGTTGGTATTCTTGTTAGGAAAATAAAAATTCTGCTTCTAAAAATGTTTGAAAATGTGGATCTGAATAGTGGCACAGTGATAAACTTGATGCTCTGTGAGGCTGGCCCACATGGAAGGGTTCAAGGGTTCTGGGTTTGCATCTGGAGGCCTCCATGAGTCCTCCAAGCATGCTCGTGCCCGCGGTCTGGGGTGGGCGGAGGCTTGGAGGGCTGAGGATCATGGCTTTGAGACTCTGCTGGGTATGCTGTCTCTCTCATTTATGGAATAAATAAATGAAGTTTAAAAAAACTTGAAAATGTAATACATTCTTCTGAAAATTTCCAAACTTCTTTGAAAAATTTTTGATGACATGTCTTGTCCTGCATCTGAGAAGTATTCAAAGTCAATTGTGATAAATTGGGTGAGTTATAAATGTAGTTATAAAGTGAGATATAAATGAAAAAATGGTAGTTTTTTTTTTTTTTTTTTTTTTAATTGCCATATGGTTCATGCTTTACCAGAGACAGAGGGACGGGCAGAGGAAGAAAGCACCTCTTAATGGGGGTGTGGTCATGCTCCAAACCTTTATCTTCATTTCTCCATCCTATCAGGATTGTAGGTAATTGCACACATGCACCCAGTGTGTGTCTCAAGCTACTGGGGTCAGGATTTGAACCCTGGTTGGCCATGTAGGATTGGCTCCTTTAACTGCTAGGCTAGAGGGCTATCCCAATAATGTTGAGTTTCTTATGTGACATATATACTGATTATGTACACCTTGTTTTCAAATCACAACCAGCTGTGGTTTCATCTTTTTTTTTTTTTTTTTTTTTTTTTTGAGAGGTTTTTCGCTATAGGGCGCGTGCGCTCGCCAGACAGAGAGAGACATAGAGACAGAAAGCGAGAAATCACCCCCCAGGGGGGATGGTCACGCCGCAATCCCTTCTCCTCCATTCTCCTCTCGGGATCTTGGGCACGCACGCACACGCGCCCGGCGTGAGTTGTAAGCCACCGGGTCCGAGACGCGAACCGCGGTCGACTACGTGGGAGTCCAGCGACATAGCCATTACGCTAACTGCTGGTTCCCTGTGGTTTCATCTTTAATGTCCATCTGGGAGTCCATACAGTGACCTTTTCAGTGATCTGTGTCCAAGAAAAAGCCAAAATGATGACCTAAAGGAAATGTATAGACTTAGCAGGTGGTGAACTTAGGAACAAGACAGATGGTAGAGCTGATGATACTGCATAAAATGTTTTTCCCTGTTAGCAAGATTGTCAAAAATATGCCCCACTGCTATAATATTTTCTCTGTTGAGGAAGGGATGGGAGGAAAGATCCTTTATTAGTGTCTGTAACATACGTTATCTTTACAGAAGGTCAGCGATAAGCGTAAACTGTGCAGATGTATTTTATGCCTATCATAAAGGTGAAAACCTTTCAGCCTCATGATATAAAAATACCATATTATTCTTTTGCCAAGAATTCTTATTTTATTACATTGAAAGTTTTGATTCCATTTTTGATGAAATTCAGGTTGGTTGATTGCCACGTGTAGCTAAATGTACCTCAAATCAGATCCCTGTCCTCTTGACAAACCCTTACTAATTTAAAGGTCCCCATTGTCAGTGGCTCTGTTCTCTCAAGCCCCATATATTCCTAACCTAGTCAAACCTTTCCCTTCTGTCATTTTATCGAGAAAGTCAAGACTTCTGAAAACCATACGCTGTCTTCATCCACACAAGTTCAGGCCAGATTGGACCTAAGTGTCATATTTAGAAATAGTTTTCTTGGTTTTCTGTCTTCAACTCCTTCCTCATTCATATAGTCCTGACGAGCAGCAAGTATTCTTTCCATCATGGGCCTGACACATTTAAATCAGAGTTATTCAGCAAATGTTCTATCAGCTTATTACTCATCTCATTGAATTGTATGCCTTACTGCAGCCATCAAATGCTTTACTCTTCCTTCATTTGACTGCCTTCCACTTCTGAGGCATCTAGACTGCCACTTTACACCAAATGATCCACTCTACCCCTTCCCAACATTGCTCCACCTTGTCTTCTCTTGTGGAATTTCCCAAGGGTATATGTGGTTTCCATGTTTAATATAGACAAGACTTTTTTATATCTTTTTATCCCTTAGGCATGGAATTATAAGGTGCAAATGAAGATAAAAGTGAAAAAACTTACATACAACTTTGTTTTTATTTTTACCCTTTCTATAAATTGTTTAAGCTTCTTTTGTATAATAATCAAGTTTTGACACTCCGATATCTGCTTTGTAAAGTAGGGGGAGAGGGAAGAGAGAAAACCAGGGCTGGCAAGTGGCATGGTGGTTAAGGTGCTGGACTACCATATGTCTGACCATGGTTCAAGTCCCAGACCTGGAGGATTGCTTTCCTACTTTCCCTTTCTCTCTCTCTTTCTCTCTGTTTCTTTCTGGTCAAATTAAGCAAATAATAATGATGATGATAATAAATGAAATAAAATAATTCTTGGGGCCAGCAGGTGGCATGGTGGTTAAGGGCGCTGGACTCCCACATGGCCAACTACGGTTCAAGTCCTGGACCTTATGACTTGGTTTCTCATTTTCCCTCTCTGGTCAAATTAAAATAAATAAATAGAATAAATAAGGTTCAATAAAATAATTCTAAAAAAAAGTAGTTAACAAACTTTACAGGAGTTGCATTTACTCTTCGTATTGAGTTGGGGTTTGGAAGAAGACCATAGAGAAGAAAGTTTGAATTACAACAGAAAGTTGAGTGTAGTAGGGCTTTAAACTGACATGCGATCTTAGGTGAGTCTCGTAATTTCTCTGGGCCTTGGATAACTCATCTGTCAAATGCTAGGATCACACCCAATGACCTCTACGTTTCCTTACAGAGCCAACTTTGCACACACAGGAGAGTTTCTGTCTGTCTCATGCTTGGTCCAGGGTCATCTTTAAAAAGTTTCACATCTTAGGGATCAGCAGGTGGCATAATGGTTATGTCATTGAACTCCCACGTAGTTGACAGCTATTTGAGTCCTGGACCTAGTGGCTTAAAATCTCACTCTGGTCACATGTGCATGTGTGCCCAAGATCCGAGGGGAGAATGGGGAGAAGGGATTGTGGCATGGCCATCCCCCCCAGGGGGATTTCTCGCTCTCTCTCTCTGTCTCTCACAGTCTCTCTTGCAAGTGCATGGGTCCTATAGCAAAAATTTCTCTTTCTCAGAAAATAAATTTTCACATCTTCCTTTCAACCATTAAAGTCAGAAAGTCTACACTTTGTAATAAAAATGTCTCTTAGTTCATTCTCCATATTTTGATGCTGTTTTCTCTCTTCTCTCTCCCCCGTCTGCCTATTTCACATAGCACACGTGGTCACACATACCAGTTTTTTCACTTACAGAGTCATGGAGTGCATTTGAAATAATTGAACAAAGGGGGCCAGCCTGTTCAGTGACAGGTTTGTGATAAGGTGTTCTTTTTCTCTAGAAGAGCCTTGCCATATGAAACACTCTGGTGGTCAGAGGTTTCATGACGAAGGAGCTCTTTTGTCTGTTTTGTTCATTGTGGTTTTCCAAGGGCCTAGGCCAGCACTTGGCACATAGTGGCATTCAATAAATATTTATTGAGTGAATGAATGAAGAGCCCAGTACTTGCCTTCACAAATCCTGTTGAATGGCAGCTATGCTCACCACTATACCACCAATGTTGCTTCAAATTCTGCTGAGACAAGGTCCTTGGTTTCTGCTTTCTGGCAGCCAAAGTAATGCCGGTATTTTGTTATAGAAAGTCTGTTGAGAAGAGAAGCAGCGTATGGAGTGTAATTATCATCTCATGTTTGCTCTACTAACCAATTTAATTTCCATTACAGTATTAATAATAAATACCCGTGGCTTCATTGAAAACAAATAAATTGGTCCTTTTTTGCTTCTTAGTAGCTAAAGCCTTGAATTCACACTATGGTGAGGATGGATCTCACATTGCATCCTGACAGAGGGGTACTTCTTGAGCTGCCATGAGGCCCGTGGAGAAAATCCAGTCTGTGTGTGGGTTAAGTCACCGTCAGTGAACAATCATCATAGTTATAAAGCAGGGCACTGGGTCTCTTCAGTGCTGCCGTGTTTCCTGGCCCTGTGGGATGGAAAGCGTGTGCAGGAAACACAGTCACACTGTGGTTTTACACCATGCTCAGGTTGCCTCATATGAATATGCATGATGGGCTGGATCATGCTCTTGCTATTGAGTTTACTGGAGCTGAACTTAACCCTGAGGTACCCGTTTCCTGCCTATCATTTGAAGACGTTCCTTAAGGAGGTTTGAAAAAGTGAGTCGTTTCTTCAATTGTGGAGTATTTTCCTTTCTTCTTCCTCTTAAAGATGATGACAAACTGCACCCTCCTTTCTGTTTATTCACTGTGAGTCATTTGCTCATCTTATTTTTATAAGTAACATTTTCTACATCTTACTTAAAGGCAGATGGGAAAGTTCAAGGAAACACCCTCTGGGACAGAGGAAAAGTGTTCCAGTCTGGATTGCGTGTTGGCTGCTGGAGTCCCTGACCAGCAGCTCTGCCACAGGACACAAACAGATGGCAAGTGGTCCTACGCAGCTTGTAGACTGGTGTTTCTTTGTTTTAGAAGTGACTGTTCTACTTTCACTGTGAACTGTATGTACTCCCAAGAATGCAGAAAACAGGCTAGAAACTCTTTCTTATTATTCATAAAACAGGTCACCGGATTTAAGGGTACTTGGCCAGTTGGGAGCTCACACACGTGTTTGCTAATGGTTATTACATGTTGTCTTTGTGAGAGGAAGTGGGGGCGGGGAGAGAAGCTCTAGCCGCTCTGTAAGCCAGGAGGCAGCTCCAGGAGCCCACGTGGTGAACAGCATGCACTGGCAAATGCCAGCATGTGTCGCTCCCCCATTTGGCATAGGGATGCAACTCCCGTGTGACATACTTTACAGAGCAGACAGGGAGTACAAGGGGTGTTTTCCCTGAGTAGACAGTGGCGAGGAAATGGGCAAATGCGGGTTGCTGTGCAGTTGTTTTGCTGTTGATAGGGAAGCTATGCCAGGCAGCACTTAGACTCTGGGAGCGTGTTATTATTCCATGGAGGTCTCAGCCTTTCATAAGGGAACCCATGCTACCTACTGGGTTTTGTTTGTTTGTTTTTCCTTAAATGATGATAGATAGGAAGAAAATATGCTTCCCTGGACATGCTGCTCTTGTCTCTCCATGGTCTGCCCATTCTTTCCTGAGATCTGTTACTTACAGAAGCAGGTCATCATACATTTACCAGTTTCTCATGAACGGTCTGCTTTGTTTGGTTTTAATGTTAGACATTCTTTTCCTATATAGTATGCATAGTTTCAAAATTGCTTAGCACTGTTTTTGGCATTTAAAATTCATGATTTAAGAGCTGATGATTTTGCTTCCTAGTTATATGGTGAAATAATAGGGTCAATGTGAGGTTAACAGGATTTAGAAGTTTAATTTGATTGGAGTCTTTCCTTCTGAAAAATGTTAGAGAAAAGGAACGGAAGGAAGGAGGGGAAGGATTCAAAGAGGAAAGAAGAGAGAGAAGGAGGAAAAGAGGGACGGAAAAAGGAAGGATGAAAGGAAGATAGGAAAAGTTTATTCCAGGAAAATCTTAAATCACTGAGATAATTGGATCTAAGCCATCAGAGCTAAACCTTTTAATAAGCCATGCCCATACTTACTTTATTGATTCAACTAATACCTTTTAAGAATGTATCCTGCACCAAGCATAGGACCAAAACAGCATTTTGACTGTTATTTATTATTAGACTCTTTTGATTCTATTCCCCACATATAAATCTTCTTTCTTAAAATTTTGTATCTCATATTCTGTGTCCAGTGCCATTAGAAAACTTAGAGTATCCATGACTTTTTCTTTTTTTAAGAGAGATATTTTTGCTACAGGGCAGGTGTGCTCGCTGGAGAGACAGAGACGGAAAACAAGAAATGACTACTGGAGGGATGGCCATGCCGCAATCCCTTCTCCTTCATTCTCTTCTCGGGATTTTGGGCACATGCACACCCGTGCCTGGCATGAGTTTTAAGCCTCCGGGTCTGGGACATGAACTCCTGTCAGCTATGTGGGGGTCCAGCGACGTAACCATTATGCCATCTGCTCGTCCCAGAGTATATGTGACTTTTATTAACATAGTTGTGTTTAATGAAAAGCATATGGTTACGTTTGCTCCCTGTCCAGTTTCTTTACTCTGTTGGGCTGTCCTGGACCACACAACTTGCTGTGTTTCACAGTCAAGTGATTTTGCTTTTCAGTGAAGTCTTGCAGCCCTCCATCCTGGGCCGATTGCTTCCACAGAACCTCTCTCGTGAGCTCCGATTGCTGGTGCACTTCTCTGTCTCCCTTGTAGACTGAGTAACTTAAGGGCAGGGCCCTGTGCTTCACTCATCTCTTCAGTGATTGCAATGTAGCAGAACTGAATATTCATTGAAAGATCATGTTGCCCAAAACACTCATGCTTATATATTCTGACATTTTGGCTCTCTATTTCCAAGAGATTGGACTCTAAGAGTTAGTAGGTTTGTGATCAAAGTCTATATGCATTTTAATTTTAATTATTGTTTTCAGATTGCTTTCCAAAAAAGGCTAAAGCAACTTTTCCTCCCGTATTTCTAACATTAACAGGTTTCACTGGGCTTTTAAATTTTTGCCAGTTTAATACATGTAGAGAGCTATCCCATTGTCTAATTTTTATTTTCCTGGCTATCAGTGAGTTCAAGCATCTTTATATAAGTTTGGTTTAGACTTGCTGTTTGGTGAAATAACTTCTTACATGCTTAGCTCATTTTAACACATAAACATTTGCACTTATTTAATAATAAATCAAAGAAGTACATGGTCCGTTTTACCTGAAAATTCCAATTTCAACCATGTATCTGTGTAAATATTGAGATATATAAAGGAAAATAAATGTATAAGCACTCCATGGGAGCACCATTTATGTTTAACGAAGTTTAATAAAAAGAAAGCAGTTTAATAAATTATGATGCTTTCTTATTATAGAATTAAATTAGGAGTTAAAAAGAATGAGGTAGGGACCAGCAGATGGCATAATGGTTATGTTGCTGGATTCCCATATAGTTGACTGCAGTTCGAATCTTGGATTCAGCAGCTTAAACTCACACCAGGTGCGTGTGTGTGCGTGCCCAAAATCTCAAGAGGGAAGGGAGGAGAAGGGATTGTGGCATGGCTATCTCCACTGTGGGGTGATTTCTCGCTTTCTGTCTGTCGCTCCCTGTCTCTCTGGTGAGTGCACACGAAATCTCTCTCTAGAAAAAAGAATGAGATACACCTATATGTATAAGAGAATTAAGCATATTGTTAAATGGAAAAGAAAATTATAAAATGTAGATTGCACAGTACTACCCAAAATTATGAGTGTCAGTATGCGCAATGTAGAAGAAACTTACTTTGTCTTTAACCTTAGAAACTATAAGAAACTATTATTTGATTTTCTGAAATAAGCAGGCAGCATTTGTAAATGCTAGGCCAAATTCTAAAAGATCTACTGAATTCTGATAATATGGGAAATATATGACTTTAGTTCAAAGTGAGAAAGAAAGAAAAAGGAAATAAAAAACAAAACAAAGCATGAATTAGCTCCCTATGGGTTCAATTAGTTCTTGTAACTAACGAACACAATTTATTATCCATCACTTCTATGTTAGCCATATGTTATGACTTTTTATATTATTTAAATCACACTCACAAACCCTAATATGACAGCCAAAGAGAGCTTACATTTCAGAGAGATAAATGCTGTGTTTGTAGTAAAAGCATTTAGCAGAGTTCTTATCTATCTTTTTATTATTATTGTCAGAGGACATGTGTGCTTACTAGAGAAAGAGAAAATACTCGCCCATGGTCACGATGTCACCTTTCCCCTCCATTTCTCCATCCCCTCAGGATTTGGGGTACTTACTCATATACGTTTTGTTGTTTTCAAACCGCCGGGGCAAGGATTCGAACTGTGGTCAAGCATGTGGGATCTGGCTCTTGATGCTGCATGCTTAATCACTGTGCTATAGCACGGGCCCAGTTCTTCTTCACTGTTACAGGCACAGTTGTTACGCTTCCTAACTTTGGGTATAATTGGTGACAAAAGTATAAAACAAAATTTAAGTTTACTTGAGATCTTTACCTCCACTTGATGGATTGGCAAATGAACTCCTTGATTTATTCCCCTGGATCATCCCATCGGCTGATCTATCAGTCCATAGAAAACAGCTGAGTTTAAAACTTAAGTTTAGGTCAAGTCATTTACTACCTAAGGAATGAAGTTCATTCTGATTTAAAGGAAAATAGGTTTTTCCAGCGCAGTGGCTATGGTGCAATGGTAAAGCAAGTGACCTGCAAGGCTGGAAGCCATATTGTAAACTGAGGGTTCAGATCCCCAGGTCGGCCTGAAAATGTGCTGGGTGTTTGTGCAGGCACACAACATCCTGGGGCACTGGGGGGCTGGCGAGAGGGGAGCATAGTGTGATAAGATTTTGATGAGGGTGCTTTTATCTCTCTTTCTCTCTCCCTTTCTCATGTGCAAATACATGCTCTCTATCATAAAGAAAAGCAAAGAAGCCTTTCTAATGTTAATATTTTCCCCTTCTCTAAAGACAGTTTAACTCTGCAGTTCCCAGCTTGGGGTGTATGCCGATGCCTGCAAATGTTTGGACCCACATCAAGCTCTAATAGGGCTTATGTACAGGGAGAGAAAAGGGCAAAGGGGAAGGGATGTTGGAAGAGTTTACTTTATTCTGAGCATGTCTGTATGGTTTACGTATTTTTAAATATGAGAATGTTTGTTTTAACTGTGTAATACTAAACAATAATAATAATAATAAAAAAAAATACCAGGGGCAAGTCTCTATTATTAGAGAGCCAGATTCCCCATGGCTACTACAGTTCGTATCTCAGCTGAGGTGGCCTGAAAAACATGCCAGGTATGTGTGCATGTGTGCTCAGAATCCTAAGGGGATGGAGAAATGGAGGAGAAAGGACTATAGCATGACCACACCCTGCTATGGGGTGCTCTCTCCCTCTCTCTCTCTTGTTCTCTGGTGAGTATACCCACTCTCTGGTAATAAAAAGAAAAATAACGAGATGTTAATAAAAATAATATTTCATGTATCTTTTAGCATAATACGCAAACATGTTTCAACTTTTTGGAGTATGAAAATCCTCTTTAATTGTTGAATAGTTTTGTGGACAGTCATATGACAGTAACTGTATTTCTAGTATCTGTTTAGAAAAGAAATAATCAGGTCCAGCAGGTGGCATTGTGGTTAAGGCATAGGAGACTCTCACTTGGCTAACTGTGGTTTGAGTCCTGGACCCAGAAGCTTTGAAAATCATACCAGGTGTATGTTCATGAGTGCCCAAAATCCCAAGAGGAGAATGGAAGAAAAGGGATTGCAGCATGGTTACCTGCCCCCACCCCCATCCCTAGAGGTGATTTTGTACTTTTCCTTTCTCTGTCTCTCTCTAGCAAGCATACTCACCCTATATCAAAAACCAAAAGAAAAGAAAGAAATAATTCTCGGAAGTCCTCACACATCCATTTGCATTTTAAAATCTGAAATATTACACTGTCCACATGATTTCTGTGTAGTACCTCAACTCCCCACCCCTCATCAGCAAGGTAAAACCATAACCTTGAATGAATTCAAATTCGTGTGTTCTGTGCCTGCATGCAGGCTTTTGAGTTATTGAGGTCTTTGGAGAGAGAATGCAGCTCTGTCATGAGGACGATCTCAACTCTTTCATCAAGCATGGTCCCTCCAGAGTGCTCAGCAATTCTCTTGTTTCCTGAGCCATCTTCTTTCTTAGTTATCTTAGTAAATATTTCAGCCATTCACTATTCTTCCGAAACGGCAGTCTCCAAATAACGTACCTCACTGGAATTGTGTTAGTTTTAGTCTGTGAGAACTCAGACTTTGATTGTCTTGCTCACAGTTATCTTCCAGGACCCAGTATCCTGCCAGAGTGGGAATTCAATTAATATTTGTGGAATAAGTGAGTGAGTGAATAACTGAATGACATTTTATAAAAAGTAGATGCAGAAGAAGGTGACAAGAAATCACAAGGGGGTTGTTGGACAGCCTGGTGGGACCAGCACTTCGTGACACAGAGCTGAAACGGGACCCATGAGAGAGTTGTGTTATTTCTCCAGGAGACCTCAATAGCCTGGTGCAGACAAGGAAAACACAAAGATGAACTCATTCAAGGATGGGGACTTACCAGGCCCATGAGGGGCAAGAGAATCGAGAAGCTAGGGAGAGTGATTGTAGTGATGGATCATGGCAGATCAACTGGGAAGGGAATAGGCTAAAGAGAGAAAGAGACTAACAGGAAAAGACTATAAGGACTGGACTTGAGAGGTGGAAGTCTAGATGTGGTGTGTGGAGAGGAGTTCAGTGAGAGCTGAAAGAGAAAGAGGTTATGAAGGGAGAGAAAAATTCTCACCTAAAGGTGTCAGAGGTGAAGCAGTCCCAGGTGATGAGGTTGATTATGTGGCTGAAATTGTAGGAAACTGAAGAGACAGAGAAGTTATTAGCTTCGAGATGTCAAGAAAAATGAGAGGGCTCCCAGGCACTGGATAATCATCATGCAGATGTTGAGAGTAGAGAATAGGTTTGTTTTCTGGGGAGGGTACCACAGTTTTTAAGGACAGGAGGGACTCTGACCCTGTAGACCACATCAATGAGGTGAGATGGAGGAGGGAGAGGAATTCAATGTATAGGAATGAGAAGAGAAGAAATGTATGAGACATGGTGGTGTAAACTGGTACCTCAAGTGAGAAGGAGAGAGTTAAAAGTATGAAGAGTTAAAAGAACCACAAAGTGTAGTAAAACTTTTGTATAATTCTCAATTGTTTAAAATAAACAGTACCGAGAATTAAAATTCCAGGAAGTTCAAATATGTGTTTCATTAGTAGAGATTACCCTGAAATAAAACCTGATATCATATTAAGACCTTCTGAACCTGAGAAGACCTAACATCTCAAAGGTACTCGATTCTAAAAGATATATTGTAGTAGCTTGCCAATTTCAGTTCTGGTCAGGCATTCTTAGAATACCTTAGAGTGGGTTTTAGTCTCCTAGGGATTCCATGTTCAGAGTATCAACCAGTCCTGACAAAACTCTTGAAATTTTTCTCTACAGACCTGTTCTCTCAGGCAGCATTACTGGACAGTGATGAAAAGGGATCAGCTTCGTTTCTGCTACTTTGACTCTGATGAATTTGGGTTTTTAAATGAAGAAAATTACTGTTCCTCCTCCTCGCTAGAAAATGAAACTAAAAATAATGCTCTTGTCAGAGCGTCTATGTTCTGTAATTAAAGTTAAGACACAGAGGATTCATTACATGCCGAGTCTGAGTCCCATTACATGCCGTGTCCTTTACAGAGAGCGGGACCAAGGAGCTGGACCCACACCTACATGAGACCGTGGCCTCTGCTAACAAAGCAGCTCCTGAAGCCGCCCAATTAGCTCAGGCTAACTGGGCAAAAAGCTGAGAGCAACAGTGTGAGGCGGGCTTAGTAGGGAAGGCCTCCCAGGCATTGCACAAATGCATAAGGACAGGGAAAGAATTCACACCAAGGAGCGAAATTATTTATGGCATTGCAAGGGTGAAAAAGGAGATTTCTTACAGTCTCTGGGTATCTTTGTCACTCTGTCCTAGTATTTGGACATATGGAGATACCATCCCCACTAAACTATTAACATGTGCCAGAAGACTTGGATCCCCAAGAACGTGTTGTGAGAGGACTGACACCTCTCCAATTATGCCTTTGGCACAGGCACCATGTCAGATTGATGTCTGGAAAAGGACCGAGATTTGGAAAAGTGCATAATGGTTTTTCGGTATTGTTTTCATTCTTTCTTTTGTGCGAACCACACTCACCAGGCCATTAGAAGCTTTTTTCACAACTAGATAAAAGTCTGTAAGGGTCTTTCTCGCTAACATGATCCCTAATGGAAACCTCTTACTGGGGCGAGGTAGGATGGGGGGAGCTGGATTTGATTCGAGGCCTCCAGGCAAAAATCCCTTAATGAACCCATACCATGCCTTGTAGCTAAACTTTAAACATTTTTCCTTTTGTTGTTTCTTTGGAAGGAATTATCTCTCTTCCTCCCATCTATGAATTGTGTAAGCTCAAAGGGATGTTTTGTGCTTTTTTATTGTTCTTTCTCAGCCTGGGGCAAATTATCAATAAAATAAGAAGCCAAAATCTAATAAGAGGAGGCAGGGCATGGGAGGAGGTGCATCCCCGGGGTACATAGAGAAGACAACAGCACCCTGCATTCTCTTTTAGAGTCCATTTGGCTCCTCGAAGTTATTAAAGCAGGAGAAGAAATGACTTGAGAGTGGGAAAGGGTGTGTGTGGGTGATGTGGTTACTTAGCAACAGGGAAGCTTCCGGCTAATGTTCTGAATTGAACAAAGGAAAATAGGACAGTAGGGAATAAATGAATGGGGGAAAATGAAAGGTAGGAAAGCAGATACGGTGGTGGGAGAGGGTCAAGAGGAGAATGAAAAATAAAATAGTAACAGAAAAGGCATGAAAAGAGGTGGTGGGTACTTAAAACCCAGGAGACTATTAATAAAAATAATGTAGAAAATGATCATCCAAAGAGGAGTGAAAATAGCTAGAAGATAAGAAAACATGCATAGTGGAAGCTGCCAGACACGTAGTGGGATAAGATGCCCCAGTGTGGTAAACATTTGTCTCGAACCCAGGCCTTCACGGTGTTTGAGGGCCCATCAGGTGGACTCGAGGAAGGTGAGCAGAACAAATCCCCAACCACACAAGTCTGATTAGACCACTCAAAATGAGCCAGAAGGCAGGGCAGCTCCAGGGATATATATATATTTTTTTTTTTTTTTTTTTTTTTTTTGAGAGAGGTTTTTCGCTATAGGGCGTGTGCGCTCGCCAGACAGACAGACAGAGACATAGAGACAGAAAGCGAGAAATCACCCCCCAGGGGGGATGGTCACGCCGCAATCCCTTCTCCTCCATTCTCCTCTCGGGATCTTGGGCACGCACGCACACGCGCCCGGTGTGAGTTTTAAGCCACCGGGTCCGGGACACGAACCGTGGTCGACTATGTGGGAGTCCAGCAACATAGCCATTACGCTAACTGCTGGTTCCCCTAGGGATATATTTTTGTAGCATTCATAATAGGTATCAACCCTTAAAATGACCCTAACATAACTTTTAGATCTTTAGACCACACATCAGGCCTGACCGAAAGGGAAACCCTGAGAAAACTGGAAGTACATTAGATTAGGCAAGATTTCGAATTACATTTTTAATTTCTAAACAGCTTATTACAGTGTGACAGCACAGAGTCATCAATAAATACTCACTACAGATGGCTATGCCCTGATGTTTTCCCGGTGCCCTTGTCCTGGTGGTTACACTGTCTCATAGGCACGTGTGTTTATTTATAACAGGTACACGTATGTTTTATATGACAGGTACAGTTCTCTTCTATTAATATATTTGTCTCTTAAGAGGGCATCCATGTTTCCTAGCCCATCCTCCACAGTTTCTGATCATTCACATATATACATTTTTTAAAATTTGAGTATTTACTTGACCCATGTACATTTTTATTTATAAACTATATGCATTTGCTATCTAATGATACAAGGATTATTTAACTGTCTCTCTCTTACCGAACTTAAACTGGGAAGTATTATGCTCTAGTGGCCCCCTTACTAGCCATGAGGGGTGCCCACCTGAGGACAAAGCTGAGGCACAGAGAACAAATCCAGAGACCTAGAGAGAAGCAGGGCCAGAGCCTGCGTGTACTGCTGTGGGAGTCCACTCTTCCGGTGGAATTATTACTATGTCATGTAATAAACATCCTGATACTATAGTCCAGTTTCACACAAGATTTTTTTTTTTTTAGCCAAAATAATCCTTCCTGTCTGATGAGGTTGTTCCTGTCTAGTCTGAGGGGTCCTCGAAACTCTCAACTGAGCAAGGCTCAGGAATGGTTTCACAGGACAATTCTCCTTGCACCCCACTTGTACCATTCTTAAAAGATCATGTGACCTACGAGTAGTTTGGATCTCCATACGTCGAAAAAGACCAATTACAATGTCAAATCCTGGATCAGAAGACATACTCAGCAGACAAACTGAAAGACTGCTAAATTATGTTAAAAAATATGGAGAATATGTTTGGAAATGGATTCTGAGAGTACTTAAACCCTGCTACAAGGGAGTACAAGGAGAAAGAACATGATTAAAATAAGATCAGGTTGATCAATAGGGATACACTAATTAAAGTTTCTGAATTTAATGTGGTGGCTCAAACAGTTACGAGTTATTTAAATGATTTGCTCTACTGAGCTGTGTTCAGCTGTTCTACCTGAACCTGAGATCCTGGACTTTTCTTCTTATAATATAAAGGAAGGAATCTCGAAGTGGGTGGAGATAAACACTGGAGTAGGTGATCACATGCGCACTGTCACCAGTTCCCTGCCTTCTTCCTCTAGAAGGAAGAAGAAAAGCCAAGAAAACATTTTTTTTTTTTGAACAAAAGACTTGAGAATTGCACTGACTTGGGCAATACCCAACTTCTTAAAAAGCACTTTAGTGGTTCTTCTTCATGTGCTGGGGTTAAAAGAGAATCTTCTGGTTGCAAAGAACCCTTGATGGCCCAGCTCTGTGGCCTAGTAGTTAAGGCAACTGAATCCCACATGGCCAACTTCACAGCACGAGTCCTGGACCTGGAGGTTTGAGAAACATTCCAGGCACGTGTGTGTGCATACTCCAAATCCTGAAATCAGGGAGATACAGAGGAGGAGGGATTGCATCATGACCATGCCCCACAGCGGGTGCTTTCTCCTTTTTCTCTCTGTCTCTCTCTGGCAAATACACATGCCCTCTACCAAAAAACGAGGGGAAAAAAAAAGGAGGGGGCTCTTGATTTCAAAAGTGATGCTAAGATGGAAAAGGACAAGAGGTTGCACCTAACTGCCAAAGTCAAGAGAGACATGCTGACTAGAATAGTGGCATGAGTGTTGGCAGGGAAGTCAAAGCAAAACAGTCCTCAAAAATCCCTAGAACTATTTTACATATAATGTAGTGACAAAGGTGAAAATGGTTGGGCAGCTCACTAGGCATCTAATTTATTTGTTTAATGGAAGATACTCCAGGATTAATGATTATACTCTGGTGTTGTGTTCTTGAACTCAGTAGTTCTGGTGGTGGCCTTCTGATACCTGTTTTGCCAGTCTTTCCAGTGACTTTGTAAGTACCCAAATCCCTGTCTTAGGACCTTTTCCACTTAAAATATCTAGTGATGTTAGTCACTGAACACTGCAATAACTGATGTATCCTGACAGGACCCTGAGACAGTGCCAGGATTATTTCCTCAGTTTCAGGAATATAGTATGGGTATAAATGACTTCAACAAATGTCAGAAGTCTTATTTTTTTGAGGGAAATTTTTGCTATAGGTTACATGTGTTTGTCAGAGAGACAGAGAGAAAGACAATGAGAGGGAGAGTGAGAAATCACTCCCTCAGGGAAATGGCCATGCCATCATCCCTTCTCCTCCATCCTCCTCCTGAGATTTTGGGCACACATGCACACATTTCTTGGTTGAATTTCAGGCTGCCAGGTCTGGGACTCAAACCGTGGTCACCTACTTGGGAGTCCAGTGCCTTAACCACTATGCCACCTGCCAGTCTCCCATATGTCAGAATTCTTTTTTTTTTTTTTTTTTTTGAGAGGTTTTTGCTATAGGGCGCGTGCGCTTGCCAGACAGACAGAGAGAGACATAGAGACAGAAAGCAGGAAATCAACCTCCAGGAGGGATGGCCACGCCGCAATCCCTTCTCCTCCATTCTCCTCTCGGGATCTTGGGCATGCACGCACACGCGCCCGGCGTGAGTTTAAGCCACCGGGTCCAGGACGTGAACCGCGGTCGACTACGTGGGAGTCCAGCGACATAGCCATTACGCTAACTGCTGGTCCCCCATATGTCAGAATTCTGATGCTGACCTCTTGACCCACAGAATGGCAGCTAACATAGTTACCAGGGAAGAACAACTTAGTGAAAACTCATAAGCTCAACTTCACAGTTAACATAGTAAATCAAAAGTATCGTTATGCTATAATTATAAAAAATGTAATTTTTAAAAAACGATATTCCTGGGGAAACTATAGAGATGAGGAATGACGTGCTTCCTATCACATCTCCACTGAACTCTCAACTGGCTAGTGCAAAAGATGGATGAGTATTAGAGAATCCCAGGGCATAGCCGTAGGCTAAGTCAAGTGGTTACTTACACTCCAAGTACATAGGATTTTCCAAATGTAGTTTCCTTGTCACATTAAATCAGCATCCACTGGCATATTGATTGCAGCTTCCATGTAGACAGTCATTTTTTTCTCTGCTTCAATAAACAGAAAAGATCATCAGAAGTCATATGGTTTCACCTCAAAGGGCAGAAATATATTTTCAACTCAGAGTTCTGTTCTCTTTTCTCTGTAAATAAGGGGGTCTATACAAACTTGGTTGTTTCATCACACAGATAATGTACAAGGAGATCAAGGGAGAAAGTACTAGTTAGTATTTTAGGTTAAGAAAGTGAAAATAAATATCATGTGAGATATTGAAAGTGAAAATAAATATCATGGCCATACAGTGAGTGTCTTTGGGATGCAGTGTTGTGAGACATGCAAGTTTATCCTCTCCAATGTCAAGGACAGTTTGTTTCCTAGGGAAAAAACAAACAAACAAAAAAAAACAATGGTGATTTATAGTGCTCTTTGGATTTTAGAAGCAACATATATCACATTTTTATGTCTTTTTTTTTTAGAGGTTTTTGCTATAGGGCACGTGCACTCGCCAGATAGAGAGAGACAGAGAGACAGAAAGCGAGAGATCACCCCCCCCCAGGGGGGATGGCCATGCCGCAATCCTTCGCCATTCTCTCGGGATCTTGGGAACGCACGCACATGCGCCTGGCATGAGTTTTAAGCCACCAGGTCCAGGACGCAAACCGTGGTCGACTACATGGGAGTCCAGCGACATAGCCATTACACTAACTGCTGGTCCCCCACATTTTTATGTCTTTCACTTCCTTTCTCTGAGTAATCTGAAAGGCTGACAGCTTTAAGTAGCGTCCAGAGGAAGTTTCCCCAGCCAGTCCAGGCTGCAGCTTTTCCAACTGATATTTAGGATGCGATCGGACTAGCAATGCTCAAAAGCCAAATGAGATTGTGCAAAAAATGAATCCAAGGTTCACAGCAGAAATGTTCGGGTGTTATAGCAAAGCTGTACCTTCTTCAGTGAGTAGCCATTCTTCCTGGAACAGCATTTGGCTTGACACTAAACCCTGATAGAAACCAGATGACTATGAAATATAAGCTGCCTATCACGAACTGGATGTTATCTGATCTAACCAGCTATAAAGTCAGACATATCCAAATGGACATAGTATAGAAGGGAGTACATCTGAGCAGGCCCTAGAGCTCTGGTTTCACATGCTGATGGCTCATGTTCCCAGTGTTCCTTCTCACGCCACACTGTCGTCTCTCCGCTACCCAAGACCTTCATGAACATTTCTCTATTACTGGTTAACTAAGAAAAGAACCTAGCAGAGTTTACATGTGGCTTTGCATAAAAGTTTCGTGTCACTACTTATTTTTTCCATTTTCTTTTATTTAATTTATTTATTGTTATTCTTCAATTTGACCAGAGAGAGAGAAAGGGAGACTGAGAAAGCAAGTCACCAGGTCCGGGACTCAAACCCCAGTCGACCATGTGGGAGTCCAGTGCCTTAACCATCATGCCACCTGCCAACCCCGATGTCACAATTTATAATCAGGCTTACAAAGTAGATTGCTGTGGTTCCATTCAATCCCATTTGGTCTACCAAAGTGAAGCTACAGAAAAAAAATTCTCGCAGTACTCTAAATGGTATGTCATTTTTTGCTTTTTCCTGGAAAGAGAGATAGGCTGATACACAGTAACAAATAGTTTTCTCAGGTTGTCATGGAGGTAGAAATAACAAGAATATTGGTGGCAAGGGAGTTCAGGGATAAGTATTCAGATGGGTCTCACAAAATGGCCCATGGTGTGCAGACATTTGGGTTCTATATAAATGTTAACTACATTGATTGTCAATCAAATAACCTTTCCTTTTTCTTGTGAACAAAACTTAAGTTTTATACAGGATTTCTGGCCCATCCCTCTGATTTTATGCTACAGAGAAGGCTGATCATATTGTTACAGTAGCAGGTGGAGCAATGAACCTAGGCAATCATTGTGATTTTATTTCCCTTACTGAGTGAGAAAGAGCCATGTGACCCAATCATGGCCAATGAGACATTGAAGTAAATCTGATGTGGGCTTAATCCTGAGAGAGTTTCCTTATATATAAAAATGAAATTAAGAGGTAGTCCCTTCTTTGTTATATATGCAAATATGTTACCTGGGAGTCTTCTTAAAACCATGAAAGAAGCTAAGATAACATGTCCAGGATGGCAAAGCAAAATGGTGGTAAGAACCTGGATCTTTGATAAAATTGATGAGCTATCTAATTAACCAACTCTTGAGCCATTTGATCTTAGGACTTCTTAAAATGTGAAATGATACATTCTTTGTGGTTTATATCAAATGTCTAAAGTTTTCATTTTCTTGCAGTCAAAAATATGTTAATGGATAACGCTCAACCAAGAGTCCCCCTGTGGAGGAGCTTAAGTAATAGACAAGCTGATCCACCCTGTACACATGCATCAGTCTTGTTTCTCATCTATCCCCTTGCTCACTCAGTGGGCTTCATGAGCAAAGAGTCTGCAACAACTTGGGTACAGATTGTGCACAGGCTCAACAGTTTGGACTTTCCATGACCAGATGACTGTCACTGCTGAATGCCCGCCCCATCTACCAGGAGAAACATAAATCCTAAACTTCTGATATGGTGTCACACATATGGAAGGCTGACCAGCCACAGGGTGGTAGGTTATATCTTCATAAAAAAAGACAGAAATTGGTCCTCACAGTTCTGGACACTAATTTTGGATTTGGATTTACTTTTCTATCTAACACTCCTAACACTTACTAGTACAATTATTCTGGACATATTAAATACCTCATACAACAGGTGAACATTTAGGTTTGCCCAAGATAGTCTCAGTTTGTTGTCCCAGTGTAATTATTGGGTCATCAGAAAAGTCTTGACATATTTTTCTATGCAAAAATGCATCATGACTTTTTTGATGACTCAATAATAGCTCATCTTCTTCACTTTTCAAAGCTTTCCAGTTGGGATGAAAAATTATAAACACATTCCATGTACACACTGTCATGGTGTCTTGCACACATTGCTTCTGATCTGAAAACCCATTTTAGAGTAAAGTAAGCCGTAGGACTTGTGTCTATGGTTTATTTTATGCCTATTAATCAGAAAGAGAGGCAACTATGAGAAAAATTGTGGGTAGGTGTCCTGTCCTTCAGAATGTGATACAGTTTTTGAACAGTAATTTTCAAAAACTGATCCCAAGACCAACACCATTAATATCACCTGGGTACTTGCTATAAACATAGAATATGTGGTTCAACCTAGAGCCACTGAATCATAAAATCTTAGAGTGGGCAAAACAGTCCATATATAAAAAAGCCCTCTAAGAAATTCTGATGCATACCGAAGTGTGAAAATCATGGCTCTGAAATATCAGTCATTAGATTATTTTCTCCCTCCTACCCACAATGTACCCAGAATCCAAGTTGTGGAAGTGGGAGTTTGTCCCTTATTATTGCTTATAACAATTCATTTGCAGACATTTTTTTTTTTCTCATCCCTAAGACTCTGAAACCCTGCCTGTTAGAGGTTTTAGTACCAAACTGTGCTATGTAACTAAATAACCATGGAGAAGAATGCTTCCACCAGGGGATAAGCAATGGTCCAGTGAACTAGAGGCTGAGACTTCCATTTAGCCATGTTTGTCTCCTCTTATCACTTAGAAAACAGGAAAAAAAAATGGTTTTTACTCTTGTCTTGAAAGATTTACCTTGTCTATGGAGAATAAATAGATTCGCTTCTATGGATTAGGGGCAAGAAAGAGTATGGGTGAGACAAAGACTCTCTTGGGGGAACATCCACACGTGTCATGTGAAACTATATCACATGGTCCAGGAGAACACCCCAATTTTGCAATTTGTCTCATAGGTGCCTGTTTCTGGCTAATAGACATGGTAGGGCAGAGATATAGGCTCTAGTGCTTATAATGGAAGACTAAAACAGTCTTACATGAATGGGACCACCTACTGGGCTCTGCCCCCCATCCCCTCGGGAATAAAGGTCTGGGTCACTCTATAATGAAAAACACCAACAGAGGTGTCTAGAATCAAAAAGGAGCATGAAATGAGTGGTGAAGTAAGCAATTCATCACTATATTGTCACCCACAAATTTTTAATCAGTATCAAAATGTGTACAATTGTTTCTCAGTATACACTTTTACATGTGTGTGCATGTGTGTGTGTGTGTGTGTGTGCTATATTTTATTGACTCTCCTAGGCTATTAATGGTAAGATGCATTCAGATCTATGTCCCATTATAAAAGAACAAAACTGCCTTCTGAACTATGATGTGATGCCTAAACTCACTTAGAATTTTTATTTTATACCTCTTGAGAGAGCTATTTTAGATATTTTAGACACAGATTTTCATCATGTCTTACTCTTTTGCATACATTAGAAGGAAAATCTTTTCAAAAGTCAGGTAAGGTATTACTAAGGCAATGATAATTGTATTATGATTGCCACCCAGTTGACAGCAATTATAAGATGCTATTGATTTCACACATGGTAAATTGTGGGGGAGAAAAGAGTATCTTAATATTGATAAAATATGATACATATTTATATTCTAATTTATTTTCCATTCATTGCTTCTTTGTCTCCATTACTTAAGGTTGAGAGGTAATAGTGTATTTGAACAATGTAGTCTGCAGTCTATAGAATGTCAATATGAATGATCATAGACCTAAGACATGAATGGACTTCATACTTTAAAATTCTGGACTTGCTGCTTGATGCTGGATGCTGGAAATGATTGCATTTGCTTTCTCTTTGGGGAGAAATTGAGCATTTTTGCTGTTGAGGATAGACCTGCATCGTGTTAGCCAGATACAGAAATAGAGGTAAATAAGGAGGTGTATACATGGTTAGCCAGTCACAGGTGTGGAGAGTAGTGGGTACGCATATTTCGTTTTTGTTTTTGCTTCTGTTTGAGAAATTCCCTTCACTTTATGAGTCTCTGGGAATCAAAGCTTACTACTCACTAGAAAAGCCAAAATACTAGATAATTCATTTTCAGTCCCCCTCACGACATGGCTATTTGCTGGAAAGTCAAACCATGGACCTTGAATTGAGAGCTAGTTTTGCAAATTAGATGAGGGAGAGGGGTGCCCTTGTGCTTGTGCTGAGGGCAGCAGCAATGTCTAGCATCGCCAGCTCATCCGCAGTAGTCTCCAGTGTGTAGTGCCAACAGCGTCAACTGTGCAAGCTGTGATAGCTGATGCCAAGTGGCAGCAGCAGCACTATCCACCCAAGACCACATTTGTGATATGATTTTGGTAGTAATCCTGACTACATGGCCTCTGAGCCTGGTTGCTGTCCTAGATATTTTTTGAGCTAACCAATCTCCTTTCAGTAAATCTTTTTTTTCTGCCAGAATTGGGCAAAGTCCCCTTGTGCCATTTTGCAGCAAGGTTCTCTGGCTGACATAGACCTTCTTTATCAATTTAGAAGATTTTGTTCAAAACACAATTTTTGAAACATTAATATTGTTTACAGAGTGAATGTTTCTTTATAAGTTTTATTTTTTGATGATATTTAAAGTTAGGAAAGCCAAATGTTCATCCACCTACCAGTAGTATTGTCTAGGTCAATCTCCAGCTGGTATAAATTATTAAGGAGAAAAACAGCTCTCTTTGAAAGTATGGAAAAAATTTTAAACATATTAATAATTGACAATGAAAACTAAATATGAGATTTGGAAATGGGAAATAAAGGCAATGCCTTCCATATAATCATTCTGGCTCTTATTTGTTAATGTTTCAGAGGAGCAAATAGGCAGAACTCCTTCCCTCACAGGGATTTAAAAATTTATCACTAGGCTATTATTATTCATGAACCGAACGTAGTAATTTCAGCTGTTTTTCTAACAAGCTTGGTTAGAGGTCTTTGCTTTCCTTCCATCTCAATAGTTGTGGTCACGTAATTCCTCCTTCAGAATCTGTTTGTACCTATTTCTTAGGCCCAGGGTTATTCTGAGGTTGGAAGAGTTTTAAATAGTCCAAACTTCATATTTTGGCCTACTATGTGCTAGGAAGGCTTCTAAGTACTAAGGATGCCCCAGCAGTGAAAAGAGATAAAGTTCAAGATTTAGTGGAATCGCTTTCCTCTCCCTGCCTGCCAGCAAAAGTCCTCAATGCCCTTTTATCAAGATATTTGTACCCTCTGCACTGGCTTAGCTCACTGCTGTCTATACCCGCAGTCTGTGAGTACAGAGAAAAGTCTTAAAGATCTTTTAGATCAAAAGAAGTTGGGTAGTTGGGTATTGTTTTTTCTATTTGGAAACACAGTATTTTTCTTTACTTTAGATGTCTAATTTTGTGTTTTCATCTTTTGGTACAATAAATTTTTGTCTTCTTTATTTAATGAAATAAAGCCCAAATTCAGTAATCAATGCTTATTAACTCTTAACTCTTTGTTGTTGCCAGAGGGTGTACTCACCAGAGAGGAGAGTAAGAAAGCATCCCCACAATGAGGCATGGTCATGTCATAATCCCTTTTTCTTCTCTTTATCCTGTTGGGACTTTGGGTGTGCGTACACATGTGTCTGTCATGTCTCAAGTCACTTGGGCTGGGACTGAAATGACACAGTAAGTCATGTGAGATGCAGCTCCCTCAAACACCAGGCTTTGGGGCTGCCCAACTCTTAACAGTGAATTTTTTGTTTGTTTGGGTTTTTTTTTGAGAGGTTTTTGCTATAGGGTGCGTGCACTCGCCAGAAAGGCAGAGAGAGACAGAGAGACAGAAAGTGAGAAATCACCCCCCAGGGGAGATGGCCACACCGCATTCCCTTCTCCTCCATTCTCCTCTCGGGATCTTGGGCATGCACACACACGCACCCGGTGGGAGTTTAAGCCATCGGGTCTGGGACTTGAAACGCGGTCGACTACATGGGAGTCCAGCGACATAGCCATTATGCCAACTGCTGGTCCAAACAGTGAATTCTTACATTTTAACTCTATGAGTGTCAACTGCTGGCCTTATATGGCAAAGACTGATATTCTGCTTTCAGAGTTTTGTCCCACATATAGGCACATGGCTCTTCCTTGCACACCACTTAGCTCAACTGAAACAGATGTAATGTTCAAATTAAGCTTTACTTAAAGGTTAGAATATTGCAAAATTGCAATAAGCACTAAGAGTAGGACCATGAAACTAAGTGATGTAGCATACATTGCATGATTTATTCCTCTTCAGATTTTAACCCATTGCAAGGCTCTTTCCTTTCTCTCTTGAGATCTATGTCTGCAAGTATATGTCCCTAAATATCTGGCCTTATCATCATGAAGATCCAGAAAGGGATGAGAGCTTCCATCTACTGCAGGCTTGTCTCCTCAGCTCTGAGCTATTATCAGAGGGCCTCCCTTCTCTTCAGATAATTTATCCTGGTAAAAGCCACAAACTTGATGGAAGAAGAAAAGACATCTACACTGGGATAGCATAACCCAACCAGTCCTAGAATAGAGGACTGTGAATACAACTACCCCTTCATTACTAAATCAACTTGACCTTATAGTTCACTGGCTAAGACAGTTATAACATATGACTGCTAAAATAATTAACATTTATTGTTTTGAATTTTAAAGTCTCATGCACACAATTCATTTACTAAACCTTTTAATAATAAAAAAAATTATAATAGAGATATTTTTTCTATGTTCGATAGTCCAAGTAGACACACCAAACGTTAGGTCTCTTTTAAATGCAGGTGATAAGAACCTATTTCACACTTGCTTAACAAAAATACAAACTTCTTTGGCTCAAATAACAGAAAAGTCAGACAAATCTTGCTTGTTCAGGCATGGCTGGACATTTTAGTTCAAATGATGTCATCTCTTTTCATTTGACAGAATGTTTTGCTCTCTGTCTTTTTTTCTCTATATAGTCTTTCTCTTAAACTGTTCCTCCCTATTTTATTTTTTCTTTTTATCATTTTCTTTCTATTGTTTCAAAGTAAACTCCCCACATTTTGGCAAAACTGGTATAAGAAGCTTTGGATCAGTATTAAAGTGTAGCAATCCCAAATGAAAAGAAAAAGATGTAACCTCTTTCCTAACGGTTCCTGCAAAATTACAAAAGTTGACTGTGATTGGCTCAGCATGGCTCCCTAAACCAATCTTGGAACTAATGGGGAGAGTGCTCTGATTGGCCAGTCTGTATGATGTACCCCCTTTTGTGGAAGGAGGCGTGGTACCTTGAGACTAACAGTCCCATCAAGACAGAGGTATTTTCTTAAAGTTAAATCTTCAGGTCTTTCAAAAAGTAACAAATACAATATGATATTCCCAGTACTCATTCTGAAGATACAGGTATAAAAATACAGGAGATTATTGGAGTTATAGTTAGACATGAAAAACTCTATATGGTCTATAAATCAGAGAAGAACTAAGAAACAGTAGGTTTTAGATTGGTTCTATCATAAGCAATCTAGAGCACTGAATCACCAAAGGTATAGAAAACGGTCTCCAAGGTATTAGGAAAGTCTGCATCCCAACTAAGATTGAATGTCAGATTGCTTCAGGCATAAAGAGTTGCTTTTGGGACCAGTAGTTAGCATAATGGCTATGTTGCTGGACTCCCATGTAGTCGACCGTGGTTCATGTCCCAGACCCGGTGGCTTAAAACTCACGCCAGGCGCATGTGCGTGTGTGCCCAAGATCCCGAGAGGAGAATGGTGGAGAAGGGATTGTGGCGTGACCATCCCCCCTGGGAGATGATTTCTCACTTTCTATCTCTCTGTCTCTGTCTGTCTGTCTGGCGAGCACATGCGCCCTATAGCAAAAACCTCTCAAAAAAACCAAAAAAACAAAAAACAAAAAAAGAGTTGCTTTTAAGTGAACTGAGTAAATCAGAAGGTAGAAACCAGGATATAAAATGATACCTGGGATAGGAACTATAAATAACAGACTCGATGGAAGGTGGGAAGATAAAGGATGTACTCTTGCAAGCAAAACAGCATGTGAAAGCATAAGAATAGTATATCACTACTGTAATTATTATTTTTTTTATAGAGAGATTTTTGCTATGGGGAGTGTGTGCTCACCAGAGAGACAGAGAGAAAGTAAGAATCACCCCCCAGGGAAGATGGCCACATCACAATCCCTTCTCCTTCATTCTCCTCTCAAGATTTTGGGCATGCACGCACGTGCACCTGGTGTGAATTTCAAGCCTCCAGGTTCCAGACTCAAACCATGTTCGGTCATATGAGAGTCCAGCACCATAACCACATGTCACCTGCTGGCCTCTGTAATTCATTTTTAAATGACTAATAGTTGAATAAATAAATTGTGCTCATGAGACTTCAAAACCAAAATTTTACGAAGTTGTTGAATTGGGTGTCACATGTTACGATCGCCAAAGCCTAGCTTTTAGGAAGCTCTTCACTTTAACTGCAGCTGAAACAGAAGTGGGCCAAAGGAATGCAAGCAGGGCCCCAAATACCTTCAACATTAAACAGACATATGAGAGGGCCAAATCTGGCCCATAATTTGCCAGTGTTTGACCTATAGTCAGTTCATTGGGTTAGAAATTCACTCTGAATTTATAAGATGATATAACTGATTCTCAGATTCTAGGGATAAAATATAGAAGGTCCAGCAGATAGATGGTGGAGCAGTTGTATCTCTGGATTGCCACATGGCCAACCGTGGTTTGAGTCCTGGACCTGGTGGCTTGAAAATCATGCCCAAGTGCATGTGCATATGTGCCCAAGATCCTGGGAGGAGAGTGGAGGAGATTGTGGCATAGCCATCTGCCCTAGAGGGTGATTTCTCGCTTTCCCTCTCAATGTCTCTGATGAGTGCATGTACCCTAAGATAAAAAACAAACAAACAAAAAAAGATAAAGTATGGAATTGTAAAAATGGAGCCAAAATCTGCTTTTCACTTACGTATTAATTAAATGAACTTAATGAACATTTACTACATACTAGGTGCTTTAGATATACCAATAAAAAGATAAGTACCTACTCCATTGAGCTTGCACACTAATTGGGAAACAGTCAGCAAGTGATAAACAAGGTACTTTCAAGTTTTTCAGTTATGGTTACTCCTGAAAAATACAACAGGGTAGGGAACCAGCAGTTAGCATTATGGCTATGTCGCTGGACTCCCACGTAGTCGACCGCAGTTCGCGTCCTGGACCCGGCGGCTTAAAACTCACGCAAGGCGCGTGTGCGTGCGTGCCCAAGATCCCGAGAGGAGAATGGAGGAGATGGGATTGCGGCGTGACCATCCCCCCTGGGAAGTGATTTCTCGCTTTCTGTCTCTATGTCTCTCTCTGTCTGTCTGGCGAGCGCACGCGCCCTATAGCGAAAACCTCTCAAAAAAAAAAAAAAATACAACAGGGTAAAGTCATGGTGAGAAGAACATGGCTGCTGTTTTAGATAGGGTGGCCATCTAAGGCGCCTTTACATGAATGACATTGAGGAGAGACCTGAATGAGAAAGAGTGTGCCAAAGGACTGTGAGGGATGAGCAAAGGGAATAGCCTATGTAAGAGCACCAACATCAAAACAAGCGCTTACGATTGAGGAGTGAAAAGATCAACGTGAGTGGAGAGTGAACAGAGCGGTAAGAGCTGCAGTGTAATATGACAGCAGAGGTGAGACAGGCCGTGGTGAGGTGTGTAGGCTTCATCCTCAATGTGACAGCAACATTCCTGGGAAAGTTTTACCAGAGGAGGAGTGTGATCACATGTTCTGTTTTAAAAGGCCCAGCCTGGCTGCTGTGTGGAGAGAGTGTATATGCAGTTATGGTCTCTGGAGTTGGGAACACAACAAGGTTAAGTGTTTGTTTTTTTCCTGAACAAATGGGTCTCTCAGTCACATTTTGCTTGAAACACACAAATGCCCACCAAGACTGCACACAAGTGTTCCTAGTAGCATTGTTCCAAGTAGCCAAAAAGTAGAAACAAATCAAAGGTCCACCCATCGGTGATGGGAAAAACAAAATGTGTTTACCCCAAGCATATATCCATACAGTGAAAAACTATTTAACAATAAAAAGAAATATGGATACAGACTACAACATGATGAATATAAAATATATGGTAAGTGAAAGAACCCAGATATAGAAGACTGCAAATTGCATGGTTCTATTGATATGAAAAGTCCAGAAAAAGAAAATCTATATATAGCAAAAGCAGATTAGTGATTGCCTGGGGCTGAGAGTGGGTACAGAGATTAACTATAAAGGAGCAGGAAAAAAATCTTACTAGAATGATGAAAATATTCTAAAATGGACTGTGGTGATGGTTACACAACATGGTAAATCTAACAGTCATTGAATTGTACACTTAAAATTGATGATTTATAAATAAAGTTTGTACAGGGACCAGCAGTTAGCGTAATGGCTATGTCGCTGGACTCCCATGTAGTCAACGGCAGTTCGCGTCCCGGACCTGGTGGTTTAAAACTCACGCCGGGCACATGTGCGCGCGTGCCCAAGATCCTGAGAGGGGAATGGAGGAAAAGGGATTGCGGCGTGGCCATCTCCCCTGGGGGGGTGATTTCTCGCTTTCTATCTCTCTGTCTCTGTCTGTCTGGCGAGTGCACGCGCCCTATAGCAAAAACCTCTCAAAAAAAAAAAGAAAAAAAAATAGGAAACAGAGTTTTAAAAAATGTTTGTATATTTCTTCCATGAGAGAGAACAAGCCATGGGAACCCGTGACAGGTCTTTTCCCTGTTACCCACCTCCTGGCCTTGACTGACCCAGATCATGGGTACATGCCTGCACACCCAACATGCACAAGAAGGTTTTGGGACATGAATCCAGGATCTTCCCACATGTTCAGTATCAGAGAGTCTTCTATTACCACTGTCCACAGGCTGGCTCAGAACAAGTAAATAAAGTATTTAAATTATACTTCATTCAAGTTGTTTATTTAAATTTTATTTATCATCATTATTTTTTTTTTAATGTACTGTAGTGCACATGTATTCACCAGAGAGAGACAGGGAGAGAGAGAAAGTGAGGAAGCAAGCCACCAGGTCCGGGACTCGAACTGCAGTTGGCCATGTGGGAGTCCAGCATCTCAACCACCACATCACCTGCTGTCCCCTAAAGTTGTTTCTAAAAACATGTATGTATTTCTAAATTTAGAACTCATGTCTTCTGAGCATATGGGGTTTTGGTCTCCACAGACCTAGGTGTGACCTGAGATTACTCTCTCTCCAACTTTCCCATTGCTCTAGAGAGGGCCAAGCTGCCCACCCTTCCAAGGGCACCCAGTGGCCCACTTGGGGAATGGGTTGAGTTAATGTTTTAATGTCTTCCTTTCCCAAATTTTTTCCCTCTCAGGAGATAATAGACATTCCAAGCATTTCCTCCTCTGAATTCTCAGGATGGTTGTTTCTCCCTTAAGAAATCTGTTTTTTTGGGGACCAGCAGATGCGTAATATTTATATTGCTGTAGTCAAATGCAGTTCGAGTCCCAGACCCAGTGGCTTAAAACTCACGCTGGGCACATGGGCGTGCGTGCCTAAAATTCCAAGAGGAGAATGCAAAAGAAGGGATTGTGGTATGGCCAACCCCCACTGGAGGAGGGGGGCGGATTTCTCACTTTCTGTCTCTCTATCTCTCCAGCAAGCACATGTGCTCTATAGAAAAATCTGTCTAAAAAATATAATCTGTTATCTTTAATTCATGCATTTTTTTCTGTCACTTTCCAAACTTTTGCTGCTTTTGGAACATTTCTTTACTACTATTTTTCCCCTCTTTTCCGCCATTTCTATTTTCTCCACAGTCATCCATCACCTTTTTTCTGTTTGCTCTGTTTATGACCCTAAAAATTACTATAATCATGGGAAAACAGTATTTGAGATATACGTACATCAAGAGAAAGGAGAGTCTAAGTAGTGTTTTGTCATATGGACTACTAAAGTCAAAAATGCCAAAAAGTTCATCTCTAGAACTGCCTCAAAATTTTCTTCTACTTCACATTTGATTAAACCTACTCTCCCCCTAAGTATTTGCCTGGAGAACAAAAATATGAAATTATATTTTGAAAGCTTTATGCATTTGTGCTATCCCCATATTTTATAATTATTTGTCATTAGGATTAAGAATACATGATTGCAAAAACAGCATTTTATCTATATCAACATAAATACATTTGTGAGGTGACTCAGTAAAAAGAACACTACCTACCATATTATTTCAATAGGGAAAAAAGATATTGGAAGTCCAAGAAATGATTATTTTTGATGTATTAATTGGAGGCTGCCATTATTTACATTGTTTTAAATACTTCTATGTCTTTTAAGTGCAGTATTGTAATTGATCCATTGGTCAACACTTTATCTTATTTGATTGCAATTTATTTCTGACATTCTATAAAGCAAAAGGGCAATTAAAGATAAACTAAGCAAAACAAAATTCCCTTTTCAATAGAACAAATAATAGTTTATTTTTTTTTCTTTCACATGAAATATATAATGATGGGAATAATTAGCATTTTAATAGTCTTTATTGTCAGCTCATTTCATGGTTACAGAGAGGTAAAAACATGACGTTATAAAGTTTTTTAAAAATCTGTTTAAAGGAAACAACCAGGACTTCAGACCATAATGTCCTGCTATCCTGCTGTGTGAGATTATGAAATTATGGGTTGCTATTATGTCTCGTGTTAAGGGAAATGGATCTACAGAAACGGGTTGTGGTCGACTGAATTTGGAAGCATAAGCCAACTGTTCCATAGTCTTGAGAGCAGTGTGGGAAGAAACAATGCTGAGCTTTCCTTTCCTGCAGGTCACTCATCGTTTATGAGATGGATTTGGAGCCTCAAAATATCTTTAAGCTTTACACATACTTGTTAACCTGTAATCATGAAAACTAAGTTCACACACAGCAAAAACTCCGTGTCAAATGTAGGGTGGACTTTCAAAAATGTAACCTAGATGGAGAGTGTCTCAGCAGAAAAGGTTCTGTTTTATGTTTTGATTTCTAATCACTGTTTTTTAAATAGGCAGCCATAGAAAAGGGTGTGAGTTTGTTTTAGCTTTGGTCTCCCTTCCTGTGTTAAGTTCTTTGGGATGGATGTTTGGTATAGATATGAAATCATTGGGAACAAAACAAACAGAGAAAATATTATGATTCAAAAATTAAACATTAATTTTCCATGCAGTGTTTTGAAAGGAAAGTCAGTTGGCAAGGTGAAAAGGGATTTGGGGAAAATAGGCGACCTTGGGTTCTGCATCTAGGCTCTCTGACAAAAGGGTCCAGTCTTTGGAAAGAGCCTTTCTTTGTTTTGGAGAGGTTTTTGCCATAGGACACGTGCGCTCGCCAGAAAGAGAGAGACAGAGAGATAGGAAGCGAGAAATCACCCTGCAGGGGGGATGGCCATGCCACAATCCCTTCTCCTCTCGGGATCTTGGGCACACATGCACACGTGACTGGTGTGAGTTTAAGCCACTCTGTCAGGGACTTGAACCATAGTCAGCTAACATGGGAGTCCAACAACATAGCCATTACACTAACTGCTGGTCCCGAAAGAACCTTTCTGAAAGTGAGCAGGCCTTGATCTACCAACAAATGCCTCTTTACCTCACAGGTTGAAGTTCTAGAAGCTACAATACACAGCTGATTAAACTCAGGGTTTTTCCACAGCTGGTAGTACTCTGAATCCCGCCCTTTAACTAACTATATGCCTTCCAGACTAGTTACAGTAGGCATTCTACATCCAGGTGTTAATCATCTCTTACTTCAGTAAGAAAAGACACTGGACTCTAGCGATAGAATCTATGGCAGACATTATTTATCACCAACTGGTGATGAGGTTAGTGTTTGCAAACCATACCGCAAAGGCACCAGGATGCTGCACTGATTATGGAGCTGGGAAAGGAGAAGAAAGATTAGTTGCATTCTACCTGCAGGAATGTTACACTCCCCGCCCCCATGTCTGGGGCAAATAACCCCTTGCAATGCAGCCAATAATAGACAAGACAATTAAGTTTTCGTCTAAAAATGTTTATGGTTCATAGGCTTCTATATAAACATTCAAAGGAGGAAGAGAAAACTCCACCAGCTTGGCATGAAAAAAGAGTAGATTCTCTCCCAAACATTGATTTGGAAGTCTTCCCAAAAGAAAGCTGTCTGATGAAATGGCTGCCATCTTAAGTAATAAAAACACCAAGCACTAAATTAAAATGCAGAGTGTATTTATCAGACTTTTATAATCATAGCATAAGAACTCTCAAAATAATCTTGTCTGGAATCTGAAGAAAAAATACCTACTTTTGTGATTTAGAACCAATTGCTGCCTAGAGGCTACCAGGCATTACTTCACAACCTCTCTGGCCCTGTTTCTGGCTTACTAATTGTTATGCCTGATAACTTGTCCTCTTTCAAATTCAGGCCACATCTCTTATCTGGCATTGTTCTGATGCCCTTGTATTTACTGTGGCTATTATGGCAATTCTAGAAGCTCAAGAAAAGTAGATACTTCTTTTTTTTTTTTGAGAGAGAGGTTTTTCGCTATAGGGCGCGTGCGCTAGCCAGACAGACAGACAGAGACATAGAGACAGAAAGCGAGAAATCACCCCCCAGGGGGGATGGTCACGCCGCAATCCCTTCTCCTCCATTCTCCTCTAGGGATCTTGGGCACGCACACACACGCGCCCGGCGTGAGTTGTAAGCCACCGGGTCCGAGACGCGAACCGCGGTCGACTACGTGGGAGTCCAGCGACATAGCCATTACGCTACGTTCCCAAGAAAAGTAGATACTTCTAAGCTGTAGATGCATATTGCAGATCATCATATTGGAGATGTAACTCTAAAAATAGCATTTTAGTCCTAAGTTCTTGATATTCAGGAGCAAAAATTTAGAACCAATTGGTGTGTGTGTGTGTATGTGTGTGTGTGTGTGTGTGTGTGTGTGTGCCTGTGTCTGTGTGTTTAGAGTAGGAGGACTTCTTTCAGGTTTGGTGCTTTAGGACATAATATTATTTGAAGTTTCACTTGCCTCTACCTGAAGTTTGAACCAAGAAAAATGTGAACAATTTCCCAGTAGAGGAGATATTTAGGTTTCTACATGCTGTTCAGATGGCAAATCACTTGTTTCCTTAGTTCATGGTAAAACATGCCTTCTTTAAAATTTCTTTCTGGACCTACACTGTGGACTTCTGAAGGTGAACCTGTGTCTCACCCTCAGAGAGCTTTGAATCATATTATCTACTGCGTTGTCAGGGAAATCATAACACATTTTGCATAAAAAAAAAGAAAAGAAAAATAGGTCATGACTTTCCCTGCAACCTGATAGTACAACTCCCATACATAAAGTACCAAAAACCTGACTGGTTGATGAATAAGAGGAATCAATGAATTAGCAACTATGTTATTTACAAATTATTGTGACTATGAACTGTAAGACCTTATTTAATAAAATTGATGTACCATATTTTCCTTAAAAGAACAGCTGTTTGGTTTTTTATTATCAAAACCTTAGAGTCACCACACTTTGTTTTTCCCTGAATTTTTCCTAAGCTTAATAATTTCATAAAGAACAGTTTTAGAGAGATTTTTGTATAGGGTGTGTGTACTTGCCAGAGAAAGACAGAAAGTGAGAAATCAAAATCGTTCCCTGGAGGGATGGCCACACTGCAGTCCCTTCTCCTCCATTCTCCTCTCTGGATTCTGGGCATGCATTCACACACACCCAGAGTGAGATTCAAGCTGCCTGGTCCAGGACTTGAACCACAGTCGACTATATGGGAGTCCAGCAATGTAACCATTATGCCATCTGTTGGCCCCTCTAGAAGAATATTAACTTAGGTGAAGACATGTTAAAATAGTAAGGTGATGCACAAGTGCAATACAGGTTTATATTTCTAATTATGTGTGTAAAGAATCTGAACATGAGGTTCCTTATAACCAAGAAAAATTGTTTAGCAATAGTTATAATAAAAGATCTCTGAATTTCTAAAGTAGTTATAATGAGTTAAAATTTTCTTATCCCTTATCTGAGATATCCTTTTTTTTAATGCTTTAATTTATCTCTTCAGGAGGGGGTACCTCCAACAAGGTTGTCACACTGGGATCCACTCCCAGCCCAGGACAGGCAGGATTGCGGCCCACTCTGTGTGTACGTGGAGACATTGGGACTCAGGAAGTAAACATGGGTGTTCACCACTGCTGTGCCACCAGTGCTGGGCTCTCATCAGAGATATTGTTAAAACTCTCCATGAGTTCCAGTATTAAAAAAGAAAATAGAAAAGAAAAAAAATTGAGCCTATACACTCCCCAGAGAAAGACAGAGAGAGAGGGGAGAGGAGAAGCACCTTTCTCTCAATGGAGAATGGTCATGTCATGATCCCTTGTCCTCCATTTCTCTCTTTCCAGAATGTCTTTCAAGCTGGTGGTCTGGGACCCAAACCTCACGGTTGGCTATGTGGGATCTAGCCACCCTGACCACCACATTGAGAAAACATGGGTGAACTTAGAATTCTGACATAATGCTAAGTGATGTAAGTTAGGCTATGAAAGATAGATATTGTATCTCCACTTAAAAATGAGCATCTCAACTCAGAAGAAGCAAAGGGACTCAATAGCATATAGAGTAATGGTAGAAATTAGACGTTAGATGGGACAGTGGTGTGTGGAAGGAATGAGGAATGGTTTTTATTATTAGAAATTGGTTGAAATAGGGACCGGTAGTTTACATAATGGCTATGTTGCTAGACTCCCATGTAGTCGACCACAGTTTGAGTCCCAAACCCAGTGGCTTAAACTCACACCTGGTGCGTGTGCGTGCATGGCCAAGATCCTGAGAGGAGAGTGGAGGAGAAGAGATTGCGGTGTGGCCATCTCCCTTGAAGGGTGATTTCTCACTTTCTGTCTCTCTGTCTCTCTCTGTCTTTCTGGAGAGTGCATGCACCCTATAGCAAAATCTCTCCAAAAAAAAAAAAAGAAAAGAAATTGATTGAAATACACAAACACATGTAAACACGCAGAATAGGCTTTAGACTGTGTACCACAGTAGAGTAATGAACAGTGGTTACAAAGTAACATATACTTCTAAAACACTGGTAGAGTGATTTGGGGGTGTGTACAACATAGTGTACTGTTGATGGTGACTGCACTTTTATCCTTGCTTTGATTATTGCCGACTATGTACGTGCTTTGAAAAACCACACTGTACCTCACAAAGATGTAAAAAGCAATATGTAAATCAGAAATTTCAATAAATATATCTCCAAATATTCTAGTGAAATTGCAGAAAAAATTTCGAGGGAGAGACAAAATACTATTAAAAGGACAATCACAAAATTTAAAAATTCAATAGGAAAATGTTAGGTGGTTGGGGAAGTCACGATGTATTTTTTCTATGCAACCTAGACAACCCAATAAATAGAGCAACTTTAGATATTTTGAACTCTATTAAGTATTTTTTAAAATATTAACATTAGGTCTGCTTATTATTAATCATGAAAAGATTATTTTTTTTTAATTCCGATTACTTGATTAGTATTCTAACCTGTTTAATTTCTTCTTTCATAACTCTTCTCTTCCTCATGATTATATAGATGAGTCAGAGAATACCTCTGTACAGTGTGCTCCAAGTAAAACACAACACCACGGGGGCCAGCCAGTGGTGTACACAACACAGTTTCATGTGAAATTAAAAAGTGTGGCTCAGTTTATTGTAATTGCCTTCCCTTTTAAACTTGTATAAATCCACATCTTTTAATTTTAAGAACTGTATTTAATGTTTGAAAGTCAAAAAGTGTAGTTGTATATGTTGAATTACTGGTAGGAAGCTGACAACCGAGAGAAAGTTCTTTATGGACAAAACTCAAAAGCTCTTGTGTACTGTCAATCCAGTATTCATTTCTCAAAGCAAAGGTCAGAGGCACAATAGTTCCACTGTGGATTCAGAACCACGTTCTATTTCCACGATCACAGTGCAGCGGTACACTCCTCCGCGCCAGGCTGTTGCTGAAGGCATCTGGTTTGTCAGGCACTTTAGAGTCATCCAGAATGTCATTTTACTTTATGTTTTTTTGTGCTATAGGGCGCGTGTGCTCGCCAGAGAGACAGAAAGTGAGAAATCACCCCCCGGGGGGAAGGCCATGCCTCAATCCCTTCTCCTCCATTCTCTCGGGATCCTGGGCATGCACGCACACGCGCCCAGCGTGAGTTTAAGCCACCGAGTCTAGGACTCGAACCGCAGTCGACTACATGGGAGTTCAGCGACATAGCCATTATGCTAACTGCTGGTCCCCCAGAATGTCATTTTTTTAAAAAGAGGTTTTGCCTTAGGCCATGTGCACTTGCCAAAGAGAGAGACAGAGACAGAGAGGCAGAGAGGAGAAAGAGAGTGAGAGGGAAAGTGAGAAATCACTACCCAAGGGGGATAGCCATGCCACAATCTTTCTCCGTTCTTCTCCCAGGATCTTGGGCATGCATGCACATGTGCCTGGCATGATTTTCAAGCCACCTGGTATAGGACTTGAACCATGGTTAGCCATGTGGGAGTACCCACTTCGCCATCTGCTCACCTCCAGAATGTCTTTTTTGGCATTATTGTATCATAAGTTCTTATAGAAACTGAATTGTTTGGAATTAGATTATCTTCTTGCTTACCTGCTACCTAGCTCCAAGTAAGCATGTCCACTCCAGTCCCTCTTAGGATCTGATACACAGACTGAAATGCCAGTAGAGTTGCTCACTGATGCTAGAATTTTGCATTTGTTTTCTAATTTTTCTTTTCTGTATTTTCTAAATATTTTTAAATAGCCAGTGTTATTTTCTTAATAGAAAAATAATTTTTTAAGAGAGATTTGTGCTATAGGACACGTGTGCTTACTGGAGAGACCAAGAGAGACGGAGAGATAGAAAGCGAGAAATCACCCTCCAGGGAGGATGGCCACACTGCAATCCCATCTCCTCCATTTTCCTCTCGGGATCTTGGGCACACACACACACACACATGCCCGGTGTAAGTTTTAAGCTGCCTGGTTGGGGAATCACACCATGGTCTACTACATGGGTGGCCAGCAATGTAACCATTACACCATCTGCTATTTCCAGGAAAAGAAATTTTGTCCAAAATTAAAAAAAAAAAATAGTAGTACCAAGGGAAGATTTTTTTTTTTAATGTCAGTGAAATTTCTGATCTAATGTCAGGGCAGAGTATGAAGCCACTTCAGAAATAAAAATTAGAAATTTATTAGAAATTTAGAAACACTCTGTTTTTTTAAAAATAAGAATGAAAATGTCACCCACATTTCTCTCTAGTCCGTTTCACTGTGGTTCAAAAAATAGGTTCTTTTTTTTTTTTTTGAGACGTTTTTGCTATAGGGCGCGTACGCTCGCCAAACAGACAGAGAGAGACATAGAGACAGAAAGCGAGAAATCACCCCCCAGGGGGGATGGTCACGCCGCAATCCCTTCTCCTCCATTCTCCTCTCGGGATCTTGGGCATGCATGCACACATGCCCGACGTGAGTTCTAAGCCACTGGGTCTGGGACGCGAACCGCGGTCAACTACGTGGGAGTCCAGTGACATAGCCATTACGCTAACTGCTGGTTCCCCAGAAAATAGGTTCTTAAACTGTGTAGAGAAGGGGCCCGATGGTGGTACAGTGGTGATGCAGTGCTCTGTGAGACTCAGCCACATGGGAAATGTTCCCAGTTCATATGCAGAGGTCTCTCTCACCATGGCATACGCCTGTGATCTGGGGCTGGCTGAGGCAGGGGATGGATAGCAGTATGAATGGGCTATTGGCATGCCTGTCTCTCTGTGTCTTGCTCTCTGTCTCTCACACTTACGGAAGAAAGAAACTTTAAAAATGTGTAGACATGGTGGCAAATCAATAGCTCTGCTTGATGACTGCCTGATTTAAAAACTGAAATTAGATGTCTCTGATATAGATCTTAGTTCCCCATAAGCCCACCACACATTTAGGTAACTCTCCTGACTCCTGACGGTGTTCAATTTTGACAACCTTCGCTGGGTAATAAGTGAACTGAGACATAATGTAACTAAGACATGTTAGGCAAGCAAAAAAAAAAAAAAAAAAAAAAACGTGCTAATGCTATCATTCTCTTTATCTTACAAATGAAAAATCCCCTAAATGTGAGGAATGAGGAATTACAGCTAATTTAGGGTCCACAGCCATATGGTGTTTGTGTAATCTAATATGTTTGCTCTCATATAACTTCCTTCCTTTTTAGCTTATTCTGCATGCGACCTCCTGGTTATTATTCCTAGAGCTTTAATAACACGTTCACTGTTTGTTCCTTCCTTCTTTAGTTTGTGCCAGGCTGTTTTAGGTGCTTAGGGAAAAAAAATGGATGAGTCTTCAGGTTTCATACCCCTTGAAATGATCAGACATGTGAACTAAAAATAATAGGAGGGTGATGGTACAGAAAGAGTTCTGTAGCCTTTCTGTGGGGTCAATGAGGGGCAAAGATTTGTGAAGTCCTATAAGCCTCGTGGACCAGGCAGTAGTAGAGCCAGTGGGCCAATCACTGGGTTCCAAGAGGACTTCCAGGTACAACAAGGCCTGAGTTTTCAAGATACATGAAGGTTGTCATGACATGTCTTTCCCCAAAACTTGTTATAGAAGATGACTGTGAAAACACACGAGGACCACTATTGCATGTAACAAGTATATAGGTAGCTGCAGGCGAATGCTCAGGCCCTTCAGGTGTGGTGTTTAAAAGCACTTCATTGCCTCAAGTGTGGCATGTAACATTTTTGAAGGAAAAAAGGAGACCCGATCAAAAAATCATGAACAGTAGCGAAGAATGGAAGTGTTTTGACATCGACAAGGACAAATGGCAAACCAAAGGAAGAAAAAACCTGGAGCATGGGTTCAGAGAAAGGCTTGAGAAATTCAGGGAACTGTAAGTAGTTTGATTCGACTGGAGCTCCAGGGAGTAAAGATTGGGGAGAAAGCAAATGCCCATTCATTCATTTAATGATTCACTTGAGAAATTATTTAATGACTTGCTATTTTGCAAGCATCGAGGATAAAACAATGACTTTATATAGTTGTCACATTTGTTGGACAAAGTTCAGTTCAGTGAAGAATCCAGAGAAGTTAAAAAAGAGTGTGTAAATGCTATGATAAAGTAAGACAGGGCACCACAGGAACACAGAGGAGGGTGTGTTGAGGTAGACAAGTGTACAGTAGATTTTTCTGATGTGCTGCCCAGATCTGCCTTTGGGAATGAAGGACCTTTTCTCCCAGCTTGTGGGAGTGCTACCAGAAGACAACCTCCAAGTTGTAGTATTGCCCAAGGTTGTGCTTCCTTCCAGAGACATCTTGCATTCAATGCTTGATCAATGAGTTGTATAAAGTGCTGGTCCACTTGATCCAACTTGGAACAATTCTAAACAGTCATTCTCAATACAGGACTGTCTATGGGATGACCTAAGAGTCAGTTACCTGGGGCTGCATCACAGCTCAACTTCTTTCTCTGCCCAATCCTGTCTCCTTCTCTATTCATTCACAGGTGTTGATCCACAGGAAACTACTAGATATCCTATTTCAGAATTTTATTTCCTGTACATGTTTTGAAGTGTCCTTGGTGCCTCTATAAGCAATTTGGATTTTGTGCTGTCGTCACTAGAGCCAAGGAAGGTTTCTGGTAGGGAAATAACTAAATCAATACGTACAAGTCGAAAGGGTACAAAAGTGAAGACTTATTAGAAGGATGTTGTAATAATCTAAGCCAGAAATGTTTAGAACTGAATAAAGACAGTGATAGTGAGATGGAGAGAAGGAGATCATTGTAAGATATATTTACAAGCAATATTGGCAGAATTTGGTGATTAATTACAGTTGACAGTCACAATAAAATTATTGAAATTTCCTAGGTCTTTGACTTGGACAGAAGAGTACATTTTAGTACCACTAATCAAGGTAGAAACTGAAGGAGAAGAAGCAAGATCATCAATGAATACAAAAAGTTCACTTTTTGACCTGCTCAGTTTGGAGTAAATTCAAAACAGTAAAATGCAGGTGATTCTTAGCAGGCAGTTGGCAACATGCATTGAGAAATCAGGAGGAAGGTTAATGCTGGAGACATAGGTGTGGAAACCATTAGCAAATGTGCTAGCTAAAAGCATAGATACAGGTATAAATGAGCTCAGAGTATCACTGTTCTGTATGGTAGTTAAATGCATAGATGTAAATAAGCTTAGAGTGTCACTGTTCTCTAAAATCATCAGATCACCAAAGCAATTCCTAACTCCTCCAGCTGGCATTCACACAAAACAATGATAGTTCAGCACTATGGACAGTGGCAGGTTTGCCTTAGGCTTTCCTGCCCCCTCTTTATCCTACCCCCAATATTTTAGTTCTGTTGAATAAGGACTAGTCGTCTTGTTGTTTTTTGTTTTGTTTTTTATTTTGTTTGTTTTTCTTTTTTGCTTTACCTCCTACTTCTCCTCTAGCCCATATCTTAATGTTTAATGTAGCTGTGTTGATATCATTCAGTTCATGCTTTTTTCCCCCTTTCTTAAAAAAAAAAAAAAATCAGATGAATAACTTGAGGCCCAAAGAAGGTAAAAGATTTCCCCAAAGCCAAATTCTTGGAAATAGTAGAGCTGGGACCTAGATTTCTAGGACCATGGCTTAATGTCCTACTGCAATATGGCATGGAGTGGAGACTCCACAATTTTCCAAACAACAATTTTCAAGCTAACAGACATTTCCCAAAAGAAGGCATACAAATGATCACAGATAAATGAAAAAATTCTCAACAATTTTTAATCACTAGGGAAATGCAAATTAAAGTACAATGAATTATCACTTTACACTTGTTAGAATGGCTGCTGTGAAAAAGGCAAATGATAATAAGTGCTGGAGAGGATGTAGAAAAAAGGAAACCCAGAACACACCACAATGCCTAGCTTTTTTTTTTCCATCCAAAATACACTGTGTATTGGCTCAATCAAGCACATCAACATACATGTTTTCAGCAAATAATTTTCCAATTCTTATGTCTTGTATACTTTGTTTTTCGTTTTGCCATCCTTGATTCCCTATCCCTCACCCTCTGCCATGTCCCACCCTCCTCCCACATTGTCTCTGGTATCGATGGTTGCTTTCTATGCCTCCCTCCCCATTTAATTGATTTGCTAATGAACTTAATTAGCCTAAATATATCCAATAGCTAGCACAGCTGATATATACCTATACATGAATCCAAGTCTGAACCTCAGTGAGTAGAATGAACATATTATAAAGTAGTACCCAGTTGGGGCTATATGGCTTACTGCAGTCATCAGATATGCATTTTTTTTTTAATTTCGATACGAACAGTTTCACTGTTTTTTTTTTTTTTCCTCCTGCAACTTTTTTTAAAATTACTTAACATTCATTCCCTGAGCATCATCACAACATACTAAATGTGGTTTCCCATCTAGAATAATCATGCATGTTATCATCAATAATATTCCATTTCTACTTTCATACATATGTATATGTATATGTATATATATGTTTTTACCCCATGTTTGACCCTCTACCCGTTCCCACTCTTTTATTACACTATCTCTGCTATATACAGTTGTTTTCTATTTCTTTTCTCCCAACATTTTGTTGATCACACAATATCATAAGTAATCTAACTACTTTCAATAGCAAGTTCAGCAGGTAATTTCAAGAAGAGCAGTTTTGAACTGGTAATGATATCTTCTTGAAACTTAAAGCCTAGAAACAGGTTAGTATTCTGTTCAAATGGTAGGTACATGCACCTATCAACAGCTCAAGACAGGACAAAAATCCTTTAAAACCAGAAAACAAAGCTTAGAAGAAAAGCAGCAATATTCTAGTCAAGTCACAGAATGTTGTTTCATCAGTTCAGTCTCATGTACTTAATCTTTCTTCTGTTAAGGTTCGATCTTCCAGATTGAATTCTGGGATATAATATTCATCTCCAAACATTGTCCCTACAATTAAGTTGCCCATTTTCTTAGTTTTTGAACTCTTATTTCTGTGTGTCTGCATTTAATTTTACTGACATAGCACTCCCTTAAGAATTTCTTGGAGATCTGGTCTGGTGCTGGTAAATTTTTTCAGGCTTTGTTTATCTGGGAATGTTCGTGTCTTTCCTTCCCAAATGAACGATAATCTTGCTGGGTACAGTATTCTTGGTTGAAATTGCTTTTCCCTTAACACATTGAATATATTTTCCCATTCTTTCCTCGCTCACATAGTTTCCGATGAGAGATCTGCTGTTAGTCTGATGGGATACCCCTTGTAGGTAACTTGCCATTTTTCTCTTGCCAATCTTAGTATCTTGTCTTTGTCTGTTGTTTTGGTCAATTTGGCTATAATGTGTCTTGTAGAAGATATTCTTGGGTTAATTCTATTTGGGGTCCTCTGTATTTCTTGGGACTGAATAATTGAGTGCCTCTCTAGGTTTGGAAAGTTTTCCTGCAGGATCTCATGGAATAGATTATCAATGCCCTTATGAGTCTCTTCACCTTCTGGGATGCCTATTATCCGGATGTTTGGACATTTGATGGTATCTAGTATTTCTCGTATATTAGTCTCAAATTCTTGGGTCATTTTCTCAGTCTTCGTGGTGGATTTTTTTAGGCTATCAATTTTCTCTTCTATGTCTGAGATTCTATTTTCTGTATAATCTAGTCTGCTTTTAATACTTTCAAGGGAGATTTTGACTTCTTGTATTATAGCTTTCATCTCTAACAGTTCCATCTGATTCTTTTGTAAAGTGTGAAATTCCTCTTTTAGATCTTTCATGAATTTCCTCACCTCCTGGAACTCAACAACTTCTTTCTTCTTCCTCTTCAGCAGTTCATTGTCTCTCTTCTCTTCCATCTCTGTTAGCTTTGCCATTATGAATGTTCTGAATTCTTTATCAGACATCTCCATGAATTCCCGTGAACTGTGTGTGGATGAAGACGAGTTATCCTTTTCCCTTGGAGGAGAGGTATTTTCCTGCTTTCCCATATTTCTTGTGGTCCTGCAGCGATTTCTAGTCATCTGGTTGATGGTCAGTTTCTTCCCAAACTTGTAAGTTCAATCTGAGCGTTGAGGAGCGTGGACAAAAGGAAACAGAAAGAGAGAAACAACAGCAACAACAGCAAAAAAAACAAGAAACAGAAAAAGATAAGAAAAAAATGAAGATAAAACTTTTCAATACAACTTAAAAAATTAATATTTTTCAAAAATTTCAGTAAAAAAAACAAAAATTGGAAAACCGTGCCGCGCACAAGCTGCGCAAGATTCTATAAATCAAAAATTAAATAAAAAAGAGGAGACAGAGACCGAGACAGAGGTAGAGAGAAATAAGGACAGGTACAGAGACAGGAGGCCTGGAAGGGCTCTTCCTACCACGCGAGTTTTGTGTGCTGGAAGCCAAATTATCAGTGGGAAAGTCTTGATTTCTGTTCCCCCAGAATGGCTAGGTTGCAGAATCCATGTGGCCAATGCCTAGCTTTTTAAAAAATGTTATCCAGATCAACTCATAGAAGCAGAGAGAAAACAGTGGTTACCAGAGGCTGAGAGGAAGGGAGTTGGGGAAAGGGAAGATACTGATCAAAGGGTACAAAGTTTTATTTAGACAGGACAAATAAGTTTAAGTGATGGACTGCACAGCATGGTGATTATAATTAATAATAATATATTACTGGAGCAAGCAGGTGGCTTGGTGGTTAAGGTGCATATGGCCGAAAGCAGTTTGAGTCCTGGACCTGTTGGCTTGCTTTCTCACTTTACCTCTCTCTTTCTGGTTAAAAAAATAAATAAAAATAATAGTAAAAAAATAATAGTAAAAAAATAAATAAATAAAATTAAATAAATTATTTTTAAAAATAATGTATATTTGGGACCAGTAGTTAGCGTAATGGCTATGTTGCTGGACTCCCACGTAGACCACGGTTTGCATCCCGTACCCGGTGGCTTAAAACTCATGCCGGGCGTGTGTGCATGCATGCCTAAGATCCCAAGAGGAGAATGGAGGAGAAGGGATTGCAGCATGGCCATCCCCCCTGGGCGGGTGATTTCTCGCTTTCTGTCTCTCTGTCCCTCTCTGTCTGTCTGGCGAGCACATGTGCCCTATAGCAAAAACCTCTAATAAATAAATAAATAAATACATAAATACATAAATCATGTATAGTTAAAAATTGCTGAAAGAGTAGATTTTAAATATTTTCATCCCCAAAATGTAGGTAGGTGAGACAGTAGGTATGTTAATTACTTAGATTTAATCATTCCAGAATGCATATGTAAATCAAAACATTGCCCTGTATCCCATAAGTTATATAATTATTATTTGTAAATTAAAATTTTTGAAGTTTCAGGCTGACTAATAACAGTAGAAAAATAAGTAATAGCAACAATAGTAGTAAATTCAGAAATAACTCTTTTCACTTGATTCTCTGGATCTTAACTTGGCTTCGTCTATTTAGGAAAATTAAAAACAATTTTTTTATTACTCTATCTCTTCTTTTTTGGACTATTGGATATTCTCAGTCTAATTTTCTCCTATCTTGTTTATTCCTTTACCATTTTATTCTGAATTTAAAAAAAATTTGAGTTTATCTCCAAACTCATTGACTTGATTTTTGGCATTTTCCAATTTGCTCTTTACTGTTTTCTAGTTCATTTTTGTGAACTTTTGCATTGTTATTCTTAAAGCTATCTTGTCAAATTGTTCCCATTTTAAAATGCAATTATTTGTTTTATTGTTTTCAAAGTTCATATATGTTGTAGCATGTATTAGCACTCCATTTCTTCCTATTGTTGAATAATATGCTCTGTGTGTGTAATATTTTGTTTATGCGTTCATGAGTTGATGGACATTTGGGTTATTTCTGTTCTTTTGGTTACTATTAATAATACTGGTTGGAAAATTCATACATAGGTTCTTGTATTAACATGTTTTTATTTCTCTTGGGCAAATACCTCGAAGCAGAATTGCTGATTGTGTGGAAACTCTATATTTAACTTTCTGAGGAACTGCCAAACTGTTTCCCTAAGTCAGTGCACCAGTCTTCATTCCCACCAGCAATGCATGAGGGTTTCAATTTCTCTTGTCGATACTTTTTACTGTCTGTTGTTTTATTGTAGCTATTCCATTGACTGTGAAATAGTATCTCATTATGGTTTTAATTTGCATTTCTTTAATGACTAATAATGATGAGCATCTTTTTATATGCTATCGGCCATGTGTATATCTTCTAGGAGCAATGTCTATTCAGAACAGTTTTAAATTGTATTGTCTTTCTATTGCTGAGCTGTAAAAAGTCCTGAATACAACTATATGCAAATATTTTTCCCACTCTGTGAGTGGTCTCTTAATTTTCTCAAGATTTCCTTTGATGCATGAAAGTTTTTCATTTTTATGAAGTCAAATTTATTTATTTTTTGTTACTTGTGCTGTCTCTTATCTAAGCAACCTTGCCTAATCAAAGGTCACAGATATTTATGCCTGTATTTTAAGAGTTTTATAGTTTGGCTTTTTACAATTAGATCTGTGATCCATTTTCTGTTAAATTTTACATATGATGTGCACAGGGCATGAAGAATGGTCTTTTGACTATTGTTGATAACCTAGCATCTTTTAATAGTATACTGAAGGGAGGCCTCAAGTTCTAAGTTCTGACTTGGAGAAATCAGTTTTTCGTAGGGTGACCATTGTGTGTAGGGGGAGGGGAGAATTTTTAAAGGAAATATTTACAACTCTTGCGTTGTTATTTAAAAATAGGTAGCATTTCCAGGAGGAAATGCTTAGTTGTTTCCCAGTTGTTTTCCATTGTCTCCATGTTTCATCTGACAAAGAATCAAATATAAGGAAAGGCATGGGAGTGGGAAAGTGGAATGAGAATGGAAGATTGCCAGAGATGAAGAAAAGATACAAAATAGGGCCTTTTCAAGTTGACTTTTTTTTTTTTTTAAGCCTCCCTAATGCCCTCCCTTAGGTAAATCACAGTGGGTATGTGTTTGACTTACTCCTCAAAAGCAGATCTGAGTTGGTAAGCAGGCTGAAATGCACCAGAAGACCACAGTGTGTTTTGAGAGACAGGAACAGCTGTTCCTCTGGCAGTCTCCAGCAGACCCAGAGCCTATCCGTTACCTCGGTGTTCCTAGATGGTATTGCTTACAGCCCTTTTTTGTGTTCTGTTTACTGTTCCATTTCTGTGGGTCAGATTGACAGACACGATATTTTTTTAGAGGCACTTAATAGTTAAGACAGTACTCGTTATTCATGTTCAGCCCAAGTTTGAAAGTTTCTTTAACATTGCATGGTTTTTACTTGCAGTGTATTTACTTCTGTAAATCAGCTCTTCTGGCACGAAACATGACTCCTGCAGATGATATTATCTAGGAGGAATGTAGGGCTAGGCTAGCGGGTAGGTTTTCTGAGAATCAATGATCTGACCACACATAATAAACAAAGCCAGATAGGCTGCAGCCAGTCAATATGAAAAACAAAGAGCAATAATTCAGATACACAACTTTAAAACAGAAACACAGGAAAAGATGCAACACATGTTTTAAAATAGTTATTTCCTATCTTAATATTGTTCTGCTCTCTTTATTTTATCCTCAGACAGATGGACTTCACATTTTCAATTATGACCCCATTTCTAACATTAAAAGTTTCACAGAACCCCACATAATAGTAGTTCTACTTTGAGTAAAAGTTGACTAAGAAAATACATAAGAGCAGAACACACTGATATGAATATAATAATGCTTTTTAAAAAAGTTTATTTTGTTCATTCATGCACATACATGAACAAAACATATTTCACATACATATTTAGCTCATGCATGCATGAACCAAAGAGAGAGAAAGAGAAAGAGATCCTCAACAGGGTATGGTCACACTGTGCTCATCAGTATCTTGGGCACATGCTCGTGTCCAGTATGCTTCAGGTGACTGGGTGGGGATCTGAACCTGCCATGAGCCATGTGGTTTGCAATACTGCAATTCAGAATGCTACAGACTATACCACAGAGGCTAAGCCTGAATTCAGTAATGATTTTAATTGAAGTCATACTTTATTGGACAAGAGAGCATGTGTATTCATTTGAAGACTGGGTGTACAAATCAATGTAAGCCACCTTATTCAGGAAACAGATAAACATATCTCATGGGACTATAGATTCCTCTGTCATAATTTTAAAGCTTCCCAGAGGTCCAAGGTCCATAGGTTGGTATCTAATTTGTCTTCCTTTTTTTTTTTTTTTTAAAGAGGGAGAGGTTTTTTTGCCTTAGGGTACATGTGTTCGTAGAGAGAGCAATAGAGACAGACACAGTGAGAGGGAGAGAGAGAAATCACTCCCTGGAGGGATGGCCATGCCACAATCCTTTCTCCTCCCAGGATCTTGGGTACCCATGTACACATGCTTGGTGTGATTTTTCAAGTCAATAGATCCGGGACTCAAACCATGGTCAGCCATGTCGGAGTCGAGTAATTTTTTATGCCTGTCAATTTTGGAAACTGTCCTATTTAATAACATCGCTACTCTCTGGTCTACACAAGTACTGCATAGCCTTTCTACGTGACTCAAACAGGACATAATACAATAAACAGAGCCATACATTTCTAAAAGTCAGAGGACTAGAATTTTGGTCCTTTTTTGTTATCTACTAATATATTTCCTTGAAGAACCCAAATCTCTCTTTGAGACTATTTTACCTCTTGCAAAATTAAGGATTGGACTGGGGAAATACTCGCTCAGCTCAGTTCAACAGATTAAGTAAGGAACTAATTAGATTATGTAACACTGGATCATATAAACAATAAATGGTGGAGGCAGTCAGTATTTTTACTGAATCTTCCCTTTTGGAGCCTAATTCTCAGCCATTGACATGCTAGGGAGGTATAGTTCACCCAGAGTCATGCTGTCCTGTTGATTATCCTGCTCTCCAATCTCTCAGTGTGCTGTGGACTGAAAGTGGAAGGTCTACACAGCAGACTGGGCTGGGAGTGATAACTGAGCTTTAAGATTTACTTCTGCATTTCAGTGACTCATTTAACTTCTTTGGCTCTCAGTCCCTTGAGAATAGACAGAAATGGACTAAGATTTGAGAAGTGTTCATTTTTTGCAATGGAGCTTTTTTTTCCCCTCTCTAAATAAAATGGTCCTGTAAAACTCCAGTATATAAATCAGATACCATAAAAGTACCATTTCACTTGCAATTTTTAGTGAGCACTGTTTTTCAAAGTAAAAACCAAAAATAAAGGGAAAGAGACATGTAAGGAAATGAAAAAAATTTAAAGAGGAAAAACAAAACCCCCCAAAACAAACAGAAAGACATTCATTGTTTGCAAATCAAGCCCTAAATGTAAACTTTAAAACCACTTATTTATCAAAAGTTCCTGTTTAAGATCCAACTCTACATTAAGATGTCCATTTATTAACTTAAAGTGAGAGACATTTCTACCTAAATATTGCCAGTTGTCATCTACATGGAACATCTTGTCCCGAAGGTCATGTCTACTCAGGAAAGAAAACTTAGTAGAACTTGGAGCACAGGAGCTAGAAAATGGTGCAACAGTAAAATGAACAGGGGTGTAATGCAACACTCTGCAAAGCAGACTACATGGAAAGGTTTCAGTTTCAGGACTGAGATCTCCCTGAGTATACCAGGCACCTGTGTGCCCATGACTGGGGCTGGCTGAGGTTGGGGTGAATCACAGTGGTAGGACTTATTGGTAGTGCTGTCTCTCTGTCTCTGTCTGTTTCTGTCTTTTTCTCTTGCTCATAGGAAAAATTAACTAAAAAAAAAAAAAAAAAAAAGCTTAGAGTATAAAAGAAATCAAAGCAAGTTCTATATTTTCAAGGAGTAGTTTTGTCACACAATGGTGACCCAGTTTAATGCCAGTCTTCATTCTAGTAAATTTTTTCTCCTCTAAAGATTTGGGCTAGGAAATCCTGAATCTCAACCCCACCCCCTCCTAGGTCAGTATTGAAAGAACATTCACCATCATCTTACCCTTTAACTTGCTGTTTTTGCCTCCATGTCAATTTCCATAGTCCTATTGACATGACTCTCCCCTGAACTTTTATGGATCATGGGGTCTGTGGATGAAGATTTTTCAGGTCATCAGATGCTTGAATGTTCTTTACAGAATCCCAGTCAGGTGGTCCCTCCAGTTCTGCTTGTCCACTTCCCATGTCAGAGGGTTTGCTGTCACTTGAGATAAAATCATTTCTCTTTCCTTGAAAGAGTAATTCTTAGGCATTTCTTCCATACATTGATTAAAAATATGACACTCCATAGCTTCAGAGATAGCAAATGTTTAACTATGTAATAAATGAGTCCTACTGTAGCATGCTCTGGACTGCAAAGTCCAGTTTCAAAGTTCTACTTAAATCTGAAGGATTCATATTTGCTCGCTTGGTGCCTCCCAGCATCTGACATATAAAGAACACTTGATAAGTCTTGAACAACTGACTAACTAAATGAATTGAGTGGAATTTGCAACAACTCATTAAGCAAAGAGAGACATGATTGTTTTTGAAAGTAGATGTTTTAAAGTTTATAATTCAGTCTATCCCTGAGCAAATCTAGTCTATACTTTCAGACTCTAATGATATCCCTGCACTTGTAGAGCTTTCAAAAAATTTGAGGTTTCAAACCATGCTGGGATCATTTTCAGGGGGCAAATTCAACTTTTACCTATGACTGCCCTCATTTCTAGCTACTGAGACAACAGCAGAGCTGGAGCTTGAGGCTGATGGAAGACAGCAGTTAGTGATGAAAACCAGAGACTGACTGCCTAGGTTCTAATCTTAACCTTTCCACCTATTAGCTATGTGACCTTGGGCAAGTTACTCTCTCTGAATCTATAAAATGGATATTGGTAATGTGAGGACTTAACAACTTAATACTCCTAAATCTCTGAGAACAGAGCCAAGAATATGAATGAGTATTGATTCTCATGAATTCATTGTGGTCTAGTGGAAAGGGCATAAGTTTGTTTGTTTTCTTGTTTTGGTAAATTTATATATTTTTTTCATGAGAGAGAGAAGAGAGAAAGAGAGAGAGAGACTCTGTGCAGGATCTTCACGCCACAGTCCTCGCCCATGTCCTGTAGCCTGCCAGGATCAAGGGTGCATACAATGCACATGCCCAGTGTATTGAGCTTAACCTGGGACATGAATTCAGATCCTTCCCATGTGGTCTTCAAACTTGCACAACTGTACTCCTACAACCTGCACCACTACAGCTGGGCCGAGAGCCTAAGTTTTGTTACATAAGCCTAGATTTAATTCAGACTATGGCCCTTTTTCATAGGCAATCATTTCATTTCACTAAACTTGTTTCATCCTGTGTAAAATGTGTATAATAACACAGCCATGGGGAAAAGTCCTGTTTAAAACTACAACAGATTATAACCTTCTGATTCCTGGAACTCTTAAGTTTAGTAAAACATCTTTGTGGGCCTACTTTGGATATGGAGGAATCCCCATGCAGAGAACTAAATTGCTTTGCTAATAAAATGTGAATTTTGAGCATTTCAGAGCTTGAAATTAAAGCACCAATCCTAGAAAGGAGAGAAGTTCAACAAAAGAGTTGAGAATTTGGGGCTTTATTTGGGGCAGTAGTCTTATATCCAATTTTAAGTTGCTTGTTACTTGGCACTGGAGTGAACCTTTTGAACAAAAGTTAAATAGATGTCTGTCACCTGGTCAGTCATACCTGGGTGATACTTTGGAGCGACGCCTTATAATACTGGGCTAGGCCACAGCGAAAGGGAAAGCAAACACGAGGGGCTTGTATAGGAGACATGGAGAGTTCGGCCTGTTCAGGAAAACAGGATGTGAGGTGCGGAAGTGGAGCCTGGAGATGGGTGGAGGAGCAGCAGATTTCTCATCGGTGTATGAGATGGCAGTCAAACACCTTTATTTTACCCTGATAGTAACTAAAAAAGCTAAAGTCACTTAGAGACACTAAATACCCTGGCATTTGAATTACAGACTCTGTAGGAGTCTTCTGACAATTAAAGTTAATGGATGTAAACTCCTAGCCCAAAGTAAGCATTTGATAAATAGTAACAGTCATTCATCCTGTTGATTCATATATTATTTAATGGGTATTTGTCTAATAAGAAGAAACTGGGCAAAGAGCAGCTGATGCACCTGGGGGCCGTGAGCACACACATCTCCATTCATCTTACCCCACATTGCTCTTCTCAGCCCCCACATCTCCACCCCTCCTCTGCACTTTTTGTAAAATAAGAAAATACACTCCCTGAAGGCACAGTATTGGTTTCTGAAAGTGACAGGACTGTGTCCCTTGGGGTGACAGGCAGGCTTCTATGATGGTTAGAGATTTTTTTCTAAGTCATGTCATGTCTTAGAGAATGCCTGTAGACTAAAAGTTTTTAAATGATTTCATTAACCAACTCACTTAAGGGAAGAATGACAAGCAGTGTTCTAAAAACATGTTGTTATCGTACCCATGATCCTTTTTCCAGTAAGCGACTACCAAGATAGCTGGAGCACAAGAATAGGTAATGGCTTTGTTTTCCCAAGATGTAGTCATTGCGATTATTTTTAGATGAAAGATTTGGAGCCAGAAGCACAACTCATAATTATGTTGCTATGATTCTACCACCAGTTGTTTCATGGAATTAATTCAAATGTGAACACTTTCAAGTCACCACATTTTCTGGAAAAAAAGTCAGAAAATAAAAACTGAAAATAAAATATTCTATAACACGAAGTGCTGTTTTCCTGAGATCTCACATCTCCCCACTTTGCAGTGTGCGTGCCCTCTTCCCACAGCCCTCTCCCTATCTCAGCTCTCTCCTGCTCTACCAAGTCCTCCAGCCCATTGAAGGTCCCTCTTCCTGAAGCACTCTTGATGACCCTAGTCTGATGGGGATTGGCCCTTCCTCTGACCTCCTGCATTGACTGTGTATTATGTACATCTTTCCTTGGAATTTCCCACCTTATTCCTTGAATTATAGTTTATTTTCATATGTATCTCACTAGTTTTAAAGCTAAGCTTGACTATGTAATAATTGTACATTATAAAACCAATATGTCAGATCAATATTATAAAAAAATCTGAACAACAGGGCCAGCAGGTGGCATGGTGGTTATGGGCGTTGGACCCCTACATGGCCAACTGTGGTTTGGAGTTCCGAACCTGGCAGCTTGCTTTCTCACTTTTCTTCTCTCTCTCACTCTGTCCTTCTCTGGTCAAATTAAAATAAATAAATAAAGTCAAATAAAATAATTATTCTAAAAAAATAATAGGAATGAGAGGAGCTACACAGCGGTGTAGTGATCAAATGCTGTGCTCTTTGAGGCCAACCCATATAGGAAGGTTCTGGGTTTGTGTCCAGAGATCTCCTTGAGTGCACAAGGCACAAGGGGGCCCATGATCCAGAACTGGCAAAAACTGAGAGTGGATTACAAGACCCTTTTGGGGGTCTAGCCCCAGAGCACAGTGTTTAAAGAAACTAGATCCTATGAGGCCAACTGTGCTGGTGGCTAAAAAACCCTGGGTGGGGCCAGTAGGCTGCATGGTGGTTAAGGTACTGGATTCCCATGTGGCTAACCACAGTTCAAGTCATGGACTCAGCAGCTTGAAAAATCACAACAAATAAATAGATAAATAAATAAATAAATAGAGGTTAAAAAAAAGAGAGAAAGAAAGAAAGAAAAACATACTGGGTATGTGAGTATTTGTACCCAAAATCCTGACAGAAAGGAGGAACAGAGGAAAAAAGATCACCACACCATACGCAAGGCTGCTCCTCTCTGCCTCTCTGGTGAGCACGCATATCTTGTTGGAGTAGTAGTAGTAATATTAATAATAATAAAAGACCTGATTGAGGGTGTTGTATCCCTGTCGCTCTTGCTCATGGAAGAAATATATAAACCTGAAAAGAAATCTGGAAGAGAAAGGGAAGAAAAAGTTTGTAGTATCATCTTAACATAAATGCTGTATCTGGTACTTCAGGGTGTTTCTTTCTAAATTTTTTTTACTATTTTACTTTATTGATTTAGTGCATAATGACTTAATTGATGATATGCAATTAATATTCTAATTTTTTCAATTAATGTTGCATCACAACTATTACTCAAATTGCAACAGGGCCTTCATAAATATTACTTCAAAGGCTACAAAATATTGACTATTTCTCTATTGTTAAAATTCTAGATTTTTATTATATTCCACTATTATAAATTATATTGGAGTTAACATGTTTATGCATAAATAGTTTTTTTTTCGATGTGTGTGTTTCTGTGTGTATATGCATCTATATTTTGATGTTTATTCCTTAGGATAATATCCCAAAAAGGAAAATTAATGAATGAAAGAGATCACTGTGTTTATGTCACATATTGCAAAATTGCTTTTCAAAAACAGTTGAACCGATTTCTATCACCAGAAGTATATGAGAACATGACTTTCTCCAAAATGTCACCAGAATTATTTCTTTATTTAATTTTCATATAAATAAAATAGGACAACATTAATTTACTTAATTTTTTAGTATGAATAATTTTAGGCATACATAAAAGTATGGAGAAAAATATCAAACTCATGGTTCTGTCTATTAAACCTTAACACATTTTTATATTTTCTCTAGTTTTATGAGAATAAGATATTACATATGTAATTGAAGTCTTTGTGCAGCCCTTTCTCAATTCCATCCCTCCTTTCCTCTGTAGAGACAATTGGGATTTGATGGTTTTTGTTCCTTTGCATTCCCATTTTCGTATGTTTCAATTGTTAAATCTTCAATTACTAATGAAGCTGAACTTTTTTCCATAGCGTAACTGATATTAAAGTGCTCGAATTTTAGTGTCAGTTAAAACTGTCTTTGAATTCTTTCTCTGCCACTTACTAACTATATCTCCATGGACCTCTCTGTGACTCTGTTCCCTCATTTATAAAATGAAGATCATAATATTGATAGTTCTCACTATTCTTTACCATTTTTTTTAATGAAGATTGAATGGGATGGTGCATGTAAAATTCTCGGCATAATGCCCAGCGCTCAATAGTATCTCTTATTATTACTCTGGGTTTTTTTGGTGAAATATTTGTATGTTTTAGAAAGATTAGATTACCTAAATTTTATGAAGCACTTTTCAAACACAGTCATACTGTTCAGAATGACTTTGTGAGACAATATTCCAAAGATCCCATTTGATCCAGGGATAGGCCAGTAGGGAGCAGAGCTGTGTCTCTGGTGCTGACACCTCACACTTGGCATCGATTCATTTATTTGCACTTACAAGTCCATCACCTCTAGATTTAACAAGTCATTTTATGATGCAATATCACTGATCTATGAGGTAGTTCTATATTATTCTTTAACATAGTCATTATAAATAGATTCCAGTTTCTCTCACTTGTAATTTTTTTCTTCTCTAGTTTTCTAACTGTTCTGTATGAAAAGATGATACTGTGTCTTTAAAACTAAACATACTCTTAAAGTCCACAATGTTACCATGAATAATCAAAGTATATTATATCTACATTGTCAGACAGTAAGGATCTCATATGTCCTAAATTGTTACTTTTTTTCTAATATTTCTATGAGACCAAGCAAAGATCTTAAGTAACTTCTCCACCCAAATTTCATTTCACTCATACATTAATTATAAATAATTTGACTAAAATAACCTCATAATGATTCTGGATATTTATTAGTAGTTACCTAGTAGGACTAAAATCTTATGACATAAAAATTTAATTTTTAAAGAAATATAATAATACTGGGACTGGCAGATGGCATGGTGATTAAGGTGCTGGACTCCCACATGGCCAACTGAGGTTCAAGTCCTGGACCGCATGGCCTGGTTTCTCACTGTCCCTTTCTCTCTTGCTGTCTATCTCTGGTCAAATTAAGAAATAACGAAGACAACAAATAAAATTAAATAAATAAATAGATCTTTAAGAAAATAAATATAATAATACTAAAGCTTATCAACATGTCATAAGCCAGATTGTATAATACTTTGTTTTAGCTTTTGTCTTTTGCTATAAGGCACGTATGCTCACCAGAGAAAGAGAGAGAGAGAGAGAGAGAGAGAGAGAGAGAGAGAGAGAGAGGGAGAGAGGGAAGGAGGGGGAGAGAGAGAGAGAGAGAGAGAGAGAGTGAGAAATCACCACTTGGGAGGATGGTCATGCTTCAATCCCTTCTTAAATCTCCTCTTGAGATTTTGGGCACACATACATATGTTCCAAGTGTGATTTTCAAGCTGCTGGGTCCAGGACTCAAACTGCTTAGCTACTACCACATGGGATCTCACATCAACCTCCACGCCACCTCTTGGCCCAATACTTTGTTTTTTACTGTTTTTTCAAGGCATAAGAAAAGATACTCTGGATATAGATTATAATCTATTTTTTTATGCATTAATAGAATAATATATATCAATAAATATGTTTTGATTATATTTCATAAACTACTAGGCAATTTAAGATGACATTGTATTTTCTCTGTTATTTGACTATTCTGACATCTCTCATATTAGGTGATCTCCTTATTTAATATTAACATTATTAATATTTAAAATCCATATTTAATACAACCAGATTTGGGGAGCCCTAGGTGAGAGTTAACGAGACAGTGACAGACAGCATTACCAGTTCCTCAGCCATGATGGAATGAGGGATCCCCAAGGGTGACTGGAGGAGCAGAGCATCTCATGAAAGGCTCAGGAAAAGTCAGAGTTACTGACACACGATCATGCAAAAGCTATTCACTAAAATAAACACTAAAGTATTTAGAAAAGCTAGTCAATATAGATCCTACATCCTTAAACCCAGTGTATGTTTTGCTTTTATTCTAATAGGAGAACAATCTGTCTTTCCTCTCCCACCCAGAAACGATGGCGTTCAGGTGAGTGGCAGTATGGATTACTAGAAGTCTATAGAAACTACTGTCTTATAAACGCCAGTGTGTCACTTACATTAGCATTGGCAATCTCCCTGTTCACCCAGCCTCTCACTGTAGCAACACTCGGGGTCTGGCCTTCGGCCAGTATTTGAAAAGGGATCAAGGCATCTGAGCTTCTCTGTGGCTGTCATTTGAGGTCTCCTTCAGCTGACAGCTCCTGGGAGCTGGCAGTCATCTTAGTAGAAAGCTACCTTACCACCTATATACTTTGCCTCCTAACAGAAGTACTCAAAGTCGAATGCCCACACACACCAAACTGTTTTAAGGAAATCCATCACAACACCCTAGAAGAAAAGGCAACAGGAAAGTTAGAGCGCCTAGTGCCAGCTACATGTGTAGCAGGTAGGATCTTAGGGGGTGAAAACTACTCGGCCAAGGAAACACTCATCTGCTGACTACCACTCACTTCCCCTAAGACATTTTACGCCATCTGCTCTCAGAGGTAGTATGTGGGAAGAGAAAAACTTAAAAAACAAAAAATGATGTGACATAACCAAAATCAAACTGGAGCAAATGTGGCATTGCTTGTGTAGGCTCTAGCTTTCTAGAAGACAGTTTCAGGCAGTGAGGATCCAGCAGGCCCAGTAGCTGAACAAATTCAAGGGCCATTTTAGGGCAAGCTGAAGTGGGATTAGATGTTCCAGTCTGCACTGTTCTCTTAAGCCTGCCATGATCTGAAACTTAGATCTTGGGCTTGAGCCAGAACCAGACTGACCTTCGAGGGTGACCAAAGAAGGCAGCAGCATCCAGACAACAGTGGCAGTGAATTCTTTTGATAATTGCCTTTTCTCTCTGTTCTACCCAAGTTCTGATCAAATGGTTCTAATCCCCTCTCCCCACCACCCCACTCCTGAGTGTCCCTCGAGCTCCCTCCTGCTGAGGATGTATACCTTTAAGATGTTGAAAAGAAGTGCTAACCCCTATATCTTTGGTCTCAGTTGAACTCTGTTATCCTTAAGCTATCTTTCACATATAAATAACTTGCCCAACTTTACTAAGGTTCAAGTTTGCTCCATAACTTCATTAGGAGATTATCTGTAATGGAAAAAAAAAGTACAATTAATATAAAGATTTGTATATTGTCCAGTTATTATATACAATTTTGTGTATACCTTATATATGTAACTTTAGTAATTTTGTCATGCTCTATAGTGTGAGGGGTGTGAATTAATTTGAGATGCTTTGTTCATTCCCAATTCTGTGAGCACGTATGGTAATAAATGTATTTGACATTCAGGTGGTTTTCTGTGCTCTCATTTTGTAAGTAGTCAGTAATTGGTGATTCAAGGTGCACAGGACACTTTTTAAAAGTCTCAATTACTATGATGAAAGTATATATCAGTTATTCTACCAGGTTTTAAGAACTTTTAAGTCTTACTCCATTGTAAATATAAAAGTATTTAAGATGTTATTCTTTTCAAATTCAGTTTCAGGTAAGATGTTGAAAATAGATTCCTCCAAAATAACATTACAAAATATTACAGGTATTGAATAAATAGTTTATCTATGGCTTAAAGTAGAGAAAAAAAGATCCATCTCAATTTATTAATGTTAATTTAGTCTAGATATGTCCAAATACAAGGTGATCAGCATTTTTTCTGAAAGACATTTCAAAGACATGTTTGAGATAAACTGATGTGTTAAGTTTTTGAGATGAAAGTAATTAAATTTCAGTTTAAAATATTTATTAACATAAAAATTTATTAAATATACTGATTTATATATGTTGCTTCTCACTTTTGAATTTGACACATATTTACAATAATTAACAGTATCACAACTATTGTATTCCACTTTAGTAATTTTTTTTTGGAAAGGTTTTTGCTATAGGGCACGTGTGCTCACTAGAAAGACAGAGAGACACAGAGAGACAGAAAGTGAGAAATCACCCCCCAGGGGGTATGGCCATGCTGCAATCCCTTCTCCTCCATTCTCCTCTTGAGATCTTGGGCACGCACGCACATGCACCCAGAGTGAGTTTAAGCCACAGGGTCCGGGACTCGGACCGCGGTTGACTACATGGAAGTCCAGCGACATAGCCATTACACCAACTGCTGGTCCTGACTTCAGTGATTTTTATAATAAAAGTTTGTTCTATGGCACATGTGCTTGCTGGAGAGAGGCATGGAGAGAGAGAGAGATATAGAGAAGGAAAGTGAGAAAGCACCCCTGAAGGCACACGGCCATGCCACAATCCCTTCTTCTCCATGTCTCCTCTGGGATTTGGGACATGCACCCACATGTGCCTGGCATGTTTTTCAAGTTCCAAGGTCCAGGACTCGAACTAGGTAGTCTGCCATATGGGATCCAGCTACCCTTCACCACGACACTGACTGGCCCTAAAGTGACTTTTTAAAAGTGTATTTATCCTTTTTTAAATACAGAATTCAGATTTTACAGATTGAACATATGTCATGTTAAGTGACAAATTCTTCAAATCGGTACATTATTGATCAAGACAAAGTAATTGAGAAAGTGACCCATAATATAAGAGACTGTATAACTGCAGTACAAAGTGACTCTGTTCTGAGAGATAATTTGAGTTAAAAACAAATGAACCTCACTTTATAGGTATATATGTATGTTTACACAATAGAAAATTAAAAAGCTATACTGGGTTAGGATCAAGTAGCCAATCTTTCACACTTGTCGATAGATAGATAGATAGATAGATAGATAGATAGATAGATGATAGATAGATAGAGATAGATGGATAGATTGAAGTTTTGCTATGGGGTTCATGCTTGCCAGAGAAAGACAGAGAAAAATCATAAAGCATCCCTCCAAGAGGGATGGCTACAGTGCTGCAATCCCTTGTCCTCCATTCTCCTCTCAGGATTTTGGGCACACACATGCACACACACATGTCCAGCATGTTTTCAAACCTCTGGGTCTGGGACTCAAATTGCACAGTCAGCTATGTGGGATCCAGTTGTCTTATCTACCACCATGCCATGCCACTTGCTAGCCCCACTTGTTTCTAGTTTTTGGTTTTGTATTTATTTATTTATTGAGAGAGATTTTTGCTTTAGGACACATGTGTTCTCTGGAGAGTCAGAGAGAGACAGAGAGACAAGAAAGCAAGAAATCACTCCCCCCCTCCCCCCCAGGGGATGGTCATGCTGCAACCCCTTCTCTTCCATTCTCCTGTCAGGATTTTTGGCATGCGTGCAATGTACCTGGTGTGTTTCAAGCCACTGGGTCCAGGACTCGAACCGTGGTCAGCCATGTAGGAGTTCCTTAACCACTACATCATCACTGCTGGTCCCCCACTTGACCCTAGTTTTAACTTCCCTGCTCTACTTAGGTATTGAACAAATAAATGACAGATGACTAACAACTATCTTTTTAATATATATTATTTTTATAATGAGAAAAAAAGATAAGCAATCAGTTTCCCCTTAAAAACTGAAAATTGTCAGGGACCAGCAGTTGGTGTAATGACTATGTTGCTGGAGTCCCATGTAGTCGACCGTGGTTTGAGTCCTGGACCCGGTAGCTTAAACTTACTCTGGGCGCGTGTGCATGAGTGCCCAAGATTCCAAGAGGAGAATGGAGGAGAAGGCATGACCATCCCCCCTGGGGGGTGATTTCTTGCTTTCTGTCTCTCTCTTTCTGGCGAGCGCACACGCTCTATAGCAAAAATCTCTCCAAAAAAAAAAAAAAAATTGAAAATTGTAGCTAGGCTTGTGTGTGGTTTTCTGAATATAGTATACTACTTGTGAAAATTCCAGACCTCCATTGAAATCTTAGCAAACTGGACTATTCCTTAAATTAGCCCAGATCCCTCTAGAGACTGATTTAGTGATGTTAACTCTATTTACAGTTCCAGAGAGCCCTGCATTCTTCCACTGTGTATGCAATATACAATGCTGAAAATCTCTTGGAAAGAAAATCTATCAAAGTCAGCAGAGTATATTGAACTGAATTCTCTTCTACTACCTGGAAGTGAGGAAACTACTACAAAAGCTGTCCTAATGAAATTGAGTAGTGAAGCTGTAACCAATTAATTACTCTTAATTGACTAATTAAAATCCTGTGGACCCACTGAACTTAATAAGTTTCATGAGTTTGCGATTGCTCCTGGAAATGCCTTGGGTAGTGGCAAACTTTCCTAATTAGGTCAGGAACTATCAGTCCGCAGCACTGAGAAGCATCTCACGATGAGGTTCACATATGTCCAGCAGTACCGAGTCCATGCGAGCCTGTCGAAATTACTTTCGACCCTGTTCTCCTTTGCTGTTAGGATGTAAGGCATTTATTTATCTACATTCTTGTGTGGGTTGACTTCCTGTTCCTTGGAATACTATCTTCTCTTGGAAACCTTTTTATGCTCTTAGAACCTCCATTTTCCTATGTAAAAAAATACGTAGACAAAAACCCCAACTACTTTGTGTCTTACTTCTTAATATTTATTTTACTGACAGCATTTTAATTATTTTGTTAGAGAGATTTTTGCTATAGGGTGTATGTGCTTGCCGTAGAGACAGAGAGAGAGAAGATGAGAAGTCACCCCCCCAGGGGGGATAGCCATGCCGCAATCCCTTCTTCTTCAGTCTCCTCTTGGGATTTTGGGCACACATACACGCACCCCAGCATGAGTTTTAAGCCACCAGATCCAGGATTCAAACCGCAGTCAACTACGTGGGAGTCCAGCAATGTAAACATCATGCATCTGCTGCTCTCTGATTTTTAAATTGACATAGAACAATTGTACATATTTGGGGACAGGCAGATGGCATGGTGGTTAAGGGCACTGGACTCCCACATGGCCGAGTGAGGTTCAAGTCACAGACCTGAAGGCTTGCTTTCTCACTTTCTCCCCCTCACTTGCTCACTCTGTCCCTCTTTGGTCATATATTTTTTTAAAGAATTATTTATTTTAATTTTATTTATTTAAATTTGACCAGAAAGAGACACACAGAGAGAGAGATAATGAGAAAGCAAGCCACCAGGTCCAGAACTTGAACTGTAGTCAGCCATGTTGGAGTGTCCAGAGCCTTAATCACCACAACACCCACTGGTTTCCCTCTCTCATATTAAAAAATAAATAAATAAAGTTAAATAAAATAGTTCTCTTTTTTTTTGGAGAGGTTTTTTCACTATAGGGCGCGTGTGCTCGCCAGACAGACAGAGACATAGAGACAGAAAGCGAGAAATCACCCCCCAGGGGGGATGGTCACGCCGCAATCCCTTCTCCTCCATTCTCCTCCCGGGATCTTGGGCACGCACACACACGCGCTCAGCGTGAGTTTTAAGCCACCGGGTCTGGGACGCGAACTGCGGTCGACTACGTGGGAGTCCAGCGACATAGCCATTACGCTAACTGCTGGTTCCCCAAATAGTTCTTTTTTAAAACAACAATTGTACATATTTGTGGAGTGTAATGATTTTTCAGTACAAGAATAGAATGCAAAATGATTAGATCAGAGAAATTAGTATATCCATCCTCTCAACCATTTGTCTTTAATTTGTATTGGGAACATCTTTCTTTACTTTAAGATATATAGTAAATCATTGTCAACTATATTCACCCTACTCTAGTTTATAACACTAGAAATGGTTCCTTTATATTTTAATTATTTCTTCCATTAGAGAGACAGAAAGAGAGAGGCACCCAGAAGGGTTCTTGTGCCATGATCCAACTCCAGTTACAGCTTGCTTTAATAATGGGCACTCGCATCCCAAGACTTGCCCATGTGGGTCCAGATGCATTACCACATTACCACTACACCACCCCTGGCTCCTCTCTTGGTAATTTTGCCCTTGTTAATCAACATTTCTCATGGGACCAGCAGATGGCATAATGGTTATGCCGCTGGACTCCCATGAGGTTGACCACTGTTCAGTTCCAGACCCAGTGGTTGAAAATCATGGTGGGCATGTGGGTGTGTATGCCCCAAATCCTGAAAGTAGAATGGCAGAGAGGGGATTGTAGCATGGCCATCTCCTCTGAGTGGTGATTTCTTGCTTTCTGTCTCTCTGGTGCATGCATGCATGCTATTAAAAAAAAAAAAAAAAAACTCTAAAAAAATTAAAATAGGGACCAGCAGGTGGCGTGGTGGTTAAGGCACTGGACACTCCCACATGGCCAGCCACACAGTTCAAGTCCCAGACCTAGTGACTTATTTTTCACTTTCCCTCTCTCTCTGTGTTTTTCTCTGGTCAAATTAAAATAATAAATGAGTGAATAAATAAAATTAAATAATTACTTTAAACAATTTAAAAAAAATCAACATTCCTCTTTCCTCCTTCCTCTCATCCTTCCCTCCTTCTACTGGTCACTCTTCAAATTTCTACCAAGTCTTTATCTTTGTAGATTGTTCAGTTAAGTTCTCCAGGAAGCAAATACTAAAACATAGTGAGGTTTATTGGAGGGTAACCCATGTGAAAGGTGAAAGGGGCAGGGAGCAGAATCGGGAAAGGAAGGCTCAGATCACAATGCAGATCTGAAGATGCCTCAGTCACACCCGTGGAGAGCTAGAGAACGAAGACTAATGCTTAGAAGGGGCTCTGCACTGCAAAGACTCGCCTGGCCCCAGGACCTGCCGTGCTCAGTCACTGCTGGAGAGAACCAGGAGAATGACTGGCATGTTCACTCAGAAACGGCTGAACGCATATCTGGAGGGGCCATCAGCAAACTGAACTTCCTGCAGCTGAACATCGAGGTCTTTCCAGAGGGAGATCAGAGTGACACACTTCCAGTGTTGCCTCACAGATTTCTTCCACTGCTCAACCGCTGAAATCTTAAACCTCAACGTGTGACTCTCTAACATCACATAATTACATAATTCCAACTCTCACTTCCTCACCCTATTATTTTATTGACAATATTTTAATTAATTTTGAAATTGACATATAATATACATACTTGTGAGGTACAATGTGATTTTTCAGTACAAGAATAGAAAGTGTATGTAAAATTTTTATATTTAGTATAATTTCTACTCTTTTTTTTCTCCCTCAACCTTCTTTCAATATTTCAGCCCTCTCTCTTTTTTTTCTTTTTTGGAGAGGTTTTTGCCAGAGAGAGACAGAGAGATAGAAAGCGAGAAATCACTCCCCAGGGGGGATGGCCACGCCACAATCCCTTCTGCTCCATGCTCCTCTCAGGATCTTGGGCACACACGCACACGCGCCTGGCGTGAGTTTAAGTCACAGGGTCCGGGACTCGAACCATGGTCGACTACATGGGAGTCCAGCGACATAACCATTACACTAACTGCTGGTCCTTCAGCCCTCTCTTGATTTCACTGCTTTTCCAGAGAGGAGAAAGCGATGCAGTTCTGTACCACTTCATCCATTCAGCCAATATCTTTCAATTCTTTGTTCTCTTTTTCTGTCTAAGAGCTCACACTGCAGAAGCCTGCTTATCTCTCTGCCTTCCTCACTCCTACATTTGGCCGCTGGCTGTGGCTAGAGAAAATCATATACCGCCATAGATTAAAGTCACATGGCTTTCAATCTTAGGTGAACCCTAAACGCTGTATGAAAGTCCTATAATTAGATACTTCCTTCTCACATGACATCTGAAGAAAAATATTATAACTTTTTTTTTTTTTTTTTTTTTTGGAGAGGCTTTTTTGCTATAGGGCGCGTGCGCTCGCCAGACAGACAGAGAGAGACAGAGAGACAGAAAGCGAGAAATCACCCCCCAGGGGGGATGGTCATGCCGCAATCCCTTCTCCTCCATTCTCCTCTCGGGATCTTGGGCACGCACGCACACGCGCCCGGCGTGAGTTGTAAGCCACCGGGTCCGAGACGCGAACCGCAGTCAACTACGTGGGAGTCCAGCAACATAGCCATTACGCTAACTGCTGGTTCCCAAAATATTATAACTTTTATAACATGTTACAGAGCATGGTGACCCCAGGTGATAGGATGCCTCTGTGTAATACTGGAGTCCTACAGGAAGACATAAAGATCAAATCCTGGGTTGACCTGAACATTCAAGGTGTACTCACAGTCCTGGCTGGCTGGGACTCTACCAGAGGTACCTCTCTCTCTCTCTTTCTCTCTCATAAAAGAGATGAATAAATTAACTACATAAAAGAACCTTGTTTAAAAAAAATATCCTGGACTCTGGAGTCATGTGGATCAGCTTTGAATTCTGGCTCTTTATTTCCTGGGTAGTTTTTGTTTGTTTGTTTGTTTTTTAATAGATTTTTACCTTTAGGGCGTGTGTGCTCATCAGAGAGAGAGAGAGAGACAGACAGACAGACAGACAGACAGAGGCAGAGAGAGGAAAAGTGAGAAATCACCTCCCAGTGCAGGATGGCCATGCCATAATCCCCTCTCTTCCATTCTCCTCTTAAGATTTTGGGCACGCATGCTCACATGCCCTATGTGAGTTTCAAGTCACTGGGTCTGGGACTTGAACCAGTCAACCATATCGGAGACTAGCGATATAACATTTATACCATCTGTTGGCCCCCTCTGTAGTCTTAACTTCTGTGGGTCTTCATGCCCAGTTTTGTAAAATGGACCTAATATATTAAGGGCAGATTGTTTGGAAGATTACATAAAATATGTAAGTGGTTTAGTGAGAAGTCTGAAGTCATTGGAAATACATACATGAAAGTCCCCCCCCCCCCCCAATAATTGCTACCAATTGTATCTAATCACTTTTCGTTAGTACATCTCAATCCAATTCCATAACATTTTGAAAATTTTAAGTTAGTAAACAGTCCTCTTCTCCATTGGTGCCGGCCAGGTAGGAGGCTGTGTGTGTAAGGAATACATGATGTGCTTTCTTGAACTCCACATGCCCTTTCCACTTAGCCTTCTGGCATCTGAAAAGAAAGGCAGATAAGGAAGAATCTGCCTTACACAGCATTTGCTGTTCCCTTTCACTGTAAATGATCTTGCTTACGTTCATAGGCTCACATCACCAGGTGGTGTCCACATTAAGTCCCACCAACAAGATGTCAGTCCTAAGCAGCTCTAATAAACATTAATGGTTCCTGAGAAGACTTTATCTGTTGGCTGATTTCATCCCTCCCACCTCACCCACCTATTCCATTAACTGGTTATGTGGTCCATATCTCACCTATTTTCTCATTGGCCATTGCGACCAAACTATGAAGCCACGCTACAGGTGGGAGTCATTTATTGTACCTGTTAGGAACCAGGGACTTGAAATGAGGTATCTTTGCCCCGTTAGCCAGGCCATTATCACCCAAATACCTCTTCCTAATTTCCCTTCTTAATTCTGGTAGACATCAAATCCAGTAGCTAAGCAGACATCCACATGAGGAATTCATAGAAACATAGCATAAATAAAGGGTTTTATGAATACAGTACCAAAGAATTTGGTAATATCTTTCAATAGTATACTATTTCATCATAATTCTTGGACTAATTAGTAACTACAAACAGTCAGAAAAAGATATTAATCAGTACTTCACTCCATCCTGACACACATATATGAAACATCATCTATGACTTGCCTGGCCTATGCCAATGAATATTATCTTTTCTTGGTGACACATAGCAGAGTTCCTTTCCTAGACTGCCTGTTTGTGTCACTAATATAGGGTGTATACATGCATTGTTCTGTTTTACAAATATTAACTCATTTAATCCCTGTAGCAATCCTTATGAGTAGTCACTATTTTTAAAAGTTTATTCATTTTTTCCATGAGAGAGAGATAGGGCCTCCAACAGGGTTCCAATGCTGTGATCCACTCCCACTCTACTAGCCCCTGATTATGGGCAAACATGTATCCCACATACTCTGAGGTCTCCTGATTTGAACTGAGAACCTTCCTATGGGATTGCCCTACAGAGCATTAAGTTTTACTGCTGTGCCAGTATCTGTTCCCTGATGAAGTTTTTTGTTTGTTTGTTTGCTTTTGGTTTGTTTTTGTTTTTGTTTTAAGTTTGCTACAGGGTGCATGCTCTTGCTAGAGATAGAGAGGAAAACTGAAAAATAACTCCTCAGGGGAGATGGCCATGCAACAATCCCTTCTCTTCTATTCTCCTCTCAGGATTCTAGGTGTGCACATACAGACACCCAGTTTATTTTTTAAACCTCCGAGTCCAGAACTGGAACTATGTAGTCAGTCATGTGGGCTCTAGCTGCCTTAACCTTCACACCATCTGCTGGCCCTGGTAGTTACTATTTTAATTCCCAAATTACAGGTAAAGGAATTGAGGCACATACATGTTAAATAACTTATTTGCCTTCTATTCACTGTTGTATAATCATAATCCTATAATTCTATCAGCCAGGAATATAATTAAGAATTTCAAATCCATCTTCAGTTCTTAGTTTTATATTTTTATTTTAATTATTTGGGATTACAAAAATCTTTCATAAATTGGGTAACTTGTTATTTTTCTGATCTGGAAGAGATTATATACCATGTTCCTGATACATCCTCGATATAACCACATTTTATTTTGCAATTTTTTAGAATTTATCTATAAATCTTTTTATATCGAGTGGCAATTGTGCTTTAGGGACTATTTCAGTTCTTATTGATTGGTTTAATTTTCCTGCATATTGCTTGGTTTTCTTGATACCTTTTGTTTTTGTAACCATAAAGCTCTACTAAGATTTCCCCATTGTATTAGAAAGGGTTAGGGAGACAGAACCAATAGAAAATGTATAGATATATTAAGGGAATTTACTGGGAGAATTGGATTGCATGATTATGGCAGCTGAGACGGTCCAGACAGCCCATCTGCAAGCTGGAGATGCTGGGCTACTGATAATATGGCTCAGTGTAAGTCGGAAGGCCTCAGAGGCAGGGAGGCCTAGGAGGAATTCTCTGTCTTTGATCAAAAGCCTGAAAGCCTGTGAAGTTGAGGGACATTGGTGTAAATCATGAAGTCTGAAGACAATCCTTCAGTTTTGAGTTCTGACGTCCAAGTAAGCAAACGTCTATCTTGCTCTCTCTCAAAAGAAATCCGTCATTCTTCTGTATCTATTGTCTTTGAGCTCCTTGTTGCTTGGGTCATAGCCACCTGCATTGCGGGTGGATCTTAACCTCCTAAGACAATCTTTTCTAGAAATAGCCCAACAGATACACCCAGAATAATGCTTCATGAGATTTCTAAGAATTCCTTAGTCTGGTCAAGTTGACACCTAAAATTAATCATCACACTCATACCATGCACAGGATTTTCTTTTAATTTAAAAATACCACTTTTATCCATGGTTATCTCTCTTTTCAGTTCTCTGGTTGTCATTTGCCCAAGGTGATAAATTTGAATCAGAAAAATACATGTAAGATAGAGTTCAACTTAAATGATCCAGAGATTTTTATCCACATTTTAAGATTTATGGATACAACATATGTTGTTGCAATGTCTGTTTTGCAATGCAGCATTTATTTATTTATTGGAGGGGTTTTTGCTTTAGAGCGTGTGCGCTTGCCAGAAAGACAGAGAGAGACAGAGACAGAAAGCGAGAAATCACTCTCCACGAGAGATGGCCACACTGCAATCCCTTCTCCTCCATTCTCTTCTCGGGATCTTGGGCACACATGCACACGTACCTGGTGCGAATTTAAGCCACCGGGTCTGGCACTGAAACCGCAGTCAACTACATGGGAGTCCAGCGACATAGCCATTATGCCAACTGCTGGTCCCTGCAATGCAGTATTTTAAATGAAGAATTTAATATATCGGGGCATTGGAAAAACCATGATGCATTTTTGCTTAGAAATTATCATGATTTGTCCAATGACCCAATAGTTGTTTTTAGTTCTTTTTCTTTTATGATTTAGTTTATATTCTTTTTTTAAATGATCAGTTATTTAATTAGGTTCTTGGCAAAAAATTTAGAACACCAATTTGTGAGGATAAACTCGATTGGTAAGGGCAAACAGATCGCAGGTAGCCCTGGAGCTGAAGAATAGCTTTAGTTTTTGGTAAAATTTGCGAGTCCACAGCTTTCTGATTAACCCTACACTGCTCTAAAATCTCATATTTCTCCTCTGTGTAGAAGATCTTCCCTTCCTGGTGTCTGGGCTTCCGCAGTTTCTTTTTCTTGAAGTAACCATCTGTAAGGTGCTTTGGGATTTTTACTTTGCTAAATATCAATTTTTGTGGAGGTGGCAATGACAAATTTCTGGTGTGTTCTACAGAGTGGAACTTGATTAAGAACCAGTGGCCCAGTTACAAGTAGCAAGCCACTGCTCAGCTGCTTCAGGGAAACAACTCTCTTGCCTCTGTGGTCGTCTCCCAGTGAGGACGATCAGAATGGTCCCAGGAGTGATGCTAGCTCACAGCTTTCTCGCATGCTCACTGAAGGGTTTTCTGCCATGGCTCAACAGCTTTCGAGGCACATCTTCAGTAGGATAATACTTAGGGAATTTTGCACAGTTTCATTACCTGGTTACCACCATTCTTGTCTCCACCAACTGGTTTTGTGACAGTCGCAAGTACCTTCTCCTTCTTTTTTAGTTTATATTCTTAAAAAGTACTCTTCCAAACCAGTATCTAAATTTCACTTGAGCACTCATATTTGTACACACACATGAACATATGCAGTCATTATTTTCATTACTTACTTATATTGTCTCTGCTCAGTAGAACAATTACCAAGACTAAGGTTTATTGAGGTTCAACAACAACTGTCTTTGCCTGTAAGATTCTCTTTGTGATCTTAAGATATTCTCATGACAAGACCAAAATATGTCAGTTTACAACATTGGATTTAGTAATGATTAGGTAGTCTTTAGGTTCTCCATCTTGTACTATGATACATTTTAGTCATTCTGAAAACCAGGGATATTGGGTATATTATCTCATATACACATCATGGATGCGGGGGGGGGGGGAGTTTCTGTTCAGTATATAGTCAGGATTTATATGAGGAAAAGAAATAGATACTGTTTCCAAAATAGTCTCACTTAGTATTTCGATTTTTTTTCTATTTCTAATTTACATTTAATCATTGCAAATCTTTATAGCTCGCAACATCACAGTGTGCATGCAGTGCATGTCAATCAAAAAGACATTACTATATATATCAACAGATAAATTTCCATTCTTTTGTCTGTTAAATATTCTTTTTTTTCTGAGCCCGCTCCCCCTGTATTCATCCACTCCTATTCAGTCTCCGGTATCTATGCTTGCCCTCCCTGCTATTTTGCTTTCTTCTCTATCAGTTTCTACCTTAGAATGAAGACATTCAGTATATATTGAACAGAGATATACAATGCCTGACTTTCATAGTCTGTCTTGCTTCACTTAACATTAAATCTATATTCATCCACCTTGTATCAAATGAGAGGGTTTCACTGTTTTATATGGTTGAGTAGTATTTCATAGAGTATATGTGCCACACTTTTTCAATTCAGCCATCTGTCCTGGGGCATTTGGTTTGGATCCATGTCTTAGCAATTGTAAGTAATATTGCAATAAATGGATGAGCAAGTGTTTTTCTGTTTTTCTATCTTTTGGGTAAGTACCTAGGAATGGTATTATTGAATCATAGTTTTGTTTTTTTTTTTTTTTTGAGAGAGAGATTTTTGCTATAGAGCATGTGTACTCGCTAGAGAGAGAGAGAGAGAGAGAGAGAGAGAGGGAGAGAGAGAGAGAAATTATCCCTCTGGGGGGATGGCCACACCGCAATCACTTCTCCTCCACTCTCCTCTCAGAATCTTGGGCACGCATAAACACACACCTGGCATGAGTTTGAAGCCACCAGGTCCAGGACTCAAATCGTGGTCGACCATGTGGGAGTCCAGCAACATAACCATAATGTCATCCGCTGGTTCCCCAATTTTTAGATTTTTGAGAAACCTCCATATTGTTCTCCACAGTGGCTTTTAATAATTTACATTTCCACTAGTAGTGTAGAAGGGTTTCTTTTTCACCAGCCTTGCCAGCACTTGTTGTTCTTTATGTTTTAAATCATAGTCATTCTAAGTGAAGTAAAGTGGTATCTCATTGTGGTTTTAATTTGTGTTTCCTTTATGATGAAAGATGTTGAGCATTTTTTTTTTCATATGATTTTTGACTATTCATATGTCTTCCTTGGAGAGTTGTCTGTTCAACTCATTCACCCATTTTCCATTTTGTAATAGGATTGTTCTTTTTCTTTTTTTTTTTTTTTTTTTTTTTTTTTTTTGTGGATAAGCTGCTTGAGTTTCTTGTATATTCTGGTTATCAGTTCCTTATCTGAAGCATGTTTTGCAGATATTTTCTTCCATTCTGAGGGTTGTCTTGTCATTCTAAATTAATTTTTCCTTTGCTGTCTGTGCAGAAGCTTCTTAACCTGATACAGTACCATTTGTCTATTCTGGGGATTATTGCCCGTGCTTTAGGGGTCTTATTTAAGAAACTTTTGCCTACTCCAGTGTCTTCAAGAGTTTTCTACCAGGAGTTTTATAGTTTGAGGATTTACATTTAGATTTTGATCTGTTTTTATTTAATTTTTGTTAATGGTGAGAGGTAGAGATCCTGTTTCATTTTTCTGCAGGCGGATAACCAGTTCTTCCTCCTGAAGAGACTTTCTTTTCCCCACTGACTTGGTTTGTGTTTTTTGTCAAAAAATCAGTTGGGGGTTTATTTCTGGGTTCTCTATTCTGTATTTCAATTATTTTAATTGTATTAGCCTTCTAGCTCTCAAATTTAATGAGCAGGGACACAAAATTTTATCTTTGGTGCCAATTTGCCAAAAGAGCAACATGTTTCACTGTCTGTTTTTACTCTGCAATAGATATTGAAATACTTTACATAGTCTCAGCTTCACATGTATTACTTTGTATGTGCAGTGGCATGCCCTTTGTGTAGATAAAAACATAGAAAATCTGAGTAAAACAATTTTCTTAAACCACAAGTGAAAATTGGCAGAGTTTTGAAATAACAAATAGGTGCATTTTAAACTTATGAAAGACCATGGTATGTCTATAATATTTATCATTATTATTACTTATTATTATTGCCAAAGGGCATGTCTGCTCACCAGAGACAGAGTGAAAGAGAAAAGGTACCCCCTACGGGTGTGATCATAGCACAATCCTGTCCTTTTTCTCAGTCCTGTCAGGATTTGGGGCGTGCATTCACATGTGCCTGGTGTTTTTTTTTTTTTTTTTTTTTTGAGAGGTTTATGCCATAGGGCGCGTGTGCTGGCCAGACAGACAGAGAGAGACAGAGAGACAGAAAGCGAGAAATCTTCCCCCCGGGGGGATGGCCATGCTGCAATCCCTTCTCCATTCTCCTCTCGGGATCTTGGGCATGCACGCACACACGCCCGGCATGAGTTTTAAGCCACCGGATCCGGGACTTGAACCATGGTCAACTACATGGGAGTCCAGCGACATAGCCATTATGCTAACTGCTGGTCCCCCTGGTGTGTTTTTTAAGCCACTGGGTTTGGCATTCAAACTGTGGTAACCATATGGGATCCAGCTCCTTTAACCACTGAGCTATGGGATTGGCTCTCTGTAATATTTCATACATTTCTAAGAAATTTGAAAGTTTGGTATTTGGGGGCTGGCAGGTGGTGTGGTGGTTAAGGGCACTGGACTTCCACATGGCTGACCACAGTTCAAGTCCTGAACCTGGTGGCTTGTTTTCTCACTTTCCCTCTCTCTCGCACTCTGTCTCTCTCCTCTCTGGTTAAATTTAAAAAAAAAAGTTAGATAAAATAATTTTTAGTAAAAAAGAAAGTTTGGTATTTAATAAATACTATACCTAATATGAAACTATGATTATGAGAAATCATGAAAATATGTGTACTTTGATATAATGCTATAGCTCCTTATAATTCCCTTTTTGGAAATTTTAAAGTTTAATAACTTATACTATTCAATTGTCAAAATAATTGAGCAAATGTACATTTAAATAAGAAAGAAGGAACTGAATACAGTTTATGTTTTTGTCACTTTTTATTATTAGAAAAAGTTGACCCTTGGCTAATATCTCATGATTTGGAGAAATAATTGGAAGTTACAGCAGGAACACTAAATGTTCTGCTGCAATCAGATAAACCACAACACAGATGTGGTGATGGAATATATACCTAAATATAATTTAACCCCTAAAAGTTGTAAGCAGCATTTTCTAAAGAAAGTACATTTATGGAAAAATACAATAATGAGACCTTTGTTAGTAAACTTCCAGAACAGGAAAAAGCATCACTGGATTCATAAGCCTCCTAAGGTCAAAGGTGCCATCTAGTTTCCCTCTGACCGATCTGCCTAGTGCAGAGCATGCCTCCTGGTACAGTGCTCAACTATTATTTATTAAATGAACTCGTTTCTATTTAAATGTTGGCGTGATGATATTTTTAAAGAAGTAAAAATTTTAAAAAATAAGGGATTGCTGTAATTTTTGTCCTTCCTTAGGTTTGCTCCTTCACTTGGGGTTCAGGTGAATGTGTAGGGGGCAAGGAGGAGCACTATTCCATTACATATTTGGGGATCATTTTTAGAAGATTTATTTAACATTTTAAAAAATTTTACCAGAGAGAAAGGGAAAGTGAAAAACCATGCCGCCAGGTCCCATACTCAACTGTGGTCTGCCACGTGGGAGTCCAGCACCTCTACCACCACGCCACCTGTTGCCCCTCTGGCGTCATTTTGACTTCTTTCCGGTAGTTTATCTGAAACAGTGGACGCCTAGATTGTCATTATGTCTCCTCTTCAAACCCTAGCAGTCTTCATTGTTCTCAGACCCTTTTCATCTTCTCTACCTTTCCCTGTCTACCTCCATGTCTGGGATATTTTGGTACCTGTTTTACTCAGATTAGATAAGGAAAAGATTTTTTTTTTCTATTCCCTTCAGTGCTACAGGATTGGCTCTCTGTAATATTTCATACATTTCTTAGAACCAACCGTATCAAACAAGTTTGGTATTTAATAAATGCTGCACCCAATATGAGCCCATGACGATGACGATTTAAGTCCCAACAGCAATCTCAGGAGAATAGGAGCCCCCTCAGCCTCTCTGGGGTTAGCCTCTTTACTCCGAGCGGTAATGGAGAAGGGACAGATCCTCCTTTTCCAGAGGAGTGCTCCGCAGGGCGTGAAGGATTATCCGAGAATGGGAGATAGGTATCACGACATAGGGCCTGGGCCAGGTTTCGGTGCTCTTCTCATTTCGTAGGGGATGCGGAACGAACCAAGCGGCGGGTCTACAACGCCAGCCTAACCGCCGCAAGGGAAGTGAGCTTGAGCGAGGGTGCGCAGCCGGCTCTCAGTCTCCGCCCCGCGCCGCACACGCCTTAAGTAAGGGCCCGAGGCCCCGCCCCCGGCAGGCCCCGCCCCGGCCCCCGCTCGGGCTCCGGCTCCGCGGGCGGAGGGGGCGGAGAGAAGCCGCAGCTGCAACTTCGCCTGGAGCCTTTGAGCTTGGGCTCAGCCGAGGATCCACTGCAGTCCCCGCGGAGCCGCCGCTTCCCTGGCCCGGGCCTCGGCACAGCCGGCCCGGCCATGGCAGCCGCTGCCACTGCGGCGAATCTGGCCCCTGCGCTCCCCGCCGGTCGCTGAGCAGCCGTTAATCAGCGGCTAGTCCGCCCGCCCTCCTTGCGGCCGGGCCGCAGCGGCCCAGGCTCCGCACAAGTTTCCGCTGCCGAAGAAGCGGGAGGTGAAGGCGGGGGAGGACGGACGTGGAGAGTCGGACGCCCCCGGCCCACCCAGCACCCACACCCGCGATGTGGGGGCGCTTCCTGGCTCCCGAGGCCGGCGGCCGGGACAGCCCCTGCGGAGCCCGCAGCTTGCCTGCCGGTAAGAACGGGACAGCTAGCTACCCCGCTGGCGTGGGGGTCGCGGCAGACCGCGGCGCCGGGGGACCCGCCGCCGCGCCCCTCTCTCGTCGGCCCGCCTCCCCCGGGCCGCCTCCCCGACGCCGCCCGCCCGCCCCGTTTCCTCCGCGCTGCCAGCACCCGGCCCCGAGCTGACATCTGGCGGGCCGCATCCCGCGCACCCGCCCCGCCACGGCTCCGCGTCTGGCCGGCCCTCCTCGGGGCGCAGCCTTTGCAACTGCCAGCTCGCCTGGGGCCCTCGGGCGCTTAGTAAACCGTCATTGTCCCGCCTTCCTTCAGGGGGATGTGCGACCTGCGTGATAACGGGGACCTGGGCCGGAAGGTCGCTGCGACAGCGTTGCGGCGGTGCGCCGCGGAGGGGCCGCAGTTCCCCGCCCGCGGGGGTCTGCTGTGCCCACGTCCGCAGCCGTTTCTTTGGGACACACTTGGGGGCCGGAGGAGACTGCTGGTGATGCGGGCACTGTAAGCGACCCCGAGGGATTGTAGTCTCCGGTAGGAACCAGGTCGCCGCCCCGCAGCCCCCTCCGGCGATAGGGGAGGGCGCGACCTACGAGCCGGTCGACCTTTGAGCGTTGAGGATGTTAATCCGTTTGACTTACCCTGGCCCTTTACGGAAAATTAGGGGGTCGCCGTGTTGAGCGTGTAAAAGGGAGTTCTTGATTTCGTACAGCCATTTCATGCCTGCATTGCTCAGAAGTTGTGTAGGAATCACCAAATTAGGATAAATCATCCTTAAATTTGGGATTAAAAAATAAGGTTGCCTTTGACAAGTTGTCTAACGAAGACGTTCTTTCCAGCCAGGCACTTTAATCTTAATGGAGTTTTGTACTCCTTTGAGAAACTGGACCTTTTAGACACACACACACACACTTTAAAAAGCCATCTGTACACACACAAAATTTTCCTTCAGTTTTAGGTGGTTCTGGTACGTCTGTTAAGTAATCTTAATCCACAAAGTGTTTGAGATCAGCTTGTGTAACTTAAAGACATTTTGGTAAACATTTTCAAAGCTGTTTACAGAACAAGAAAGCAGAAGCAGCATTTGAAAGAGGTTTATTGATAATATTTTCTACTTAAAAAATATCAGGCACTAACTTAGATTGCTATTGAAATTTCGAATAATGCAATTCTGTGAGAGTTCAGATATTGCCCTGTGTTTTTTTAAAGATATATCACATTTTTAAAATCCACAGTTAGATTTCAAATGACTCTCTTTTAAGTTTAGTCCTGTATTTCTGTTATTTCTAAAAGTGTAGGCATGAGTTTAGTAAAAACAATATAGGAAGGAAATTATTTTTTTTCTAAAATGTGTAGTATTTGTCTTAGAAGAGACAGCAGTTGAGAGGTTTTTGATGCTTACCAACATTCACAAGTCCTGCCATTTAAGTAACTTCAGTGATTTAGAAGCTACTTCATTATCCCTGGGGGCTGGAGAGAGTGGTTTCAATTTATCTGTACATGTCAAAAGCCATCTGTAGTGTCTTTGTAACCTAACCTTTTAAATTTTATTTGTGATAATAGCTTGTTTGGAAGTATGTCACTGAAGCATTGTATCCATTTTTCCATTGTTTTCTATGAAGAAGAAAACATGTTAGTGTCTAAAAGTTAACTGAAGGACTTTGATGTTATATTCAGTCTCTAGCCATTTGCTATGGCATGGGATATAGTGGAAGAAGATACTTTATAAATATTACCAGAGTTGAAGGAATTTGGACGGTATATCCTTACAAAAGCCTGTATTTTATCTCGGCTTTGACAGCGATAAATTATTGGTAAATCAGGACTTGCCTTTACAGTACAAAAAAAAAAAAAAAGCTCAATCTTTTTTTTTTAATTTTGAAATTTTCATTGTTCAGATGCTGAGGAATAGGTTTTTAGTTTCTATAGTCATGATATAATTATTATGTTTCCATACTCCTTTCTTGACAAAAGATATAAATTATTTCAAGTAGTTTTTAAGTTATAACTGGGTTTCTTTAGCAAGTGAGAAGATGGTAAAGGTCAAGATAATGCTTTCAGAGCTGGTAGGATCCTTTTCCCTTTCTGAGAATTTGTAGATAAGTTATGTTTTTGAAATAATGTCCAATATATCATTGGACTACTATGAACAATATTAAGGCTCGTTTGAACGAAAACAGAGGCCAATGGTTTTCCTACTGAGTTCGTCATCAATCTTTTTGAGCCAGTACGAAGACAAGGATAAAAATAATTTTGGGAGTTAAAGTCAATTTATTACTATGTGGGTTAGTTCAGGTGTCTTGAAACCGGTTTGTGTGTTTATACAAATATGTAACTAGACTGAAGGGAAAATCAAAGGTATTATTAGAACCAGTTTTTTTTTTTTTTTTTTTTTTTTTTTTTTTGGAGAGGTTTTTTGCTATAGGGCGCGTGCGCTCGCCAGACAGAGAGAGACATAGAGACAGAAAGCGAGAAATCACCCCCCAGGGGGGATGGTCACGCCGCAATCCCTTCTCCTCCATTCTCCTCTCGGGATCTTGGGCACTCACGCACACGCGCCCGGCGTGAGTTGTAAGCCACCGGGTCCGAGACGCGAACCGCGGTCGACTACGTGGGAGTCCAGCGACATAGCCATTACGCTAACTGCTGGTTCCCGAGAACCAGCTTTCTAAAAAAAAAAAAAAAAAAAAAATCAGTGAAGGGTCGTTAAGGCTGCTGGATTTCACATGGCTAGCTGCCCAGTTCAAGTCCCTGACCTAGCAGCTTGGAAAACATGCCAGTCACTTGTGTGTGCATACCCCAAGTCCCAAAGAGGACAAAGTAGAAGGAACAGTGGCATGGCCATCCACCCAGGGGTGAGTACTTTCTCCCTTTCCCTCTGTCTCTGTCTCTCTTGGGTGTGCATATATACTATAGCAATTCAGTCAGTCAATGGAAACTTTCTTTTTTAAGGAAATAAAAACAAATAGAAATAATAACAAGTGTGATTTAGAAAACACTGAACGTAGCCTTTACCCAAAGTTTTTTAGCTTTATGAACGGTTATAAACCCATATAAATTAATATTTTCTTATATTTCCATACAAAGATCAAATAAAGCTCTCCTTTTTTTTCTTTGCAAGTATGATTGGAAGGCTAATTTTAAATAGAACAAGTAGTATGTCTCTCAAGCATTTGATTGAGTGCATTTAAGATTACCCTGTTCAGAATGTACATTCGTTTCAGATTTGCATGAATTGTTCCTTAGGCTTTTGAAATCTAGCATGATATAGTGATATTCGAGTACTTGTTAATATGGAGTTATACTGAGTATGTTCCTATTTTTATATCATTTAAATAAAAATAAAGTCAACCCTTAAAATTTTAAAGTGTGCTAAAAATATTGATACAGTGTTATAGATAGTACTTAGCTTGAGCTGAAGAAATGTCATTTGTGCATTGACTTGAGCTTCAAGTCTCCCTCTTGTTGTGGCACATTACCATCAGGTGGTCAGTGATGTCATAATGACAGTGGTAATAACTGGTATGATTACAACACATAATAATGTTTTTTGCTGTGGTTCTGAATTAGATGGGCAGAAGAGTACTGTGGTGACAATGAAACATAACATTTTAGCATAAACGCAGCTGGACATGTTCTTTCATAATAGGCAGTGGGGGATGAGGGGTGAATCTCAACTTTAGGGATGACTTTTATGAAATGAACTTGGTTAATATTTGGAATTTGATCATTTCTTGTCTTGAGTGAAGCTGGCAATTAACCTGAGGCCAGGCAATAAATGGTGAGTTGATAACCTCAGTTATCGTATTGTAAACATTTAAGTATGTTACAAACATTAAGGTTTTAGAGTCCTGATTTTTCTGACTGGATGAAATGTGTCTGTGTACTCTGAGAAGATGATGAAGACATGAAGTCTCCTAGATAGTATTTTACTGAGTTATAGCTTAATTAGTTCTCATAAATTATACATTAAAAAAAGAATCATAGACCAGGCTTTGTACTGGACTCTGGAGATCTGTCACTGGATGGACAAATCAGGTTCCAGCTCTAAGGGAGCTCACATTCTTGTGGGGAGGAGACAGACCAGGGTCATTCAGTCAGTGGTAAGTCCTACCACAAAGAGGGAAACAAAACTGGATGGAGTGGTAGAGGATGAACAGAGCTACTCTGGGTAGGCTGGTCAGGAAAGGCCTCTCTGAGGAGGCAGCATTACACCAAGATGTGAATGATGAGAAAACCCAAGACGAGAAGGAGGAGTATTCAGACTGAGGGAAGAGAAACAGCAAGAACTCCAAGACAGAAGTGAGTTTGGGGACTTGGAAGGAAATCAAAAGCTTGAGTCTGGTGTTTGGTGAGCAAGAACGTGAGATGATAACCTAAGGCACTGGAAGTGGTTTGGATTCTGTTCTCTATGTAAGAGGAAACTACCTTTTAAAAAGGCAAGGGGAGGGGACTATGTGTTCTTTCAGTCAGCGCATGAGGTACACATCATTCTGTGTACCAGGAACACGGCTCAGACATTCCCTAGCCAGGATATTTACAATCTCTTCTGGCTATTCTGTGGGGGAAGAAATGGTTGGGGTGGGGCAGGCCTAGCAGTGGCAGGGCCTGGGTAGTGGCACAGCAGTGATGCAGTGCTCCACCAGGCTGATCCCCGTGGGAGGGCTCCTCTGGATGTGCCAGGCTCACTCATTCCACGGTTAGGTGAAGCTGGGGACAGAGTGCTGTACTGGAGCCCTGTTGGGAGTGCCCATGTTTGTCTGTCTCTCTCTTGCTCATGGAGGAAAGAAATTAAAACAAAACAAAAGAATAGCAGTAGGGAAGCCAGCTACTTGGTTATTAGGTGAGAGGTGATAACTTGGATTAGACTGGATTTGAAGAGAAGAGGTTGGATTTGGAATATGCATGGGAAATAAAGTTGACAGGATTTTACTGATGGTTTGAAGGTAGCAAGGGAGAGAAAGAAACAGATGATATCTGAGTTTTGGCTTCAGCAATTATGATGGTGCCATTTCCTGAGATAGGGAAGACGACTGGGGGAAGAATGTGAAGAAGATAAGGAGATTCATGAGTTTTACTTTGGCCGTGTGAAGTTTGAGATGTGTTTTTAGAGGTTTAGGTGAAATAATTGAGTAGGAAGTTGGATACAGATGTATGTATTTGAGCTGGGAGGAGGGGAAATAGGAATTTGAGAATTACGTATGTGTAAATGGAGATTAAAGATCATGTAGCAGGATGTTTACACATACAATACAAAGAACGGGGGCCAGCAGGTGACTTGGTGGTTAAGGTGCTGGATTCTCACATGACGGACCATGGTCCAAGTCCTGGACCTGGCGATTTGACAGTCACTCTGGGTATGTGTGTGTGCACGTGTGTGCCCAAAATCCCAGGAGGAGAATGGTGGAGAAGGAATTGCAGTGCGGCCATCCCTCCTGGGGAGTGACTTCTCACTTTCCCTCTCACTGTCTGTCTGTTTCTGCTGAGTGCACATGCCCTATGGCAAAAACCTTAAAAAAAAAAAAAAGATAAAGAATAAAACAGAGTGCAGCTGAGACAGCAGAAGAGTGAGCTCTGGAATGCTAACATTTTTTTGTTTAGAGGAGGATGAACCATCCAAACAGAGAAGGAGCAGATAGGGAGGTAGGAATAAAACCAGGAGAATGTGGTGTTCCAGAAGAGGGTAGCCTGAAGGCAAGAGTAATGACCACATTTCATGCTTCCCAGAGTTCATGTGAGACAAGACAGAAGTGAATGGATTAATGGCACTATCCAGTTTCAGTGATACTTCAAAATTAAAATCGGAAGAGATTAGAGATGATAGAGTCTACCAGCGGACTTTATTGTTTAGGTATTGATACATAGTTGCTGAGTAAATCAGTTGCTTTCCTTTTACTTCTCAAGCTGAGGTGACGAGCTGTCTGGGTTTGTTCAGAACTCTTCAAGTTTTAAAACTAGGAGTTGTGTCCTGGATTTGCCCAGGACTAACATGTTTGCAGGGATGCCTTACAGTGAACAGTGGCAGAGCCTTGACCTGATGTACTCTGCCCAGGGCCTCTGAACTGGTGTACTGTTGTTCCTTCCCCTCAGGGTGGAAGATTCTCTCAATCAGAGGACGAGACTTTGGTACCCACTTATTTCCTGCTTTTATAAACCTCCCTCTGATCTGAGCATCTTCCCCAGAATAGTAACTCCACCTTTGTTTCTGCTTCTCCCTGTGATACATTTTAAGAGATTTCATTAGGTAGTACTAAATTAATCCAAGTGATGGATAGGATTTAAATTTACTCTAAAAAGTGAACGTAGGATCAGAATCTTTATCCTATGACCTTCTTTACGCAGTAGATGTCTAGTGAATACGACTTGATTGTAGTGTTGATTTTAAAAAATCCTTTTAAGTATTAAAGTTCAAAGCACTGAAATGAACTGCAGGTTTTAGTTACACCTCTGGGAGACTATGGGTGACCCACATGGGAGGGTTCCTCCCTGGACATGCCACGCTCTCCCACGTCCCCGGCTGGGTGAAGCTGGGGTAGATTGCAGCACAAGAGCCCTGTTGGGAGTGCCCATGTTTGTCTTGCTCATGGAGGAAGCAAATTCAAACAAAAGAAAGGAATAGCAGATGGGAAGCCAGATAATAGGCCTTGGCAGTTATGAGGTGAGAGGTGATAACTTGGATTAGAGTGGTTGGATCGGATATGGAGAGAAGAGGATAGGATGAACAATTTGGACTACATTTTGTGTAGTTGGAATTTTTCTATCTGTTGGTTACGTTGCTTTTGTTAGAAACAGAGATTATGTCTCTATTGACCATAAGAATTAATGCACAGATTGAGTATCCCATATCTGAAATGCTTGGGACAAATGTTTTAGTTTATTTCTTATTTTAGAATATTTACATAAAAATAATGAGTTATCTCGGGGATGGGACCCATTTAAACAAAAAATTCATAGCCTGATGATAATTTTTGTAATACTTTTGCAACATTGTGACTGAGACCTATCACATGAGGGTTAGGTGTGTAATTTTCTACTTGTGAAGTAATGTCAGCGCTATAGCAGTTTTTGGATTTTGGAGCATTTCAGATTTTAGACTTTCAGAACTTATATGCACAGCCTGGACAAATGACCTGCCACAACATTTCTGAAGCTTTTCTAAAGTTTTTTCAGTAACACAAAACTATCCATCTCATTTAGTGAATAATGAACTGAAAAGTTTGATGAGAAATTAAGTGCTATAATTTTTGAACAGGGAAATACCAGGTATTTGTCAATTTTTAAAAAACTTTAATTTATAATATTTTAATATTGAAACTTTGTTTTAATTTGTCACTTGAATGTATTGTATATGGTACTTATGTTTCTAGTTTGAGAAAAATGAAAGGGTTATTGAGGAATCAGTAGTATACTCTGCTTTTTTTGGATGCTATGTAAATAAAAGTAGTATTCATTAGGTCTAACAACTTTGTTATTTAGGAAAGTTTATTTTTATCAGGGTGTTTGTTTATTCCTGGGTGGGGATTATCCTTCTTATTTTCAGCATAATTTGCTATCATGTCAAATATTTAAATGATGTTATAAATGGCTATATACTATAATATTTGGTGTAGTATGAAATAGTTATATTCCAAGACAAAGGTAAACCCCTCTGGAATACCATTGGCATGTACTCCCTCATGTTTGTAGGGACTTTATCGACAAATTCCCATTATTATTTAAACATACTTCACATTTCCAGATTCTAAACCTGAGCAAAGGGTATGAAAGACTAAATTAAATATCTGGCTCTCATTCCAAATTGCTGTCAAAAGATTTTTCTTTTTTTAGAGAGATTTTTGCTATAGGGCACATGTGCTGCCAGACACACAGAGAGAAACAGAGGCTTAGAAAGTGAGAAATCACCCCCCAGGGGAGATGGGCATGTGGCAGTCTCTTCTCCATACTTCTCTCGTGATTTTGGGCATGCACCCACATGCACCTGGTGTGAGTTTTAAGCCACCAGGTCTGGGACTCGAACCATGGTCGACTACATGGGAGTCCAGCAACACAACCATTACACCATCTGCTGGTCCCATAAAGATTTTTTTAAATGTGTTTCATATAACCAGAAGATAGGACTGTTTAATTTGTTCACACAGAGGTCAACAGAACATGTGATTTTTTTACATAGGAGATAATGTTATCTATAGGGTCATCAGAAAACATGACACATTTTTGTATAGAAAAACATAGATAGCCCTGTATGTTGATTGTTGCTCTGACCTCCTTGAGTTCCCATACTTGGTGAATATTTGTTGATTAGAATTCAGGCTTTTTCTGTGAAGGTGAACTACTTATTTATCCATCTGAGCACTGTTCTTAATTGAGGTAATTTTAATGACAGTGAGAACCAACCTGGTTTAAGGCTCTTTCTATAGTAGACTTAGCAGGGACCCAGGTGGTGGCACAGTGGTAATGTAGCTAAATCCATGAAGCAGAAGTCCTGAATTACATCCTTCTTAACTGGGCACCAACGGCAGTGCATTTCAGTACACAGAAATCAGATGACTGAAGACGTCATCTGTCAAGGTTGCTGTGTAGAACTTACCCTTCTTCCCTCAGGTTACCTTCTGTGTATGTAATATAGTGCTCTGAAAATCCAAGTGAGAACACCGGTGTTAATCCACGTGTTACATATATGTAAAATCAAATGTGTTAATTTTTTCTAAAGATAATTCTCTTTCTTTAATTGTCATTAGAGGGTGTTTATGCTTGCCAGAGAGAGGGAGAGACACACAGAGAAAGCACCCTTCAGTGGGGCATGATCACACCACGATCCTTTTCCTACATTTCTTCTCATCAGGATTTTGGGTATGCATGCATGCATGCATACATGACCATGCGCCTGGTGTATTTTTTATGCTAGTAGGGCCAGGATTCAACTGTGCATGGCCATGTGGAATTGTCTCCCCATGCACTGTGCTTAACTACTGTGCTAAGGGGTGGGCCCTTTTTAAAGATGATTCTAAGTATCGGTGGAGGTTCCAATGTTTTATTCCAGCAGCCCATCAGTGGATTTACTCATGTACTTTCTGGCAGGCATGTATCTATTTTGGAGATCACAGAAAGAAAGCTATTATGTACTTACTCTTTCTGGATACTGGTGTTAAAAAAAGTGATTGGTAGGGCCCACCCCATGGCCTAATAGTTGAGGGAGCCTATCCCACATGGTCTATCACGCAGTTCAAATCCTGGCTCCAGTAGCTTGAGAAACACACCAGGTTCCTGTGCATGTGTGCTGCAAATCCTGACAGGATGAAGACATGGAGGAGACGGGATTGCAACGTGACCATGTCCCATTCAAGGGTGGTTTCTTTCTCTCTTTCCTGGTGAGTGCACATGCACTCTGGCAGTTAAAAAAACTGTGGTTAATCAGAGGGGTAGACATTGGGTTTGTGTTTTGGAGAAGGTATGCAATTGTAAGTATGCTAATGAGAAAGAAATACTAGACAGAGAAGCTGGTGATGGTATAGATATGTCCTGGATTGATTAGGCAGAGAAGAGAGCAAGGCTAAAACTTGGAAGAGAGTAGTGTGTGGTACTTCATGAATAACAGAAGAATTACTAAGTTGTGTGGTATTTGTCAGATGATTTTTTTTCCTTCTCTAATTATTAAAGTTATTCATATGCTCAGTAAAAAATTGACTAAGTACAGAAGGGTTTAACGTGAGGGCGAGCTTTCCTTCTCTTTGTAACAGTCTATCACTTTATTTTTTATAGTATTTACTTATTCTGGAAAATTTCTGTGCACTGCAATGATAAATATAATAACTAGTATTTGTTGAGATGTTAATTATGATGCCTGGCACTTTTAGAATTTCTTCACATATTCATTTACCACAACACCCCCTTAAACTAGATATTATATGTATATTTTTCTTCTTTTGCCTGTGAAGAAACTGAGGCATAGAGAGACTCAGTCATTTACTGGAGGTTCAGATAGCCTGGTTTCACAGTATTTTCTGTGAAGTTATATTGTTAATTCTTTAATTAAAAATATAAGAGATTGGAATCACTGATGCTAGAGATAAGCAGTACTGAAGTGGAGAGGATTGAGATAAAGAACATATTATGTTTCTACCATCTTAGCTAGTGTAGTATAAGATTTTCTGTGTGTTTTGTTTGTTTGTTTGTTTTACATTCTTGCTACTGTGAATATAAATATTTTTGTGTGTGGTTTAATGTGCTGTTTTGTGTGTGTGTATGTGTGTGTGTGTGTGTGTGTGTGTGTGTGTGTGAGAGAGAGAGAGACTTTATTGTGCATTTTTGAGTAGATCGTTTTCCCATGTTTATTAGGGATTTTGGCCATCAGCTTCTCAAATCATTTAAAATTACTTTTTAGAAGCTGCTTTAATAAATATTTACTGATCTTTAAATAGTTAAATGTAAACTAGCTCAAGGGATTGCTTAAAATATCCTGGATTTTAAAATAAACAAACAACTACCAAATGAAACTCTTGTTTTAATCCTTTTTCTAAAGAGAAGGGTATATTTATAGCACTAATTATAAGGTTTTGAATATTCTAATTTTATCCTATGAACATTTATTTGGGTACCCAGTGGTAATCATGACTATATTTGTTAAGACCCCGCTTAAGTGTGCAGTTCTCTGGTAGGTGTTAGACACTTATAAAAGAAAAGTTGTCTGTTCCCAGTTTGGTGAAGGAGAAGAAAGTCTCAGATACATGTGCTAATCTCACTTATATGCTATGATGCATTTTGAATAATATAATGTATTGGTAGTGAACAAATAGTAATTAGTTAATGCTATCTGGAGGAATCAGAAAAGACAGAGCAAGTGAAATCTGAACTGGACCACTTTTTTTTTTTTTTTTAAAGCCAGGGCCTCACTGTGTTGAGATCCTCTGCCTCTCCCTTTTGGTGGGACTTCAGGTGTGCACCTCCATGCCCCACTCATTTTTAGACAGAGCGCCTGTGTTGTCCAGACTGGCTTCCAGGTGCAATCCTCTTGCTTCAGCCTCTTGAGTTAACTGTGCTTAAGGGGCACTCTGCCACACCCGGCATTTAGCTTGGGCTGAGAACTGAACTAGGCTCCCCGTGTGCTCCTAGTCTGTGCAGGGGAGCACAGTGTTTTAGCAGAAGCACCACCGCAGTGGGACCTGAACTGGAACTCTTAAAAAAGATATAAAAGGAAATAAATAACAACAACAAAATGAAATATAGAAAAGAGAAACTGCTTGGAGTCATAAATGAGCCTGATCTGTTGGGAGGCAGTGAATAGGTGAAGTGTGGCTAAATAGCGTTTGCTCAGGAGCTGGAACTGGGGAGGTAAGTGTTTGTAGAGTATTAGAAAATTAAGCTGCCAGTTGATGAAGAACTTTGTCAAACTTAAGTTTGAGTTTTATTTAATATGCTGTAAGGACTCACGGACCTATGTAAACAGGAGAATGACATAAATATACTTAATTTTAAGATCATTCTGATAGTAGGGTAAAGGCTGGCTTGGATGGAATTACTCTTGTAAGAGTAGATTTCAGATCATTGCAGCTGTCTAGCTGAAAGATAGAATCTGTCACGGGGGAATGGAGAGAAGAGATCTATTAATAATTCAATTAATACCTATGAAATAGAATTAAGAGTCTGAAACTGATCGGATATACAGGTTCAAGAAAGGTTTTGTTGTATTCTCTGAATTTCTTCCTTTGTAACTTAGTTTGAAATTGATTTCTATTGTTACGTAGTATTTGGGCAGTTGAAGGCCACTGTCTGAATTTTGGGCAAAAGTACTTTTTAGTTGTTAACATTTCAGGGATGATAATATGTGCAACTTATGTAATAGAAGAGTCAGTGCACTTTGGTATTTTTAATTTTGTTCTGTTCTATTTTAATTAAAAAAAGATTGGTTTCCAAGTTTATTATAAGACCTTGAAAATATTTTAGTTTGTGTTCATGATTTAATTATATATTCAGCATTTTATGTAAAGTTTAAGTCTGGTTTGTCAGTAGCGTTACTTATATTGCTGGATTAGAATTGTCATTAAAATATTCAATGGGAAGATTTGTTAATTCTTCTAGGTGCAGTTAGAGACCTATTCCTATTTTGTAGAAGACTTGATACTGTATTCATTTTTGCTTCCAATTTAATAAAAACACCTTTAGGAAGAAATTAAAATAGGTTGCTTCTTCATTTGTTGCCAATCTTCCTATATAACCAGTGTGACAAACAGTAATATTTTACATAACCCTCAGGCATTCAGTATTTTACATAAAAGAGCTGCAATTAGTATTGTAAAATGTAACATGCTGTCTTTCAAAGAGAAGTTTCAAGGCAGAGAATGATGGCTCAGAATCTTTGGTGTCCTTACAGCAGTGCTTTCACCCTTGTTCTAGAAGGAGCAATTTTATAGTCATCCAGTACTTTAATATTCTGGGCATGTAGGTAAGACTTTATTGCCAGAGATCATCCAACTTCATTTTAAGTTTTTTTGAAAAGTGCATACATAGGTACATATCTAGAGATTGAGTGTTCCCATTTCAATATCAGAGTCCTATAGTCATCTGTCAGAAAATCTTCCTTATTAAATCACCTGATGAGTGTATTTTATGTTCAGACTGCTTTGTAATTCTAGATTGAGTTAGCCAAGTCAGGATGTGTCATTGTTCATAGACAGTGAATTCATTCAATATAAATGAAAAGATTAGAAGGTTATTTTATCATAATATTTGTTAATCATCTTCAGTGTTCTAGAAACATAAAATATATTGGGTCTTTTTTAAAAAGTAGTTATACTTAAAGGTAAGGCAATTGAACCTCAAGCTAGATGAGATCAACTTATACATGTTTTTTTTTTTTTAATTGTTTCATTATGTTTCTCTCATTTTTGGGAAGATAAGTGAATTGCCTTACTTTCTTTAAATGAAGAAATTTAGTGAAAATTTGACCAAAATGACATCTTTATGAGCAAATCAAAATATCTTACTAATTTAAAAGAACACAAGATGTTCTGTATGGGGCATTACCCCATTGATTGGTCTGTTTGTCTGATATGATTGGACTTGATATTTGCTTTCTTCTTGTAAAGCTCTAGTGATAAGGATACCTACCTAGAAAAAGGAGGACCTCATAGACTTTTTTTTCTCAATATATATGAATTGCTAAGCTTTTCCAGTTGACCCTCCTGGAGCTTTAAAAAGCTTTGAGCATTTTCTTCTTCTAGTGAAATTAGTTAATTTTGGTATTATTAAAACAAACTTGGAGCTATATCAGCCAAAACAAAGAACCAGTCTTTTCTGAGGGGTTTAATTTCAATTCAAGGAATTTTTTTTTTTTTTTTTTCTATTTTAAGTTTAGACATGAGGTTATTTTGTGTACATTACATACAACTTCATATTTTTTATACATATTTTTTAACACTTTTTTTTTGGGGGGGGAGAGGTTTTTTTGCTATAGGGCGCGTGCGCTTGCCAGACGGACAGAGAGAGACAGAGAGACAGAAAGTGAGAAATCACCCCCCAGGGGGGATGGCCACGCCGCAATCCCTTCTCCTCCATTCTCCTCTCGGGATCTTGGGCACTCACGCACACGCGCCCAGCGTGAGTTTTAAGCCACCGGGTCCGGGACGCGAACCGTGGTCGACTACGTGGGAGTCCAACGACATAGCCATTACACTAACTGCTGGTCCCCATATTTTTTTTAACACTTTTTAAAACTGGTAGTACTAGGGGGACCAGTAGTTAGGACTCCCATGTAGTTGACTATGGTGAGCATCCTGGACCCGGTGGCTTAAAACTCACGCTGGACGTGTGTGTGTTCGTGCCCAAGATCTCAAGAGCAGAATGGAGGAGAAGGGATTGTGACATGGCCATGCCCCCTGAGGGGTGATTTCTCACTTTCTGTCTCTCCGTCTCTTTGTCTGGCGAGCGCGTGTGCCCTATAGCAAAAAAAAAAAAAAAAAAAAAAAAAAAAAAAAAAAAAAAAAAACTCTCCAAAAAAGAAAATCGACTGGTAGTACTAGGATTTATATGTTAGAATGTATTCATTTTATTCAAAAGAAGGCCAACTAAGGTTACATTTCCATTCTGGGTAAAAAAGTTACCTCCTAAGACTTTTATTAAGTAGTTGCTTAAATGTTAAGGATATTATTGGATTTATTAATAGTAGACAGTAAATATTTAAAAAAATAAAACATCCTTCCCCAATTATCAAAGTAAAATGTAATAATTAAAAGAATAATAAAAGCATGAAAGTCAAAATAATCATTAGTAATTCTACTGTGTAGAGAAAACTATTGAATATTAGCAATATTTCGTTGTATTTCTTTTCAGTTGCTATGTGTATTCTTTGTGGGTTTTTTTTTTTGTTGTTGTTATTTGGTACCTGCAGATTGAGTAAGGGCTGGGGAACATGGTCTTTGTTCTTAATGAGTATATTTTTCTATCACTAGCTTGCTAATAGAAATACCCAAGGTTAGGTGACTTTTTAAAGAAGTGAGAGGTTTATTTCACCATTTCTGGTGGCTAGAAAGTCCAAAGGCATAGGCCTACAGCATAAGCTATGAAGCACAGAGGATGGCAGGAACATGCAGAAAGAGAAAAGTAGCTTGTGTGTGTGCTCTCTCTCTCTTATAGCAGTCAGTTCTCATGAGAACTAACCTCTTCTCATGAGATCTAAAACTCACTGAAACATCATTAATCTATTCATGAGAGTGTTACCACCATGATACAGTCACCATGAACAAGTCACTGGAACCTAGGCCTCACCATCTTCCGATCTCAAATTTCAGGACATGAAACTTGACGGACAAACCATGATCTGACCATAACATTCACAAATATTGCTACAGCTTAGGAGGAGGAGAGGTACATGAACAGATGCCTTTGCTTTGATGTGGTAGGATCTAAGGTGGAGATAGCAAAGAAGAATTCAGAGAATTATTATGCAATGTGAAATCTGAAGTTATTTGTGAATTTCTTATTTATCGAATTTTGTATCTTGTTTATATTGGCAACATAAGCATTTTGTATTTTTAGATTCTTTTCTTTATTTTAATGACCAAATTTCTGTTCCTTCTCAAAACCATTTTGAGTTTAATTTTTTTTTTTTTTTTTTTTTTGGGAGAGGTTTTTGCTATAGGATGCGTGTGCTCGCCAGACAGACAGAGAGAGACAGAGAGACAGAAAGCGAGAAATCACCCCCCGGGGGGATGGCCACGCCGCAATCCCTTCTCCTCCATTCTCCTCTCGGGATCTTGGGCACGCACGCAAACGTGCTCGGCGTGAGTTTAAGCCGCCAGGTCCGGGACGCGAACCACGGTCGACTACGTGGGAGTCCAGTGACATAGCCATTACGCTAACTGCTGGTCCCTTGAGTTTAATTTTAATTTTTCCTTATTATAACTAATATTTGAAGAGCAATGTGTGTTTAGAGCCCCACTTCTCCAAATATTGGATGATCTCCTTGAGAGTGAGAGTAATGGGGTGAGTATAACCATGTAAAGACTCATGACATATATTGCCTAATAGGTCTTCCAGAGATTAACATTATCATCAGTGGTTTATTAGGATGTTCTAAAAAAATTGTTTTACTCTTTGGCTGAATAGTTTTGCTAGATTGATAGCTGAAAAATAGCATGTCACTTGAATTTGATACTACTTATTACCAGTGGGTTTGGACCTTTTTTCATGATTTTTTATGTATGTGTGTTTTCTTGTCCTTGTTCTTTGTCCATTTGCCTGTTCGATATTTATGATATTTTGTTGTTTTGTGTTTAGTCTGCTTAGGTTTTTTTTTCTTTTTTTCAATTTACATCAACCTTTTGTTTGCCATACTCAAAAATATTTTTAGTGTTTACCTTAAAATTTTTAATATATAGGCAAAAGTTTGATGATTTAAAATATTACATGCTTACTTACATTTGTGTCTGCTGTGAAAATGAGTTACAAGCTTATAAGGTAGCAATCTACTAAAGCAAATTGTGAGAAGACCATTTTCCTGAGTTGCTAAGTAAATAAGCCCTTGGTATGTATTCTTCTGTGACTGTGATTCAAAGAATGGAATTTAGAGTTTGTGGAGGGATGAAGTGTTAGCATGTCTCAGACCATTTTCTCTGTAAGTTTTGCATAGGGACTGGATAATACAGTCAGGTGCTGCTTAGCTGCTTGGAAATGTTCAGAGAAAATGAGTTGTTTATGTGATTTTATTGTTGCACAAGCATCACCGAGTGTACTCACACAAACCTGTAGTATATGCTATTACATACTTAGGCTATACGGTGTAAGCTATTGCTCCTAAGATACAAACCTGCATAGCATGTACTGAGTACTGCAGACAATTGTAAGACACTTGTATATCTAAACTTGGAAAAAGTACAGTGAAATATGGTATAAAAGATTAAAAAATGGTACTCCTGTATAGGGCACTGACCATGTCCATGAATGAAGCTGACAGGGCAGGAACTAGCTCTGGGTGAGCCGGTTGGTGAGTGACTGAGTAGAAGTAAATCACTGTGATGACCCAAAACATCAGCCCCCAGGAGGGATGGCCACACCACAATCCTTTCTCCTCCATTTTCCTCTTGGGGTCTTGCGAAAGCATGCACATGCACCTGGCGTGAGTTTAAGCCACTGGGTCCGGGACTTGAACCGCAGTTGACTACATGGGAGTCCAGCGATGTAGCCATTATGCCATCTGCTGGTCCTTATAAACTACAATTTAAACAAACCTTTTTGACTTCATTAATAACTTAAGGTGCAAATGTAAGCATATTGTACAGCTACATAAAAATATTTTCTTTCTTTATGTTCTTCAAACTTGCTAAAAACTAAGACATAGGACTGACCCCACCCATAGTGCAGTGGTTAAGTGCTGTGGAAGAAGATGACACTCACATGGCTGACTGTGGTTTGAATCCAAGCTGGAGCAGCTGGATAAAAATCACTGGGTGTGTGTCTGTCCTTGCCCAGGATCTTAATAGAAAAGAGGAATGGAGGAAAAGTGATTGTAATGGGACAAGGCCCCACTGAGGCTCTCTCTCTCTCACCTCTCCCTTACCCTCTCTATCCCTTGTGTGCATGCCTGCAGGCATTAAAAAGGAAACAAACAAAACTTAAGATACGCTTTAGCCTACAGAGAGTCAGGATGGTCAGTATGACTATCTTTCACCTCTTCATCTTATACTCCAGGATGAGTTAGTCTTTCTTCAAGTAAAGGAGTGGATTAACATCTGGCTGTAGCTACTCCTTAGGAATCAGTTGAATTTTGGAGAATATTTTACAATTAGAATGCCTTTTTCACTCTACGTCAGTGTTCTACAAACTGTAACCCATGGGTCAAACCTGGAAAAGTTTCATTGCAGCATAGCCACTCCTGTTCTGTTGTCCACAGTTGATTTGTACTACAATCGATGAGTTGGAGATCAAATGGTCCATAATGCTGAAAATATTGTTTGACCCTTTAGAGAAAATATTCTGTTGAGCCCTTCTTTTGGCAGTAGTTAATTATATATAAGAATAATTAAAGGTTTTCCTAGTTCCTAATAACATCATAGCATTGTAATATACAGTGATTTCCTCTGACTTTCCCATTATTGATGTGGGGAGGTGGGAGGAAGGGAGAAAAAGAGTGAGTGAGTTTTATTTTGTCCTTTTATTTACAAATGGTTTCCTTGGCTAAGATCTGTCAAAATAACTGAGGTAGAGGTGTGTTGTGGTCTAAAATGAGCACTGCTTTGTGCTGTTCAAGTAGTTACATAAACTGAAAACAAGGGTTTTTACTTTGCTTTAGTGGTTTTATGCAAAAGTTTTTTTTCCGTAAAAATTGCTACGAAGAACCCATTGAATTTCTGTATCATGAGCTATAGCTGGTTTTTAATCTCAGAATCAAAATGAGAATAAATAATAATAATAGTAATAGGATGGAGTTAAGAAAATTAAAAAGCTGGCTTTATTTGGTTTTGTTTGTCTATATATATATATGTGTGTGTGTGTCTATGTGTATATACACTCACACACACACATATATATATTTTTTTTTGTTGTTGTTTGTTTTGTTTTGTGACCAGCAGATGGTATAATGGTTATGTTGCTGGACTCCCACATAGTTGACCGCAGTTTGAGTCCTAGACCTGGTGGCTTAATACTCAATGCCAGTGTGTGTGTGTGTGTGTGTGTGTGTGCGTGCCCAAGATCCTGAGAAGAGAAGGGATCACGACATTGTCATCCCCCAACCCCCTGGGGGATGATTTCTTGCTTTCTGTCCTTCTGTCTCTCTGGTGAATGCACAACCCTATAGCAAAAATCTCTCTCAAAAAACAAAAATTTAAAAAAAGTGTTTTTATCATTTATGTCATTATTAGTGAGATTGAACATCTTTATTTTCATTTACATATGTTCTCAGCCTGTTTATGCAGTTTGCTCTGTTTTGTTTTTGTTTTTGTTTTTTTTTGTAGAGATTTTTTTCATAGGGCACATACACTTGCCGGAGAGAGACAAAGACAGAAAGTGAGAGATCACCCTCTACGAGGGTGGTCACACTGCAGTCCCTCCTCCTCCATTCTCCTCTTGGGCTTTTGAGCACACATGCATACGTGCCTGGGGTGAGTTTCAAGCCTCTGGGTCTGGGACTTGAACTGCGGTTGGCCATGTGGGAGTCCAGCAACGTAACCGTTACGTCATCTGCTGGTTCCAGCTCTGTATTCCTAAAAAAAAAAAAAAAAAAAAATCATCTAAATAAATAGGTGCCAGAGAAAGAAAGCAGTGGACTTTTTAATAGTGGTTAGGTGGGACTTTGAGTTCATTTAGATGGGGTATTACATGATTGAAGAGGCCATTCAGTATAAGTTATAGATCACAGATCAGAGTTAGGACAAACTATTTTAACCTGGTGCTTGAATTTGGGACTATTTAATCAGATGAATCAAAGTAGTCTCATCTAAGATAGGTCTAGAATCTGCAAAGTTTTAGGTGATTGCTCTGACGTCAATGCTAGAAGTATCTCTTTGGCCAATATTTCTCAATTTTGACTGTTAATTTAAATGCCTATGGCTTTAAAGGCTGCTTATATACTTCATACATCGGTAAGACACAAATTTAACTTATATCTAAATTCAAAATAGTATTCATGTGATATAATGTTTTATCCAAACTAAATCACTGGGCCAACCTGTGGCCTGATGGTTAAGGGAATTGGATCCCACATGGCCAACCGTGATTTGAATCCTGGCTCCAGCAACTTTGAACAATATGCTGGGTGCAAATTCCTCCAAATCCCAACAGGGTGGAAAAGCGGAGGAGGAGGGTATTGTGGTGTGACCATGCCCCACTGGGGAGTGCTTTCTCCCTTTCCTCCCACTCTCTGCATTTAGTAAAAAATAAATACCCCTCCCTAATATAAATAAATCATAATATTGGGTTTATTATGGTGGAAGTAGATTCAGGTCTGGTTTTATTATTATTCCGTTTCTATATTTCAATTTTGACATTATTATAGAAAATGACTGCACTCAAAGTGTGGTAAAAAACGATGTAATTAATTTTATGCTCATGTTTGTCATTTTATGATCCTTATGTTTAAATTGCCAGAAGGTATTCTTTGCTTGCCAATTTCAGTAGGATGTCACTTGATAATTTCGTAAAGCTGTCTCATTTCAAATCATGATAAGGGCCTCACAGAGTCACTTGTTCTTCACTTAGAAACAGCTGTAATTGCGAACATAAAACATACATAGGGATGTTGAAATTATGTGATGACAACTCTGTTTTAAGGTAGCTTGTGTAAGTTTTAATGTGTTTATGAAATTTTAAAGGATCATCATTGAAATGAAACCTAAAATTCTTTTAGAACTTGATGACCTTTATGAATAAGTCTGTAGGTCCCAATTGAGAATCAGTGTGTTAGACACCAGATCGGATTACATACTTCTACAGATTCAAAATTCAGCAGATTCAAAATTGCTCTAATTATTATAAAAGTTTCTAAACGTTTATTCTTAATTTCTAACTAAAGTTGTTGCACCTAATAAACTTGCAATAGGTGGTTCAGACTGGCACTAATCAAGAGGGAAACTCTGAGGGCCAGTGACTTAGACAATAAAAGAATGAAGTTAGATAAAGTGATGGGCAAACAGAAAAAGTTAAGTAAAAGGTAAAAATGGACAAGATAAGTTAAACATTAGCTAAAAAAATAAAGATTTAATGTAACTTAAAAGGATAAATAAAGCAGAGTGTAGGAAAACGCTATACTGTTACTAAACTTTATCAAGATAATTAAAGAAAAATATTCAATTAAAATAGTTCAAAACAACTTAAAATTTTTAAGTGACTAGTTGAAGTTACTAGGTAGAAAAAAACTGAATTTTTAATCTTCCGCAAGAACATTCGGCTTATATTGTCATGCGCTATGATTCAGTTAAATTGTCCTTAAGCCCCAGATCTCAGGTAATACTTGCATTGTTTGTGGAATCATAGATGCCTATGTAACAAGTATTCTGAAACTGAGTGCTGGCATGTAAAAATCAACAGATATTTATTTATTTTATTTTTAAAGGTTTATTTTATTTAGCTTTTTTTTTTCTTACTTATTTTTAAATTTGATCAGAGAGGGACAGTGCGAGAGAGAGAGAGAGAGCGAGTGAGCAAGCAAGCTGTCAGGTCCAGCACTCGAACTGTGGTCGGCCATGTGGGAGACCAGTGCCCTTAACCACTGTGCTATCTGCCATCCCTGATAGATTATTTTTTTAAGAGAGATTTTTGCTATAGGGCATGCGCACTTGTCAGACAGAGAGACAGAAATTGAGAAATCACCCCACCGCCCAGGAGGGATGGCCGAACTGCAATCCCTGTCCTCTCAGGATTTTGGTCACGCACGCACATGCACCTGGACTGAGTTTTAACCCACTGAGTCTGGGGCTCAAACCATGGTCAACTGTATGGGAATCCAGCGATGCGATCATTACGCCATCTACTGGTCTCCCCTTTTTAAAGTTTTTGCCATAGGGCATGTCTCCCTGAGACAGATAAGAGAGAGACAGTGAGAGGGAAAGTCAGAAATCACCCTCCAGGGGAGACAGTCACTCTGCAATTTCTTCTCCTTTCTTTTCTTCTTGGGATTTTGGGCATGCACATTCACGCACCTGGTGGGATTTTTCAAGCTGCTAGGTCTAGACTCAAACTGAGATTGGCTACGTGGGAGTCCTGCGTCTTAACCACTACATTGCTGCTGGTCCCGATAAATTGTTAATGTCAGCAGTATATGTTTAGAAGTTCAATATTCAGCAGATAGTACAGTGGTTAAGCTGCTGAACTCCATGGCTGACCGTGGTTTGAGTCCCACCTGGTGGCTTGTTTTCTCTCTTTTTTCTCTCTTTCATGAGTGCATGTACTCTATAGCAAATAATAATAATTATTATAAATAAAATTAATTAAAATAAAAAATATGTTTAATATCCAGAAGCAGAAAACAGTTTCTTTAGTCAGAGGAAGCTATGAAACCAGCTTTCATGTGATATATAAGTTTATTTGGTGAATCTTAGACTTTATTGATCATTTTAAATGATTATATTTGGGTAGAAAATAATATTTTATAACCTATGTGTATTTTTCACTAAGTTAAGGAAAAAAAATCTGCTTACTCATAATTATAATATTTAACTGTTGCATGTTTTCCTTTGTAGGCCCAGACTATTCATCAGCATGGTTACCTGGTAATGAATCACTGTGGCAGGCCACAACTGTTCCATCTAACCATCGAAATAACCATATCAGGAGACATAGTATAGCTTCTGACAGTGGAGACACTGGCATTGGAACTTCCTGTTCTGACAGTGTTGAAGGTGAGCTAAATTCTTAATGTATGGTTATAAATCAATGATTATAATATGAATGTTATGTGTTGTAATATGTAATATGGAAGGAAAAATGTTTTATTGTTCTAAGCTAAAAATTACTAAGTACTGTCTGAATATTTAATAATGTTAAATGTGGAATCAGCAGATGGCATAATGGTTACATTACTGGACCCCCACGTAGTTGACCGTGGTTCAGGTCCCAGACCCTGCAGCTTAAAACTCACGTTGGGTATGTGTACATGCATGCCCAAAATCCCGAGAGGAGAATGGAGGAGAAGAAACTGTGATGTGGCCATCCCTCCGGGCGGTGATTTCTCGCTTTCTATTTCTCTGTCCTCTTGTCTCTCTGGCAAGTGCACATACCCTATATTAAAAATTTTCTCCAAAAAAAAAAAATGTTAAATGTTGCTGTATATCAAATGGAATTGTCCCGCTGTTTTGATTTTTTTCTACATTGTAAAAAGTCAAACCTTTTACTTTGAGATAATTGGAGATTTACACAGTTTTGGAAGGTTCCATATACCTTTTTCCTTTCCTCTCCCATGGTAGTAGCTTCTACAGTAAAGTATCTCAACCAAAGTATCCACATCGCTAAGGTTACAATAGGAACATTTCCATATACCTCATGTTGCTTGGACCCACTCCTCTCTCTCTGCTACCCCTTTAACTGTTGAGATCACTGATCTAGTCTCCATTTTTATAATTTTGTCATTTCAAGAATACTATATGTAAATGAAATCATATAGTATGAAACTTGTTGGTATGGCTTTTTTCCTGAAGATTCATTCAGGTTGCACTAAGAATTAACAGTTGATTATTTTTTATTGATAAGTAATACTCAGCAATGGTGATACTGAAGGGTCTACACTTTAACCATACACCCACTGAAAGACATCTGGGTTGTTTCTAAGTTTTGACTATGATGAGCAAGGCTATTTAGATATACATGTACAGGTTTTGGTGTAAACACATGTGTTCATTTCTGGGGAAGATGCCCAAGGGTACAATTGCTGGATTGTATAGTAGTTGCATGCGTAGTTTTAAAAGAAACCATCACAGTGTTTGAACGACTTTACCATTTCCTTTAGAAATGTATGTTTAAGTGATCTAGTTTTCTCTTTATTCTTGCTAACATTTGCTGTATTTACAATTTTAGCCATTCTGACATATAGTGATATCTAATTATGGTAGTGATACCCTACTTTTAAGTTTTAAAATTTTGCTATAGTGCACGTGTACTGGTCAGGGAGAGAAAAAGAGTGAGTGAGCACCCTCCCCCCCCTCCCCCCCAGTGGCCACACCACAGTCCCTTCTCCACTATTCTCCTCTCAGGATTCTGGGCATGTATACACATGTGTCTGGCATGATTTTCAAGCCACCAGGTCCAGGACTTGAGCTGCAGTTGACCATGTGGGAATCCAGTGCCTCAGCCACCATGCCACTTGCTGGCCCCAATTTCAGAGGCTCTTAAGTAAAAGTTAATATACCAAAAAAGAATTTGATTTCAGGAAGGAAATAAAAATCAAACCAAACAATTGAATTATCTCTAAAAGGTGAGAATTTATTATCTTTTTAAAAAAATATAGCCTTTAAGTGTATTTTCAATGGGTGACTGTTGATACTCCTGAAATATTAATGTCTCTTTATAGTAATTTTTCTTAAACATGTACATGTGCATTTGAGAGAGAAAGAAAGAGAAGGAAGCACCCTCAACAGGGCCTTGTCATGCTTTTTTTTTTTTTTTTTTTTTTGAGAAGTTTTCACTATAGGGCGCGTGCGCTCGCCAGGCAGACAGAGAGAGACATAGAGACAGAAAGCGAGAAATCACCCCTCAGGGGGGATGGTCACGCCGCAATCCCTTCTCCACCTTCTCCTCTCAGGATCTTGGGCACGCACACACATGCGCCCGTTGTGAGTTTTAAGCCACTGGATCCAGGACGCGAACAGCGGTCGACTACGTGGGAGCCAGCGACATAGCCATTACACCAACTGCTGGTTCCCTCGTCATGCTTTTATCTCCCCTCTCTGACCCTCCATCTCCTCAGGATCCTGGGCACTCATCTGCTCACCCAGTATATTTTCATTCTGGCCTGGGACCCAAACCTGGTTGACCATAAGATTTCCAGTCTTGCAGGACACTTGTGATACTCCTGTAACACAGTAGATGGGCCTAGGCGTTGCCTATTCCCTCCCCACCCACCCACCCCGCACCCCCCTCCCACTGTCCAGTATCTTAATGGAATATTTTTTCAAGTTATAAAAAAAAAGTAGGATTTTTTTGGGGGGGGCGGCGGGAACCACTTAGTCGTAGTATTAGAACTGGATGGGACTTGAAAGGTAATAGAATGAATTAGGCCATTATATAAACAAACTAGTTTGAAAAAGATGAAACTTCTGTTACTAATAAGGTGCAAGGTTTGAATTACATTTAAAACCTGTTATCATTTAATTATCTGTGCAGTCTTAAATAATTTCTTGCATCTTTGAACCTCAGTTTTTTTCATCATTAAATTGTAGATAATAACACATACTTTATGTATTATGTGGATTTCATAACACGGCTTTAAAATTACTTAGTGCTGTTCCTCACATTATCATTCTTACTTAAGAAGTGATTCTTGTTCTCCTTCTTGCTCCCTTATATTTTTTCATGCGTCTCTTTTCTCAAATTTCTCTTCCCTAGGAAGGTTTCCCAGTTGCTTTATTAAAACAGTGATACTTCTCCTGCCGTCCTCTGAATTTTGTACTCCCTGCTTTATTTTGGGTTTATTGTTTCTATCATAGAGGAGAGATTAGCATGTACTGGGTACTTGATTTTGCTGAAATAGTGGATATGTAGACTCCCAGGTAAGGTTTCTGTTTTTAGCCATGCTTTCTTTCAGTCCTGAGTTTGTAACAGGTATCCAAGGTTACAACCTCTTTGATGTTCCGTCAGACAGGTGAACTCTCTCTGCAACATTCTCAGGCTGGTATTTATAGCATGTATTCTTCTGTTCTGGTTTAATATTTAATACTCTTATATTTTCTGTATTTTCATGAATTTTATTGTGATTTTTTTCCTGATTATCCTTTTGCTGTAGGTTTCTACCTTATTACTTTTCTGTCATTCCACTGGGTCTTGAGGGGAGAGAATATACCCGTGTGTATTTAGGCAATAATCTTAAACCATAAGTCCTTGTCATAGATGTACATGCAGGAAAAAATGAAGACAAAAATAACTTAAAGAGTTGTAAAACTTTTCCTTAATGTCAGCTGCTATTATGTATTTCTGCTATTTGTTTTTACTGATTTACAAATGCACATTTAAAAGAGCATAAAAAGCATAAAGATAACTTAAAAAGCAAATTTTTGTTTTAAATATATTCATGGTTTGAAAAATTTAATTTTATATAGGATTATATAGAATAAAAAATGAAATCTCTATTTCCTCTCTTCCAAATCTTTGCTTTGTTTTCGGAGGTCGCCAATTATTAGTGTGCTGCATATTGATCTATGCATATATTCATATACAAACAGGTTTTTAAATAAAACCTGATTTTCCTACATATGTTTTATGATTTACTTTCCTTTTCTTCTTTTTTAACTATGCCAGAGGGTGCATCAGAGATATAGAGAAAGAGAAACTGGCCTCCTAACCGGGCCTGGTTACACTGTAGTCTTTTTTCCTCTAGTTCTCCATTTTAGGATCCTGGACACCTGCACATATGCCTGTTCTGTAAGCAGCTGGGACTGGGACTTGAACCCTGGTTGGTTATGTGGGAATCTGGCTTTCTCTGCACAGGACTTAAACTCTGTGTTATAGGACTAGCCTCCCCTTTTTAACTTCTATATATTAGTTTTTTAAAAACAATATTTTCTATTGTGAAATGATTTATGTGACCTAATCTTTAGTACCTGAAACTCCTAAAATTAGTTTATTTTAGGAGATTCAACCACAGAGGTAAATGTAGAAGCCTAGGACTGGGTTTGACCTCCAGGGACATTTGAGAGTATAGCAGGCTTCAATGGTGGGAGGGAGGGGCTTTTTATTTTTTTTCCCCTGTGTTAGAATGAACACATAAGATAAATAAAACACCTCACCAGTTTTTAATATATGAGTTTGAACAGCAAAGCAGAGAATAAAACAATCGCCTAGAATTTCTTTTCCACCATTTGGCCAAAAAACACATTTATACACACATGTATGTTTATAGGCAGTGGGGCTACATGATAACATTTCAGTCATCAGCCCATGACATAATGACAGTGGTCCCATAAGTTTATAGTAGGCTGTAACAAATAGCCTAGGTGCGTAGTCAGCTCTACCATCTAGGTTTGTGTAGGTATGCTCTAGGACATTCACATGATAATGAAATTGCCTAATGATGCATTGATTTCTCAGAACATGTTCATGTTGCTGATCTATGCATGACTGTATTTATAATGTATTCGTCCAGCATATATATCAAACTAAGTGCTTTTTAAAACAACATGCATTTATGGGACCAGCAGTTGGTGTAATGGCTGTCACTGGACTCCCATGTAGTCGACTGCGGTTCGAGTCCCAGACCCAGTGGCTTAAACTCATGCTGGGTGAATGCCCAAGATCCCGAGAGGAGAATGGAAGAGAAGGGATTGTGGTGTGGCCATCCCCCTGCAGGGTGATTTCTTGCTTTCTGTCTCTCTGTCTCTCTGGCATGCGCATGCGCCCTATAGCAAAAACCTCTCCAAATAAAAAAACAACATGCATATATGGAAATCTAATTCATGATATAAAGGAAGCAGTTCAAAGAAGTATATAGAAGTTCAGCCTGAAAAAAGTGGTATGAGATCCCTTCCTCAAGGTGTAAAGAAATTAAATTTGAAATTGAGTAAAGAGCTAATGAATTCTTTTGAAGATCATAATAGGAGATATGAGATTAATTTTATATTCCTAGGTTAGAAATACTCTCTGGGACCAGTAGGTGGCATGGTGATTAAGGCCCTGAACTCCCATATGGTTAACTGTGGTTCAAGTCCTGGACCTAGAGGCTTGCTTTCTCTTCTTCTCTTTTTCTATTTCTCGCTGGTGGCATTGAATAATAATAAATTAATGATATAAGTCTAAAAGAAAATACTCTTTATAAGCAAGTTAAAACATTTGCTTTTAATAAAAATTTAAAATTTTTTAACATTAATAAAAGGTGCAAAGTAAAAGAGATATACTGGGAGTAAATATTTGTAATAAAACTGGCAAGTAAGTAATATATGTAGTATTTTAACAGTTTTTATGTAGTATTTAACAGTTTTTATATGTAGTATTTAAACAGTTCTTGCAGAAACAGCAGGTGGCGTGGTGGTGAAGGTGCTACATCCCATGTGGCTGACTCCACGGTTTGAGTCCTGGACCTGGCAGCTTGAAAAATATGCTGGGTACAGATGTGTGCAAGTCCAAAATCCTGAGAAGAGAATGGAAGAGAAGTGATTGCAGCATGACCATGCCCCCAAAGGGTGATTTCTTTCACATACTCTCACACTTTCTCCTTTCGGTGAGCACATGCACCCTATGGCAACAATCTAAATAAATAAATAAATAAATAAATAAATAGCTTCATCAAATAGAGAATACATTCCCAAACTAGGCATTCTTGTGTAACCTTTTGCATAGTTCATAGTTTTAAAAATTTTATAGGTTGGGACCAGCAGTTAGCGTAATGGCTATGTCGCTGGACTCCCACGTAGTCGACCGCGGTTCGTGTCCCGGACCCGGCGGCTTAAACTCACGCCGGGCGCGTGTGCGTGCGTGCCCAAGATCCCGAGAGGAGAATGGAGGAGAAGGGATTGCGGCGTGGCCATCCCCCCTGGGGGGTGATTTCCTGCTTTCTATCTCTCTGTCTCTCTCTGTCTGTCTGGCGAGCGCACGCGCCCTATAGCAAAAACCTCTCCAAAAAAGAAAAAAAAAAAAAAATTTTATAGGTAAAAGATACTAGCAATTCATGGGAGAAGTGCAAATGGCCAAGAATACCCAAAAATATGATGAAACTCAGTCATCATAAAATGAAAATCTGGGGACCAGCAGTTAGCATAATGGCTGTGTCGCTGGACTCCCACGTGGTCGACCGCGGTTCGAGTCCCGGACCTGGTGGCTTAAACTCACGTCAGGTGCGTGTGCGTGCGTGCCCAAGATCCCGAGAGGAGAATGGAGGAGAAGGGATTGCGGCATGGCCATCCCCCCTGGGGGGTGATTTCTCATTTTCTGTCTCTCTGTCTATCTCTGTCTGTCTGGTGAGCGCACGCACCCTATAGTAAAAACCTCTCCAAAAAAAAAAAAGAAAAGAAAAATAAAATGAAAATCTGGGCAATGAGGTGCTGCTTTCCACCTGTGAAATTGCTCTTCCCTTAAAATAGGCTGAAATATCCAGATTCTTGATAATTTGGTAATGATAACTACAGCTCTATGGCCATGACTGTGTTCTGGGCACTTTGTACATGTTAACTCATTCAGCCTTCACAGCAACCTTATGAATAGGTACTACTACTCTTTCCCTCACAGAAGAGGAAAGTAAGACACTGAGAGGTCAGATAACTTATAAATTATGCACCATTCACATATCCTTGACCCAGTACACACTCTCTCAAGTACAGAAAGATGATGTGTATGGGAATATTCAGCGTTAATAGAGTTTAATGAAAAGTTGGAAACAACTTCAAGGGCTCACCCGTAGCGCCGGTAAAAGTTAGATAAAACTTCAAGGGCTCAGTATTTCACTGTATATCTAGTTAAATCTAATCAGGTAGGGGGAAAAAAAAAAACCCTTGTGAAGTCAGGGATAGCTAAAGATAATGACAATAAGATTCTGGAAACTCTAAGATCAAAAAGTAGGAAGATTTATTAGCAGACCCTAAAGATCTGAATCTTAAACCACCCGAGAAATTTTGGGACAAGTTGTCAATTTATAATATAAAATAATCCTCAGAAAGATTTAGGGACTGGCAGTACCATGTTTGGAAGGTTTCTCCATGGTAAAGCAACTCTTTTTTCTTTTTTCTTTATTCTATCTTTGGATACAAGTCAGAAAGATAAGACATAACTCCACCTCTTGGAAGCCAGTGGGGCAGAGAGTGGTATCAGAATTTATTCAGAATTCTTCCTTAAGACATATTTGTCTCTTTTCTGCCATTTATTTATTTATTTATTTATTTGTCATTTATTTATATTAATAAGGACTCATTTACATCAATACAGATATTTGTTTTTAAACTAAACTTCAGACTTAGAATTTCAGTAATTTTTTTTATTACTGTCCTCCTGTTCCTGGTTCCTGTCTAGGACACCACATTATGTTTAGCCACGTTTCCTTTGTCTCTTCTGTTCTGTGACAATTTCTCCTCCTTTCCTTGTTTTTCATAACCTTAATAGTTTTGAGATGAACTGATCATTTTATAGACTGTCTTTCAAGCTAGATTTGTCTGATGTTTTCTCATGCTTAGACTCTTGCTGTAGGTTTTTTTGAAAGAATACCACAGAGATGAATATATCGAATTATAATTCTTTGCATCACATCAGATCAGGGGGTACAACAGGATGCTCATATAACATCACTGGTGATTTACTAGGTGAATTTGATCACATAGTTAAAATATGTTTGCCAGGTTTCTTCACTGCAAAATTTATTTTTCCTTTTTTCTGCTCTATTTTTTGGAAGTAGGTTGTAAGTCCAGCTCAGACTCAAATGGGGTTGGGATGGGTGGAAGTTTTAAATTTTATATCTAAATATTACAGAATAACCTAACATGTGTTCACTTCCTTTATACTAAAATCCCCTGCTGAGAATTACCATGACATAAAGTTATATCAATTTCTAAATAATATATATGAATCTTGTCTGAGTTTTACCAAATAGAATTTGAGTTTGTGTTAGAGTATATCTACAGAATATTTTAGTTGGCGGCTTTCAACTCTTATTGCTGGTACTATTTGGCTTGGAGCAAGGTGCACATTTCTTCTTGCTTTTAAAGGCTATGGCACAAAATGGTGCTTTACTTTTTTTTTGTGTGAAATATGTAAATGTGTAAATGCATTTCAATTTCTAAAAGGCTATTATTGGAAAAAAAACTCCTTGATATATACATATTGAATAAGCATATGGTTTAGATACTGAACAAGAGTTAACTGGTAATAAACTCCCATTTGGGGACCAGCAGATGGTGTACTTGTTACATCGCTGGACTCCCATGTAGTTGACCGTGATTCTCGTTCTAGACCCAGTGTCTTAAACCTCACGCTGCATGTAGGTGATGCATGCCCAAGATCCCGAGAGGAAGCTGGATGAGAAGGGACTGTGATGTGGCCATCCTCCAGTGGGGGAGATTTCTTGCTTTCTGTCTCTCTGTCTCTTTGGTGAGCTCATGCACTCTAGTAAAAATCTCTCTTAAAAGAAATCAATAAATAAACTCCTATTTTAATTTGCATGCCTGCTATACTTGTTATGGTATATATATACAACCACAGTCAATTCCTTTTAGGAGATATTTGAGGTAGTTTATGGAAAACAGTAGTATGTAGACGGGCTCTCTTAACTGCGGCAGCTAGTAGAACATGTGGCTGATGAGAGCTATAACTGTCTAATACAAATTATAAGCATAAAATGCACAGTGGACTTTGAGTAATTAATATAAAAAAAGTGTAATTGTCTTATACTTAAGGGATTTTTTTTTTTTTTTTTTTTGGCGAGGTTTTTGCTATGGGGGGCATGTGCTTGCCAGACAGAGACAGAGCGACAGAAAGCAAGAAATCACTCCCCCCTCCCCGGGGCAGATGACTATGCTGAAATCCTTTCTCCTCCATTCTCCTCTCAGGATTTTGCGGGCACATGCATGCAGGCACATGCACACGCGGGGCGTGGGTTTAAGCCACTGGGTCCGGAACTGGAACCATGGTCGTCTACGTGGTAGTCCAGCAATGTAGCCATTATGCCATCTGCTGGTCTCAAGAGGGATTTTTATTTTATTTTATTTTATTTTTTTACTGTAGCGCACATGCACTCACCAGAGAGACAGAAGGTGAGAAATCATCCCCAGGAGGGATGGCCATGCTGCACTGCAATCCCTTCTCCTCCATTCTCTTCTTGGGATTTTGGGGATGCATACACACATGGCTGGTGTGAGTCTCAAGCCCCTGGGTCCAGGACTCAAACTGGTCAGCTATGTGGGAGTTTAGTGCTGTAACCATTATACCATATGCTGGTCCCATTAATGCTTTTTTTTTTTTTTCAGAGAGGTGTTTTTTGCAATAGGGCACGTGTGCTCGCCAGACAGACAGAGAGAGACAGAAAGCGAGAAATCACCCCCCGGGGGGATGGCCACGCCACAATCCCTTCTCCTCCATTCTCCTCTCGGGATCTTGGGCACGCACGCACACACGCCTGGCGTGAGTTTAAGCCACCGGGTCCGGGACACGAACCGTGGTCAACTACATGAGAGTCCAGCGACATAGCCATTACACTAACTGCTTGTCTCCCATTAATGCTTTTTAATATTGCTTACATGATGAAATGATAATATTTTGGATATAGTGGGTTAAGTGAAATACTTTATTAAAATATATTATTAAAATTAAAATTAATTTTACTTGTTCATGTTTAGTTGTATAAAGGTGGTTACTACAAAACTTAAATGTACAGGTATGTTGCTTGAATTGTAATTCTGTTAACATGGTATAGAAAGTATTTATTTACTCATACACTTCCTGGAGAGACAGACTGAGAGACAAAAAGCAAGGAATCACCCACCCCCGTCCCCCCGGAGAAGATGGCCATGCCACAGTTCCTTCTCCTCCATTCTCCTCTTGGGGTCTTGGGCAGGTGCACATGTGTTCCTGGTGTGAGTTTCAAGCCCTCAGGTCTGGGACATGACCAATAGTCAACCATATTGGAGTCCAGTACCTTAACCACTATGCTACCTACTGGTCCCTAAAAGTATATAATTTATAGAGGGTTTACTTTGAAAGATTTCATGAGAATGTATATATTTATGTATTTCCCAGTAGAAACAATATTGGTTTCTCAAAAGAGATTCTGTCAGCCCACTTAATATTTAATATACAACACAAATTTACATTATTCACATTATGTCTGTGATAAATTATACTCTATTAGTTTGGGAATACCCAAGTCCCCTCCCCCCCCTTTGCCACCTCACCCCTTTTTATAATTTTGACAGTGATAAAACCACTGTGGCAGATTTCTCCTATGGGAAAGGGAATTAAGACAAGTATCAGGGATTGGAAGGTTCGGGTTAGGGAATATTTTTGACTGAGGAATAACTGAAATTCTAGAGTTCTATTGCTCAAGTAAGGAAAGATAAAAATAAATAATGTTCATAATTTGTATTGGAATCCTCCCATCAGGTTTGAAGTACAGGCCTTCAGACTTGATTTAGAGCTAAAAGGAGACATTCACCCTGATAAGGGGATTCTAAATTGGGAGTCTTAGAGCATAGTATGCCGCTTGACCAGTAGGTACCCACATGAATTATCCTGACTGAATTATTGTGAGGAAAGGACTATGCTTGAACCAGTCTTTCAGGTATTATACAATTTGGTTGGGAATTGTATAATATTAAGAGCCTATTTTGCTACAGCCTACAAGTTTGACTGATCTTTCTAAATAATAATATGCTTATGTTATGTAATTCAAATATTTAACCTATAATAATAAATTTGGGATTCTGATTTACCTTAGCAATTATTTCTCTCTCTGTAGGACCATTATGGCTGAATAGGTATCTTTATTATATTAGTTTAAGTTTAAATTTTTGGGGTATAGATCAAAGTGTATAGAATAATTTTTATTGAAGTTTCATGACACATTACTTTAAGTCAATAGTATATTTGTGAAGTAAGTCATTAAACATCAAATAAACTGCATGGTCCTGTCTAGTTAGACTTTCCCCCTCCCCCTCCCTCCATTTAGTATTGTTCGGTTATAACAGATGTTCCAAGGAACATGGCTTCTGCAAAGTCCTCAAGGCATCATGTGAATCTTCTGAGGAAGAATAACTTACATTACTATTAATTTTAGTGTTCCTTTATTTTAAGTCTTTAAAATAGATTTTCTTTTTAAAATTGCTGCAGGGTGCTGCCAAAGAAAGAGAGGGAGAGAGAAAAAGCACCCCCCCTCCCATGGTGTGTGGTTACTATGCAATGCCTTCTCCTCCATTCCCCATCCTGTCAGGATTTTGGGCATGCATGCACATGTGCCTGGTATGTTTTTCAAGTTGCTGAGGCCAGTAAGTAAGATGAACTTCTTGCTTTGGCTCTATAGCAGCTTTCTCTCCTGTGTCATGTGGATCCCGACAGGCAGGCACTCAGGCAGTTCATTTACCTTTTTAAACAAAAACAATCTTGAGGCTGGCATATAGCCGAGTGCTTAAGAGAACCTGGATCCTACATAGCCAACCGCGATTTGAAAGCTAACCACAGCCAGGTTTGAAAAATATGCTGGATATATGTGAATGCATATCCCAAAGCTCTATAGGATGGAGAAATGGAGAAGGGAGAAGGGTTTGCAGAGGGACTATGCCTCATTGGGGAGCACTTTCTCCTTCTCCCTTCCTCTCTCTCTGCAACATATATACCCTGTGGCAATTGAAAAAAAAAAAAAAAAACCTGTTATCTTAAGTGTAGCTTTTAACAGTCTGCTTTGGGTTAAAATAAAAAACATTTATTTTACTAAAACGTACAGTTAGCGCGGAATAATTTTTTTTTGATAACTCCCAACTGCTTATTTTTATTGGAGATAATTTTATCTATTTAACCTTATTTATTTCAAATAGAAGGGCTGATAAAAAATGAGCTTCAGCTGAATCATACTTTCATTAGTTAGTTGTTTTTACTAGAAATAATAGGACTGTTGAATAGTTTAAAATTTGAGGTCATCCTGTGGATATGTATCAAGAAGGAAGACACTTAAGTATTTGGTGCGCTGTCTTCATCCTTTGAATGAAGAAAAATGTTAAGGCCTTGTAAGGTAAGGAGTTGTTTAAGCATTTACTCATTTAGCCAGTATTTAATGTCTGCTGTGTGTAAGAAGCTGTGCTAGGAGTTAGGAATTAAACAGACAGCTTTTCCTAATAATTTTATATGCATAGTAGAAGAGATAGGCAGTGAATAATGATAAAGTAGGAGCAGTATGATAGGTGAAATATACAGGTAGTAGTGATAAACAACAGAGGGGCATAACTGGGCACATTGAACCTCGGCAAAGACTCCTGGCGGAAATGTTTAGTCTGAGGCCCAAAAACTGAGTACGAACTAGCAGGACAAAAGGGATTTTGGGGAGAGTGTAGTCTAGGCCAAGAGAAGAGTTTGGTCCAAGTGTGGGAGGTAAAAGAACCTCGTGATTGATGTGCTGAGGAAGGATCACAGGAAAGCAAAAGTGGAGGTCTGGAGAGCACTTCTGTTGCCGCAGAACCATAGGGACCTGTTTTCAAAAAGACAGGAACGAGAGAATGAGGGGATTCAGGAAAAATTTAGTTGACGAAAGCCACATTCTTTCCTTTTAAACAGCTTTATTGAGGTATAATTCACACATTATACCATTCAACATTAAAAATGCGTAATTGAGTGCTTTTTAGTTTATGGACAGAGCTGTACATCTATCTTACCAATGTCAATTTTAGAACATGGTCATTATCCCAGAAAGAAACCATCTTCCCCTTGGCCATTATCCCCGACTCCCACTGTTTCCTTACCTTTAGGCAACCATTGTCACATCTTGGGGGACATAAAAATCTCTGAATCTCTCTCTCTTTTTTTTTGCTTATGTATTTTGTTATAATAATTAGGTTTAATTAAATATTTGGCAAATGTTTTCTTTAAAATACCTCATCTTAATGGTAAAATAGCTTCTTCTTACTCTTGCCCTTTTCCATTGTCCACATAAAACTCTAAACATATACCAAAGTAGAAAGAGGATTAAGTGGTAAACCCATATGCACATATAGAACCAAATTTTTACAGTTCTGACATGTCTTATTTCAGCCATTTACTTCGCTGTTCACCCAACACCCTTGGAAACATTTTTAAGCAAATCGATAATGTCCTCTTAACTTTTTGATTATTTACTGTGTACAAGGAGTCGTGATAAGAGGCTTCCATAATTGTTTCGTTTAATTAAAAAATTATGTATTAGGTATAGTTACAGATGAAGATATCTATAGATATTTTATAGATGAAGTAAATGATATTTAGGCCATCCTCTGACCTCTTATGCTTGTTTTATTTTATTGGCAGTAACACTAGTGAGTAATATTATGTTTTTGGAACGTTGGAACTTTTAGTATTGCAAGAGATACTCAAAAAATATGATTTCCACATACCACTGTAGATTAGTTGGACAGTCGACCTAGAACATTAATATAAATATCTGCTATAAATTCTTGTAGTATAAACTTTTATAGTTTATGTATGATTTATTTAAACATTTTTCATTGTAGAATTCATCTAAGGTAAAATACAATTATCTTTTACTGGTGAAAAAATAAGATTTAGAGCCTGATAATAACGTATCTGGGGCTATATAGCAATTCAAGTACTAGAGCTTCTCCAAGTCTCTCTAACTCCAAAGTACTGTTTTTTTTGTTTGTTTGTTTTTTTTTGTTTTTTCAATTTGCGCGTGCTTGACAGAGAGAGAGAGCAAGAAAGAAAGCTCCCCAACATGAGGTATGATCACACCACAATTCCTTCTCCATTCCGCCCTCCTTTTCAGGATTTTGGTTATGCACATGTACCTGGCATGTTTTTCCAGCTGCTATGTCTGGGACTTGAACCAAGCAGTCATCCATGCTGGATCCAGCGGCTCTAACCAGCATGCCACCACTGGACCCAAAGCCCTGTTCCTAACCTCACTGAGCTAAATATGTGGAAGGGAGAACCCAGAGGAAAAGAAGCCTTCAGAGGTGTAATGTAGGATAGTATAGGTAATAAGAGACTGAGAAATAGTAGACCATGATTCTATTTTGAGCTCTGTGCTTGGGCAAGTAATTTAACCTTTATGGACTTTAGAACTTCTTTTGCATATGGTAATAGGTCAGAGGTTGTACACAGAACACTTTTTCTGCTAGTGAAAAAAGTAACTACTTATTTTTTCCAAAGTAAATATTTTTTTTTTTACATTCCTACCAGTGATGTATTAAGCTTCCATTTTTCCACATCTTCACCAATAGTTGTTATTTTTTGAAGCTATTTATTTCTTTCATGAGAAAAAGATAGGTACCATACCATGATCCTCCCTACAATCTTTCTAACCAACCAGGATCATGGGCATGCACATGCATACCTGGTGTGTACAGGTTGACTTGGGAACCGAACCCCAATCTTCCACATGGTTCTAGTGATAGGAAGTGGTGTGCTGCCTCTGCTCCACTTTAACTACCCCTTACCTGTCATTTTGATTATAGCCATCCTAGAGGGTGTGAAGTGGTATTTTATGATGATTTTGAGTTTCATTTCTCTGATGACTAATGACATTAAGCATCTTTTCTTGTGGTTTAATAAGGATATATATATATATATATATATACATATATATACATATATGTGTATATATATATATATATTCTTTGGAAAAATGTCCATTGAAATTATATAGTCATTTTTAAATTGAGCCATTTGTGTTTTTATTGAGTTGTAAGAGTTCTTTATATAATCTAGATAAAAAGTCTCTTATCAGATAGAGGATAAAAAAATTTTCTTCCATCCTGTAGGTTATTGTATTGTTCTTGATGGTATTATTTGCAACAAATATCTTTTATATTTTGATTAATTTCATTTTATCTTTATTTTGTTTTGTTCCTTGGAGTTTTGGTGTTGTATCTAAGAAATCATTGCCTAACTCAAGGTCACACAAATTTTTACATGTCATTTTTTTTCCAAGAGTCTTATAATTTTAGCTATTACATTTAGACCTATGATGCATTTACATTAATATTCATGATTGATATAAGGCAGGGATTCTACTTCAGTCTTTTGTCTCTGGCTATTCAGTTGTACTCACGTTATTCTTTTAGTTGTTAATGTAGAAATGCTAATACCCCTAATCTGACTACTATAATAGTAATCAGAATCTCTATACTGCTCTCACAAATAGAAGGACCTTAGAACATTGGAATGATCTTCTTAGTTTTGAGTTTTATCATTAGTTGCCAAATATTTTGTTTCTATCTCTCTCTCCATCTCTTTTTTTACCCACAGATTAGGTATTGTTTTTGTTGTCTTGTATAGTCAGATATTAACATTTTATTTATTTATTTATTTAGTGGATCTTGATCACTTGCTGGAGAGAGACAGAGACAGATGGCCACATCACAGTCCATTCTCCTCCATTTTCCTCTCAGGACTTTGGGCACACATGCACATGTATCTGGTATGATTTCCAAGCTGCCAGTTCTGTAACTCAAATTTCTTAGTTGGCCAGGTATGATCCAGCTGCTCTAATAACAACAGCACCTCTGATCCCTGTTTTTAAAGATTTAATCACAGGTTTACCTTCTTTTTTCCCCTCACCATTCCTTTGTTGCAATTCAGGATGCATTTTTCTTTTTCCTGAAAGAAACAAAAGCAACTTTTAACAGTTCTTTTAGTGAGCCTGTTGCTGGTAAGCTCTGTTTTTATTTAGCCGAAAGCACATTTTTCCCTTTCTCTTGAAAGATAGTTTGCTGGAAATAAAAGTCTTGAAGTCTACTATTTACTCTGAACCTTTTGAAAGTATTGGTTCACTGCGTTTGGGATTCCATTATTGCTATTGAGAAGTTGGCTGTCATTCTGGTGGTTGTTTTTTTTTTCTTTCATTTATTTATTTTTACATTTTTCCACAAACATTTACTTTACATAGCAAAAAATTTTAGCTCATACTCCATAATTCTTGACAGTTTACAAACAGCTTTCAAAATTTCAAAATACTGAATTTTAAAGGTAATGTTCAAAATATGTCTTATAATTCTGTATAATTGTATAACTCTATAACAACAGAAGCAGTATGGTTTCAAATATATATATATATATATTTGGAGTGCAGACACTCGGTATATATTAAGTGGGGACATACAATGCCTATGGCCTTGTCTTTTTTTTTTTTTTTTTTTTTTTTTTTTTTGAGAGGTTTTCGCTATAGGGCGTGTGTGCTCGCCAGACAGACAGAGAGAGACATAGAGACAGAAAGTGAGAAATCACCCCCCAGGGGGGATGGTCACGCTGCAATCCCTTCTCCTTCATTCTCCTCTCGGGATCTTGGGCACGCACGCACACGCGCCCGGCGTGAGTTTTAAGCCACCGGGTCCGGGACATGAACCGCGGTCGACTACGTGGGAGTCCAGCGACATAGCCATTACGCTAACTGCTGGTTCCCTATGGCCTTATCTTTGATGTAAGGCCACTTCTGGTGTTTTATAGGTTCTTTATGATAAGCCTTAGTTTTGTTCTGCAGCTGTGTAACTTAAATTATAAGCATTGAGGGGAAAGGTTATAATCATATTTTTATTGTGAATAATGTATGTTTTGTCTTTATTACCTAGCATGGTACCTTGTATGTAATCTAGTCCTAGAAGATTCTTCAGTTGAATTATTAAATGACTTGAAGTTCTTATTAGAGAATGATTTAGAATATTAAAAAAAAATTTACCTCACAATGAACAGAATACATGAAATTATGTGAATTATGTTAACTATAATTCACTTGAATTACTACATTGTTGGGAAAGTCATGATATATTTTTCTGTGTTTTACTATGCAAAAATGTGTCATGACTTTTCTGACACCCCGATATTAGGTTCCAGTGACCTCGTTTTCTTCTATTTTACCCTTGCAAGCTTCAATCTGTCTGAAACCGTTAGCTCTTCTATGTCTCATGAATACTGTAAACCATGTTAATTTGATTTTTGCAAGGACTAAACCTATGCTAGTTTCAGATTTCACTATTTCTCCCTAAATGTCGACTAGATGCCATCGTAATATTTTGTGTTTGGGATTTGTGGCTACAGTTAGGTACCTTCATAAAAGTTCATTAGGAATTGTACTGTACCTATTTCTAATTGTGTTTCCTTAGGGCAATAAATTAACATTAATTGGATTGATCTCTAAGATATAATGATCCTTTATTCCCAGACATTCGTACTCATCAAATATTTAATTCCTTCTTCATTTATTTGTGTTTTGTTGTATGTATGTGTATATGTGCATGACTAGAGTAAACTTTGATCCTTAGTTTTGACAGTAATGAATTCTAAATGTCACAATAAATCAGATTTTACCTAAAACTCAAGAGACTGGATGTGGTTGAACTTGGAATATTTAAGCTTGGAGTCTTTAGAATTGGATGGAATGATGTTATAATAAATGAAACAGCAGAGCCACTTATTTAAAAAATGATATTTCCTGGGCCCTCCTCTGATCTTACTGAATCAGAATCCTTTGGAGTGGAATGCCAAATCTTAGGTAATTTTTTAATATGGTAAGGTTTGAAAATTTTAGGAATGACTGTGCTCAGAGTACCATAGTATTTTGTGAACAGCATGTATCAATTGCTTTCAGATTTATAAAAGTAAACACTGGTTTGATGAGGATCTGGTTTTTATCACCAGTTGTTGATTTTCTATGCAGTTGGGATGTATTGCGCCAGTAAATGCAGACAGGAAAGTAACACGTCATCAAATGTAAGTCGTAGCCAAGTCTAGTGAGATGATCTGAGGTTGCAGCTGTGACATAGTCACTGGAAATATTCTTACTTTAGTAAGAATATTCTTTATTTGAAGTATTTCAAACTCTTTGAGATCACAAGCCAACAAACCACCTTTGCAGAAGTTTGACCAAATGGTAAAATTATGTTCCTTGTAAAGAAATAAAATTATAAAAATTAATTTTTAAAAATAAAATTATAAAAGTCATTATATAAAGTGAATTGTGATTTTTCTCCCTTTGCCCTCTTTCCACTATGCAGAAGATACCTTTGGTTATTAACTTTCATGTGTATTTTCCCCAGTGTTTTCTCTGCTCATTAGTATACATGTTATTTACATGCACATATGTACATGTATATGCTTGCTCACATACATGTACCATTATTTAAAATATTGACATATACAAACTACTCCTCTTCTTTGAGAGTTTACAGCAGTTTACATTCATTGTCATAGTATATTAACAGCCTTTAATAATTTTATGAAGGGAACCAGCAGTTAGCGTAATGGCTATGTCGCTGGACTCCCACGTAGTCAACCGCGGTTCATGTCCCGGACCCGGTGGCTTAAAACTCACGCCAGGCATGTGTGCGTGCGTGCCCAAGATCTCAAGAGGAGAATGGAGGAGAAGGGATTGCGGCATGGCCATCCCCCCTGGGGAGTGATTTCTCGCTTTCTGTCTCTTATGTCTCTGTCTGTCTGGCGAGCACACGCTCCCTACAGCGAAAACCTCTAAAAAAAAAATAATTTTATGAATATGATAGACAGTTACTAGTGAATTTGAATTTTTTTTATTTTTTGCTTTTTAAAAAATATTTTGAAGAGGCTATGATGATTTTAATGCTTATATTCTGTTAGGAATATCAATACAAATGTATATAGATAAAACATTTATAATACTGTAATATATTAATACAAATCTTCCATAGACTTCCATAGACACAAGTCTAGTTTCATTTAGAACTGACTCTCTGTAGCATATTCCTCTCTATTTTCATATTTTACTGATTATAAAAATACTCTGTTAATTAACCTGGTTGCCAATCATTTTGCTTTAATTCATTCAACTCTGCTACTTGAATAATCACGAAGAACAGCTTTGATCATGTCACTCACTCCTTTGTTTGGAAACTTTCAGTGATTATCATACTACTTGCTGAACAAAGGCCAAGCCTTAGTGGAGCATTTGAAGAATGATATAAGTCACTTTCACCTTTATCTTTCAAAAATTTCCTTGAGCTGCATTTCTGGAAACTTAACACCATGCTGCAGATAAATGGAATAATTTGTTTTTCTTCAAGAGTCATATTTTCTACTTTTCCTACTTGGACTGCTTACTGTTCTTAATCAGTTGAAGAAGCTTACTGGCATATTGAGCAGATGAGGAATTTACTTGAGGGTTTTGGGTACTTCATATAATTTGGGGGAGGGTTGGAGAACCAGATGTAAGGTGAAGCTTTCAGGTAATCTGGTTCAGAACATGTCTGAGAACTGTCACTGTCCTGTTCACCAACACTCGAGGAAACCACCAGTACCACAGCTACTCTCACTTCTGTGCTAGGGACTTGATTTTGCAGCCACTCAGGAGCCTCTGTTGTGTCCTTGTGGAAAGCTGACGCCTCTGCTGTTGCCTGTACCAGGTCAAAATTGGTAGTTCCTCACAGAGCCCATTTTCTCTTTGACTCATTTCCAACCTGAAGTCTTGTAAGGTACTTCTGAAGGTCTGCATGGTAAGTTGCAGGTTATGTTGGGTATTTGAAGTCTGGAATGTATTTTGGGAAGTGAACTCATAATGGGAGAATTTCCTGCAGAAGCTAACAGGCAGTTTTGAATGTGATAAATGTCCAGTATAATATTTTTCACTCATATTCCTCCATATGTAATGTTTTCTCCTTTTCATTTCCCAGTGAACAAATTATGTGCAAAGATTAACTAGAGTATTCTTTTTTTGAATTAGTCTCTCATCTGAATTTTCTTAGGATCATCAGTATTTATTTTTCCATTACTTTATTTCCTTAAAAAATATCAATGTACTCAAGTGATATTTAAATATATTCTGGTATGAATATCAAATAATATGGAAAGATATAGAATAAGATGTGAATATTGCCTTTCATCACTCACTTCCAACCCCCTACCAATTCAAATAACTATTCTGTTCTGTAGATATTTTTGATTACAGGATTATAGTCTTTGATTTTAATTTGGTATGTATGATGATAATTTCTTACATGATACATTCATTGAGTATAGAAACCCTTATATAGCTTTAGGTCTTTCACAGAGCCTACTAAAATGATTCCTGTGTGTAGTATATATGATGTGAGGGCCTGATCTAAGGCAACAGATACTGTCATTTTGGATGTAAAAATGTACAACTTGGGTATTTAAGGACTATAAGACAAAGATAAGAATCAAAGTAGATTCTGAATTTCTAGCTTGAGGTATGTATTATTGGTGAATGTCATTAATTGAGACTGGAAGCTTAGGAAATATTCTGTCTCTGCACCTGTATGATGACTAGAGCCTTTTCTGATTATCTTTCATTATTGCAGGAATGCCTTTACCCACATTTTAGATTTGAGTTACAGTTTGGTGAGGTACTGAAGTGGTTAGCTTTGGCATAGATTTCCACAGTTCAGGAGACACTAATAATTTCTTTTTTGGGGGTAGTTATATCAGACTTAAATGTTGAGTTAAATGCTGGGTCTCTTTCAGTAAAGAAAGAAATTTCCTCATTTATTATTGAAATATCAAAGATTCCTTCCTTACCTCCTTTCATTGATTTGCCAGAGGGCACATGCAGTTGCCAGAGAGAGACAGAGAGAAGGGAGGGAGAGAAAGCACCCCCAACCCCTGCGTGGGGTGTGGTCACACTACAATTACTTCTCTTCCATTTCTCCATCCTGTTGGGTTTCGGGGCACTCATGCACACACTCCTGGCATACTTTTTAAGCCATCTGGACTGGGATTCAAACCACAAAATTAGCCAGGTGGAATCCGGCTCCCTTAACCACCAGGCCATGGAATCAGCCTAGGATATTTTTTTTTAAGTCACAATATTTTCATTAAGTAGGGTAAAGGTAAACCTTTTTTCAAATCATTTTTTATCTGTTAAGTAGATAATAAAAGGGCATACCCTTTATTATGTATCCATATTTAGAAAATAACGTTTAAAAGTATATTTCCCTTGTTTCAGATAAACTTAAAGGACTAATAGTAGTTTCCTCATTTTAAAGAACCATGTCTGAAAAATTCATGCTGAGAACTGATGTTCAGATTTCTCTTTTGGCATCTTGAATTTTACCTCATTCTTTTTATGTTAATAGTAACTAATTCGGTGATCTTTTTTTCTTTCCAGATCATTCAACTTCAAGTGGCACATTATCTTTTAAGCCTAGCCGGTCATTGGTTACTCTTCCTACTGCACATGTGATGCCGTCTAACTCTAGTGCTTCAATTTCCAAACATAGGGAATCATTGACACCCGATGGCTCAAAGTGGAGTACAGGCCTCATGCGAACATTGGGACACCATGGTAGGGGGGAGCAGGATTCTTCACTAGATATGAAGGATGTCCGGCCCCTTCGGAAATGGTCATCTTTATCCAAACTCACTGCCCCAGATAACTGCGGCCAAGATGGCACTGTACACCCTGAAGAGTCCAGGAATGATCTGGAAAAGACAGGAAGGGGCAAGGCTTTAACATCACAGCTGAGGACAATCGGGCCCACCTGCTTACATGATAGTATGGAGATGCTTAAGCTAGAAGACAAAGAAATAAATAAAAAACGATCATCAACTCTGGACTGCAAGTATAAATTTGAGAGCTGTAGCAAAGAGGATTTTAGAGCCTCTTCCTCTGCTCTCAGGAGACAGACCTTAGACATGACATACAGTGCCTTACCCGAGAGCAAGTCCATTATGACAGGCTCAGAGGCTTTTGAACCTCCAAAGTATTTAATGCTTGGTCAGCAGGCAGTAGGTGGAATTCCCATTCAGCCTTCTGTGAGGACTCAGATGTGGCTTACAGAGCAGCTGCGGACAAACCCTTTGGAAGGTAGAACTACAGAGGACTCTTACAGCTTAGCTCCTTGGCAGCAGCAACAAATTGAAGAGTTTCGGCAAGGAAGTGAAACACCAATGCAGGTAAGGTTCAAAATGCAGTGTTTGCCTCCCCCCAGTGGATGCTGTGAGTACAATAGCATCCTTGCAGTAAGCATATGACAGTCTCCATAGTCACAGGCTTTGTCTTGCTTTTCATTTCCATTTTCCTGCAAGTTAATAAGCATAAGTGGTATGAACTTGAAGAGTATTGCATTGATAAACAGAACTTACAAATCATGTCAGGCTAATTAACACGAAAAACTTCAAAAAGTGTACCTAAGTTGATTTTTATTCTTTCATTTGCTAAATAATCATAAACAAAGCAAAACGTTCAGTCTAAAGAAGTTTGAAACAGAAACAAAAAATCTGGCAAGGTATAATAGAACATTAACTTGGATTTTGTTTCTGGTTTTATTGATTTGGAATCTGGATGGTTCTTAATTTCCCTGAGACTGAGTTTCTGTATCTTTAAAATGAGATGATGGAACTAATTGGAAAACAGTTTTCAGACATGGATTCTGTCATCCATTTTGTATTGAATTTTCTTTATTTATTTTAGTTTTTCCTACTGGTTTTTCCTTTCTTACCAGACAGAGGCAGAGAGAGAGGGAAAGGGGGAAATCACTCCCCTCTGGGAGACAAGCCACCCCATAATCCTCTCTCCTCCATTCTCCTCTTGGAATTTTGAGTACTCATGCAAATGTATCTGGCATATTTTTCAAGCCTCTGATTCTGGGACTTGAACTGCACAGTTGGCTATGTGGGATCCAGTACCTTAACCACTATGCTACCTACTGGCCCAGTCAGAATTTCCTGAAACAATTTAATTCCATCAAAAATTGCAAAATTCTTCTAGAGTAAAACTATTCATTTCTACTACTAGTAAATAAATTATGAATAATAAAGAAATATAGCCTATGAAAGGCTAAGGATAGCACTTCTCCAGGGACCTCACAAATCTGAGTACAGACCCAGCATGCACTGCCTTAATATACTATATTTGTAGGAGAGCCCTCATACATTCTGTGTGCCTTCTTCTGTGTTACTTTGAACACAGTTCTTATCATCTTGATTATATATATTTAAGCCACTCAAGCAAACAGAAATGTCATTATCATGTTTGAACTACAATGGAAAAAGATCAATTTAACCAGATTTATTAGTGATTTATCTAGTCAAGTGATTGAAAGATAAGAAAACTCATTTTTCAAGTACTCTCACATTTTAGTTTTGAAGTGCTTTATGATTACAGAACAGACCCATAATCAGACAGTTGTTCCTCGAGCTAGAGTTTTTATACAGATAATGGAGCTGTCCAGGATATACTAATCCAAGCTTAAGTAGGTATGATAGGTAACAGAAAATTTGGTGAATTTAAAAGAATAGGTACTAATTCACTCCTCCATTCTTTTTGCATGGACAAACCTCTGCTTTAAAGGTTTCCTCTGATCTCGAAGCAATAAAGATAGGGAGGTTGGAGGTGCACTTATTTTTAAATCTTCTTCCTAGTGCACGGTAGAGGGAACAAGCTACTAATGAACACAATATGTATTGTCCTCTAGAAAGCTCTGCTTCTTGATTAACCTTATTTAGGATGCTTTCTATAGTGCTTTAAATTTTAGAGTCAAAAGATGAAGCCAGGAGAAATACTCTTCAGTTGCAATCTTTAAATGATGACTTTCCTTCCAATTTGTTCCTTGAAGTATTATAGAAAAACATTTAAATACCCTCTCCTATTAGCCTCCAAGTACTATGCTTTAAAAGCCCTGGTTATAGTTGTTTTTTACAAGTCTCTGAAATGTGGAACCAGCAGATGGCATAGTGGTTACTTTGCCGGACACCCACGTAGTCCACTGTGGTTCGAGTCCCAGATCTGGCAGCTTAAAACTCATGCCAGGCGTGTGTTTGTGCATGCCCAGGATCCTGGGAGGAGAACGGAGGGGAAAGGATTGCAGTGTAGTCATTCCCCAGGGGGGTGGGGGGGGGGGGGCGGGGGGGCAGGTGTGTGATTTTTTTGTTTTCTGTCTCTCCAACAAGTGCACATGCTCTGTAGCAAAAATCTCTCTCCAAAAAAGGTCCCTGAATTGTTGAATTTCTTTTATTTAATTTTTACATAAAGAGAAGAATCTTAATAGAGAATAGCCCTTCTGATAAATTGTCATCTTCAAGCATGACTGGTAAACTCTCACCATGTAAAAAAATGTCTTAAGTTATCTAATAACACCATAGAATTACATAGAACTTTATAGAACTTTGTAGCTCTCTGAGTATTTTATCTTTTGATCGTCCCAGCGTCCCTCTCCAACCCCCGTGAAAAACTTAATTTGTGAGATGGAAGTTTTGCTTTTAGGATTCAATGCAGAATTACTATTGAGCCAACCACACATTCTTACATGCCTGGTATTCCATGGTTCCATGGTATTCTCCTGTATCATCTAGAGTATAGGTTGTGTACTACTCTGAAACATTTTCCTTTGTGAATTATGAGAGATACCATCTATTCTCCTAGGTGGACTAGGGTATAAGACACCAGATGCAACATCCACCGCTAGTCTTTGGTGGTTTCCTCTGTACTCCATCACACCTCCGCTTCTCCCAACCCCCAATCCCTCAAGCTGTCTGACAGTAAGGACTACACCGAAAAAGAACAGTCTTGTTTCTTTTGGAAAAGTGTTTCCCTTTCCATTATCCCTTGCATTTTTTTTTTTCCTGGTGGGTAGAAGAGGTGGATGATGTCCATTTCCACACCTAGCAGCTAGTATCCATTAGGTTCCTTTAAGTCCACGATGGATCTCAGAGACAGTAGTGAAGTAGTAATCCCTTTATTGTCAGTTATTTATTCTTTCTTCTCTTACACTTCCTAGGATGTAGGAAACTCTGGGTTGCAGTCATTAAAAAGAGGAAGATAAAATTTTGTGCCTATTTAAATCATAAACGGCTTGATCAGCTAAGGTATTAGCACCTAATGATTCAGCATATTTTACTGGAGAGTTTCTCTTATATAAATCAAAACTTTGATAAAATGACTTAAAAGTTAAATGACTTAGTTTTTGTCTAACATTAAACGATAATGAAAAAGTTTTATTTCTAACTTGGATGTTTTACGTATTCTACTGTGTCCTCTGAAAGGAAACAGTAATCTTATTTTTATTTTTTCATATTTTTGCACCATTGGTCTTTATTTTTTTATTTTTTATTTTTTTTACTGTTTGAGATCATCAAAACTGCACATTGAAAGATACAGACACGATGATAGTTTGTATAGGTAGGATTCAACATTATGACACATTCTTTAGATTGCTGTAAAGAATATTATTGATTTTGCATTTATATTTTAATAAATAAAATTGGTAATACATTTGACTTTTATTTTCCAATTTTTGTATTTAATATTAGCTTATAATTTTTAAACATTAAAAAGTGTGCTTCTGCTTAACAGAAAAGCAGGTCTTTTAGAAAATTTAGCATATTTCCACTTTGCCAGAATACTTGAAAATAATTAAAGGATAAGTCATCTGTAGGTAGTAGCAAATTCATTATTTTATATAAGTCTGCCCTCTTGTGTCTGTACTAGGAAGTAGAAAATAAAAAATCTTTTTTTTTTTTTTTGTGGGAAAGTGAACAACAACAGAAACCTCTACAAAATCAAATTTGTTAATAATTAGGATGTTTTATAGTCAGTATCAATCATTGAGTATATTATAGAACAACTTCACTGAGTTCAAGAACATTCATTTTAATATAGGTCATTCCGATTATTCGTATTAAACAAATAGACATCTTTAACCAATTAAAATATAAAAAAGCAACATTAAGCACTTAAAATTCTTTATTTTTTAGTACCTTATAAATCAACATTAGATTCCATTCCATAATAAAAAGTATTTGAACATTTAGTACTTAAAAGGTTTTAGATACATTGTCTTGTTATATCGTACTCTTTACACATCATGATAAATATAATAAATAATTCTATTTGAAGAATGGGCTTTTGTTCTACATTATAGTTGGTTACAGTATTCTGTAATTCTCACAGTATAAGGTTTTAATTTCTGTCAAAGACAGAATGAAGAACAAAACAATTCTTTATTTCTGTTTTACTGAGGGAAAACCCTATAACTTCACAGCTAATAGTTTGAAGTTGTTATTATAATGAGCAATGTAATGAAAGGAATAGGACTGATTTATTTAGATTTTTACTGTGATCCATTCGGTTGTTTTCACTGTTTTTAAGGTCAGTGCCGCTAATTAGAGAACTTGGATGCTTTTTGCATAGATAACTATTGAGACCATTAAGGGCATCACCTGTTCTTATAAATTTCTAGTTGTTATTAGGGATCTCCAATCTGCAGGTGAAGCTTCATTTAAGAATTCCCTATCAGTTTGAGACCCCTATCTTTCCTTAGTTATCTGTGAACCCAACCAGTCCCCCACCCTATCCCCAGTACCTCTCAAGGATTCTAAGAATTTAAAAGTAGTGTTTTTGTTTTTGTTTTTTTTTCACTATTTAGTTGGCAACACTCGTTACAAAAAAAGATCCACGTTGATGTTCTATGTTCTTTTAGTAATCATATTTTAGGAAATATGGTTAATTTACATTCTCTATTATTCAAGTAATTGTTATACTAGTAACATGAATTGAAATTGAAATTGTTGGATTATGCATTATGGGTGTAAACCAGTTTAAGATGACTTTAAAACTTCAGTCAACTTAAATTCTAAATTTTGGTCAATATATTTGCCAACATCAATTTTTACTCCTGTTGTTTCATGAGTTATTAGATGTATTAAAGAAGAAAATAATTCTAGATTAAAATTGATGAATCTATAATTTAGCCAGGAAGGTAACATACAGACTAGTTGTTTACCATCTGGTTGACAGGTTAAAGAAAATAAATATATCCTCTTATAAATAATAGATCAGACAAAAAAGCTCATTTCAATATATAACCTAAGAACTAGTTGATATTTGAGAGAGAATTTAAAGTTTTATTTTTTAATACCTGAAAATTTTTGTCACTGGAAATCTATTCTTCTTTTCCCTACATTTTGGATACAGTGTTGAAAGAGAAGACAGCCTACAAAATTACTCTGGAAACTTAAGATTTCTTGTTTCCAAAGACACTATATGGCAAGTTGAGTAGTCTAGCTCAGTAAATCAGCTGTAGTGCCTTAAATTAAAATGAGGACTCTGTTCTTTAGTAATTATGGTTAATCATACTATCATCTGTTACATTACCAGTTCTCATCTGTTGATCATAATGTTTTCTGGTTTACATGTACTAGAATTCTGTCATCCTTTGAAATAAATTATTAAGAAGAATTTTATTTATCTCAAAGAATGGCCTTGCTTTTTCCTACTTGAGTCTCATGAACTTTAAAAAATGTTAATATGGTAGAGAAAAAGAATCCAATTTCTATTTTAGAATATAAATTCTCATAAGGAGTTCTTATAAAGACTTCTATATTTTTATTATTATTATTATTTTTTGGGGGGAGAGTTTTTCGCTATAGGGCGTGTGCGCTCGCCAGACAGAGAGAGACAGAGAGATAGGAAGCGAGAAATCACCCCCCGGGGGGATGGTCACGCCGCAGTCCCTTTTCCTCCATTCTCCTCTCGGGATCTTGGGCACGCACGCACACGTGCCCGGCGTGAGTTTTAAGCCACCAGGTCCGGGACGCGAACCATGGTCGACTACGTGGGAGTCCAGCGACATAGCCATTACACTAACTGCTGGTTCCCAAGACTTCTATATTATAATAATAAAGATAACAGATGTGAGGAGTCAGTAGCTATTTTGAACAATGACACTTCATATGAATTTTTTTTTTTTTTTTTTTTTGAGAGGTTTTTGCTATAGGGCGCGTGCGCTCACCAGACAGGCAGAGAAAGACAGAGAAATAGAAAGCGAGAAATCAGCCCCCAGGGGGGATGGCCACGCCGCAATCCCTTCTCCTCCATTCTCCTCTTGGGATCTTGGGCACGCACGCACACGCGCCCGGCGTGAGTTTAAGCCACCAGGTCCGGGACGCGAACCGCGGTCGACTACGTGGGAGTCCAGCGACATAGCCATTACGCTAACTGCTTGTCCTGAATTATTATTTTGTACTTGGTGAAGACCCGAAAAATACTTAGTAAGTATCAAAGAAACTTTTACAATGCAGTATAAATGATAATTTACTCCAGAGAGTGATATGACGTGAACTCGTTAGACATGAAGTTTCAAAACTAAATTCCTACTTTGTCTTCAGAAAAGATTTGGGATAGAAATTTATAAGCATGTCGAGGAAATCAACAGTTATATCATAAACATGTATTATAGTCATTTAAAAGTTAATTTTTGAAAATAAAGCCCTTTTCATGTTTACAGGATTGGACAGATGACTATATTTGCTAATGGTGTGTTTTAATCGCGACCTTCTCACAAAGAAATTCTTCTACTCAGGAAGTGGTCTGTTAGACAGTATTGTTTCTTCCTCTTCATGGTGTGACAGATTTTAGACTGATGCGGTATATTGTAGGTCTGGAGGCTGTAGTGAACTTCAGAGAAGCATCACAATGATGCAGATCAGCAAGAGACATATTAAGATGAGACAGAAATTGATGAATAGGTTCTGAAAATTTTGACGTGCTTGTTGAGGCACTTCAATAGTTGAGGCTCTTCTAATAGCTGAGCGTGTGAGGTATTGGACTTTCTCCATGATACCAGAAAGGCAGGTCGTTTGAAGTTTTAAATGGTCAGAAGAAAGATAAAAGCTGGGAGCCAAGTGTGAAATGCTTGTCTTCTTTTAGTAGCCTGGAATTTAAAAAACAATAAATGGATTAGGGTCCTGTGTGTAACTTACTCTCTGAACAGGTAAAACACAACTTTGGATTCATTTTTATCTTCCTCAACACTATTTGGTTTTCATAGGATCATGTGTTTCTATGGTCTGTGTGCATGTGTGTGTTTTTATGTGTGTGTCTATTTCTATTCTCTTTTGGTGGGGTGTACTATGACAGTTTCATTTATTTCATGTTTGGGTTGTAGTAACTTCTGTCTTTTCCTCTCCCCAAGTGACTGGAAGTATTAACTTAGTTTAGAGTACAACTTGTTTGGGGCTATTCTTTTGGGTAAAAGTTCTTACATATAATACTTGTGTGTTTCTCTGTAAATGTAATTGGTGTGGATATTTAGTGTATTAATAGCTCCAGAGGCAATCTTATAAAAAAACACATACAATAAATTATTCCTTGGATCTTAATTTCAGTCCAAAATAAAATAGTCAAATGAGAAGTATTTTACCAGAAGCATAGATTCAGTTTGCTTGTCATTACTTTTTATGATTTTATGACTTTGTAGGATGTAATATTTTAAATAATATTTAACAATATTTGATGTTAAGTACTAAAGATGTCAAGCTCAGAAGGAATAGTAATTAAATTTTCATAGGGCCTTCCCAATAGCACAGCAGAAAGGAAGTCAGATCCCACTTGGCCCACTGATTGGAATCCCAGCCCCATTAAAATCACACTAGGCATCTTTACACAAGCCTGGGATTCTTATGGGATTCGGAAGAGAAAGGACTACCATGTGACCAGAGATGGGGGGGCTGGAGGGTGGGGGGTGTCTTCTTTCTTCTCCTCTCTTACTGTCATGTGTGTGCACACTCTCTCCAGCAGTAAAAATAGAATTACGTTATATCACTGCCTAGCACAGACAATTCCTCTGTATAAATGACCTGTACTTAAGAGCAGTGGTTTCCATCTTGCCTCCTTTCAGAGCTCCCACAAGCTTTTGCTTTATATGGATCCCAAGCTTTAATAATAAACAAAAACTTACACATGTTATTCTATTGAATAGAAAAATTAGATATAGTTTGGAAATTAACTGTAAATTAACTGTCCAGAGATAGTGGCTATTAATATTTGGGATATTTTGTTTTCAATCAGACTACTTCTATATTAATTTTCTAATAAAAGAAATTTTAAATGGAGTTTAAGAAATCTCCAGAGATAGTAACTGTTTACATTTGTTAATGTATCATTGATAACCTTACTCTAGCTGAGAGATCTCATTTTCTCAGTAGTCTGTATATATCTCGTGGAAGCCCTCTTCAAATTGTCAGCCCTGTTCCAAGAGCAGAGGAAGGATGGAAAGAATGGGGAAGGATAAGAAAGGAATCAGGCATGTATTTGTACAAAGAAACAGCATGTGGAGGTTAGATTCTATAGTTTTCAGTACTCAACTTGGCTCTGTTATATTTTGAATTATATATTAGACTGAGCTTTCATTTGGCCCAATGAGTCATTTGACACTGTCCTTCATAAGCATTGGCCTGTAGTAAGGAATCCCATATAGCCAACTTAGTTCATCCTGTAAGAGCTGGTGATGACTTAAGTTTCTATACTACATACTCTTCTGCGTTGTCCAACACCAGTGACGAAGGGATGTTATTTAACTTACACTCCCTGCTCAGAAAATGGCAACTTAAAGTTGGTATATATTTTAATGGCCTTTGTTTGAAGTTTTAGATACTATAGTAATAAAGAATGTTTCTTTTGTTCTTTAAAAAAGAAACATCCTTTAAGTTGCTTCTGCTTATGTTTACTTATTGTACATCTAGTGAATTTATGCTCTTGGGAAATTATGGGAAGATTTCATTTATTACTTTATATGTTTGACTAGTCATTTATATGAGGACATATAATGTGATTAATAAAGGAATAAGAATTAGCATTGGTGATTTCTACTTGAACTTATATTTTTATGAAGTTTCAGGCCTTAAATGATCTTAAAATATCTGAATTTTAGAAATTATTGGGAGATAAAACGTGAAAATGGAGGGATCTGGCTGGAAGTTCATCATGAAACATCTATAGGACTTGTCCCCTACCTTGACACTGATGAGTGGTACTTAAGTCGCATGAAATGAGCCTGTCAACTTTCCATAAATACTCCATTCCCTTTTATGATTTTGTCCTTTACACATGTTGTTCTGCCTTTGCCCAGAATGCCCTCCTCCACCTTGTGATTCTCTGCCAAGCAAACATTAGTTAATTCTTAAGGTGCAGCTTAAATATTACTTCCTGATTAAGCCTTTAATTAGTCATTAAAGTAGAATTGGTTATCACCTCTGCTGGTTTTTAGTAGAGCTTTAATGTTACCTGTATCCAGAACATCTATCAGATTATGCCGTAATTTTAATTTACATGTCTATATAATTAAACTTCTAGTTCATGACTAGACAAACCATGTGTTCATTTGATATTCTAGTATCTAGTACATATGAATACATCAATAAAGTTGAATAAAGATTTTATAAGTAAAATTTTTAGAAAATTATTAATGATCAAAGAGAGTGCTGAGATGAACAGATTAACCAGTAAGGATAACAGAATTTGGTAGCTGAATACATAAACTCTTAATAGTATTCTTAATTCTCTTCCATTCGCAGATGAGCAAATGAGATTTAGAGAATTAACTAAATCCGTGTTCTTTTGATTAACATAATAGTAACCTGAAGTGCTGTACAAAGTAAACTTTGTACAAATGAGTACTTGGTGTTTGCAAAATACAAAGAGGTATGCCCTAAGGAGATGAGCACTATACTGTTGAAAGTATAATTAATATACTTTAAAGATGGTCTCATAATACTGCAATGGCTAACGGTTGCTTAAAAAGGAGTGTTTGTCTCTGAAAAAAATTGGGAGTAGAGGAGATGGCCAAAGATCATAGCCTGTTTTTCATCAAAATTACAAGTATGTCACAGTCCTAAAGTAATGTGTAGTTATTTTATAATTTTATGCTAAAACTGGAAAAAAATCTACTTTGTATGCTGCAATGTATTTGTTTGGAATGCTACAATCTAAAATGTGGGAGCCCTAATTCCTGTTGAACTTCCAAACTCTGTATGATAATATTTAAGCCAAGTTTTATCCACTGAAGATGGAGCTTCCTGTGTATGTTAAGAATTGGAAAGCTGTATGAGGGAACAGAACAAACCTATTTTTAGAGTTGTTTGTAATCTTTACAACATCATAATTTATGGCACTAACAAGAAGTTATGATACTTAAGAAGTCCTGCAGTCTTTTTTCTTCTTCCTTTCTGATATCCAAGTTGTTAAAAGAGTAATATTTGATGTAGGACAGAAAAATAGTTTTAATTTTATTTTCATGTTATCTCATCTTTTTAGAGTTCTATGATAATCAGAAGTGGATCATGTTGAAAGGTTCTGAACTTGTATCTGGCTTAACCAACCATTGGAGACTAAAGTTAGTGGCTTACTCCTGCCCATTTTATTAAAAGGATGACAATAGGTATAAATCAGGACAGAAGTCTTCATTTCCAGATGAATTTAAAAATTAATCATCTAGGGGGCTGGCAGGTAGGTAGCGTGGTGGTTAAGAGCACTGGACTCCCATGTGGCTGACCGCAGTTCGAGTCCCAGACTTGGCAGCTTGCTTTCTCACTTTCTCTCTCTCTCTCGTCAAATTAAAATTAATTAAAGTTTAATAAAATAATTTAAAAAATTAATCATCTAGGTCCTTGAATCAGCATATTGAAAATATGAAAGATGCTTGTTAGGAGACTGGTAGTGAAATGCCAGATCCCTGTCTCTTGAGTTCAGTGTAAACGGCAGAAAAAAAATACCCATAGAGTATCTTTTATATCTGGAATCCAAGATTCATTTGGAGGGATGGAAAAACATGACTAATGCTTTACTATTCTTTGTGGGGTTTTGGTTGTCCTCTTTTCCTTTTTTTTTTTTTCTCAAAGAAGGTAAAATTGGAAATTAAAAAATTTCAAGTTCAAGATATATCAATAATTTTTCAGCTGTAAGAGGAAAAGAGGGCTAACTGGTGATGTGGTGGATAAAGGCACTGGATTCCCACATGGCCAACTATGGTTTGAGTCTTGGACCTGGCGGCATGCTTTCTCACTTTCCCTTCCCCTTTTTCTCTACGTCTCTGTCTTATTAAATTAAAAATAGTAATAACAAATGGAATTAAATAAATAATTCTTAAAAAAAAAAGAGAAGAGGACATCCATGGGCAACTCTAAACCTTGAGCAAATATCTTATGCACGTAGGCAGCATGTTTGGTGGAAGGTACTATGTGTGGGTTCTTGCTGGAGTCCTTTTGGCTGCATTGAATTCTACTTCAACAACAACATAATATCAGATGTATTTTTTGTGCAAAAGTAACCTCAAGAGACTTTAGAAAACTTTTGAGGGCCTGCTTTATAACATGCTAGCCAATTGATACCTTAATGATATTGTATATGGTGAGTAGTAATCCCCATCTATAATTTAAACACTTCCAGTGCTTTGCAGAACTTTCTAAAGTTGATTTTTTTGGGGGTATTCATTCTGCTGAAATAATAAATTCCTGATTCTTTATATTTGCAAAATGTATAATTTTTCTTCTGAAATTTTACTGTTCTCTACTTATGTATTCTTGTAATAAATGTGAGCTTGTTTCGTCTGTAAATTCATGTAATATCCTTTTTAAACATTTATTTATGATAGAGGGTTTGTGTGTGCATAGAGGAAAAGACAGGGGAGAGGGAAGCACCCTTCATAGGATCACATCACACCGCCATCACCTTTTCCCAGCCCTCCAGGTTCTTGGGTATGCATGCTCACCCTGATGTGTTCTCATCCAACCCAGATCTGAACCTGTAGTCAGCCATGTGGCTTCCAGTCCTGCAGTTTGGTATGCTCTGTAAGCTGGCAAGGCTAGGTCATGTAATAAACATCTAAGATCCGATAGATATTTTTAAAGATTTTTTCCCCCATTTCCTTAATTTAAAAGATTAGAATTCTCTGTAGATTGAGTTGAATAAGCAAAACTTGTCTGTATTGGGATTATTTGAAGGTTTTTGTTTTGTTTTGGTTGGTTGTTTTCCATTAGAAGTTACTTTTTGGTGGCAATATTCTAGAGCTCTGTTGGTCCAGACTAGCTATTTGAAAGAATCTTCAAACTGCTTCTACCTGGTAATGAAAAGAATTCTGTAAACATGAAAGTTAATATAGTCTGTACTGAAAAATTGACCTTATAATGAAATGTTTCTCTTTCTTTTACATGGTCTTGAAGAGAGTTCATTAATCTACAGCACAGAGATATTTTCTTTCTGAAATTCACATCCTGCTGCTTATTATCTGTAGTTTGTTTTCATTACTGGTATACTATTTTAAATACTAGAAGAATTATTTAAAATTATTTTCATTTAAAATTTTTTTAGCTCTATGAGAAAAGAGTCGGGACTTCAGATTCTTTTTGGAGGGGTTGGGAAGGATTTAGGGAGGAAGCATTGGGGTACTCTTCAGGGAACTCTTTAGGGAAAATGAATGTCACTTAATAAATGAATTGGTTTTTTTTTTTTTTTTTTTTTTTTGGTTTGAAAACTCTAAAGATGGAGTACATTTTAAAGAGCACTAGAGGTCCTCAGTTGACTGTGAATATTCTGTGTAGATACACACCCAGGCTTCATTTTATTGTATTTATTTGGTAGTACATGCTTCAGAATTATGTAGGGTAAGAACACTGGTACACTATGTGAAAATGTCCAAAAAGACCACATTTTATCTGATTTATGTTATTGTAATTTGGAAGTATTATTTCCTTGATTTCTACTCTTTAGGTTTACTTCTTTGCCAACTTAAAGTTTAAGTGAAAGTTACTGATTTTCATAGCATAAATAACAAAGCAAGAATTCTTTGCTTAAGTGTCTCAAACCAAATAAGGCTGGACTTTTAGGCATAGAATTAGGGGTCAGAAATGGCAATTGAGCACGCTAAGGATTTAATATCAAACCGAAATAACATAACAAAGTGTGACTTTTGTGAAAGGTTTTGAGGAGAAATTAACCCAGGTTTTGGGTGTTAAACCTAAATGCATTAAAGGCATGAGAATTTTAACAATGGAACACAAATGAAATAAAAGGAATTTTTTTTGTTTGTGGTATGCTATTATTTTTTAATATCTGTGTGGATTATTTTGGATTTTGCCTTTCAGGTATATTGCTTAATAATTAAGGACATAAGTAACTTTCTTATGTCCCTGACTTTGAGGATGATTAGTGGAATATTATTTAAAAGACTCAAGGACATAAAGTCTGATGCATGAATTAACCTTAAAGGAAATGGATTGGTTGTAAGTTAAAACAGAAGTTTATATTCTCTAAATTTACCTTGTAGAGTACCATATATATATTTGGGGACTTTGAATTTATCTTGCTATGTTAAATATCTTGATTTATTTTTAAGCTGCATTGATCACTATTTAGGATGTACATGTAATTTAGAGTCATAAATCCTAGGCTCCTGTCAGGATTCCCTTGATTTCTGTCCCTGTGATCTTGCTCAGTTCACCTTTTTGCAACTATGAAATAGTGAACTAGAGATATAGTATCAAATGTGCAGAATTAAGAGGATCAAATGAAATACCTGTTTATGTCAGTGCACTTAGAAAACTGTATTTTAAGAATAAAGGAAGATTTAGTTGACCTTCCTTATTTTTAGGATTGATAATAAATATATGGCTTAATCTATATTTTAAGATTTTTCAATGAAAATTTTGATATTCCATAATTTTCTACATTAATAAATACATTATAGAATATATTTAGTACATTAAAAGTAATTCTTTTCTTGAACTGTTTTCTTTATCCAGGTATTCTAGGTAATTTGTGAGATTAAAAAAAAGTGTATTGATTTATTATTCAAATGCCCTTATTTGCCATTCTGTCTATTAAAATACTGTTAAAATAGTTTTGATGTTTGAATTTTAGAAAATGATAGTGGTGTGACATCTCTTTATAAAGCAAATACTCTAGTTCTTTCACGTTTTAAAATTTAATCATTGTTTTATAACTGAAACATTTCTTACATTTCCTGTTTGAATTCATCCAACACTTTTTAGCTTCGTTTTACTCATGTCTTTATAAACAAAGACAGTATTTAAATTTCATCATGACAGAGATGAACCAATTAGAATACACTGTCTGACACATAGCATTATGTTTAAATTTTGAATAACATATTTTATGTACTTTCTGTTAATATGTACCCACCGTTCAGCTAAGATAATTTTAATAACAGAATTTTTGCTCTTTCTAGAAGTTGTCTACTTTTTTAGAGCAGTGTGTGATGTGAAATTTTGTTACAATTAAAGAACTCACAAACACTCCATTTGAAGTTTATAAATATAATGATAGGCATTTGAAACAAATGCACAAATATGCATATAAAAGATTTGCACTGAGTCTTTTGTGTAATAGCAAAGGAAAAATATTTTATGAATACCAAGATACTGAGAGATAATTAGGAGGATGGTTCAGTGGTAGACAAAAATGAGACATATTTTTAAGGAAAGAGTTCTTACTTGTAGGAACCATAGAGTTAACATTTGTCATAGGAATTGGGAATTTTAGGGGTAAATTTTATTTTAGCATACACACATATATTTATAATAAAATAAAAACAATGAAGTAAAATCCATATGATTTTCAATTTTTTTTATGCCCTAGCAGAGATTTAAGAGTGAAGAAACATTTCATTTATTAAATTGAGTATTGTAACAAACTATAGAGTAGAATAGATTAGAAACAGAAGCGCTAGGATTTATTATGATATATCTATTCCTGGGCATTTTTTTTCTTATTTCTTTTTATTTTCCTTCAAAATTCAGGAGAGAAAACTGAAGGACACGGGAGAATAATAACTTTACAAAAAAATTTAAAGAAGGCAGAATAAATATTTATCAAGTTTGCTCAAATTAGACATTTAGAAATGTTTGTATGCTGAAATAGATTCTCTTATTTTTAACATGTTGAATTATTATTTTGCAGTTGTAGAATTTTATATACATTTTTGACAGTTTTAACATTTCCAAATTGTTACATATATATATATACACACACACATATATATATACACACACACACACACGTACATACACACACACATATATGTGTGTATATATATATAAAATTTAATATAAGTAATTCAATTTATTAAAAGCACGGAATTTTTAGAAGAGTTAAAAAGTGACTGGACTTTACAGAGAGAAGAAATCTTCAAGAACATTTAAAAAGTAGCTTGTATTATATATTTTTAAACTCCATTTCACTGATGTTCATTTTAAGGAATCATAATGATAATAATGGAATGGGCATACTGATCATGTACTTGTTGTAGTCACACGACTATTCACATTATTCCAGCTGTAACTAGACAGCACAGTCCTGCACTGTTGCTCAGCAAAGTAACAAATGACAAAATTAAGCCCTTGTTTTCAGATGGGGAAATTAATCCACCACTACCACCAAATATGGTAACATAGCTGGAAGATTTTTAAATCGGCAGAAACTCACATTTGAAAAGCAAAATAAAAATGAAAGCTAAATTAAAACGGCCAGCCAATAATTAGGATCAAATATGAACATGACCCTTTCCATTTCAAAGTTATATCTCATTCTTACTGTCACTAAATGGATAAGCATTTATTTAGAAATTAAACATTTTATACTAAAAAGCTTTTTGATCTAACTTTGAACTGAAATTTACAACATATTAATAACTTTTTAAAAAAAGTTCAGTAAACATGAATTATAGAAAGTAAGAATTTCCAAAATCAGTGTTATTTCTTACCTTGGCTTCTGTGATCATCAGTCACAATGCAGAGAGAGTACTGAGTTGTATGAATCTCATGGGCGTTTGGCTGGGCAGTTTTCTGACTGTTGCCAGGTTTATGGGAACAGTTGCAGTAGGTGGAGGGGAAAAAGTGTTCTAGGGAGGTCTTATGATGTCATCCAGGAATTCTGAAATTATGATTGGTTATTCCTGGTCTTATCACAACCAAACTTTAGAACTTCATTTATCTTACTTTAGGTGTGGAAAGGTTATTAACACTTTTGTTACATTTTTTATTTTTAATTTTAGAAAGTATATGACAGAAAAATGAAAAAAAGAAATTTAGAGTGGTAGAAAGCTCTCTTTAAAATTTCAGGTTTAGAGACAATTTTATACTGATGGTGATGATGTTGAGCTAAAGAAGTTATTGTAATAGGAAATTGAATAGAGTGAGAATAATATTTAATACAGGCTTAACTAAAGCAGCTCTGGAGTTGCTGCTGTAGTTGCTTTAATATTGCAGCTTCATAAAGTTAGCTTCTAGCAAGACGGTAATTAAAGACATTTTCACAAAATCAGATTGTGTACCTTTTCCTGTGTTATTCTTGTTCCTCTTATTTAATGTATGTACGAAGGAATATGAGTGAAAAAAATCAGGCTAATAATTGCTTTTGGTTTTAACAGATCAGCTTTATCTTAGAGTTAAAGAAGAATTAGTAAGTTTATTTAAATTGTTTGTGTTTTCTTTAATTAGTAGTTTACTAATACATTTATGAATAATAATTCCCATATTTAAACTGATATAATCACCCTAAGAAAAATAGCGATTTGTAAATTTAAGAATTTTAAGATTTTTTTTTAACCACTGTATTAAATTACTGTAGAATCTTATTACATTTTAATCTGACACAGTACCAAGGGTAACTTTCTTATAAAATTAATAATGATTATAGATCTTAATCAGTTGTGTCCTTGTTAATGAGGCTTTTTTTGACAGATTTGCATGTGTTGACATATTGTATTTCTAAAAGAATGCTTCATGTAATACAGCAGGTTCTTTCTTTAAAATTACTATATAAATAAAATTTTACTAAGAGGAATGATATTTTTTGAACTTCCTAGAATAGTTCTTTTTATAGTGGAACTGGGAAAAAAAAATTCTTTTGAAAAGCCAGGTGTCAGTCACTTGTTTTCTGTTTGTCTAATTTTTTGTTTTATATATTATAATTACTTAAATCACTGCATTTGTGAAATCTGATTCGTAAATCTCTTCTTTAATCTTGGAAGAGCTATTGGCAATTTATTGTTTTTTTTTTAAATGTTTATAGCAGAGTAAACTCAGTCCGCTTTACTTTCTTACGGGTAACTAAAATGGGTAGCACTTAGCAGTAGCTGCTTATGTGTCCTTAAATGGAGATGATCTTGACTTCTTCCAAAGACAGATAAAATCCTCCTCTTGAGCAAATCTCTCGTTATATAAAGAATCAGCTAAAAGTAAGTGAAAAATCGGATTTCAGGGAAATCTTTATGAACATTGTTAAGGGAAAACTTATAGTTTTAAGTCATAGTTAAGGAAATCAAATGAATAATATCTTGAAACTTTGCTCAGTGCACTACAACCATTTTTTTCTTTCAATCCTTACATAATAATATCTTATTATCAATTGCCAATCATGATTGATAAGATGAAACCTCGAAGCCTAGTGGTTTATAGTAATTTGTCAACATCACACAGCTGCTAGAGGACAGAATTCAAATCTAGGTCTGTTAGTTATAATTCCTGATCCACTGGCATATTGTAGGGGCAAATCATAATTTAGGTATAGCTCTCATAGAGTAGCATATTTCATTGCGGAAATTTTTAGAATGAAGATAAATGTCTTATTGAACATTTACTGTTTTTAGAAAGTGTGCTTTATGTTTGCTAGTTACACACTTATTTGAAAATGTATTTAGGAAACATTATAGTTTGAGAATACTTCTAAGAAAATAGAACTAGTAATACTTAGTTGGATAAACTAAGAAACTGCAATAGACCGAATAAAATGTGCCCTTGTTACCCCAAATGACTGCAGGTTTACCTGAGAAGCCCATGGTAGGCAAGATATACCTTGGAAAGATACAAATGTGTAGGTCAGAACTGGAACGTGGAATCAGTAGTTCACTTTTCAGATTTGTACAAGGGTGGAGATCTTCTGTGTCTGTACTTTTCCTTTGGATTAGCTTGATAATTAAGAGGACTTATTCTCCATGGAACTCTAGAAAGTGTTACATTTTAGTTTTAACCAGGCTAACCTAAAAGAAAGCTGTTTACTAGGAGCATTGTTAGTTATAATCAGTAGTGTTCTTCAAAAATTCCTCAACAAAGGGCTGGGAAAATTTTTAGAGGTGCATTGTCAGAATCTTCACTTGGAATCACACTGTAGTTTGAATTTGTTTTTGGTCACATGACCATGACCTTTTACAAATAACTTCCCTTTACTGCCTAATTGGAGGAATGGTATTGTGAAGATTTAGTGACATCAAGTGTAGTGATTATCAGACATCCTACAGCAGTGTCCATTTTGTGTTCATACTTACTTTTTAGAAGATGGATTGCTAGCCTGTGGTCCATGGGTAGAGTTAAAGGGTCTTTAATCTTGGGTAAAAAAGTTACATCTGTATTTTTACTTAGATCTGAATGAAGCAGTGTTCCTTCACTTTTGATTGTAAACCATGGAGTGCAGAAATTTTAGCTGTATATTTGACTCTCACCAGAAAAATCTCTCTTGTATTGATAATTTCACATCCTGTATATAGCTTGAAATATTGTTTACATTCATCACTATATTGAAATTACTATAATTAGTTCTGCTTATCAATTTTATTTGATGCATTAGTAAAGAAGCACAAGCGCCTATATTACCATTTCACAGATCTGGTGTTTTTTCCCTCTGTTTTGTTTTTTTGCTTTTATAGAGATAGTGTCTTCCTAATGTGATCCTCCTGCCTCAGCCCACTGAGCAGCTGGTACTATAGGTGCATGCCATCATATAATTTTTTTTAAGTAATAGTTTTATTGGGTCAGCTGGTGGTAAAGGCAGCTGGATCCCATGTGGCTGACATCACAGTTTGAGTCCCAGACTTGGAAGCTTGGAAAATGTACCTGGCACATGTATATGCCCAAAATCACCAGAGGAGAGTGGAGGAGAAGGGCTTGAGGCATGGCCATCCCCCCTTGGGAGTGATTTCTCACTTTTCCTCTCTCCCCCTCTCTGTCTCTATCTGGCAAGTACACATGCCCTATAGCAAAAATGAAAAAAAAAAAAGTAAATTATAGTTTCACTGTAATTTGTTTCTTTTCTAGTCCTTTACATCTCACTTAAAAAAAATTTAGAAGAGTTTTAAATTTATAGAATTATTGCCATATGTAGTAAAATGTTCCTGTGTGCTCCACAACCAATTTCTCCTATTGTTAGCATCATACATAAGTATGTACGTTTGTCCTAGCAATTGTGCAAATTTTAAATAATCATTATATATTTTAACTACTGTGTTCTGATTTAATGGCCTTTTTCTATTCCAGAATCCTATCCAAGATATATTAGGTCTTCAGGGAAGTCATGATGTATTTTTCTGTTTTCCTATGCAAAAATACATCATGACTTCCCCAATAACCCAGTATATCACCTTACATTTGGTAGTCACATCTCCCCTTGGATGTGAGAGTTTTCCAGATCTTTCTTTCTTGGTGTTCCTGACGTTTCATTTCTTTTCTTTTTTTCTTTCTGTTCTTTTTCCTTCTTTCGATCCTTCCTTCCTTCCTTCCTTCCTTTTCCTCTCTCTCTCCCTCTCTCTCTCTCTCTCTCTCTCTTAATTTTGCTGTAGAGTATATGTGCTTTCAAAAGAGACATAGAAAGAGAGGGCCAGTGAGAAAGCACCCCACAGGGGAGATGGCTACACCACAATCCCTTCTTCTCTGTTCTCCTCTTGGGATTTTGGGCATGCACACACACGAGCCCAGCATGCTTTTCGGGTCCCTGGGTCCAGAACTTGAACCATGCTGTCAGCCATGTGGGATCCAGTGCCTTAATCACTGCTTCACCAGCTAGTCCTGACCCTACAGTTTTGAAGAATAACTGATGAGATAGTTTGTAGACAAATCCCATTTGTACTGTGTTTTTCTCAAGGTAAGACTGGTTAAAATGTTTTTGAGGTAAAGGTCAAAGAGGTGAAGTGCCTTTTCATCACATCGTTTCAGTGTTCATACAACATGACTTACTGCTGTCAGTGTTATCTTTGATCACTTGGCTGTGGGGTAGTGTTAGGTTTCTCTACTGTAAAGTTACTCCCTCTCCCTACCCACACCCTTCCCCCCCAAAAAAAGCTTTCCATACTATACTCATTGAAAATATAGGGGAATGTAGATTTCTTCATACACTGTTAAGTGAAAGACTGAGGCCCCTATAAGAAAAGACAAATTAGCAAGAGGATAGCATTCAAATTGTATTTGATACAGGACCCTTCATGAAGACTCAACCAGGTAAACTTAAGTCTTTTTATGCTGAAGTTTGATTAAAAGATAATCATAGAGAAGTATGACCAGACAAAGGGGGTATGATCTCCTGTTAATAAACTGGGGGAACATAGGAAGGCCTGTTCGTTGATTCCTTTCTGTGTCCCTCTGTCTTCAGAGAGAAGGATGCTCTTTTATTCTGGGCATAGGAAGAGCACCTCCATTAGTGAGGGTCGTGTGACCTGCTTAGGCGAAGGGTGAGAGGATGCCAGCATGACCTTCATAGGTTACGTGACTTACTTCAGAGGATAGTGGCAAGAGGAAGGTGAGAGTGTCCTTCTTGCTTTTGCTATTTTCTCAAATGCCAATGTGCTATATTTTGGGATAGCATGGTCTGTACTCTATCAGAAGAAAATCACTGTGCACAGCTCAATGACTATGCTCCACTGCCTTAAAAGTGAAATACATACACAAATTATTTGGATTTTATGTGGAAACATTCTGAGAATAGATCAGTAGACTTTAACATTCTGCCAAAGGGGGTCATAGTGTACACACACACACACACACACACACACACGCTAAGAATTCTGTGTTAGAGGATGTTTCTCTAGTTGTATGAGACAGCCCCTTTTTGAAAGAGTAAAAATAAGTTCCCAACAGGCTAAAATGCAAATCATTTAGTTTGGCATTTTAGGCCCTATCTTTCTTGTTTTGTCTCTTATCACATTCCTGTGCTCTGGCTCTGAAAAGTTGCCTGTGGCCCTCTTAACAGGTTATTCTATTTTAAGCCTTAGTACTTTTTGTAGGAATGTCCTCCTTACCAGCCCTTATTCCCATTAAAGTGCTGTTTCAATTTACCCTTTTTGTGAAGCCTTTCCCACTGAATGCCAAGTAATTTTGCATGCATTTCTATTGTTATCTCTTTGTGTTTTTTCTTATCAGTGTATCTGCCTATACAGAAGCTCACATTTGTACCACTGTTTATTCTTTATGGTACTATTACCTAGTATAGAATCTGACCCATGGGTGATTCTTACATACTGACAATGAAATATAGAATGAGTTAATTGGATGGGGTTGAGGAAAGATTGCAGGAGGCAGTGAGTTATTCATCAGAAGTATTAGGGATAATTAATAAAGCCTTCTCAATTTTATATCTCAGTGTGGGGAGGAGGAAAAAGATATGAACAACTAGGAGACATTAAATTTAAAATTTTAAAAAGTATTTTTCTTTTTGAATCAGAGTTCTTTTTATTTTTTTTTCTATAGGCACATGCATATTACAGAGAGAGACAGAGAGAGAGTGAGAAATCATCCTTTAGGGGGTTGGCCATTCTACAATCCCTTCTCTTCTATTCTCTGTGACAAATGACCTTGCCATATATCTTATTATTCAGATTATTCTAAAACCTAGGTTCATTTCTTTGTATATAACTTTGTGACTTTTTAAAAAAATGTTTATTTTGTCCATGTGCATGCCTGTGAGAGACAGAGAAACAGACAGCAAGAAGCACCTTTGACAGGTCTCACCATGCTGTGACCCCCCTTCCGCAGTCCTCTAGCTTGTCAGGACCTGGGTACACATGCACATGTCTAATGCGTTTTCAGACTGGACCCAGGTGTCTGAATCTGAGGTTGGCCATGTGGCTTCTGGCACTGCAGATCATCTTGCTCTACAGACTGTGCTACCAGGCTGGCCAGTTTTGTGGCATTTTTAATATATTTCTTAAAAGTAATTTTTATTAGGTTCAATAGGTTGTCCTGCTGATTAAGGCACTGGACTCCTACATGGCCAACTGTGGTTTGAGTCTTGGACCTGGCAACTTGCTTTTTCTCTTTCTCTCTTTCTCTCTGGTGAGCATACAAGCCCTATGGCAAATAATAAAAAATAATAAAATTAATTCTTTTAAAAAGTAATTTTTATTAACTTCATGTAAAGGATATCATGTTATATGTAATCTTGCACATTGAGTATTTGAACTCCCAATTTGTAGTGCTGCGTTGAAGGCAAACGAATATTCGTGGTACCAGTTTTTCTGAAAACTTTTTGACAAGAAGCTTGAGTGGGGGTTAAATTAAAGCATTTTAATAGATATATAATATGAAAAAATGCAAACTTGGGATGAATTCTTGTGGTAACACGTAATATTTCAAAGATAGCAAACTTTTAAAATTTGACCTCTTTGACACGCAGAATGAAAGTTTACCAAATTCCTAATTGTACTTTTTAAAATTTTCTTCATTTGTTTATTTATAAGCCAGATGGCACATGTACTTGCTAGAGAGAGACTGAGAGAGAGAGTGAGAGAGTAAGTGAGAGAAGGAGAAAGCAATGGGGCAAAGTCATGCTGCTGTTGTTCCTTCTCCACCATTTCTCTAGCCTCTTGGGATTTGGGGCACACGAACTATAGTTGGCTATGTGGAATCTGGCTTCCTCAGCAACCAAGTCGTGGGATTGGCCATCTTGAGGGTCCTTTTCTATTAAAAGTTTGAGAGGCCCAGGTGCAGTGGAGCAGGTATTTGGGTGTCACGTAAGATACTGGAGTCAGATGGGAAGCCCCAGGTTCGGAATGGCCTGAATGCCCTGGATATGATCATGGGTGCACCCATGATCCTGGCTGGCTAGAGGACTGGGATGGGGAGGTAGATCACAGTGTGGCAAGAGCTCCTTATAGGAAGCTCTCTACTTTTACAGTTTTAGAATTACTGCCTTAAAATTCAAAGCTACTTAAGGAAGGTTTAGTTGGGGAAAATATAAACTAATATTAGAATGAAAATAGATCTGAGATTGAGAGTGTGGGAATTCCCTCCCTATGGCAGTAGGGAAGAAAGAATAGGAGTTATTCTTCAGGTAGAAAAAAAAATAATAATAAAGTATCTATAAATCTGAAGGTTATTTGGGAGAGGTAAGTTTATTCTTACAGTTGATGTACCAGATACCTAAAGGCTCAAACATTTTCTTTTTTCATAAATGTCTGAATTCTGAATAGATTCTCTTTCCTAATTAAATAACCCAGTTCAAGAAGGGGAAGAGTGTCGACATCAAGAGAGATCAAATAATTTATGAAAAGGATTTGGGTAGATTTGCACAGTCCTTGGAAAGTTTATGGAACACACTAAGTGAGAGAAATGCTGTAGTATGTTGTGTGGCTTCAAGGAACTTGTCTGTCAGTGTACAAGTAATATGAAAATGAAATATTTAACATTTGGAAGTTAACCACAATGCAGAACAACCCCAGGAGAACAAAGAATTCTGAATTGAGAGTTATACGAACACATATAGTAAGAAATGGTATAACTTCTGAGAGCACTGCATATTTTATACAGAGGAAGCTGGTAGAAGCAAAAGCAAAGAAAATACTCCCCACATAAGAAATTCATAATCTTTTTGGCTTGGCACCTCATTCCTTCAGACCCTTGCATTCCTAGTCTTTGTAGTGACACTGTTACCTGTTTTGTTACACAAAATGGAAATTTGAGACTCACTTTTTTTTTTTTTTTCCTTCTACCTGGACTCCCTATTTAGGAATAAATCAAATGCCTAATACCAAATGCAAGTCTTCATTCTCATCTCATTGTCAGCTCTCCTCTGAACTTTTATGGAAGCACATGAACTGGTCCTCCACCTTCCCTATTGACCCTTTTCTAATCAATCTCCACTCTTAAATATCCAGGTTGACTTTCTTAGTACAAGTTTGATTACTACTTACATACTGAAAACTTTTCATTGCATTAATTTCTTCTTCAAGATTAGAAACCAAACTTGAGGGCCACAAGTTGGCATGTAAGTTATCCAAATGGCCAACTGTGTGATTCCAGTCCCAGACCTGGTGGCTTGAAAAATCACACCAATCATGTGGGCCTGCATGCCCAAAATCCCAAGAGACTGGAGGAGAAGGGACTGTGGCCTGGCCATCCCCCTGTCCCGGGTGTGTTTGTTGGGGGGTTGGTAATTTCTTACTTTCCCTCTCTCTCCTTCTCTCTATCTCTCTGTCCCTTTCTGTCTCTCTCTGTGTTGAATGCACACACCGTATAGCAAAACAATACAAAACAAAAATAAAAAATTTGATGGTTTCTGTTCTCTCCATAACAGTTTAACAACTTTGCCATTACGTGTTATTTCTTCTGTCAGAACTCGTCTTAACTTTTTTTCTTCCTCTGGAGCTCTTTCATTGTTATTAGGTAGGGAGGAACTCTGATTTGTTTGTTCTTAAATTTTAACCATGTAAGTATTAAGTGACGTACATGTTTCTTATAATACAGATAAATCAGATTAAACATTGGAGGGGAACTTTTTATATTCTCTACTTATTTCTTTGGTATAAACTTCATAAACAGATACTGATGTATTTTTTCTAAGTTTCCCATACTGATAAATCCTTAGAAAGCTCACTATGAGAAGCTTCAAAAATTTCATGGAAAGTGTGTATTCTGGGTGGAAAAAAAACTGCATGGATTTTAAAATTCTTTTTGTACTGAAATAAAGTTGTACTAGTTATAACCTGAGCAGCGTGTAGTTTGAAAAATTAAGGTAAGAAAGTTTGAAAAGAGCCCCTGTCAGAGCAACATGAATTCTGCTGAAGTTGAAGTAAGAATAAATGTCGAATTTATGGTAAGTCTTCAAAGGAAGAATGGTGAATTCATTGATGCTCCATGAGCAGTGTATAGGGACAGTGTCCCCAAAGAAATTAGCAGTTTACAAACTGGATAACTCATTTTAAGGAAGGACAAGGCAGTGTTGAAGATGACATCCAAAGTAGGAGACCATTCACATCAGTTTGCAGGGGGGGGAAAAAAAAAACAAAAACTCTTGTTTATGCCCTACAACTTAAGGCAGAAACAATAGCCAACACCAGAGACATTTCAGTTGGTTCAGCTAACATGATTCTTACTAGAGAATTAAAAATGAGAAAACTTTCTGCTGGATGGATGCCAAAACTGTTGCACTCAGATCAGCTGCGGACAAAAACAGACCTTTCAATGGATTATTTGAATATGTGGGATCAAGATCCTGAAGCATTTCTTTGAAGAACTGTACAAGGAGATGACATACAGCCTTGCCAGTATGTATGATCCTGAGATAAAGCACAATCAAAGCAATGTCTACCAAGAGAGAGAAGTGGTCTGGTTAAAGCAGAGGGGACTGGTCAACAGCAAAGGTCATGGTAGCAGTTCTGTGGGATGCTCAAGACATTTTGCTTAACTTTCTGGAGGGCCAAAGAACAATATAGTCTGCTTATTATGAAAGTCCTCAGAGAAATTTAGTGGAAGTTTTAGTGGAAAAATGCCTGGGAAAGCTTCACCAGAGAGTCTTTCTTCCAATGTGGCAAAGTTCCTGCTTATTCACTCTTATCAAAAAAGGGCAACTTTGTGAAAGTTTTGATGGAAAATCTTTAGGCATCCACCTTACATCATGATTTGGCTCCTTATGACTTCCTTTTTCCCTCAATCTTAAAAAGAAAAATAAAGAGCACCCATTTTTCTTTATTTAACAGTGTAAAAAAGACCACATTGACCTGGTTAAATTCCCAGGACCCTTTGTTCTTTCAGGATGAACTGAATGAGTGGTGTTATTGCTTACAAAAGTGTCTTGAATTTGATGGAACTTGTATTAAGAAATAAAGTCTGTATTTTCTATTTTTGTCTTTTAATTTCATTTTTCCATGAACGTTTTTAAGTCTTTTCCTATTTTTAGAGTTAAATGATACCTAGAATATTATTTTGCCATTACAAGCGAACTTTTAAAAGGGTAAGTAGAATGAAGAGAGGAGTAAGAGTAAAGGCCTTCAAAAATTTTAGATATAATGATTTCTGATCTCTTTTTGCTTTTGATAATTTAACATTTAAATTAACTTCTTTAACTTGTTTATACTTTGAATGTATGTGTAATTTCAAAGAGTAACATTTTAACAAATTGAGTTTAGTGATTTAATTGAGTTTTATTAGCAATTCATTATTGGGCACTCCCATTAGCTGAGCAGAAGATGTGGGCTTTGCAGAAAAAGAAGAAAACGGGAGCAAGGAACAATAATGGATTGGCTGTTGCAAAGTTATTGTCCTTATAGGATTAAGGGACTTCTTTATTATGCCAGGCCAGGTAAACTGGGCACTTGGTGGCTCTGAATCTGCGGTCTTTTTTTTTCTTTTTTTTTTTTAATTAGTCAGTTTTAAAGGTCTGTTTGATTATATGGCACCTCGCTGGCATGAGTGACTCTATTCTGTTTTCAGATGGTCTGTTGGGGTCTAGTTTAGGAGCTTAGTACAAAACCTGGCCTCCCATAATTTTGTTTAACATGGTGTTTTGTGTCAGCCATAGCTTATTGAGTTAATCTTGATCAGTCATTATTTTTTTTTTTCTCTCACAACTTTCCTTTATGATTTTCAGAAGATGAATCTTTATGTACTCAAGTTTTCTCATACATAAAATAAAAGCAAATTGGGGACCAGCAGTTTCCTATGTCGCTGGACTCCCATGTAGTAGATTGCAGTTCGAGTCCCGGACCTGGTAGCTTAAACTCACACCGGGTGCGTGTGCGTGCGTGCCCACGATCCCAAGAGGAGAATAGAGGAGAAGGTATTGTGGTGTGGCCATCCCTCCAGGGGGTGATTTTTCGCTTTCTGTCTCTGTCTCTTTCTTTCTTTCTAGTGAGTACACATGCCCGATAGCATAAAAAAACCTCTCAAAAAAAAAGAAAAAAATGAAGGCGAATTGAATTACTCTCTAAAGTCTTTTTGAAGCTCAGTGTTCTGATAATACTAAATTAACTTGAAGAATGTGGTTATTTTTATTTTTATTTTGAGAGACATTTTTGCTATAAGATGCCTATGCTCACTAGAGAGACAGACAGAAAGCAAGAAATCACCCCCCGGGGGATGGCCATACTGCAGTCCCTTCTCTGTTCTCCTCTTGGGATCTTGGACATGCATGCACATGTGCCTGGTGTGAGTTTTAAGCTGCCAGGTCCAGGACTTGAACCGTGGTCAGCCACCTGGGAGTCCAACAACATAACCATTTTGTCATCTGCTGGTCCGAATTTGGTTATTTTAAAAGCTGCTATTAATTTTAGCTTGCTCTATTAAAATGATTAAACATGTAAATTTTGCAGAAGTCAATTCCTAATTCATTCCTTTAGTGAAATCTACAGGTTTACTGGTGCTAGGCACTGTATTAGATAAAGGTTATAGTAAAACAAAATGTCCTTGTTCCTGCTAAGTTTTTTTTTTTAAACTCTTAAAAAATGCTTGTTTATTGAAGAATAAATGTACCTAGTATGTTTGGATATTTTTATGAGATTTTATATTAAAAATGTATATTACTAATTTCAATTACTTAAATAGTTTTATATGTTAATGTTATTTTATATATAAATGTATTCTAATTTATTGAATCTGTCTCATTAGATAATGTGATTTATAATTTTTTGCTATTACTACAGTATTAAAAAATAACACTGATGAATATCTATATAAATAACTCTAATGTTTCTCATTGTTTCTCCTTCTTGGCTCTGTAACATGTTATATATTTAAATGTTCTGCAAGATTAATGAAGCTGTTAAAGTGAATTCAATTTGTATTTGAAATCCAGTTTAATAATTTTTTTTTCCTTTTTTTAAAATTTTTTTTGGAGAGGTTTTTGCTATAGGGCATGTGCGCTCGCCAGACAGACAGAGAGAGACATAGAGACAGAAAGCGAGAAATCACCCCCCAGAGGGGATGGTCACGCCTCAATCCCTTCTCCTCCATTCTTCTCTCGGGATCTTGGGCACGCACGCACACACGCCCGGCGTGAGTTTTAAGCCACCGGGCCCAGGACGCGAACCGCGGTCGACTACGTGGGAGTCCAGTGACATAGCCATTATGCTAACTGCTGGTTCCCGAAATCCAGTATAATAATTTTTAAGTGTGAGTTGATTGCATTTTTTATCATTGGAAAAACTTCTTAGAGAAAATGAGCTAAGAATATAATTTTGGGGAAAGATTATACTCTGAAATGGCAGAAATCCGGAGTGATATGACTGGATCACCAAAGCAACTAAAGGAGTCACACTTTTAGATCAGGTAACCTTTTATTTATTTAATGAATTTTTTTTCCGAGATGTTTTTGCTATAGGGTGCGTGCGCTTGACAGAAAGACAGAGAGAGACAGAGAAATAGAAAGCGAGAAATCACCCCCCAGTGGGGATGGCCACGCTGCAATCCCTTCTCCTCCATTCTCCTCTCGGGATCTTGGGCACGCACGCACTTGTGCCCAGTGTGAGTTTAAGCCACTGGGACTCGAACCGCAGTCAGCTACATGGGAGTTCAGCAACATAGCCATCATGCTAACTGCTGGTCCCTAGATCAGGTAGCCTTTTGAACTGGGCTCTTACACTAAAGATAGGGAAAGTATCCCTACCTTAATTTAAGTCTGAGGTTTTATTTTAAAAGACTTTGATAATATCAATACTTAAGGTCCTTGATTATCTCAAGTGAGGATCTAAAACATAACTTCTGTATTTGATTTACACAGTTAACCCTCTTTAAGTTTGTGGAATAAAAGTGCAACTGACCCTTGTTTTTTCAGCATAGATGCTTTCTTAGGTTGTGTAAATGAATTTTGCTAAGTGGAATTCATACTTATTTTATAAATGAAGAAATATATAGTATGCCAGTGAAAAAGATGAATAAGCCCAACTTCCTAATATGTGACTTTTTACCATGGTTTTAATGTATTTTAGTAAAGCTACACTTCCTCCTTTACCCTTCTCCAAATGAAATGCTTACATAGCAGAGCAAATGGGCGTGATCCCTCATCATCTGCTGTTTTCATTTGCCTTTGAGTTGGTTGAAGGTGCTTAGTGGGTACAGGACCAGCCTAAGCATTAGGATCAAGAGGATGTTTTTGGCAGTCATTTATTAGGCTGCCTTGTGAGTGTGTATTTTTTTCCCTCTTTTCTTTCTTTAATACAGATTTATTTATTAGTAGGGCTGTGGATATCTGAAAAGTTCATTACTCGAGCATTAACATATTAGGTTTTTTGCTTATCTAACTTGGAAAAGTAAAGTTATGTACAAAGTCAGCTTTTGAATAGTTAGTAATCTCTATAATGAATGTTAGAGAATCAAAGTGTTCTTGAAACCACATTTCCATAATGGAATGCAGTATGGCCACTGAAGGCCAATTTTCAAATTTATCTTTATTTTATAGCAAACTAAAATTAGTTATACAGATTAGTCAAAGATTCTCTGAGTCTTAACACCAGACCTCAAAGACCTGAAAGCATGATTTTTATACAAATATAAGTTTGTGTACTGGTCTTTGAGCTATACTTTTTAAAGAATAGGAACTTCATTTTATTACACCTTTCACTGTAATGAAAATGGTAATATATTTTAAATAGTGTAAATGAATTTTGATAAGTGGAATTTATATTTATTTGGAGTATGGTTATGTTCCATAGAAATCTCTACATTTTAAAATCAGCTGGTATTTAGCAAACATTTTCAGGGACTGTGCAGTGTTAGGGGTATAAAATAACAAGACACAACTTACCACGGCACAGACAAAACTGGGAAAGGAAGCCCTGCCATAATTACTACTACAATATTCTAATCATAACACTTTCTGTGCTGTTGGACATCTTTTGGTTTTTTTGTGAAGGCACAGACATATACTTAGGGGTTCTAGTTACTCGTCCTCTTTCTGTTAATTGTGTGCTCTGGACCAGGCAATTAAGTAGTTCTGAGGATTAAAAATACTGTGTCAGTAATGAACTTGCTCTTGTCTATACGTCCTAAAGACCCAGGGAGCTCTCTAAAGTCCACTCAACAAGATTACTCTGAAATTTCTGTTATTGATCCTTGAAACGTTTTTTAAAAAGAATATTTTTAATATAGAAAAGAAAATGTTAATATCCGGTAAGTGGACTGATAGAAATAAAATGTAATATGTGGATGATAAGAAAAGTCAGATTAACCTTACTGATTTAAGATAAAAAATCTACTCTCTCTCTTTCCTCAAGATAACCACCATTAATAGTTCCTTTTATATCCTTTTAAGAAAATTCTCTGATGAATTTTATAATAATGTAAACAGTGATTTAGTTCCTGAACATTTATGTTACTCTTTTTCTTTATGCTCTTAATAGTAAAATATGGCAAAAGACTTGATAAAACATATTTTGGCAATCTAATTTTTATGAGTGAAGTATATTAAATTTTGTATTATAGCTTTGTTTTAGTGGAAGCTCGTTCTATTATCTGGTACATTCGTTATTTATAACTTGAGGTAGGATCCAGACTACACCCACATTTTATTGAATACTTCATCTCTCTATTGCCATTTCATAGATACCTATTTCATGGATTGTCAGTTATACTTTTAATTTTTTTTCAGTTTAAATGCCAGTTGTAGCTGTCCAGTTTATTAATTATATGGGAGTCATTAATTAAATTTTACTGATAATATATTTCATCTTAAGTTAAAAAAACTAAATTATAGCAATAAAAAGTTTGGAAAAGGCTGTATTTTGTTTGTTTTACAAGTAAAATTTATGATTAATTAGTTTAAAGACTTAAGCTTCATTTGTTTTACTGAATTTTTAATCAATTTGCTTAAGGAAAGTGATTTCCTCCTCAATCTTGGGTATACCATTTCCTTCCTTCACTTCTGCGTGAAGGCTGTAATCACATCGTGTTTCGTGCATGGATCTTCTCTGTGTTGGTATTTTCTTAAGCATGATAATACTAATGCAGATTAGATCTAAACTAGATTGATTTCTGAGAAGAAAAATGTCTCTTCTCCCAAAAGAATGAATAACACCATAATTGTTGAGTATAATTGCTGAGCTTGGTAGAAATCAGTAATTATTTGAGGGTTGTCTTTATTTTCATTCACATGTATTTTTAAGTTATAAAATACAGATAGATGTTTCTTTTTATCAGTTTTTCCTCATCATTTTTTAAGTCTTTTTACCCTTGAAATAGTCAGTATATTTGAATTGCTGTTTTAGTAAAACATATTAGGTTTGCAAGGAGAGCATTCTAGAGTAAGTAATAAAAAAATGAAGAAATAGTGGGATTATTAAAAGCAGTTTCTTCTGTAATTTAAATTTTGAATGTCAAGATGCAGACTTCAGGGGGTCAGACAGTGGCAAGTAGTAAAATGCAAAGCTTTTTGAGGTAGTGTTACATGAGAAGGTTCCCAATTCAAGTCTGGAATCCTCCCTGAGTTTGCATGCACTTGCCCATGCAGGACTGGCTGAAGGCAGAAGGTGGATCAAGACTTTGCAGATGTGCAATGAAAAAAAAAATATCAGCACTCTGGCAGAAGGAGAAAGATCTGAAGATATGATAGCGGGAAAGGATAAATGTAGTTACCAGAGGCTGTAAGGGAGGGGAGTGGGTGGTAGGGAGTGGGTGGTAGAGAGTGGACGTGAGGGGCAAAGGGAAGAATCATTTAACACCAAAAAATGTAGAGTTCTCTGTTGAAAACTATATACATATATGTATATTGTATACATCATAATGGGGACTTTATGTAAAATGTGAATTTAATTAATCTGAGAAACTAAAAAAATAAATGAATAAATAAATAAATAAAATTAAAAAAATATCAAATTAACTATAATTTAAAGGTTACTTTGGCCATAAATGAGACTAAAGTAGATGGTATTACAGTTGAAAATCTTCTTTGTATTAAACATACACAGGGACTTCAAAAAATTTGTACAAAAATTGAATTAAAGTACGAGTTTATTTTGTTGCAAAAAAAAAAATACTAGGAAAAAAAAGCAACAATAAATAAATAAATAAATACAAAAAAAAGAGACTTTGTTAGGGGTGCTCCTTTCTCTCTCTCTCTCTCTCTCTGTCTCTTTTACTCATAGAAGAAATAAATGAATGTAAAAGAAAAAATAGTCATAACTATTAGTATTTTATTTCCTCTCTCTTTTTTAATTGCCAGAAGGCTCATGCATTCACTAGAGAGAGAGAGAAAAGGAGAAAGCACCTTCTTCCTCCAAAGGGACATGGTCATGCTGCAATTCCTCTCCTCCATTTCCTCATCAATCCCAGAACCTGTTGAGATTTTGGGCATGCACACACCTGCGTTTGTCATGTTTTTCAAGCTGCTGGGGCCAGGGCTTCAACTGCATAGTCGGCCATGTAGGATGTAGGCTCCCTTAACCATAAGCTCATGGGGATGATCTGATACCTCTTAAAAGCTATGTTGGGTAAATTCACTTTACAAGCTGTAGTGATATATAGTGATTGAATGTATAAAATAAAATAAAAATAAAAGTAATCCCCAAAATCATGCTATAGTATTAAAAAACATTCGTTGATATTAAGACCCTTTTAAATGTAATACATTGATTAAAATGTACTGGAAAGTTGATACAATAAAAATAAAAGCTATTTTAAGATACAGACCTCAATTTATTAATATAATGAGTACTCTGAGGAGAGGATTACTGGTGGAATGCTTTTATGTGAATTTGTTTCTTATCTTTTAGTTAGAAAATACTTGTAATGTACTCCATAAATAATTACATGGACTTAGTTAATATGATAGATTTTATGTTAAATGTATGAGGTTTTATTTTTTTATAATAATCTATGTTTTTGCTTCTTAAATGTTGTGTTATTTGTAGTTTATTTTCATCTTCACTATTGAGCTTCATGAATTTATTCACTTTGGGGCCAGGTATCATAATTTTTTTAATAAAAAACACTTGTAGAGTAGTTCTTCAGATAGACTATTCCAGGAAACAGGAAGATTTGCTGTTATTTGACATGTTGTGAGTGATGAATGAGCTCAGGGACAAAGGCAAATGAAGGAGAGCGTGAGATAACAAACCTGAAATATTGGAGAGGTTGTATGCCAGTTAAGTGTGGTAGCACTGGCTTATCTAAATTTAACAGTATTTGTCTAGGCCAAGGAATTTTGAGCTATTTTCAGCTCCATGATAGTAAACTTTTATTAGAAGCATGTTTGGCCATTCGGTGACATATTTTGGCAACTTCTTATAGCATATGAATCTCATCTAAGTTGCATGTGTTTAGGACTGTTGTAGTTGCCCACTGTTCTTCAGTTACAGGATTTGTCATTTCCAAGAAGAGGTATTTACATCTGTTTTTTGGTTCTATAAATCTATATGGTTAGAGTCTATGTGCAGAAGAGTTATGATTCTTCTTTGGCTCATAAATGTTTTTCTACATTAGCCAATAAGAAAAAGCATATCTTATGGATTTGTAGATAAAAATATATAAACGAAGATTTTTCTTCCTTCCCTGAGTTTGGAAACCATCAAATATATGAAAAATGTTTATTTGTAAAAAGTATCTTTGTTTCATCTTGTTTCACTTTGACACTTTGAAACATTACTCTAATGACACACTTTCTGTTCCTTACTTTAAATTAGCTCACATTGTTATAAACCTTTATAATTACCTTTTACATTTCATGTTCATGCTGGTTAAAGTTTTATTATTCATAAGCTATGAATATAAATTTTATATTTATAAGTTTAAATGATCTTGTTCTTGATTTCTGATATTGACTATAGTCAAGTAGAAACATGACTGATTACTTGAATTCTAAGTAGAAAAATGTAATACTGTTTTATTAATCTGTGAATTTTCAGTTTCCTTTTTTTTTTTTTTTTTTTTTTTTTTTTTTTTAGTTTTTTGCTATAGGGCATGTGTACTCGCTAGAGAGACAGAATGTGACATATCACACCCCCGTGGGGGGATGGCCATATTTCAATTCCTTCTTCTCTGTTCTCCTCTCAGGATTTTGGGCATACACACATCCACCTGATGTGAGTTTCAAACCACCAGGTCCTGGACTTGAACAGCAGTTGGCTACTTGGGAATCCGGTGCCTTAACCACTGTGCAATCTGCTGGCTCTCATAGATGTTTTTCTATTCAAATAAAACTAGGTTTTCTGGGATATGGTCAAAAACTGTCTATTTTACTGCCAGTATATAACTGCCACATAGAGGTGTGCCTCTCGTGTCCAGTTAACTTTATGGAATAGAAATTCTTTTTATTTAATTATTTATTTTTACATTTTCCCACAAACATTTACTTTACATATCAAAAAAATTTTTTGCTCATACTCCATACTTCTTGACAGTTAATAAACAACTTTCAAAATTTCAAAATACTGAATTTTAAAGATAATGTTCAAAATATTTCTTATAATTTTGTATAATTTTATGACTCTATAACAGCAGAAACAGTATGATTTTAAATATTTTTGAGAAAATATTTACATTGTTTTTTAATTATTTGGGAAAAAACATACTATTAATGGAAAATAGGAGAACAGTTATTTGAATATACAGTACTTCCTTTTTTCCATAGTAGGAAGCATGTTTGGCCTTCACCTTAATAGAAGGTTCTTTGTTTTCGTAGAATATTGATAGTTCTTAAGAGACAGCTTGTAGTTTATTATCAACTTTGTTCTTGCATTCTTCTCTTTCCAAGTCTTAACAAGCCCACCTAAGAAAGTGCTATCTAGAACTTTAGAGTATGTATTTATGTATACTGAAGGTTCCTATTGCAGGATTGTTAAAGGGAAACAGCTTTTCTTCTCGTTACTTTTGGCCATGACATTTGGAACTTAAGATAATTCATACTAGTTAGATTTTATAAGTTCTTATCAGCCTGACAAATGTGTAATTAAGGGAAGATAATTTTTATTTTGTAAATAAAGGAGAGGAAATCTTTCACATTTGCTAACCCATTAAATTGTCAGTCTTAGAAGAATAAAACCTCTTCCTAAGATCATAATCTGGAAATTTGAGGAACAACTAATTCAAACACATCGAATCTCTTCTTACTTTTCAGCATTGTGTTACAAATTTAAAAAATAAATTCCAGGATAGATACCTTGATTTTTTTCCTCCATCTTTAGCACAGAATGATGTTACGTTGTTTTTATCAGCTTACCTTTTAGCCTTGTCAAGAATAGAGCCTGAACTGCCATGCTTTATAGTAAAAATAAATTTTCATCAGATTCTTCCTTTGCTATATGTCTTTAGTCATACAGCAGTTGTTTATATCATAACTGGACAAAGGCTGCCTTGCTGTTGGAGATTTTACATTATAATCTTTCCTTCTGAATTTTTCTAGGTACTTCAAACTGCATTCTTATCTTCACTTAATCTAGTAAAGGCTACCGCCTCATAAAAGTTGTTAGAAGGTACAATACTGGGCCGACAGGTGGTGCGGTGGTTAAGGCACTGGACTCCCACATGGCTGACTGTGATTAAAGTCATGGATCTCGTGGCTTGCTTTCTATTTTTCGCTCTTTCTCTTTCTCCTTCTGGCCAAATTAAAAAGGTAACAATGGTGAATGAAATTAAAATAATTCTGTAATTTTTTTAAAAAGAAGGCAAAATGCCTCCTTAACTATCATTTTTAGAGACAGATAGAAATAAACAACTTTGAAAAAGGACTTTCAGGGCTGGCCCAGTGGCCTATTGGTTAAGGGAGACAGATCTCACATGGTTAATAGTGCAATTTCAATCTCAGACTCAGCTGCTTGAAAAACATACCAGGTACATGTACATACGTACCTAAGGTCACAACAGGGTGGAGAGACGGAAGAGAAAGGATTGAGTCATGACTATATATACCACCTTGTGAGATACTGTCTCGTTCCCCTGTTTTTTCCTCTGTCTGTATCTCTCTGGCGAGTGAGTAAGCTCTCTGGTAAATTTTTTTTTTTTTTAATAAAAAATAAGCTTTTAAATCCACGTGTAGCATTTGGCTGTGTGTCATGTTTTGTTCTTTTAACTTTTTATGAGTCAGGATTGAAGTTTAGTAAGGAAGACTGTCATAAAGAAGATTGCTGCTGATTTTGTAATTCCTTGTATATTATATCTTAATAACAGGAAGACATCTTTTGTTCTTATTTGCTTAGTTTCATAGTTTAATTTTTTATTCATTTTTGTTCCTAAGGTTGTAGATGAAAAGAGAGAAAAAAGGTAAATTCTCTTGTTTTGTGTACATTCTTGGCAGTATTTGACAAGCACTTTTAACCATCCATCTTGCCAGTGGTTCAAGTGATATAAAACCAAGTAGTGTTGTCAGTTGCCTTTTGCTTGCACACCTACTTGTTCCTCTTGTTCAGTTCCTCTTTTTTTCCTATCTTTTTATGCCACGAAGTGTTGAAAGAAAAAGAAAGGGCTTCTCCTTAAAGGAATTGTCAGTCAGGGGAAATTTTTTTGGCAGCTGACTTACTGTAAAGTGAAGGAGTGGTACTGTCTTTTTGAGAAGATCATTTGCCTATGCATTTGTCTTATTGAAATGGGTGCAAAATGTATAAGGTGAAACATAGCTTCAAACAACAAATAGATCATTGGGGGTAGGTGGTAATCAGAAATGGTGTAATGGTTACATCACTGGATTCCCATATAGTTGACCATGGTTTGAGTCCCAAACCCAGCAGCTTAAAACTCATGTTGGGTGCATGTACACACATGGCCAAGGTCCCAAGAGGAGAATGGAGGAGAAGGGTTTGAAGCATAACCATCCCTATGGGGGGTGATTTCTCACTTTCTGTCTCTCTGTCTCTGGCGAGTGCACATGCCCTATAGCAAAAAGATCTCTTAAAAAAAAAAAAAAAGAAAATGTATAAGGTGGTCCTTATTCTACCTTAGAAGTTTTTTTTTTTTAAAAGTGTGGTAACAATAATAATATAATAATACAAAAACTAATATGTAAAATATATGTCAGCTGGTATTAGGATTTAAACTAATAGATTCATTTTAGCATCCAATAAATGAAATGTTAACATAGAAAATTTTTTCACAGATGATTCATCACACTACTATAATTATTTACAGATCTTAAGTGGATTTTTGGGTTTATTAATATGATCTTTTGTTTTGTTTTTACTAGATTTGATGAATTTTTTTAAAATAATTATTTTATTTAACTTTATTTATTTATTTTTAATTTGACCAGAGAGGGACAGAATGAGAGAAGGAGAGAGAGGAAAAGTGAGAAAGCAAGCCTCCATGTCTAGAACTCTTGAGAGTCATGTGAGAGTCCAGCCCCTTAACCACCATGCTACCTGCCAGCCCCTGATATGATGAATTTCTGATGGAATCACAGTTTGACAAAAGAAATTTTATTAAATGACTTACATACTAAATTTGTTAGTCATCAGACAGCATGGAGTTTTGATAAATGGAGGATTTCTCTTACTATCAACAACAGTGCTTATGGTGCTGAATCTTCTCTCAGCCACTAAGAGCAATTACTTCCAAAAGATTTTCTAACCTGTATGATCATGCAAAATTTGGAATTAAATTAAATTAAATTTACCTTAGTAGAAACAGTGTAACAACATGATACTTAAGAGTGGGTGCTCCCTGGGACCAACAGTTGGCATAATGGCTATGTCGCTGGACTCCCATGTAGTCAACCATGGTTCGAGTCCCAGATCCGGTAGCTTAAACTCATGCCAGGCGCATGTGCATGCGTGCCCAAGATTCCGAGAGGAGAATAGAGAAAGGATTGTGGCATGGCCATCTACCGTGGGGATGATTTTTTGCTTTCTCTCTCTGCCTCTCTGTCTCTCTCTGACTTTCTGGAGAGTGCATGCGCCCTCTAGCAAAAATCTCTCAAAAAAGAGAGTAGATTCTCCCTACTGGGCTGCCTGGTCTTGAATCCTGGTTCTTTCACCTAAATGTAAGCTGGTAGGTAGTGTTTAGCTGGGAATATTTGAGGACTGACTTGTGTAAGAACCAGCTAATCAAAGATGATATTTATAGATAGAGGTTCTGAAGGGCCTTTTTTATTCCAGAAAGTAACTCTGTTGGATTATGGGTCGTTCTGGGCATGGAGAGGACAGTCAGTGGGTTTGGACAGTATTTGGTTAGCAGCCACAGTGAGAGTACTTCAGTAACCTTAACAAGTAACATGTCTGTGCTGGTGCATACTGACTGAATATCAGCCCTGATTTTCTGATAGGCGAGGGAAAGAATGGAATTCAGAGGCAGGATTTCTGACTAACCTGTTTCTATAACACTATGTATCATTTACACTCAATTTTCTTTTCCCCATTTGATAAAGTTATGTACCCTGTTATCAACTGATTTTTGTTCTTAGGCTGTTCTTCCCATTTTGTCTATTTCTTGGACAAAACATCTTATCTTAAAAATACTTTACCATCATTTTCATTTAAAGGGTTAATCTAAGACTGGTTGATGTCACACTGTAAGTGTTTTACTCAAAAGGAGGCCTTTGTCAGTAGCATCTTTGGAAAACATAGGATAAAAGTAGTACTGCACATTTGAACTCTCCTAACGTTGGTTTATAATGTTTATTTGTCATCATTTAGCTTGTCAAGGAATTTATGTCCTTATTTGATTTGCTAAATGTATTGGGTTCCTAGGGTTGCCATACAAAGTACTCCCAACAAGACAGTTTAGAGAGATTTTTTTGCTGTAGGGCACTTGTGCTTACTAGAGAGACAGAAAACAAGAAATCATCCCCCGGGGGGATGGCCACGTTGTAATCCCTTCCCCTCTCAGGATTTTGGGCACACATGCACACTCTCCTGGTGCGAGTTTTAAGCTGCCAGGTCTGGAACTCTAACCACGCTCAACTATGTGGGAGTCCAGCACTGTAACCATTATCCCATCTGCTGGTCCCAATAGATAGTTTAAACAAGAGAGATTTGTTGTGTCACAGTTCTGGACATTAGAAGTTGAAAATCAAGGTGTTGGCAGAATTGGTTTCCTCTAAACACTGTGAGGAGACTTTGTCCCATCCCTCTCTCCCAGCTTGCGGTGATTTACTGACGGTCTGACATGTGTCTACAGAATCTGTCCAGTTGCTACAATCTCTGCTCGTATTTTCACATGGCATTGTTTCAGGGTCTCTTCACATAAAGTTCCCTCTGTGCGCGGGTTCATATCTCCCCTTTCTATAAGGACACCATGATGACCTTATTTTAAGTACATCTGCAAACACCCTTGTTTCCCGATAAGGTCACTTTCTCAGGTACTAGCAGTTAGGACTTCATATCTTTTTGAGGTGACACAATTGAGATTATGACAACAATATTTTAAAAAGTGATATATGAAAATGTTTTCTATATTGTTTTTTTATTGTCAATTTATTTTAAATATTTAAAAAGGTTTTTTTTTAATGGAAAAATTTCTAAGTGATGTAATTTACACAGAGACCGGTTATCATTCAAATTTTCTGTGAATGTATTTACTACTTTGTGAAAGTATCTGTGATTCGGAAATTTTCATTAATTGATATGATGCATGATGATTTGAAGTCTGAATATTACAGATAATGCCTTTATTTTCTTGTGGAAACACTTCTGGTAATGTTTGTCTGGTGGAGCCATGGTGTATTCCTTTATTGGACTCATTCTTTAGAAATGATTACTCTCTTATTTCCAGAAAGCTTCCATTTTTACAGGGTAATGGGAATAAGATCTTGCACATAGTATTGTAATTAGGCAGGTTAAATGTCCTATTGTCACCAGTTGTTTAGACCTGTGTGTTTACTTTAGAACTACCTCAAAATTATTTAAGTTACATTCTATTCACAAATGTGATTTCAGTCTTTAAAAAAATTCAAGAGAGAAAACTCTTTTTTTTTTTTTTTTAAATGAGACTCACTGGAAAAATATTAGAGGGTATATAAATATTCTCTTCAGACACTTTTAGTGTACTATTAATATAAACATTTTTGTGCAGGTTTTGACTGGATCATCTCGTCAGAGTTACTCACCTTCTGGCTATCAGGATTTCAGTAAGTGGGAATCAGTGCTGAAGATAAAAGAAGGACTTCTACGGCAGAAAGAAATTGTAATTGATCGGTGAGTTTCTTTTTAATTATTAAATATGTCAGGCACACAAAAATGTAGATCAATGAAACAGTTGCCTTTGCATCAACTACTTAGACTTTAAAGATAGAGGCTTACAAATATATTGATGCCACCTGTCTCCACCTCCCCAGGGCCCATCCTTCCTAGAACTCCTATCACAGTGAGGGTTGGTTTGTGTCTGACTTCTGTCATTTTCCTCATTCACTTTAGCATGACTCATTTCCAGCTCCTGTCTCCTCTATACCCCGCTTGCAGGTTGGCTGCAGTGCTAATGAACTGTCAGACCTACATGACCGTGTCTGTTTTATACTGGAGAATCATCAACTTTGAAAGCTACTTTAAAGTAGTGTTTTCCTTTAACTAACATATATTACATGGGAAGCTACACAAATTATGAAGACTGTTTAAGATTAAATGACATAGACACATATTATGGAAGCTTTTTTTTTAGGACATTTGAATTTATTTATTTATTTATTTATTTATTTATTTTATTTTATTTTTTTTGGTGATAGGGCGCTTGCACTCGCCAGACAGAGAGAGAGAGAGACAGAGAGACAGAAAGCGAGAAATCACCCCCCAAGGGGGATGGCCACGCCGCAATCCCTTCTCCTTCATTCTCCTCTTGGGATCTTGGGCACGCACACACACGTGCCCAGCGTGTTTTGAGCCACCGGGTCTGGGATGTGAACCACGGTCGACTATGTGGGAGTCCAGCGACATAGCCATTACGCTAACTGCTGTTTGAAAAATTTTGTATGTTTGAATATCAAAGCTCAGCGAAGGAAATTCACTTACATTTAATAGATTTGCACAGTCTCTTGATTATGCTGAGCTATAAACTTTAATGTTACTTAATCATATTTATCTTTGATAGGTATTGGTTCTCCATCATTTATGTATGCTTTAGGATAATGTGTTGTGTATCATGGTAATTGGGAAGTAGTTCAAGGACACTTTTTTCCTTAGCGGAAGTTATCGCATATTTTCATGTGCTTTTATGCGATAAGGTAATAGATATTTTAGCCATGAAATTAAATTCTATTTCAACTTTTAAATAAATTCAGTAGTTGAAATTTCAAAAAGTTTTGCTTAGAAATTTAACCGTATTAAATGAGATACGTGATAGCATAAACCAGACCATAGACATCTGGACTTTCTGTTTCACTCCTATGTTCTCTATGTCTTGAATAGAGCCTGGCATATAGTATAAGCTTAAAACTTGATACTTTCACACTTAATAAATCAGTAAAAATTATAGAACATGGTTTTAATTGATTTTAGGAAAAAGCTATTTAAAAATATTAGCTGCTCATACTATAAGTGAATCTTATATATGGATAATTATGGGCCCAGCTGGATATATATTTTTAATATTTTTAACTTGATTCACTATACATACTTGAAATTAATATATTGTTTAAACAGGCCAAAGTTTAGACTTCTAGTCATACTCTAGATTTGCTTCCCCTCAAACAATCAATATCAATTGACTTTTATTATTTTTTGAATACCATTCTCTTGAGTTTAAATCAGTAGGAAATGCAGGTACTTATTGACATAATCTATTAAAAATATATTTCTCAATTATGTATATTGCAGAAGATTGACTATGGTATAACCCAAAATAGTTACAGTTGTTCAGTTGGCCAGTTCTTTAATTGGACTCATTGATGCATCTCCTACACATCAGGTGGGTGCTAGCATGGCCTGGGGATGGCCTGCTCAACTTTACTCCATGTGGTCTTCCATCCTCCAGCAGGCTAGCCTGGGGTTGTTCGTGTGGTGGCCCATGGGGTTCTAAGAGAAAATTAAGCACGTGAAATCTTTTGAGGCTTAGGCTCAGAACTGGTCCATCATCACTTCTGCTTATTCTGTTGGTCACAAGGTCAGTAGACTTTGCTTTGGACAGCAGGAACAACAAGGTCACATTGTAAAGGCACATTAATTATTTGGAAGGGTAATAATTGTGGGCATTTTGGTAAACAGTTTACCACATTTAGTACTTTAACTAATTTGGGTTTCTCTTGAGTTTATTATAATTACTTTTGAGAGAGAGATTTTTACTCTAGGGCATGTGCACTCACCAGAGAGACAGAGAGAGAGAGATGGAAAGTGAGAAATCAGCCCCCACCCCGGGAGTATGGCCACACTTCAGGACTTCTCCTCCATTCTCTTCTCTGGATGTTGGGCATGCATACACACACTCATACATACTCACATAACATACACATACATACACACAGCATGAGTTTCAAGCTGCCAGGTTTGGGAACTGTAGTCAACTATGTGGGAGTCCAGTGACATAACCATTATGCCATATGGTGGTCACAAGTTTATTATAAAATTTTTTGATGACCAATACATTTGATATTGTACAAAGCAGTGGAAAAGAAATTAGCAGTTTTTGTTTCTAAAACAATATAACTACTATTTAAAATTTTAAAAAAGTTTTTATATAACAATCTTTCTAACTTATATAGTATCTAAAATTAGAACCAGATATGTACCATTTCTTCTATGGAAGAAGTAGATCAGACTCATTGCCTTTAAAATGTTGATGAAACATGCAGAGACTATTGCAAAGATAGAATTGATGGTATTTGCTCTTGAATAGAACCAAGAGTGAAGATGCTGAGCATTTTACTCTGGGATATGATGTGTTAATGATACCTTTCAAGTTACTTAACTAAAATTATAGGCTATATTTTATTTATTTATTTATTTATTTATTTATTTATTTATTTATTTATTGGAGAGGTTTTTCTTACTGGGCATGTGCACTCGCCAGAAATACAGAGAGATAGAAAGCGAGATATCACCCCCTGGGGGGATGGCCACGCCGCAATCCCTTCTCCTCCATTCTCCTCTTGGGATCTTGGGCACGCATACACAAGCGCCTGGTGTGAGTTTATGTCACCGGGTCCGGGACTCGAACCATGGTCGACTACATGGGAGTCCAGCGACATAGCCATTACTCCAACTGCTGGTCCCTATTATTTTTGAAAATATAGAGTGACCCATAATTTCATGAGAAAATATATTTTTTTCCACATTACATATAACTTTTGTAATAGAAGACTTGATAGTTAGGTCACGCAGAGTACATATTTGGGAAAAATAGAAACTGTTCTTAGATTCACTCCAACGAATCAGAAAAGGCATGTAGATTAGTTTTGAGAAAAAAGTCAGAAAAACAGGAAACCTGGATTCTCATTCTTTGTATTTGCTCCCATAACTACTTAGGTGATCCTGAGTAACATTTTTGCTTTTTGCACTTTGATCTACTTATCTGAGTGGGTAAAGAGATTCACCGCTTACACAAAAATTAACATTTTTTTTTAAGATCACTGTTTTAAGCTACCTGCATTCTTCACTGACATATTATAGCATGAGGATTACATGAATAAATGTATGTTAAAAAGCCTACTATACTGCCTAATGCATGTAGCCGTTGGCAAATGGTAGTCACATGCATGTTTTATATATGTAACGGTTATGCTTATATGCAATAGACTCATAGCTTCCTCACAGAAGATACCCTTTCTTGGTACATTTCCTTATTCATAGTAAGTACTCACCAAATATTCATTCAGAAGAAGTAGCTTTCTGAACAATTTTACTTTTTAGGTTTTTGGCCATAGGATGTGTGTATTCACCAGAGACAGAGAGAGAGAAAATGAGAAATCACCCCCCTCAAGGGTAATAGTCACACTGCATTCCCTTCTTCTCCATTCTTCTCTTGGGATTTTGGGCACACTCTCACACATAACTAGTGTGTTTTTCAAGCTATCAGGCCTGGAGCTCAAACCAGGGTCAGCCACTTGAGAGTCCAGCACCTTAACCACCACACCACCTGCCTGCCTCTGAATGAATTTTTAGTAGAAAAGAGATTAAGGTTGTTGTTTAACTTTGCTATTGGTCATGCCAGTAGTTCTTATAATGGTTTGAACCTCTGACAACTGAGTTAGTACCCTTAGTAGACAACATTGGTGATTGGTGTTATAGAAGGGAACTCTCATTTTGTTATTACTTGCAACTCACATTATGTAAGTATTGAGAATTCATATGTGGCTAGTTTACAGGTAAGACTACAGAGATTTTATAGTTGCTTTTTTATAAAGCTTGTATTATGTTGAAGCATATATATATATATATATATATATATATATATATATGCATATATATATATATATATATATATACGCTTCTCATTTAACTGTATATGGTGGGTTAGGTAGGCTTTTAAAATCAGTAATGAATTATTTGGTATAATGTGAATACTTATTTATTGAATTCATAATATCTTCTTCTTTTTTAATTTGCTAGAAAGCATGTATGATTGCCAAAAAGAAACAAGAGAGAGGAAGTGAGAAAGCACCCCCAAGGGGGATGGCCATGCTACAATCCTTTCTCCTTCATTTCTCCCTTTAGGATTTGAGCATTGCTCACACATGTACAGGGCATTTTTCAAGCCACTGGTTCTGGACCGGAACTGCATGGTCGGCCATGTGGCATCCAGCCACCTTAACCACCACACCACTAGCTGACCCCATAATGTCCTTCTAATTCATCTCCTTTATAAGGTAGTATTTACAATCAAAGCTGCTTTTTCTTTTCTTTTCTTTTCTTTTTTAAAGATTTTTGCCACAGGGCACATTTACTCACCAGAGATAAATAGAAAGAGAGAAATCACCCCCTAGGGGAGATAGCCACACCATACATTCTCCTCCTGGAATTCTGGGCATGCACGCACACACATCCAGTGTGATTTTCAGGTTGCCAGGTCTGGGACTCAAACTACAGTCAGCTGTGTGGGAGTCCAGCACTTAAGACACTATGCCACTGCTGGTCACATGATCACATTTTCTGAAGGAAGACTGACCTGTATTTATCATAGTTATTAGAAATATTCCAAACTCCACAGATTTGATTAATTATAATATATGAAATTTTATTCATGGCAATTTATAGCACATTTCTTTTACTTGAGATGGACCCTATTGTAGTCTGTGCTGTTGCTAATAACAGAAAATACCTGAATGGATAATGTAATAGCAGCTTGCCCAACTCAAGGTCCAGGGACCACATATGGTAAGGGCTTTCTTGTTGGTAGGATCTTGAGGCCGTCTTGACTAGAAAAGGAAGTTTTCTTTATAAACTCTAAATAATTTGTAAAGTGTTATATAACTAATCTCTCCTAATTTACCTACTTCCCATTTAATGTTTTCTCTTTGAATTTTCTTAAAAGATACCAAGATAATGACTACTCTAGTTGAACAAGCTCTTTAGTGTAATTTGCAACATACAACCTTGCTTGTTCCTAAAGTTACGTTGTAAGTAATTTTGGAAAATAACAATCTATTAATTTATTTTTTACCCATCCCACCTTATTAATTCTTAAAAGCTCTTACTCCCTATAAGCTTACTATGAGACTTATTAAATTTTTGAAGATGAGAGATACTGTGTATAAAATTCTTAGTATCAGGCCTGTCACATGTAGTTTAAAAGGTGTAAGGATACATACTCTAAGAAGTTAAATAACTTGATTAAAGTAAACTATGAACTGCTGCAGTAAGGGTTGACCTTCAGTATGTCTGGTTCCAACATGAGGTGATACTACTTAATGAAATGTCAAAGCTATTCAGAGATGTGAATTGAGTAGTTCTCTAGTGTTGTATGTATGTAGACAGTGCAACCTGAGATGGTATACAGAAGTTACAGGCATACAACAGAGATGGGGCTGCATGACCTTTATAAAAATACCTTTCATCCCTGCCAATGAAATTCTCAAATACCTCTATTGGTTTAACATGATGAGCATAATTTGGATGAATTAACATAATGATTTTAAGATAATGGTATTCCAGACTGAGTATGAAATATTTATTATGTTATGTAGTAAGAAGAAAGAAGACAAAGCATGACTTTGTTAGATTCTAAAAATAACATTTTCTACAAAAGACTACATTCTATATAAAATGGCAGAATTACTCTACATAAACTGTTACTATAACTACACATGTCTTGTGGTACTGTGATTTTTTAAAAAATTCCTTATTACGACTTATGAAATTGATAATACTCTTAAACTCTTAAGTAAAATAATTAGAATACTGCAATTTCTGTTTTTAGCTATCTCTTAAGATATTCTTTATTATGTGATGTCAATTTATGTTTTGCAGACAGAAGCAGCAAATTACCCACCTACATGAGAGGATAAGGGACAATGAATTACGGGCTCAACATGCCATGTTAGGACATTATGTTAATTGTGAGGATTCTTATGTGGCTAGTTTACAGGTAAGACTACAGCGATTTTATAGTTGCTTTATTAATAAAGCTTGTATTACTAATATATTTAGCCTTTAGTAAGAATTATTTTTATTTAACTTTAAGTAAGTAATTAATTAGACCAGAGAGGGACACAGAGAGAGAGAGAGAGAGAGAAAGCAAGTCGCCAGGTCTGGGACTTGAACTACGGTCGAACATGTGGGAGTCCAGTGCCCTTAGGCATCACACCTCCTGCTGGCCCCACTAATGCACTTAACTTTTAGGATTAGGGTATTGTGATGAATTTTGATGAACTGGTAATCATTCATATGGTTTATATTCTCATATGTGGTAAAGAGTGCCCAACTACTGTTTTCCATCCATCCATCCAGCCAGGTCATATTCCCTTCCCAGGCCTTAATCACAGGAACTACTATGATCAGTTTCTAAGGAGATCTAAAGAGAATACAGACTCATGAAAACACACTCACGCAGGATCTGTGAAGCTTTATAATAACATTTATATGACTGGCAGGGCTACCTTCCCCAAACATCACTCTTTTTACTTTTTTAAGAATTACTCATTCAATTTAATTTTTAAAATTAATTTATTTTAAAATTTGACTAGAGAGGGAGGGAGGAAGAGTGAGAAGCAAGCCTCTAGGTCTGAGACTCGAATCGCTGTTGGCCATGGTAGGAGTCCAGCATCCTAACCACCACGCCATTTACTGGCCCCCATTATTTTTATTTAAAGAGGTTTTTGTAAAACTTGTTTGTATGTTTTTCTATATACACTTTATAATTGATTTGCTTATTTCCAGGAGGAAAAGAAAAAAAGTACTGCTGACATTTTTATTGGGATCAAAATTGAGGCTTGCTGGCTTTGTAATGGTATAGACTTAGGTTTGTGGAAAAGTTTTTGTCCTCTTAAGGTCTTTATTTCTAAATAATAAAAAAAAAAATTTGAAGAGGAAATTTTCCCTTAATTATATATTCAAATGAATTGTTTATAAATATTAAAGGCATTGGTATATTAACATTAGGAAATATTAAAGACCAAATAACTATCAAATTTACCTGATGCAGAAGCATTTAACATAGAGATTCATACTTGCTTTGCATACTTCAGTCATTTAATACGTCAAAATAGCTTTTTTGTTTTTAATAGAGATTTTTGCTGTAGGACTCATGCGCTCACTGGAGAGACAGAAAGACAGAAAGCAAGAAATCATCTCCTGGGGAGATGGTCATGCTGCAGTCTGTTCTCCCCCATTCTCCTTTCGGGATTTTGGGCATGCGCGGGCGTGCATCTGGCATGAGTTTAGGCTGCTGGGTCGAGGACTTAAACTGTGGTCAACTACGTGGGAGTTCAATGACATAAGCATTATGCCATTTGCTGGTCCCTAGAATAACTCTTTATCATGGGCCTTAGCTTCAACTCCTGTCGTATGAGATCAAGATGTTACGGTACAGTACTGAAATGAACATCACAGTTATTTTTCAGTGGTATTTCTATGCTGGGTAAGTAGTGTAATTTCTTTTGTTAACAGTATTTTAAATAGAACCATTCAATCTTCTTATTATTTTGTCATTCTGAATATTTTAGTTGAATTGCAAAATTATTGTCATATTACCAAAAGTATGTAAAAATAGGTATCAAGAGTGAAAAAAAAAGTTTTGATACTGTATCAGTCCAGTAGAGGGCTCTCCAACTCAGTCTGCAGGACAGATAAAATTATCTGGGAGGATTTGGACTAGGGGTTGCTAAATGTATCAGAAGGATTTTGAATTATGTGGAAAATTGAAGTATTGTTGAGAAATTTTATTTTAAAACGTAAGAGCTATTAATAGACTGGAGTACAAGAAAGATCCTAAATCCTAAATGGCCGTGATAAATATTATAAAGATAGACTATTGGTAGATAGAGAACTGATAAAATGGCAGGGATTTGAAGGAACAGCAAACATGACATTGAAAATATTTTTTACAAAGGAATTTTTACCTTAGTCTATGAACAACTTTAGTTTTATGTTGTAGTAAATTAGGCAAAGAAAATTATGCTTTTAATATTCTGTTTATCCTAGAGTAAATAAAATCAATTTTCAAAATAAAACAACATTTTTTTATGAATTTGTAGATGAAAAACATTATTGAAAAGTAACTTCCATCTGCTTATTAAAAATTTGGACATGGGGACTAGCAGTTGCCATAATGGCTACGTCTCTGGACTCCTACGTAGTCGACCGCGGTTCGAGTCCTGGACCTGATGGCTTAAACTCACGCTGGGCACATGTGCGTGCGTGCCTAAGATCCCGAGAGGAGAACGGAGGCGAAGGAATTAGAACATGTCCATCCCTGCCCTGGGGAGGGGTGATTTCTCACTTTCTGTCTCTGTCTCTCTCTGTCTTTCTGGCGAGCATACGTACTCTATAGCAAAAATCTCTAAAAAAAGGAAAAAAGAAAAAAGAAAAAGAAAAATAAATTTCCATCTGTGGTTAATAGGCCTTCATGAAAAAAAAAAAGTGAAGGGCCCCTTTTCCTATTTATTTATTTATTTGTTTATTTACGGAGAGGTTTTTGCTATAGGGCATGTGTGCTTGCCAGAAAGAGAGAAACAGAGAGACAGAAAGCGAGAAATCACTCCCCAGGGGGATGGCCATGCCATAATCCCTTCTCCATTCTCCTCTCGAAATCTTGGGCCTGCATGGACATGTGCCCAGCATGAGTTTAAGTCACTGGGTCCTGGACTTGAACCGCGGTCGACCACATGGGAGTTCAGCAACATAGTCATTATGCTAACTGCTGGTCTGTCCTTTTATTAATTGAAGAAGAAAGAAGCCTTTTCTTCCCTTATAGGCATGTACCTTGAAAAGACAAACTGAATAATATTTAACTTCATTAATGCATTTTCTTGTATTTTTTTCTATTTTTATCCTTTTTCTTTCCATTTACATAATTTTTAAGATTCATGTATTTCCTTCAGTGATTTTTGTTTTTTCTAATTCTTTTGATTATAATGAACATGTCATAATTGAGTTCTACCTTTGCAAATAAGCCCATTTGGCAAAACATTCAAGTATCTAATATGTTAAATGCTAGGCCACAGAAGTGAGGAACAACTTCCATCTTCTTGGATCTCGAAGTCCATAGACAAAACTATATTAAAAAAAAATATTTATGCATTTCCTTAAATTTTTTCTTATCTATGGTTAAGGTGCTGTTTAGTCTTTAGTAGTATAAATTGGAGCAAATGTGCAGTCTAATGGGGAACACAAACAACAGACAATTGCAATATGTTGGAGTTGCCCAAAGGTGGTGTATATGAAATACTGTAGGAATTCCTATTAAGAAATATGAACTCATCTTCATAGTCAGGTCAGGCTTCCTGCAGGAAGTGATATCTAATCTAAGAACCTGATGAACTAAATATAGTCAGATGAAAAGGGTGAAGGAATAGCATTTGAGGCTATATAGTGTATAGCATGTAAAGAGGCCCAAAGGAATGATGGGATTTAGTACATTTGGAAAGTTGTAAATTATTCTGTGTAGATGAAATGTAAAATTGAGAGAAGTGTAAAGGTAAAAGGTGTAGTTGAAATGGTAAGCACAGGTCAAGTGGTATCAAAGACCTGAGAAGTAAAGGACCCTTTTATCCCAGATTTGCTTATAATAGTTCCAGTTTATGCCTGTTGCAGGAATATAATTGTTATTAGCACCGTTTTTCATGCTTCAAAATATCCTAGTTTCGCTACTCCAGTGACCTAATGGAGACTGGATTTAAGATAAGATGGTATAGAGGCAGGTATACTGGGAAGCTCTCTCAATAGTTCAAAAGTTAAATACCTGAATTACAAAACGGTAGTGTTCACAGTGAGAAGAGTGTTTATTAGACATCTGTGCAACCAAGCATGGTAAAATGGTTCATTAGTTAGTTATTTAATGTGGTGAGTGAGAGAGGATGAGTCCCTAGTTTTAGATGGGGGCAATTGATTGGTTAATGACCACGCATGATTATCTTTTGGGAAAGTATCATTTCTTTTTTTGGAGAGGTTTTTTTTGCTATCGGGCGCATGCGCTCGCCAGACAGAGAGAGACATAGAGACAGAAAGCGAGAAATCACCCCCCAGGGGGATGGTCACGCCGCAATCCCTTCTCCTCCATTCTCCTCTCGGGATCTTGGGCACACATGCACACGCGCCCAGCGTGAGTTTTAAGCCACCGGGTCTGGGACGCGGACCGCGGTCGACTGCATGTGGGAGTCCAGCGACATAGCCATTACGCTAACTGCTGGTTCCCGAGAAAGTATCATTTCTTCAAGGCCTACTTCAGGGTCACATCTGTAACACTTTCTGATAACTCTTACACAAAGAACTTAGCACTTAGTTTTAGTTGTCTTTTCATTAAATTGATGGGACCTTGTTTTGTTAGCTGTAGAATACCCAGCACCAGATATAGTGCCTAAAATATGCACTTAATAAATACCTATTGAATAAATGGAAAAATAAAATTCCTTTCTTTGCTTTCACAATACTTTGTTGGTATCTCTGATAGCACTCATCACATTTTCATATGTGTAAAGAATATTTCTATTTCCTGCCTTCCCCTTCTAGGTTTTAGTCTTTCTGGGGGATATTCTCCTTTGAAAATTTGCCTTTAAATCCATACTCATAGAAGTAGTAATATTCTATTATTCCAATATTCTAGTCTAATTCATTCTATTCATTCTCTTCATTCAGCAATTTTTGAGTACTTATTTTCTGCCAGACACCGTATGATGAAAAAAAAAAAAATCCCTGTTTTCATGCACCTTACTTTATAGTTAGGGAAGCAGGCTATTAATACTTATGAATTTAATAATAGCTGGAAATGACCACCTATGAAAAAAATTTTCTTTAGTTATTTATTTTCCTATAACATTCGCACGTCTATCTAATGAATGTATAAAATGCAGCGTTTACATTTCTGTTGCTAAAGTTTGTGTGTACTGTGAATAACTCAGTTCCAGTTTCTTTCCATTTGCTCAAAAACAAGGAAACTTAAAGTCTTACCTGCCTTTTTTTCTTTCCTAATAGCAACAATATGAGAACACTTCTCTCCAGACTCCATTCTCAGAGCAGTCAGTGTCTCATTCTCAACAAGAGGAACTGGAACAAAAGCTTGCATCTACTGAGAAAGAGGTTTTACAGCTCAATGAGTGTCTCAGACAAAAATTAAGTCAATTTAGTGAAGAGAAGAAGAAACTAGAGGAAAAGGTAGGTATTTTTTTTATTAAGTTGCTTTGGGTCAACAATGTTCCTTCGATAGGAGACAGAGAAAGTCAGCCCCAGATAAAGACTAGGAAAGCATAATTAGAAAGAGACAAAGATGTCAGAGAAGGCGTACGATGGAGCGCATTTCTAAGAGAAATAGGGAAAGCTTGATGACAGATGGCAAGATGGAAATGTTATTCTTGGACAAGAAGAGGGACAACTTTTTGATGAGTGAGGCAATTAAAGTAGGAAATGTATATGCCAGGGAAACTTGAGGAGAAAAGAGTAAATGTAGAGAATGCACTTTGCATCAGAAGACGTGGACATGACTTGTGTTCTGGAAGGAAATAAAGAGGCTAAAAATAGGCTCACTGATAGCATATCAACTAAATAGCACGTGGACCCATTTGAGATTAGATTGCATTGTTTCCTTCTGTATTTACTTACCATAATGACTGATTCCATGGTAGAAAAACATTTAACAATAAAAATACAATATAACTTTTCATTAATTCTTTCTTATATGAGCATGTTAATCATATTAAAGGCATTTCCTCATTTAACTCTATTCATCACAGAAGCCCTCTGAGATATATACCATTTAAAAAATCAGTAACTGAATCTCTGAGAGAAGTTGAGTCACTTGTCCAAATACTTGTCCAAAAACTAGAAGTTTTTGAAAAGCTAGAAGTGAAATTCAAGATAATTTAATTCTATAGTTGATACTTTGGTTCTCACATAATAATGATTTATAAAAAGTCTAGAAGAAAACATTTCCTCACTACCCCATTTTGTTCTAATAATTTAATTTGAAATATAGAAAAATACTCTAAACATGGCTTTCCTATTACCTTCTAGGACTGATCTCAGCATTGTGTCATACCTCTTTGAAAGGAAAAAACTTAACCTTTTTCTGTCTCTTGACTCTCTTTCATTTCATAAATAAATTTTTTAAAAAAAGAAAAAATTGAAGTCATTCCTCAAGAGATGAAATTGAAGTCATTCCTCAAGAGATGAATACTTGCTTCATAGATTTTAAAGTTATACCCTATAGACAACTTTGTTTTTGTACTTTCCTGGGTGCCTATACTTTTCAGTACCAAATTAGAGGGTAACTGTTTTAAGGCTACGTTAGCCATCATTTAAACTCAGCACATACTTTCAAAATATACATAACACTATTGAAATGACAGATATGAGAAGTCTTGTCAAATTTACACATATACAGGCAATAAAAACTACATAACTGTTGCCGCCTATATATTGCATCAGTTGTAAAAGTAGGTGAATACTGCAGAAAATCTCAAGTTCAGTGATACAAAATTTGCTTAAAAATGTGACTCTTAGAATGAAATAAGGCAAATCTTAATTGAGTTGGTGATGGTCTTCACTATACCCTGAAAATGTTGCCCAATAATTTATGACTAAGTTTGGAATATTTGATATTTTTAATGTCTCAAAATTACTGAAAATTCACTATTTTTTTTTAGCTTAAAACCAGAGATAGATACATCAGTAGCCTAAAAAAGAAATGTCAGAAGGAATCTGAACAGAACAAGGAAAAGCAGAGAAGAATTGAGACTTTGGAAAAGTATCTGGCTGATCTTCCCACATTAGATGATGTACAGAGTCAGAGCCTACAGGTAACAGGAAGCAAATCCTATCTTGTAACTGACATGAAAACATGTTATTTTTAAGAATTTTTATTTTAGAAATGTGTGGCTAGTTTATCAGTTAAGTCTCTGTGGTTAATTGTTGGCTTTAGGGTTTAACTTTAATCAGAAACTTTAAGCAGAAATAGATCTTGTTGTCAATAAATATATGGTTACCTTCCTAATTAACCTGTGGTAATTCTCCTATTTAGTGTTCTGCTCTAAAAAAGGTGTTTTTTTAAACCATTCAGAAACCCCTGCCCCATAAACACACATGCATGGACCTCTTTCTTTTCCTAATATTCTTGGGATTCACCAAGGTTCAACAAGACCTTTTGTTGGCTGTTTTTCCTTTCCATAAATTCTTGATCATCCTTGGTCTGTGATTTCCATTCATTGCCCTGACTTGTCTTCTGCTTTCCTTTGTTAACAATTTCTCGTCCATAATCTTTCTGCCAACTTGGGTAAGTCTACCTTTGAAACATATTTATAAATTCATTAAATCTACTCCTTAGTCTTTTCCCAAAATTTTTTTTTAATCCAGGGATTTTCAACCTCAGCACTGTTGATATTTGGGGTCAGATAAGTTTCTTTTAAAGGAGCCTGCGCTGTATATTAGGAGATGAACACTTCTGTATCAGCATTTCTCACCTTTATTGACTAGATACCAATAACATTGCTCCTTCCCCTCTCACCCAAACCAAAAAATGTCAATAGACATGTCCAGATGTGCCCTGGTTGAACCGAGGGATATCACTCCCGGTTCAGAATCATCAGCTTAATCCTTGGGTGTCCTTGTTCTGCATACTCTTTGAGACCTACATAGCATTCTGTTTTTTTTTTTTTTTTTTAATGTTAATCTACGTTATAAAACCAAGGAAGGAATTTAAGGACTATAAGAGGTTACATGAGCAGGAACAGAGAGCAATATGGATTTTAAAACATGAGATAATACAACTATATACCTTTTAGGATAGATACTATTAAGAGTTCTGAAAAGATGGTTGTACAGCCCTGTTTGTAACAGCATTGTTCACAATAGCCAAAAGGTGAAAACAGTCCAAGTGCCCATGGACAGATGAATGGATGAAAAAAGGTGGTATATGGTATATATTCAGCCATTAAAAGAAAGGAAATTCTGATAAGTGCTACAACATAGCTTAATTTGGAGAACATTTTCCCAAATGAAATAAGCCAGTCACAAACAGACAAATACTGTATGATTCCTCTAATATGAGATCCAAGAATAGTCAAATTGTAGAGATAGAAAAGAAGCATTAGTTGCCAGGAAGTGGAAGGAGTAGATGGGAAGTTCTTCAAAGTATAGAGCTTGAATAATGCAAGATGAAGATTTCTGGAGATTGATTGTTTAACAGTGTGTGTACTTAACACCACTAAACTATACAGTTAAAAATGGTTAAGATGGTAGATTTTATGTTACATATATTTAACTATAATTAAAAATAAGAATAAATAATAAAGTTAAATAATTCTTTTAAAAGGTAATTTGTATTAACTTCGTGTAAAAGACATCATGTTGTGGGACCAGCAGTTGGTGTAATGACTATGTTACTGGACCCCCATGTAGTCTACTACCATTCGAGTCCCGGACCCGGAGGCTTAAATTCACTCCGGTCACGTGTGCGTGCATGCCCAAGATCCTGAGAGGAGAATGGAGGAGAAGGGATTGTGGTGTGGCCATCTCCCCAGGGAGTAATTTCTCACTTTCTGTCTCTGTCTTTCTGGTGAGTGAATGCGCCCTATAGCAAAACCTCTCCAAAAACATTTTTTTTTTAAATTTAACTTTATATATTTATTTAAATTTGACAAGAGAGACAAAGTAAGAGAGAGAACAAGAGAGAGAAAAAGGGAAAGTAAGAAAGCAAGCCTCCATTCTGGGACTCAAACCATGATCAGCTATGTAGAATTTCAGTACCCTTTACCACTATGCCACTGGCCGGCCCCAGAACATAGTAACAGTTTTAATGGAAACATTTAATATTACATATGTTATGAATTATAAAATACTTCCTCTTAGCTGCAGGTTCTAGAAGAAAAAAATAAAAATTTTCAAGAGACTTTGACAGATACAGAAAAAAAGCTTGAAGAGATTAAAAAGCAGTGTCAAGATAAAGAGGCACAGTTAATATGCCAGAAAAAGAAAGAAAAAGAGTTAGTAACTACTGTTCAGAGGTAAGAAAATGTTCAGAATCCTTTCACGTTATTTTTAAGTTATTTATAAATTTCATGAAGCATTTTATTTGAAATACATTAATTTATAGTTACTATGTTATTATTCTCATTTTAAAGATGTACTGTTTTATTTTAAAGATGTACTATTATGACCAGATGGATACTTTCATTGAAACAGGTTGTCTGGGTTTTAATTTAATATTCAAAGCAACTTACCAATGTCTTGTCAAAGGTTTTAAATAAAAATAGTAAAAAAAAAAAACAAACCCCCATAATTTAAGAGTGAAAAAAATCAGTGCAAACCTTTTATGTGGTAGATTTATCAAAAAATAGATAAGGGGGCAGCAAAATACTCAGGCTGCACTCTTGTCAAAGTGAAATAAGAGCTCCCAGTTCTTTTTTTTTTTTTTTTTAAAAGAGATTTTTATTATGGGAGTGTACACTCACTAGAGAGACAGGAACAGAGAGACACAAAGTGAGAAATCACTCCCTGAGGGATGGCCATGCCACAGTCCTTTCTCTTCCATTCCCCTCTCAGGTTCTTGGGCACGCAAGCACATGTGCCTGGCATGAGTTTTAAGCTGCCAGGTCTGGGACTCTAACTGTGGTTGACTGCGTGACTGTCCAGCAACATAATCATTATGCCATCTTCTCGTCCTGTTCACCATTCACCATATTGCAAATACCAGAGAGAGCACTTTTGCTATGTACCTTCCAGGTTTACTCACAAATCTTGTCTCATGAGACTGTCTTTTAATAAAGTTAGTATTACAGTGAATGTTGTTGGTTGGTATGTGTAATTTATGTATTCATGCTTATAAGTTAATATGCAATTCTGGAAAAGCCTGAGAACTATGTTAAATGCATAGATGTGTATCCTCTGTTTTGTAAAGCTTATGCCTTAATATTATCGACTATAAATAGATCAAAATTCTGGGGGAAGAAAAGTGACAAGAAACTAAATGTAAAAATATTCTCTTCATGCTCATATCAGTTACATAACTTAGTGTATTCTCCATGCTTAAATCAAAATCCAACTGATTCCATTTTAATATTCCTTTCTTATATTTTCTTAAATATACCCAGTCTAGTTCTTTTTCCTTGGATTTCAATGCCGAAAGTCTCTTGATTTCTACAACAATTCAGTCTTCAGTGCTCCTGATCTCAGCTCCAAAAAACATTGCATAGTTTTGATTCTAGCTCTTTTTTTCTCCTTTTTTTCTGCTTTCTTACTCTTTTACCTCCCTTTTTATAACTACCTATCTTATACCCTAATATCTATGCTCAAAATAGTTTCTTCATTTCTGCCAACTCAACCATATAGCCTTTTCTTACACTTTTATTAATAAAGTGAAAAGGCATAATATATCTGTTCTCTCTTTTAGACCGTTAAGATTTAAATTTAAGTTGTGTTGATGTAACAATGGAATTAGCAACACTTGAAAATAATTTGAGTATTGTTTTGTTCTATTGTGTGCTTTTATGTATTGATGTGACTTTTATACCTTCTCTTTTATTTAGACTTCTAGTTTTATTAGGTTATTAGAGAACACTGAACTAGTCTAGTTTTCATTTTGTTTTGTTTTCTTTTTTTAATTAAATTTATTTATTTACATTCATTCACTGTACACCATTACAGCATACAAAGTGAGATTTTCCATCCAGAGTACATGTATATTGGCTTAATCAAGCACATCAACATACATGTTATCGTCAACAAATAACTTTCCATTTCTTGTTTCCTGTATGTTTTGCTTTTTTTCCCCATCCTTGATTCCCTATCTCTTACCCTCTGCCATCTCCCACTCTCCTCCCACACTGTCTCTGGTATCTATGTTTGCTTTCTATACTCCCCCCACACACACACACTTCATTGAGTCACTAAAGATCTTAATTAATCTAAATATTTTCATAGCAAGCACAGCTGATATATACATTTCCATGAACACAAGTCCAACTTTAGGCATAAGCCTCAGTGAGAAGAATGGACATCCTATAAAGTAGTACGTAGCTGGGGCTATATATCTTACTGCAGTCATCGAATAGGGATTTTTAATGCTTTTTTTAAATTTCAAGACAAACAGCTTTAGTTTGTTTTGTTTTTAAGAGAAAGATTTTTGTTATAGGGCATGTGCACTCTTTGGAGAGACAGAGAGAGTAAAAGTAAGAGAAATCACCCCCAAGGGAGGATGGCAATCCCTTCTCTCCATTCTCCTCTCACTCAGGATTTTGAGCACACACACACCCATACAGGTGTGAGTTTCAAGGCACCGGTTCTGGGACTCAGACTGTCGTCGGCCATGTGGGAATCCAGTGATGTAACCATTACACCATCTGCTGGTCTCCTAGTCTAGTATTCTTGATTTGGAAAGGTTTAGTACAGTACAGTCCAGAAAACACTTTCCGTATTTTGACTTTATCTTGATACTGTCTGATAGGGTATATCATCCAAGAAAATTTATCTTGATTTCAAGTAGCTTTAAAGGACAAGCTATAATTATTCAGTACTTATATGCATGTGGTGTCATTTGACTTCAAGGAATGCGAATGTTATCTTAGTTTTTCCAATTCTCATACTCCTTAACCACCAAAAGAACTTTATAGATATGTAGGTGAATTATGTCATTACATTTATTTGTTTGATATATTTAACTTTATTGCTTTATGATATATAAAAACTTTTGGAATTTATAAATGAAACAAAAACTTTGCATTCAAAATGAAAAGTTAAGTAAAATATGTGGGTGAGACCTCCAGTAATGCAGTAATAGTTCAGACCTGAGGCCAGCCCCATGACCTGGAGTTAAGATAGCCAGATTCCACATGGACAACTACAATTCAGATCCCAGCCTTGGTGGCTTGAAAAACATGCTGGGCACATGTGTATGCATGCCCCAAATCCTGATAGTATAGAAAAATGGAGAAGGGGTTGCAGAAATACCTTGTCCTAATGGAGAATACTTTCTTGCTCTCCCTCTCCCTCTCTGTTGAGCTCATATGTCTTCTGGCAGTTAAACAAACAAATAGTAAGTACCTCTGCTATTTAAGAGATTTATTACTTTTTGAAGGCAGCATGCTATATAACCTGAAAATACACACACACACACACACACACACACACACACACAAACACTTACCTAGTATTTTGTCATGTCAGAGTACATTGTCCTCTCTTTATAGCTGGCTCATTTCTTTTGCATTCAGAAAAGTTTAATATTATACATTTTGTTTCTCTTGAAATGTTATAAATACATGGAATTTTAGTGTCTTGACATTGTTTTGGAAAGAAACTTACTTTATATTTCATTATACACTGAAAAATGAAATACTTTTATGACAAAAGTGTGTCACAGAGCAGTACATTGCATTAGTAATAAATCTCAATAAAAATATCTCTGGGGCCATTATTTACAAACATATCTGAAGTCCCTGTTGTACCGTCTAGAACTGTCAGTTCTTTGTTCACAATCTAGATAGGGCATTTCTTCTTCTTTTGGAATAGAGAAAAAGCATAGGCTAGCCATAATACTTAAAAGAAGAAAAATATTGAAAATATCAAAACCCAGAGTTTAAGAAATCTTTCTAGTAGGACTCTTCTACACTCTTGAATATCATTGCAAGCTGAAGTAGAACTGTTCCTAGGTTGCTTGCTACTGTTATTTTGGTTTGGGCCTTTATTGTTAAAGATATGTTTCCTTTTAACTCAAACATTACTATTCTTTCTTTCTCAAGGTTGGTACTTTCTTCTCTCTTTTATTCTTTCATTTTTAATGTGCTAGAGAGACTTCCTTTTGTTTTTTACTCCTTAAAATGCAACTCTACACCATGGATAGTCTGAGAAACTGTTAAATTAATTTATAAACATAGATTGCTGTTCTTATAAACAAAAGAGAAATGTAATTCTATTGACTTAGGCATTCACTGTCTTTGTAAGTAAACTTATGCTGAGCTTTAAATAAAAGGCAAAAGATGTATATCCATATTCTTAAGGTCTCTACGCCAATCGTCTTTTATTTTTAAGTTTGTTTATTTAATTCTTCCATGAGTCAGAGAGAGAGAAACAGACCCCTACCAGAGTCTGAATTCCATGCTCTATCCTCATCTTCAGCCAGCGCTTGATCATGACACACGGTCCTTTTGTACTTAGGGAGGTCTCTGGATGCAAACCCAGAACCTCCCCATGTGAATCATTTTCATAGAGCCACATTTTACCACTGTGCCACTGTCTGGCCCCTTTACCACAGACATTTTAATAAAGGAACTCTCTGCTTTTAGGGGAGAGGAAAGTAACAGGGATCACAGGGCTTAGATTTGGGTAATAAAGCACTTCATGGGGCCTGAAGATGTCAGATGATAAGCAGTTGTATACTCTGGTCTGTAGCTAATTATGGACCCTTCTTATATAACAATATATTTACACACTTATTCATATACTCTCTGTGGTCTTGATTATATCTTGATTTCAGAATGTTATAGACCCTAAGAAGGGACATCATTTATATTAAACTCATCTACCAAAATTAACAAATGCAACTTATTTTCTTCATATTAACTATGTCTTTCTTAAACAGCTTGCAACAAAAAGTAGAAAGATGCCTTGAAGATGGAATCCGCCTTCCCATGTTAGATGCAAAACAGCTTCAGAATGAAAATGATAATCTCAGGGAACAAAATGAGACTGCTCGCAAGGTCAGTAGATTCCTTTGATAATGAATGTGAAATTGGTACTGTGTGAATAGATCAATAAGTTATAGTTATTTTATAGTTATAGTTATATAGAGATTTATATTTTTGCTAAAATTTAATTCCTTAGGAGTTTTTAGTTTGAGTTTTTTGAGTTTTTTTATTTGGTAAATACAATCTAAAGACAGGGACCAGCAGTTGGCGTAATGGCTGTGTTGCTGGACTCCCATGTACCTGGCCGTGTTTTGAGTCCCAGACCTGTGGCTTAAACTCACTCCAGGTGCATGTGTGTGTATGCCTAGGATCCAGAGAGGAGAATGGAGGAGAAGGGATTGCAGAGAGGCCATCCCCCCTGGTGGGGGGGGTTGATTTCTTGCTTTCTGTCTCTCTGTCTGTCTTTCTGGCAAGCGCATGCACCCTATAGCAAAAACCTCTCAGGAAAAAAAAAACAAAAACAAAACTAAAGACATTTAAATAGGGACCAGCAGAGTACGCAATGGTTAACTTCGCTGGACTCTCACATAGTTAACCGCAGTTTGAGTCCTGGACCCGGAAGCTTAAAACTCACGCTGGGCACATGTGTGTGCATGCCCAAAATTCTGAGAGGAGAATGGAGGAGAAGGGATTGCAGTGTGGCCATCACCCCCCATGCAGTGATTTCTTGCTTTCTGTCTCTCTCTGGTGAGCGCATGTACCCTCCATAGCAAAAAAATCTCTCTGAAAAAAAAAAACAGTCAAAATGAAAGGATATTATTTTCTTTTCTAAAACATTCAAAGTCTGTTTTGTATACATTATAGGAAGGTTTATCAAAAATTAGAAGACTGGGACCAGCAGTTGGCATAATGTCCATGTCGCTGGACTTCCATGTAGTTGACCATCATTCGCGTCCCGGACCCAGTGGCTTAAAACTCACACGGGGCGCATGTGTGTGCGTGTCCAAGATCCCGAGAGGAGAATGGAGGAGAAGGGATTGCGGCATGGCCATCTCCCCTGGGGGGTGATTTCTCGTTTTCTGTCTCTCTGTCTGTCTGGTGAGCGCACGCGCCCTATAGCAAAAACCTCTCCAAAAAAAAGAAAAAAAGAATTAGAGGAAGACTTTTGCAGTTTTATACACATGCAACTAAAATTATATTATTATTTAGTGTAAATACTTTTATTAAAAAAAAGACTGTTTTTTAGTAAGTTTATAATTACTTGTGCTCTTTGAACTTTTATTCTATTTAAAAACAAACAAGAATAATCTTTATTCCTTGGAAATAAAATTTTTTACACATTTGTAAAAAATGGTTATCAGTAAGATGAAAACATTCAGGACACATTTATTTGGTGGTTTTTTGGTTTTTTTTTTTTTGGAGAGGTTTTTGCTATAGTGTACGTGCGCTCGCCAGACAGACAGAGATAGACAGAGAGACAGAAAGCGAGAAATCACCCCCCGGGGGGGATGGCCAGGCCGCAATCCCTTCTCCTCCATTCTCCTCTCGGGATCTTGGGCACGCATGCACACGCGCCCGGCGTGAGTTTTAAACCACCGGGTCCAGGACGCGAACCACGGTCGACTACGTGGGAGTCCAGCGACATAGCCATTACGCTGACTGCTGGTTCCAGGACATATTTATTTGTATGCAACACACATATACAGGGTCAAAACCTCTGCTAAAAAGGGGCACATCTGTAAATAGCCATCTTAGCGAAAGTTTATAGGTAGCCAACTCCACCTTACAAGGTAAGTACCTGATTCTTCTCAAAAAAGATGAGATTTTTCTAAGTAGGTTTTTTTTTGTCGCCAGACAGACAGAGAGAGACAGAGGCAGAAAGCGCAAAAAAGATGAGACGCGCCCGGCGTGAGTTTTCAGATATCCAGCCATAAACGGCTGTCAATACATTTTTAAGAGGTTTAAAATGGACTAAATTACAGTCACATATGTAAAATTACCACAAGTATTAACCAAGTCCACAAAAACTCTAATAACAACACGAGTTTCTTAAATAATTTTTAAAATTGTTTAGTCTAAATATTAGTACTTAAAAAAAACCAGTTTGTTTTTGAAAAAATGATTTGTTTCAGACTGATTTATTTCTTATGTTTTAGATAATAGACAGCCAACAAAAAGAGATGGACAGAATGATTTTAGAAATTCAGGTAAGGAATATTTCATATGTATTTTAATTTAGGTATCTGTTGATTTACCCTGAGTGCTTACATGGCATAAAAATATTAACACATAAGTATGTATATGGAAAGATAATAGTCATCACACTTTAGGTGAAGTTGCAAATTCTTTAATATTAATCTTCCAGTGTTTCATAAGTGAATTGCTAAGTCAGTTTCTCAAAAAATGGTGGTGATTGTTCTCTATTTTTTGCCCCTCCTTTTCTTTTAATTGGATGTACTCTTACCTTCACTAAGGAAAACACCTTTGGTTATGGTCATCATAGCCTAATAATAAGAGGCAATGGACTGTTTTTAGTCCCTGTAATATTTGATCTTTACACGTTATTCTCATCATATCCCCATCTCTGTCTTATGCTCCTTTCCTTCAGATTCTCTTCAGAGTTCTAATGAGCTCTATTTCTCTGACTCATCCTTTAGTGCTGGTATCCTGTAAGCATTTCTCAATCCCCTCTATGGGATTTCCCACTGATACTGCCTAACACCAAGATCTCTATTATCATTCTCTTTCCTCATTTTCTTTCCTCCTAACTGGTTTTCTCTGTCTTTCAGTTAAATTTTCCCCACCATCGTCGTCTCAGTTCTATACTGCCATTAGGTGATTCTTCTCAACAACTATGCTGATACTTTCCTGTTATCTGTGGGATATCCTTATTATGCGTGGGACTAAACCCTCTATTCTAAGCATGACATTCCTACCATCTACTTTTATGGTTCCTTTCTACCTCCAACCCTCAGGATGTATATGTCATTCATGTGAAAGCAATACTGTCATGTGCATGCAGTATGATGCAGTAAATTTCAGTGCCTATGTTCTTCTTGGAACAACCATCTGACCAACACCTTATTAGCTTTCAGGATTCTGTAGAAGCAACATTTCTGTAACACCTGAAAAGATCTGTTTTAGTTAGAATTCACCACTCCTCTCTTAATTTCACTCCCTCCTTAATAATTCTATTACTCTTTTCATATCATCAAACTCTAATACTTTATTTACATATTTATCTCTTTACCCTCTCCTGAGTTTCATAAAAATAGATCATCTGTGGATCTAGAGCTTACCAGAATGCCTGACACATAATACACAATCCAAAATCGGGATTAAATGGATTCTTATTCTTTCATTCATTCACCAGATATTTACTGAGGGCCCTACTTATGTAGCTAGCACTGTTTGGGGCATTGGAAATTCACTAGTGAACAAAACAAGTCCCTGGCCATTTTAGTGGGGTCAGTTGGAGAAAAACAGAAAACTGATACAATGCAAAGTGCTATCTTTTAAAATTGTTATTAAAAATTACTGTTGTGGCTGGCAAGTGGCATGGTGGTTGAGGCACTGGACTCCCACATGGCTGACCGTGATTTGAGTTTCAGACTTGGCAGCTTGCTTTCTCATCCCCTCCTCGCCCCATCTCTCTCTGGTAAAATGAAAATAAATGAATAAAGAAGTAAAATTAACTATTTTTAAAAAATTGCTGTTAAATAAAATTAACTAGGATAGAGGGCAATGACAGAGAATACTGCACTAAATAGAGTGGTCATGACGTCTTTCTGGAGAGGTGATATTTGAACAGATATCTGAATGAAGGTATCCAAAGTGAGCAGCAAATACCTTGAATGTACTGGTGTGCCCGAAGACCAGCACAGAGGCTGCCAGCCTGAGTGCCAGGGGGCTGTGAGGGAAAGGAAGGGGAGAGGTAGTAGTGAGAAACAGCCTAGGGCCACGTCATGTAGAGCGTATCTCTGTATTTAATTCTAAGTGTGTTGGGAAGCCACTGGGCACATTTTGTTGGATTCATTTTGTTTTATACCTCCTAATTCTACCATTACTTTAAAAATTATGTAAAAAAAGTTTTAGCTTTCTAAAAAAGTATTTTTAAAGATTTCCTTACTTATTTCATGAGAGAGAAACAGACCAACTGCACTGCAGTCCTCACCCCAGGCTTCCAGCCACCCAGGACTGACTGGCACATCATGTCAATTTGGGATCTCATATGGCTCCAGTATCATTTAGTAGCCCCTACCACCACCACAGCTGGGCCTTAGTATTTTTTAAACATTTATTTATTTATGAGAGAGAGACCAAGATTGAGAGAGAGCTGTGCCCAGCCTGTTCTTTTAGGTTTTGCTGAGAACTGAACCTGAGCCCTCTGTGTGGTCCTACTTTCTGAGTAGCAGCATCTTATGAGATGTGCTATTGTGACTAAGCCCTATAATAATACTTGTAAAATAGACATTTAAAAAATTGGTAAATGGCTTGCATGTCAGAATTATATACAATCTACTTTGGTTGTCTTTTGGCTGTATTAAATTATTTACCAATTTCAGCAAATGCCAGAACAGTTCAGCAGATATATGAGTCTGATGGATTGATTCTCAGAGATTTATAATCTTTATTTTGTATTCCTGTAGACATAATTTCAGCTGTTCCCCAAATGATAAAAATCACAAGATTGTTAAGTTTGGCATTGGTAATTCTAAAAAGAACGCTTTGTTCTTAGGTTCTTGTTGCTTTCCGCTGTGATTAACAGGGATGTTACCAATGTCTATATACCTCGTAGGGCAGGTGTTTTTGATTATGGAAGTACTAAAATTACTTCTTCATAACTGCCTTGTTTTTCCTCATCTACTTGCATAATGGATGACCCTCGTTTTACCTAAGTAAATTATGATGTCCTTCCTGTATGCAATAACTCCATTTTTAAATTTCTTCCTATTTCTTCACATACCCAAAATAACACAAAATACCATATAATTAATGACAACAGAGAGCCTCCAAATTATTTTTTAACAGAAATTACATTTTAGCCATCACTATAGCATTCAATTTATTGTGAACTTTCATTGCCATTATAATTTGAATGTCCTTTATTCCTCCACAAGGCTGGGATATTGTTCCATTTTAGAATGTTTAGTAGACAGAGTTAACTCAGTATTAATAAGATTTCATGTTTCACTCTTTTATTATGTCCCTACAAATTATCGAGGAGACCAAATTTGTTCGAAGTTTGAGTCTAGCTGATTTGGATTTCTGTATTGCCTTGGATACAAGCAACTTACTCTTACAGTTTAAATTTAATCTTAAAAGGAAAAAATAAAATCATACACTATATCCATTGTATCTGCAGTTTATAGGAGATAAAAAATGGGTCATTGTTTCATACTGAGAATACAACTGTAGTTCACCACCTCCCACTGAAAGCCCAGTACATGCTTACCTGGTAGGAGTCACTGGCAGGTTTATTGATTCACAGCTTTGGGTGTTGGGGAGAAATCTGTTTTCTACTAGTTAGACTGTATTTGTTGTTGGCTATAGAGAAGGTAGTACTTCATGCTGATTTTGAAATTGAGGTGAGTGCTCTAAAACTATAGATTTATCTGCTATTTTGTTCAATTGTTAAGGCGATGGTAACTGGAATGAATACCTTGTTTACTCATTGATCTCTTAGAAATGTTGCCTTTCTTTATATCCATAAAGCCAGTGTCACTAAACTGGCTTCTCCTACAGGTTTTTCTTCTGTCAGTATACAATATAAAAAGGCATTTTGCAGTAGCGTGTGCTCATTTCCTTACATGTTATAGCTGTAGTCAGAATGTGATGGAGTTCTTCACTAGTCGTGATCTTCCTTTCTCCAAAGCACACTTCACCTCCTGTTACCAGTGAGCTGTGTCTGTATGTTCCTCTAATCCTTTGGCAGAAGAGATGTAGTGAAAAAGTTTTAGTTATGTTTACCTATTTTCTCTACATCAAAATATTTGTTCGGTGTCAGCAGGTGGTGTGGTTTTTAAGATTCTGGACTCCTGCATGGCCAACCATGGTTCAAGTCCCAGACCTAGCAGCTTGAAAATCATACTGGACATGTGTGCATGTCCAAAATCCTGAGGGGAAGAGAGGGGATTGCAGTGTAGCCATCTCTCTTAGGGGATGATTTCTTTCTTTCTCTCTCTCTGTATCTCTCTGTCTGTCTCTCTGACTGCATGTAGCCCCCATGGCAAAAACCTTAAAAAAAATAAATGTTTGTTCATTGGGATAATTTATTTAAGGCATTTAAATTGCCTTTCTGATTTGACAGCTGTTCATGAATGATCATGTCACAAAAGACAAAATAATACTTTGGAGGTCATTGAAATGGTTTAGTATTATAGGCATAATTGGAACCACAAATCTCAAAATGGTGAAAATCTGTCCTATTTATAACACATCAAAAGAAGATGTCACAGCCTTAGAAGATTCTATTTTAACTTTTAGCAAATCTTTAAAGTCTTCTACCTAGCATGTTTTCTCAATGGAAATAGTGGGGAAATGAATCATAAGCCAGTGGAATGTCTTATTAATAGAATATAAGTTTTTAACATAAGTATCAATTGCTTTAGTATTTTATTATTATTATTGTGTAATCTTTATCTTAGTTTTTGTTACCCTAATTTGTGATGTGCCCTGAAATGAAGGTCTTTCTTCCTAAAGTTTAATTTTTAAAACATTTACCTATGTGAAATAGTTTTATGATAAATGGAAAACAGAACATTCTTATTAGAAATTAACACTAATTTTTGAAAACCTACTAGCCCAATAATGCCTTCCACTGAACAAAAAGTAACTAGAAAAAAAAAGCTGTCTCGCTAATATTGTAAAGAGAGTGATCTTTGCATTACATATGCCCGTTTAGGCATATGATGGTTGTATAACTAAGATATGACAGAAGAAATGTATGAAAAGTAGATTTCAGTGCCTTGAGTCTGGATGAGGAGCTTTTGTAAGAGAGGCCTCTCCCTTGAATAATAAGAGAATATTTTGGCGCCTGTTTGTGCTGTGAGTGATCACTAAGTCTGTATGGATATTCAGATTGCTTTGGATGCATCTTAAAATATTTCTGGCCCCCATTTTGAACCTAATGAATTAGTATCTCTGGGATGAAATTTGATTTAAATTTTATTCCTTAAGTAGTAGTTCTAGAGCCTTTAAGGAAGTGTTGTTACAGTCTTTGGGGTGCTCATTAGACCAACAAGTAAGGACACTGAGGTTTAAATTTTAAAAAAGGTTTAGTTTCTTAGATGGTGGTGTGGTCAAACACATTTAAGCTGTTAGGTAGATCTCACTTACAGAAGAGAAAATGTATCAGAAACTGGAAGAAAAGGAACTCAGCTAGATTTTTTTCTTTACATTGTGGTAATTTTTTAGTCACTGTTTTATTGAGGTACCATTCATACAATACATCATTCATTCATTTAAAGTGTTCAATGTAATTGTTTTTATTATATTCATAGATAGGTGAGACCAAAACCACTGTTGGTTTTAGAACATTTTTATCTCCTCAAAAAGAAACCCTATACCTTTTATTGGTTACTCCCTTAAGTCTCCATCCTCTTCTTAGCCATAAGCAACCACTCATCTACTTCCTGTCTCTATAGATTTGCCTATTTTGGCTATTTTTATATAAATGCATACCGCCTTTTTGGTGACTCCTTCTCTCACCACATCTAGTTGTTATACTCTGCTGGTTGCCAGCTGACCACTCTATTTTCAACAATGCCCTGTGGCATAAATTGCTTCCCAGATTGATCCTTTCTGGCTCCTTTGAATGACTAATTTTTTAAGTAGTGTTTGAGATTTAGTCTTCCCAGCTAGCTCAGTGCTTCTTTCTGGGAAAAGCCTACAGTTTGGCCTATAGCACCAATGAATCAAATAGTACCCTGCTACCTGCCTTTTACTTCACCTTCAGTGTTTTTGAGAATGCTCTTAGGCTTGAACTTCTCCACATGTTGCAAATGAAGTCAGTAACTTTAGAAGGACATTTGGAGCTGCCTATCCTTGGGGGATGGGTCACTAGGGATACAGTCAAGGACAATCTTCTGAGTGATACCCCAACTGCACTTCAGAGGGAGCATTAGAAGCTGCTCAGCTGCTCTAGTTCTCTTGGCTTTGTCTCTCCCAGCATGCAACCCTTTCCCCACCGAGGTATGGCAAGGCCAGTCAGGGACCCAGTATTCTCAATGGCTAAATGCCCTAGGTAAAGCCTCCAGCCCACGAAGGCATCTGGGTGAAGTTAGGAGCCCTCACCTCTTGAGAACACTTGCCTTGAAACTTAGCCTCAGGTACAGGTAGTTAGAAACAAGATGATAAATGTCAGTGTCATTGTCTGGTCCTTTCCGGAAGGATAATTCTATCTGAGAACTAGGGGGAGAGAAAAGTGGAATTTCCATCTTAAGGAGCTCTTGAGAGGTTAGGGATGAAGTAGGGATTATTTAGATTCCACAGTCTCTTATTATTCTTTTGGTAGATATTCTAGAATAAATGTCTCTTCATTTGCTATGTGTTCTTCAGACCATTTCTAGAATTTTTTTTTCTTTTATAATATTCACCAGTGCCATGCTGGAGCTGGTCTGTGGAGTTCTACATGCAGTCATGCTGGAAGCAGAACTCTCAGGGATACTGTTTTTTAAGTTATATCAGGTTGCAAGATGATCGCTAACTTAAGAAACAAACTGCATAATCTTAGATTCTTATAGAACTTCAAAAAAAAAGGTATCTGCATATTTTTTACTAATTTGTTTTAATTTTTACAAATATTTTGAAAATTCTCACTTTGCTCAATTCAGAGGAAAAAGAAAAAGGGACTTAATACCTGTCTTACTGGAGACCGGAGCTAAAGTGAGAAATGGAGCCTGGTGCCAAGTACAGTGTTGGCCGAGGTGTCAGTGAAATGATGTTTTTAACAATGGTATTACATGTGACAGGAGCTGTGCTTTCAGGTTGATATTTATTATTTCCAAATTTGAGCAGTATTCTTACAAGATGAGAGAAAGCATTTTCTTTTACACACAAGGAAGGTGAGATTTACTAGAAAGTTTTGCTGAAGGTTACAGCTAAGGCTCATTCTTGTCTGACTTCAGAGTTTGTGTTCTTGGCTTTATTATTCCTGGTTGCCTTGAAGTGAAAAATTCCAATAGAAAACCAAATATGCCCAAAAGAGTATTAATTTGATTCTTTTTTTAAAAAGGAATTATTTTATTTAACTTTATTTATTCACTTATTTTTAATTTTTGACCAGAGAGCAACAGGGGAGGAGGGTGAGAAAGCAAGCTACCAGGTTCAAGACTTAAACCGCAGTCAGCCATGTGGGAGTACAACATCCTTAACCACCACGTCACCTGCCGGCCTGGTTTGATTCTTTTCTTATGTAGGCATTAGGAAGGTATTTAAGTAAGGTTTTTTTTTTTTCTTTCTTTAATTGGAATAAAAGATTTTTAAACTATAGCATGTCAGAAAACTAGAATCATCCATGAAAAAGCACCTTCTATTCAGTTGCCTAGAAGTAAAATTAGAAATTATTTTCCTCCAAAGTAAAATACTTATTTAGTACATTATACTTCATGATGTAGTAGTATTATTTAGCTCAAATAAAATACCCAGTTTCATTTTCTGATGATCTCAGGAGCTTTATTATAAGGGTACTCTAGGGTGTTCGAATAATGTTTATCCAATTTGGCACTTAGCACAATGCCTTGCCCATAAAAAAATACTCAGTAACTTATTTGTTCAGTGAATGAACATAGTGTTTACTTAAAACTTAAATGAGATGTTGAGTAGTAACTTCCTCATACTTTTAAATTGATTCATTAGTTCAGCTCATTTAATAATTATGAGTTTCTGCCGTAGGTCAGGCACTATTTTAGGGGATAGCAAGTGAACAAAACAGACAAAAACCTTCAGCTACAAGGGAGTGCACCCATTAGGCTACATTTTGAATGAGCTGTATTTTTTTCTGTTTTGTGTTTTTTTTTTTTTTTTCAATTTTGTGTATTCATTCATTTACTTTTTAATGTGACCAGAGAGAGACACACACAAAGAAAGAGAGAGGAAGTGAGAAAGTCTAGGACTTGAACCGTGGTCAGCCATGTGGGAGTGTCCAGCATCTTAACTACCATGCCACCTTTTGGTCCCTGAATGAGCTGTTTTTAATGTTGAATACAAGGATTAAGGAATTAGTGCTTTTTGTGTAAATAGTTTGTACCAGGTAAAAGACATTTGGACTTTTTGATTGTAAGCAACCGAGCCAACTCAGTTTCACCTAAGTAAAATAATAGAATCTACTGCATTACAGAAACTTAGGGATAACCCTTAGTAGATATGAAGCTGGGCTTCAGGAAAGAAGAGGCTTGATTGCTGCTCTCACTGCACTGTTTTTATCCTTTTCCCTCTCTGCAGACTGACTCCCTTTCCGTTTTAGTTTACATGGCAGGATATGGCTGTCCCACGGCCTCTAAGTTCTCCATATAGTCCATTTCCAGCCACCTACAGAGACTAACTTAGGGACTGTAGATTCTAATTCCCGAGGTGTGGTCAGGTATTCACTCAGCCTGATCCAGTGAGCTATGACCCAAGAGTACAGAATCCCAGGACAAATGTGACCACTCATGAGTCATGGGGTTTGTGATCAGACAAATGGCCAGGATACACACTACACACTGCAGAATTTTCTCTCAATGTGAAATGCTTTCTGATGAATTTGGAGACCAGAAAGGTTGAATAACTTACATATAATTGCACGGCATATAAACTACGGATTCATGCTGTTTTTTTCTGATTCACATTCTTATACTGTTACCATTAACTTTATACTTAATCTCTTCATTTTAAAAATATATAGAGAGAAAATGCTAAATTTCATTTAATGAATGTATTTCCTTACTAATATTTATAGATGGCATTATTAGCTTACCTTGTTAACTATGCATGCCTATTGTTCATTTCTGTTTCTTATGATACTAGATTATCATCTTTTACACATAGTTACATAAGCTATTGCAAAAAGAGTGCACTTGCATTGTATTATAGGATCATATAAATGAGTATTAGATTTCTCATTTGTGCTTCTTATTAAATTTAAAATGATTGACTCATGCCTTGTTTCTGGAAAATTGAAATTAGATAGGGCTTTAGAAAGTTTTTGGAAAAATGGAATGAAAAGATAAAAATAGAAAATATAGACTTTATTTCTTAAAATAAATTTTGTATATATAAAAGTTCTGTATATATAAAATGTAAAGGTTCAAGACACTTTTGTAAGCAATGATGCCAGCCATTTAGTCCATCCCTACAAAACTGAGGGTCCTGGGAATTTAATCATGCCAGTGTACTCTTTTTTTAGATTTTTTTAAAAAATATTTTATTTAACTTTATTTATTTATTTGTTTATTTGTTTCTTTTACTTTGACCAGAGAGGGAGAGAGTGAGGGGGAGAAAGCAAGCCACCAGGTCCAGGAGTTGAACCACTGTCAGCCATGTGGGAGTGTCCCTCACCCTTAACCACCATACCACCTACTGGCCCCTATATTTACATGATTAACTTATGAAAGATGGTGCCCTTTAAAGATCATTTAAGATTAGGAAACAAAAAGAAATCAGGACAGTAAGGTGGCTACCTACCTCACATTAAAATGTCTCACAAAATTGCCCTTATTTAAGGAGAGGAATGAACAGGACCATTGTTGCAGTGGAGAAGGACTCTCTGGTAAAGCTTTCTAAGCATTTTCTGTTAAGCTTCAGCTAACTTTCTCCTAACAGTCTTGTAAAAAGCAGATGTTATCATTTTTTGGCTTTTCAGATGTTAGCAAACAAAATGTCTGGAGCATCTCAAGATGCTCAAGATCCATACAGTAGAAGGTTTGCACAACTTTTAATTTTTCCATCAGAATTGTGTAAACTGAAACATTTGAGATGTCTATGGTATTGGCTGTTATTTGCTTATATTATAAGTTATATAATAATATAACTTATTAAAATAAGTTATCCATTTGTAAATTGTTCATTTCTTTGGATCATTGTCCCTGTAAACTCATAAAGCATCTGTGATTTCATCATCATTTCATCTAAGCTTCTCTATAAGTTTGATATTTGTTCTTCCTTCAATCTTAACAGAATTCCTTGATCTGTTAGAGATTCTTTCAAACTGATGTCTTTAACTTTTCAAACTAGATCCTGTTGACATTTTATAACAAGTTTGCATCAGTTTATTTTGTTGCAAACAGTTTTGAAATCCTTGTGCAGTTTTTCATTAGTATATGCCTTTTCCATTAACTTTTTGAAGACCCCTACGTGTACAATAAAATGTTAGCAAACATAAATCTCAGCAAACATAATGCTTTTGAAAGCTTTGTTTTCATTTTTGTTGCCTGATTTATTTAACTAGACAATAAATTCTCTTAGGATAGATTATCTTAAATGTAGGCAGGCTTGTGGACTAGTTTATGCAAATATGACAGAATGCCTTATTAGATAGGAAATTCTCCATTTTATAACTTAAGGGTAAGTTTAGTTTTATTTGTGTATTAATGATAAGGTTTATTTTAAAAACATAAATAATTTTTCAATATTGTATCATTTGCTTTTGTTCCCTTAGAATTCTTTATACTTCTCTTGGTGATCTTATCCAAGTTTATGGCTTTAAGTTTAATGTATATGCTCACCACTCCCTCATTTTTTTCTCTAGCTCATAATTTTTCCCTGATCTCCCAAAGTGTGTATCCAGTTGCCCATTCAACCTCACCACTTGACATATCACATACATGTCCAAACTAAATTTCTTACCCCACCCAAGAATAAACAAACACTGCTACCTACACCTTCCTTATTTTTCATAATGGCAAATCCGCCGTCCGATTTACTGAGTCCAGAAACCTTAGACTTATCCTTAACTCCTCTCTTAGCTCACATTTATCAGCAAATTCTATTACCTTCAAAATATACTTGAATTGGCTCCCTCTTCACCCCCTCCATTGTCAACCTGGTCTAAGCCATCTTCCTTTCTCACGTGGATTATTTCTTTTTGCTTTAGTTCTTCCTGCCCACAGCATTCTCATTATCTGAGTGATCCTATTGGACAGAATCATAGTGTACCATTGTCTCTGTTCAGAACTCTAAAGTGGTTCCTCCTATTTTTCCAGTGAAAAAGTTCTTACACTGGCTTATAGGCTCTGCACAATCTGTTCCCCATGCTGCCTGCTTTCTTTGCTTCATCTCCTATTCTCAGCCACTCTGGCACTCTTGCTTAAACATAGAAGGCACCATCTGCCACAAAACCTTTGTACTGTCTGAAACGCTCTCTTTGGATATCTGCAGGACAGAGCCAATCGCTTCCTCAAGCTTTTCTTCAAATGTCACCTGTTCTTGAGCCCCACTCTCCCTCCCTTAGATATCATCCCCCCTCCCTTAACGTGCTCTATTTGTTGTCTGTAGCACTAGTCAATTCTAATATACAACAGAATTTGTATATTATGTAACTTACATACTTATTTTATTTCCTTTGGTCTTTTCCTCCTAGTAAAAGCTCTCCAAGGGCCAAGAATTTGATATTTTGTTCACTGATTTAATATCCAGTGCAACAAACAGCATTTGGCAATGATTTTTGGTGAATGAATTATTGCATGAAGGCATGTGTTTGTGAAACTTCTGTAGGCATGTGTGTACATATGCCCGCATGCACGTTTCTATATAATTGTGTGTATGTAAGTGTGTATGCAGTAAAACTGCTAACATAAGTTTTCATTCACAATATTTCCTCTTAAATTGAATTTGCAGATTATGTAGAATCTGTTAGTGAAGGCACATCTGGCTTTTCTTCATTCAAGATATTTGTATATGGGGCATTTCTGGATCCTTACATCAAAACAACAGATGTGCTGAAAGACACTTTTCAACTTCAAAATAATTGTGATAAATATATAGCTTTGTAACTTAGCAGAACCCTCCCCCCCTTTTATTGAGAGATTTTTGCTATAGGACGCGTGCATTCACCAGAAAGACAGAGACAGAGAGAAAGAAAGCAAGAAATCACCCCCCCCCCCAGGGGGGGGATGGCCACGCCGCAATCCCTTCTCCTCCATTCTCTTCTCGGGATCTTGGGCACACATGCACATGCGCCCGGCGTGAGTTTAAGCCACCAGTCCAGGACTCGAACCACAGTTGACTACATGGGAGTCCAGCAACATAGCCATTACGCTAACTCTAGGTCCCCAGCAGAACCTTTTAAAAAATTTATTTTAAAGAGAAATTTTTGCTATAGGGCATGTGCGCTCATCAGAGAGACAGAGACAGAAAGCAAGAAATCTCCCCAACTGTAACACAGGGATGGCTATGCCACAATCCCTTCTCCTCCATTCTCCTCTTGAAATTTTGGGCATGCATGCACACATGCCAGGTACAAATTTTAAGCTGCCAGGTCCGGGACTCAAACAACAGTCAACTACATGGAAGTCCACTGACATAACCACTATGCTATCTGCTGGTCCCCAGTAGAACCTTTTAAAAAATTATTACATTGGGAATTTAAGAGATCTTTTAGGCATTTGAAAATGTATTTGTATTGTTAATTTTATTAATCTCAGCATGTCTAGGGAATCACAAGTAGACTGTTATTCTGAATTTCACAAAGCCCAACACTTATTTCAGAAAAGAATATGGTTCATTTCATTTATGCATGGTAGAATACTACCATTTGAAAACTCAAGTTTTTAAAATCTTAGAGATTCGAGAAACACTATGTAAAATTCTTTGTGAAATGACATGCATCCTGATAAAACTAATTAAAAACTCAGACTTCTATCAGATTTCCTATCTCACACACAGAGAAAATAACTAATAGCATGGAATTATGGATTCATATGTCAAAATAAATATATTGTGCATTTGCATTTATGAATACTAATGCATATTTGAAAAGCTCATACAAATATTAAGTAAAATGCCTAAAAGGAACTACTTACCAGACCCATCTCTATTGTTAAAGGACAGAATGATTTAAAAAGATAAGAACTGGCATTATTCTCTGACCAAACTATGCTTCATTTGGGAGACCTAGCTTAATAATCAGGTTTTGTTCTGTTTTATTTTAAATTGAATCTGGTAAGGCCATACTTAGTAGAACTTTACCCTTCTTCCTTCCTTAATCATTAAACAGGCTTTTTTTTTTTTTCTTAATCATTAAACAGGCTAACTGCTGGTCCCAAACAGGCTTTTTTATATACAGTTTAAGATAGAGAAATGATTGTAATATTTTAAGTGAAATGTTACTGTCGGACAGCTGTAACCCTCATACCTAGTACTATTCTAGAACTTGTGCAGCATCTAATCTTTATAGGAGAAGCACATCTGTGAGCTTTTTCTCCTACTAAAGGCTTTCTGAGGTCCCAGCTATGGTGGCACAAGCAGTAGGGTGCTGTTGCATGAGGCTGGGCCAACAGAAACCCTGGATTTAGTTTCCAAACAAACCCAAACAGGCTAGGTGCTATGGCATGTGCCCATCGTCATAGCAACTGGGAGGCTGGAGCAGGAGAGTGACGTGGTGAGACCCTGTTAAAAATACATATTGCTCTGAGCCAGTCAGTGGTGAAGTGGTAAAATACGAGACTGCAGGTCAGTCCCACCTGGGAAGGTTCCCAGTTCAACTTCAGAGACCTTCCTGAATATGCCAGGTATGCATTTGCAATAAACTGGAAGTTGGGGATGGATTATGGTTTTGAGATCCTGTTTGAGACTCTCTCTTTCTCTCTCACACGGAAAAAATTAAGTTTAAAAGAAAACAAAAGCCTTTCCTTTTCCCCAATCTTTCACTCTCTTTTCCTCTCTCATTTATAAAAATAAAATAAAATAAAAAATAACTCTTCTTGAACCCAAATAACGTACAAATTGTTAAGCTTAATGTTAGTTCTCAAATCTGATTTTCCTTCTTGGAACAAACACAACTGCTGGCAAATATTTCTGATTTATTCTGGTGGAGAAGAATGCCATTTCTTCACTAATTTAAATTCATTCTTAATATAGGAAAATATTCAGTTTACTAGCTGTTATCACATTCATCATGACTCTGAATGGTAAAGGTATAAATATAAAACACTACTATCTTTTAAATAATTATAACATTACGAAAACACCTTGGGTACAATTTTCACTGTTGCAATGTGAGTTTTAGGGCAGTTTATCTGTGATATCTTCTGTAATTCTAATAAACAGTCACAAATCTTCAGAAAATCTAGGTTGAATTCTAGATCCTCTTCACATAACCTTGTCAGGCCAGAAAGCAGAGATTTCAACTCAGTAAATAAATCTACATATATTATTTAATCAAATAAGACTTTGATTTAGTCAAATGAAGTTACAAAGGAACTTCCTTGTCCAAAAATTTACATACATATTCAGAGAGCCCCATATTGGCTTTGTGCTATTAGATTCATTTTTGTGAAATTTGAAACAAGTTTTCCTTGGAAAGAAATATACTTGTTGTAGAGCTCAATTCCTTTGTATCTAGCTTTTGAGTTATTAAATGTAATATTTTTTTAAAGTTTAAAGACAAATGAAATTTCAGGGACCAGCAGTTGGCATAATGGCTATGTTTCTGAACTCCCATGTAGTCGACCACTGTTTGAGTCCCGGACCCGGTGGCTTAACCTCAGGCCAGGCGCGTGTGCGTGTATGCTCAAGATCCTGAGAGGAGAATGGAAGAGAAGGGATTGTGGCATGATTTTTCTCTTTCTCTCTTGCTTTCTGGCGAGTGCATGTGCCCTATTGCACAAAAAACCTCTCCAAAAAAAGACAAATGAAATTTCAAAGCAGCAAGTTTGAATGTGTATCACTGAGAGAGGAAATTTGTATTCAGAATCTTATCTCCACCCATAGTGATAGTTATCCTCTCCTTATATCCAGAGGTCATGAGAACAAAAGCCTTTATAGCAGATTGTGTGTCAGTTAGGTGTTGGTCAATGTACTGAGATGTTTCAGAATTGAGACTAACTATGGGGGTGGGGGGTGGGGTATCCCTCCTCTAGTCATACATTTATTGATTTCATGTCTAACAAGAGGAAAACAGTTGATGGAAACACCTAGAATTCACTAATAGCTTTAGGGTTTTCAGCAAGCTTTTCTTTGGTGTGCAGCCTTAAACCAGACTGATAGCTGAAATGACCTAAGTACTCTTCACATGTCCTCTGTGCTGGTGTGCTCAGGGTTTTCTTACAGTAATGTCCTGTTTAGATTACTTACTGTTTCCTAATGGCAGAAGGAAGAGATTACCTTTTCAAAGCCCTGTAATAGTCCTTTGGCCTGAGTTCAACATCACATTCATTCCTTGGACTACTATGGATGAGCAGATGATTCTATTAACTTATATCTAACTGTAAGAAAAATGTAAAAAGTACAAAAAGAGAGGGAAGTATACATTGGTTGCTAAATACTATCCCAAGATGGGAAAAAAAAAATCAATGAAAAAGACCTATTTGTAATACAGCATTAAATAGCAACTTTAGATTAAAAACTGCCTTGGTAAAGAGAATATTTTTTTTTCTTTTTGTTTGGACTCATCCACTCTGTAAGTAATATCGGTTGATTTTAAAATGGAGCTTCATCTTCCAAGGGGCTGAGGAAGAGAGATTTAAAGTGTTCAGAGCCAGAATTTCTGGTTACCTGTGTTAGATTGACATTTCCTTTGTGTTGACATGCTTTGCTTTACTTTTTTTTTTTCTAATTCTAGTCTGTGCAAGGGAAACTTTCTAAAGAGAAATTGACCACTCAAAAGATGATGGAAGAACTAGAAAAGAAAGAAAAAAACCTACAGAGATTAACAAAAGCATTGCTTGAAGTGAGTATAAGAAGTTCATATTGTTTGAAAGGATAATTCACTACCTGTTGAAGTTTAAGCAAATGCTTGTTTTGTACATATTAATGGAATATTTTTAAATTGAAGATTTGATTTTAATGTACTAATTAATTACATCTGAGAGTTCTTAGCAAAATTATAATTAAAAGATAATCTTTTAATTTCCTTATGTCTTAGAATACAATTTCATGGACTTTTTTTTACAGCAGGATAGAGAGAGAGGGAGAGAGAGGGAGGGAGGGAGGGAGGGAGGGGGGAGAGAGAGAGGGAGGGAGGGAGAGAGAGAGAGAGAGAGAGAGAGAGAGAGAGAGAGAAAGCCACTAGGTCTGCAACTTGAACCACAGTCATTGGCCGTGTGGGAGTCCAGTGCCCTGACCGCCATGCCACCTGCTGGCCCCTGTTTGGCTATTCTCAAGTACAGTTTCAACTAGAAAGTTAATTAAACTTACCTTTAATTAGCAAGTCTTAAGGTGAGGAAGTGATAATTTTGGGAGTGAGTTAAGAGTAGCTTTTCCTGAACACAGTATACCATAAGTTCACATTGATACTTCTAATTCAAATTTAACAATTTGGAGTTGTTGGAGTTTTCTTGCCCTTCTTTTATATTTATATTTATTTGTCTCTTACACTGAAATTGTTGGTTCCTATCAACTTCAACATAATTATATATTTTATTTTTTGGCATACAAGAAATGTATTTTTTTTTTTTTGCCCACTTTGTATGTGCAATTTAATATGGTTAATTTTCATATAGCGTAACGGGTCTTCAGAAAGTTCATTGAAGATGTGTATTATGAAAAAACTGAATGGAGTTTACATTTTTTTGCCCCCATATTTGTACTTTAGTTCTTTTTCTATAGACTTTTTGAAGTTTCCTCATGTGACCCTACTGTTTTGTTTATAGACTGGAGGGAAAATGTAACCTGTATGACTTTTGCATACCTTTCTTCCACTCTAACGACCTGATTTTTGTTTTTCTTGTCCACTATAGAACCAAAGACAAACAGAGGAAGCATGCTCGCTATTGGATCATGGCCAGGAAGCTGACCAATCTAGGCAGCAGACAGTTCTTTCCAAACGGCCACTGCTTGATTTAACTGTGATTGATCAGCTGTTCAAGGAAATGTCTTACTGTTTGTTTGACTTGAAAGCGTTGTGTAGTATTCTTAATCAGCGTGCTCAGGGCAAGGAGCCTAACCTGTCATTATTACTGGGAATCAGATGTAAGTGGCTGACCACATGTCCTTACTTTATCGCTTCACAGTTGGAAACTCTCTCCATGAATCAGGAACTTCTGATTGCCTTTCCCTATTTATTTTTATTACATAGTTTCCTACTTAGATTTATAAGTCTTGAAATCAGTTCTTGGGTTTCTACATACCTACCTGCTATTACTTCTTTGCTAAAACTGACCTCATTTTACTTACAGGAGTCAAGGGTCATGGTTGGAATGGGCTGCCCCTCGGCACAATGCCTCAGGTGTTTCCTCTGCTGGATCTGTAAATGTGTGGCCCGAGTGGTCATAGTTAGGCGTGACAGCCTGATTGCTCTTCTAAAATGAATGATTTCCTATGAGCTTTCTGTGGTAGTTGCATAGGTTAACGACCCAGCCGCATCTCCACTGGTATAACATTAGTGAGAATACCTGCTTTCCTATGTAGTGTTTGCTCCATTGCAGTTGCTTACTGTGCCAGGGCTATCACAAGAGCCGGTTTTCACAGACTACAGATCTGTCGCCCTGGTCATGCATACTTGTTAGCCCTGCACCTTTCATTGTGACACCTTCCCACTCTCTACTTCAGTTCTGTCTTTTCTCCACACAAAATTGTGGCACAGTTATATCCTAATATCCAGTGCTAACTTTTTAGGAACATACATCTCTGCATATGCTTCAGATTGGTGTAATATCATCATATTGGTGTCTCTCTCTCTCTTTTAAGACAAAGTCTCGCTGTCAGGATCCTCCTTCCTTAGCTTCTCTGTGGACATCCCAAGTGCACACCATCACTCCTCACTCTGCTTTTACGTAGTGTCTTGCTGTGTTGCTCGGGTCCACCTTGAGCTAGAGATCCTCCTACCTCAGCCTCCTGAAGTTGGTGGGATTACCCTTACACACCACCACATCTGGAGAGAGGTAGCTCCAGCTTCCCTCCCGTAGGTTGGACTGGTAATTGAACCCCAGGCTTCCCATGTGCTCCTAGCCTCTAGAGCACAGTGTCTTATCTCTGCACATAACCACAGCTGAACCTGTTGGTCTCTTTTCCATATAGCAGAAGTGAACTTCAACAAGGAAATAACAGTAGGTCAAAACATGTATTATGAACCATTATATTATACTGAGTAGCTGCTAAATAATGTGGTTCATTATGTGACTAGAGAGGAAACAGGTTTTGTTTGTATTTCATCAAAAAGATTCTACTATCTTGCATCATACTAGGTATTTTGGCAAATCAAATAATGCTTTTCATCAAAGTATATCACTTTTTCAAAAATTGTGTATCTGCTCAGCAATCTTAGCAGAATTTTCTCTTCTTCATGGGTGTGTGTACATATGTATGAGCATAGATATGTAAAAACCACTTAACATTTCAGTTTATTCACTGGCTGAGTAAGCATTTTCCATAGTCCAGGTGGTAGGTTAGGTGCTGGTAAAAGCCCTTACCTACACATTACCCAGATTATTAGACCATTGCAATAAGTGCTTTAGTTGAGAGGTAGATTTAGGACAGTGGGAACATCAGTGGGAAGAACAACTAAATCTATGTAGGAAGGGCTCTTAAGGCTTCATGGAGTAGCTCATGTTCAGTATGCACCTTCGGGGAAAGAGAGAAGTTTGCCAGATGAACATAAGGTAGTTTAGTTAGAAATGATCTCTTGAAAAAAAAAAAATTCATTTTCTCTACCATTTTAGAGCCTGTTATTCCTTCCAACGATTTTGAAGTTTTTTTTTTTTTTTTTATTTTCACTATCCGAGACAGCATTTGTTTGCTTTTTCAGTAATAGGTTAATAGAGACATTATAATATGAATAAAAGAGAGATTCAAGAATCTTAACACCTTCTCCTCCCAATAGGTATTCCTTCTGCTCTTTCAAGTTCAGCCCCATAATTCTTACCTTCTATTTGGCATTGTGAAAATTTGACAAGTCAGTTAACCTCTCAAAAACCAATGGATCCTCTTATCTCATGATTCTACTGGGGTATCAATGACATGTTCACTTAGCCCTTCTGAAAACTCTGCTGCCTTGGTTTCCATGACAGTTTTCTCTGGGTTCTGCTTCTACCTTTATGACTGCTCGGTCTCAAACTTCCATGGGCTTCTCTGCCACTTCATTATTGGTATTCTCAGGAGCTTTGTATTATTGTTTGTTTTTTTTGGTTGGTTTCCCCTTTTAGTCAGTGTTTTCTCTGAGTAATCTATATTCTGTTGTTTTCTGTTAGTGGTATACCTTTCTACCATATACACTTTATCATGCCTAGAATGCCTTTTCTGGGTTCCCAATTATGTTTACCTGTACATAGGAACTGTTTGATAGGCATCACATTGGCAAAATAAACTCACTTTCCTTCTTTCCCTAAACTGCTCCTCTCTTCAGAGAGAAGCACCACAGCCACCCACCACCCCAGCCCACACTTTATCCTCCATCCTGCTTTTTAATTTGCTTGTGACCAGTGCTCAATCTCTGGCCTGCCCCTATGTTGGTGATGGTTGAACTTTTCCAGTTCTATTATCTTCTTCCTAGGTCTAACATTTATTCCTGCCATCATCTCTTCATTGTGCTGTTGCCTTAGTTTAAGTTTTCATAGCCCTTCACCTGGACTAGTCTCTCTGTCCATTGTCTTGTCAACCCTTCCCTTCAACCTGTTTTATCACATTGTTGTCAGGGTGATCTGTCTAAATCGTGAATCTGGTTCCCCAGCACTGTGACCACCTGTGACAGAGATAGGTAGCTCCAACCTCCCTCTGGAACTCATTTCTCGGCACTCTCTCATCTCATCTCGTCGTCGGTGCTATGCCACTTTAGAGTGGGATACTGTACCTATCATCTCTCCAGCTCGGCCTGGTTGTTCTCATCCTTTTGAGCTGCTGCAGCTGTGTGTAGTGGTAGACCACCTTTAGTACCTCGCTGTGTTCATTTGTTTATGAATTGTGTGAAAAGCATTGAAAGCAAGCCACCTTGCTGACCTGAACAGCTAGAATAGTTCCTGAATCTTGGCAGATATTCAATTAATATTTATTAAAATAAGTTATTTGACTCTTATGCTTCTAGTAAGCTATCAGGGCCAAAGAAGGTACGGGAAAAGGTGTATTTTACAGTTACTGACTGCCTGCTTTACTGTCGAGATATGCTTACAAAGAGGGGAACTGGAGTAAATAGTTAAAAGCTAGCCTTGCCTTCACATTTTTAGCCATTGGGCAGCTAACTATAGGCCTGATTAAACTGTTAGGGTTTGTAGAGTTCCTTCTCCCATCTGTTTATGTACTTACCATATTTTTTAATTAATATTTTTATGCAGATAAACTCATTTTATCATGAAAATGTAAGATGCCACCTCTCACTACAGAAGTGATTTTCAGATTTTGTCAAATGGGAAGAACTGAGTGCTTTAGTTGAGCAGACTATAGAAAATGACAAGAGACAATAGAGCATACTCTTTTCACTTTGGAAATATGGTTATCCATTCAGCATTTTGAATTTGTATGTAACCATATGAATTTAATGCATGTTGATTAGCAGCATTCTAAAAGGACCAAGCAGATAAGATCTGTTTAATATTGAATGATGCATAATTTAAACCTGAACTTCACTATTATTCAGTATATAGCATTATATTTCCAATAGTGATTAAGGTAAAAATTCCTAATATGTCTTTTTCAACAAAAATCGTGAGACATTATCTCCATGCTTTATTTGCACAGCCATGAACTGTTCAGCTGAAGAGACCGAGAATGACCACAGCCCAGAAACACTCACTAAAAAACTGTCAGATGTGTGCCAGTTGCGAAGGGACATTGATGAATTAAGGACTACAATATCAGACCGCTATGCTCAGGACATGGGAGACAACTGCGTTACCCAGTAATCAAGTGCTGGTCCCACAGCAATAATGACCCATTGTTGAATTCTGCTGTGTTACTCTTCTTCGTATTTCTTTTTAGGAGACAAATGGAAAGTTGCAAGTGACATATGATTTTCACATAGGTGTCCTGCCCAACTCCCTACCCCCACCTTGTGGATTTGTTTTATTGAGGGGGAAAAGGGTTGTGAGCTGGTTTGAAGGGGCTTAGCTAATCAGGCAAAAAAAATCTAAGAATCATTTGAAAAATGTGATGAAGTCTATGAGGAAAAAAAAAGTATTCTCAAACTACTGATTGTAGGACCAAGCTGTGACAAGTGCCCTTCAAACAAAGGGATAGGATTTCTTTTAATCTTACAGTTTTGTTTGTGCATGCATGTATTTCTGTGTGTGTGCTTTACTCACAAAACCATAATGATTGCTAGGATCAAAGTGAAGCTCCTAAGAAAGACACACACTGTGTATTCTTACATTTCTTTCATGTAGAAGCCTGTGTTTTAGTTTGGGATTCTAAAGGGCTGAACAAGAGTTTCGACAGCAGGCACATGTTCTAGTAGTTCTAATTCAGCAGGGAAATATTTGTATTTTGAACAATAACTGCTGAGATGATGAGGTCGTGGAATCAATTTTAGTACTGTAGGTAGGTCAGATGTTTTTCCAGAGTGATTGTGGATTGCCTTAGGGGTGTAAAATTTTGATATGACTGTTTTTTCATTCATATTATGGTTCATACATCACAAAAAGTTTGATCCAATTGGAACTAATTTAACATGTCCCTTACTACTTACAATTTTTAATTTATATGTTACACATATATCAGTATAAACAAAGCCATATGTAATTCATATAGACCTTCTAAGGCTTCATTTTATTATTGTAAAAGAGAGATTAAGAAAGTAGCTCTGGAATAATAGCTTATTTATTCAAATCTCAATGTTTACATTTTAACAGTTTTATAGCTATTTTAAAGTTGAGATTACTTTAAGAGAAAGCCAACTGACCTATTCTTTATATCTGAGTTAACACTAGCATAAAACAAAATTTAAATCCAGATGACATTTTAATTCCTGTTATCAGATAAAGTATATTAAAAAATAAGGTTTTTCATAAAATACACATTTGGTCAAATTAGTTCTTCTGGAGTACAGGGTATTAGTCTGAAATGCAACTGATTTTTAAGTAGGCAAGTAATTATTTAAATGTTTAAATGAGTATTATCCATGTTTTAGTTGACATTTTGTAAGGACTGTATATTTTATTGCCCTCGGAGCATTCATTACATCGTCTTGAATATTCTTAGTTACAGCAAAGCATGTCCTTTGTAAGTTGACTTGATATCTTGAAGCAACCAAGTTTCATCAATTGCAGACTAAGAGATGGCGAGTTAAAGGGTGTGAAATGGGCAGGATAAATGTTTTGGTAAAGAGCAGATTGCAGGTCTGTTTTCCTGCCCCATTTATATACTGGTACAAAGGCTACTTCTAGAAAAGGTATTTCTTAAATATTTTCGCTAGTGAAAACATACATGAGACAAGGCTTTTGAGGAGACTACTCAGGAAAACACTCAGTTCAGAATGTTGGCTTACGGAAAGCTCTCAAGTTATTTTATAGTTATAATTCAACCGTTGGTTATAATATATTATGAAAACATCAAACTTCTCTTATTTTGGTGCCTGAATTCTCCCTACTTTTCTTATTTCTTAAGATCTGGGCACAAAGTACGTTGTCGTGATTGTGCAACCATGGTCGCTAACCTATAGAGAGATGTAGTCACTGCAAGAACTTGGCTCTGTAATAGGTTCGTTTTTCAACGTTAGTGGTTTAAAGACCATCAGGGAGTAGTAAATTTGTACCAAAAATATGATGCTAAGAATTCTGCCTTTGTAAAACTTAAAATACGTGCAAATGGCCTTTTACATTGTAGTAAAGAATAACAGCTAAAATAGATCAGCCACAAGTGCAGCAAACATTTTTACCTTCTCTTTGAAGAGAATCCTCACCCCACTGTGATTTCAGAAATAAAGGCATCCCTAAAACAATAGAATTAATGGGCAGTCACTGGTTTGGGTCAGTAGGTTCTTATTTAAATATCTTCTAGGTTTCTAGTGTATGTTGTAGAGTTTCATGATCATTGTCATTGTTGCTTTTTTTTTTTTGCAAACTTGTGGTCATTTGTCTTAGTCTACTATAAATACATTTTTATTTTTCTGGCTTAGTTGGGATAAAATATTTTTAAATTTTTTTAGAAAGTTTTTATAAACTTTAACTTAATTCTCATATCTGGAAGTAAAAACTCTTTTATCTTGGTAGGAAATAAACTATGCATTTCAATTTTTAAAATGTATACGCCTCATGAAAGGGAGGGTTAAAATGTGATAATTTAAGTATAATTTTGAATTGTAAAACTTAATTTTTTAGAATCTGAAGTTTGTAGAGGGGCCTTGATAATAAGTAGAGAGCTTTGGAGGGAATTTGTGGGTGGGGTGAATGAAACTAGTGTTCTAATTTGTCAGTATTTATCAGAAAATTTCCCTTCCCCCCAACCTCCTTGTGTTAAACAGTAGTAGTATTGGTGTCATATTGAAAAATAAAATTTTACTGTTAGATCAAGCAAGATGGACACTACATTGTAGTGTCTTGCCCCAGTTTCAATTAGGGTATTCATGGATGTTCTTACAGTACTGTGTGCCTGAAATGAAAATTAGCCTAAATTTTAAGTAAATATATTTGAAAATTTACTTAGATAATGAAGTCTCTTTTTAATTATGCTTTTGTGAATTAGATACTTATCCTCTTAGGTAGTCTCTCATGCAGCATTGGCATTTCTTCGTCTTTTGGGTTTTGACGTTGAGCTTATTCTGCCCCGTCACATTACGGTGGGGATAAAGTAACAGTTGTCTCAATGAAAGACTCAAGTTACCTGTGCAGATAAAATTAACTGAATCAAAGACACAATAGCTGTCTTCGTTTGATGTGAGAAAAATAAGATGCCTTTAGTTAAACTTAATAAATTTTAAAAAGTTATAAGTATTGACTAGGTAAGGTTGCCTGAATTTATTTTAAAGTAAATGTGGCCCCAGTTAGTATTTGAAATAGGATTCAGTATTTATTGTTAACAGTATTATATTTTAGTGAAATTTATTTTGATTGTGACAGTTTATTAAACTGAATTAGACTTCTTTGAATAGCCTACTAGAGACAACCTGAAGGGCTGAACAATTTTGTTAAAATGAATATTGTACATTTCTGACTTACTAATCAGCTTATAAATTAATTCGGTCATAATGTAAGACTTATTAATAGGGGTCTCTTAGAGGATTTTTTAAAGGAACTACTTTATTGAGAAAATGTTCTTTAAATGCCAATAATAGGTCATTAAGTAATGAAGTAGTTGGAAAACTGTACTACATCATTACATACCATAGTTCAGCCCAGGCACACCTTCGTTTGGATTATTGGCATTCTCTTACATAGATTTCGATCATTGTAGATATGTAATTATGGTAATAAGTAATTCTCATAACTGTGCTCACTCAAACTGTATCATTTGAAACTGCTGGTAGCTGTAACTTTCTGAACCAAAGTTAATTTATTTTATTTGCATTTTTGATAGTTCTTTTCAATGTTCACAAAACAAGAAACTATTTCGTATTTGTTATAAAAAGTAAAATATCTTTGCCCCCAAATCCCGTGGTGGTTATATTGCCCTGTGATTATATCATATACTTAATCATGAAGGGAAAACTTTTTTTTTTATTTAATGGAAATATTGAATATAATAAGAATGTAGTTTCAAATCAATATGTCATTAACACTATTTGCAGCTCCAAACAGAACCTTCTGTGCCTTTTGCCTGCAGTAAACATTCATTTCTGTTTTACATGAGCTATGAGAATGTTGATGATTATTGCACCTTGTTCTTCTGTAAATAGATTTGATTAAGGACTTTTTAAAAGCAAGCAACAGTTTTTCATTACTAGGTGGGTACCTTACCTTAGTAAACATGAATACCAGATACGTGTTTGTGGAGCCCAGCCTTTTCTGGAGAGTGAGCAGGAAACCCCTTTAGAATGTATTCATTCGTGTGTATATATGTGTACATATGTGTGTAAATAGTTATTTAAATATGTAAACGTAAGATTCAGCATCACATTGGTGTGATGACAGGAAGCTGTAAGGTGCTAGGTGGTTATGTGAAAAGCACAGCAGAGTGTATGATCAGTCCCTGTGACTGGTGGTTTTTGGTTCAGTTTATGAACCACCCAGAATACCTCACGTGTAAATACAGTGTTCATGACTTAATTGAAATGCAGTTATTGTAAAAAGAATGTGAAGCCACTGGTTGGCTTATGCCTTCTGATCTATCATTTTTGCCTCTTTTTTTGTAAAGAGGTTGTTTTTGTTTTTTAATAGGGTTTACAGCTAGAATTTTGAATGCCAAAGTTCTATTTATTAAATTAAGAAAAAAAGTTTTCAATGTTAACGACTAGTATTTTTCCACTGGACTATTGTTTGTGATGTTGGAATTTGTATTTACAGAGAAATAAATTTTTTTTATAAAAACATTTGTCTCCCGAGTGCCTCATCTTAATAGTATAAGACTGTATTTGAAATTTCAGACTCTCTATCCTGACTTCTCATGGACAAGAATAGGCTGATTTGACTTTTAGGTAAAAGCTCTCTATAAATATACAAGAAAATCTTTGACTAGAACATTAGAGATTTCTGCCTTCTGTCTTACAATTTCTTTTCAATTACAAAATATTTTTTTTTCTTGGCCTTCCCATGAAGGGCACTGAGAATTTTCTAATGGGAGGTGTTATAAATACAAAGTCATGCCTGTATCCATTTCAGCTAATAATGCTGTGTTCCCTTCTGAAAGGTCTATAGCCCCTTTTTAAATTAGGGCACTTCTTTCTAGTTTTCCAAAAAGCAAAATTTGACCAATTTTCCACATTGCTGAAAGGTTGGGCTGGTGAGTCATCTATATTTGCACCTCTTAATCAAGGGTTGAAACCTTACTGAAACATGTACAAATAAAGCCTCGTTAGAAGGTTGGTATGTGGGAACCTTGGCATCTCAGCTTTGATGCTTTGCCAGTCTAGGCCCAGAGATGCCATGGAGTGCTCATAGAATAGAAGCCTCTGCCCAGGAAACTGGTTAACATTTGGACTAGCTGTGTCTCTTTCCAATTTAGTTAACTTGGCATAACTGTAACTGTCAGAGTCTTTAATGAGGGTAGCTAATTTAATTCATAGGTAAAGTATAACTTTGAAAATCCTCATCATAGACGACTTAGAAGTAACAGAATAGATAAAAAGCCTAGAAGCCTCCTACAGTCATCAGTAAAGAAATCTCTCCATCAGAATGAAAGATAAGTTAGGATCATTTTTCTTTTAATTGCCAGAGGGTATGTGTGCTCACAGGAGAGAGAGAGTGCACCCCCTTCTGGGATGTGATCATGCCATAATTCCTTCTCCGTCTTTCCTTCTTATTGGGATTTGGGACACTCATTCATATGCACAGCATGTTTTTCAGACATTAGGACAGGATTTGAATAGCAGTTGGTCATGTAGGATCCAGTTTCCTTAACCAACATGCTATGGCACTGGCCCAGGATAGGATCAGATTTGATCTGATGCTTAAAAAGAAAAGTTTTGTTGGAAGAGGGAAAAACAAACAAACAAACAAAAAAACACTTCTGATAGGGTAGATCCTGGTTGCATTTTCTTCCATATCTTGGATCTCATGTTAATCTCTCTAGTGGCCATACTCTTTCTGCCCTTCTATGTGTCTAGACTACAGGACTAGACAATTATTTTCTGGCTCTGGTGGTCCTGAATGAGCATTGCGTTCTCATAGGCTTTAGGCCAGCTACGTGGGTTTTGTAAGAGCAAATCCAAGGTCTGGTTTAAAAGAAATACGAATTTAAAAAACGAGTGTAGTTGCATCTTACTTTAAGTTTCAGAATGCATAGATAGGTCTCGAACATAATAATTTAAACAGATAATCCAGGTGATAGCCTTTCTAAACACAGAGCAAGATCATCTGTAGTTTTCATTACATTGACAGTTCAGTTATAAAACAAGTGGCTAGTAGTGTTTAATGGCCCATGGTAACCAAAACACAATGCCTAAGAAATATATTCTATGTCATTATTATATATAATCAACATATGAGCACATGCCAAGTAAAAAGACCTTACATAAATTATTGCACTTAGTCTTTTATGTAATAGCCCATGAAGACGGTATTATTCCCACTTTGGTCAAAGAGATTGAGGCCCAGAGAGGTTATATTGGGTTGTCAGAAAAGTCATGACTTATTTTTCTGTTTTTCTATGCAAACATGCATGATGACTTTTCTGATGACCAACTATATCTTGACCAGGTTTAAACAGCTCATAAGAGACAGAGCTCTAATAAAAACATGTCTGACTCCCTCACTAGATTGCCTCCTATCCCTGCTTTGCGCTCAAAATTAATCTCCTGTTTCCTTTATTGGTATTTTCCATTTGTGTGAATTGTTCCTTCATTCCCTTCATTCCGAGAATCCTTCCTAGTGATCTCTTCTGTCTTCAATCCTATGTGTATTAGTTTCTTACTATCCTTTAAAAAAAGAAAAAATTTGCTTAAAGCAACACAGTTTATTATCTTTCAGCTCTGAAGTCAAAAGTCTTGAAACAAGTCTTACTGGGATAAAAATCCAGGTATTGACAGGGCTGTGTTCCTTTCTGGATCTCTAGGAGATAAATCTATTTCTTTGATTTTTTTCTAGATTTTATAGGCTATCATGTTCTTGGTTCTTAGTTCCATTCCTCTATCTTCAAAGCTGGCTGAGTCCTTTCACACTTCTATTCTGTGGCTCTTTTCTGTGCCCCCCCCCTTCCATTTTAAGAACCTTTGCAATTATATTGGGCCCACCCAGATAATCCACGATAAACTTCTGTTTTGGAGTCAGCTGATTAGTAACCTTGATTTCATCTGCAATCCTGACGTCTCATTGACATGTAACCTAAACGTAGTCACAGGTTTAAATTTTGGGATGAAGATATCTTTTGCGTAGGGGAGGTCAATCATTATTCTACCTTCCTACCATATCCTAAATAAATAGTCAAATCCTGAAAATTCTACTTTCCTTGATTCTTTCACATTTTTTCTGGGTACATCATTTCCACTTCTTTTGCTCCCAAAGTTGTATCCTCTCAAGACATCTTTTAGACTATACCATTGATGATTCAGATATTTCATTCAAGAAAATATGTGTGAGACTCCTAATTAAACTTCTCAGGAAAAAAAAAAAACATTGTCTTTGCAGAGAATTTCTGAATTTTTATTACATTGACATTTGTCAAGTGTCTTATAGAATGTGCCAAAATCTGGATTTGTCTGATTTTATTTTCCTTGTGAGTAGACTCAGGTTAAAGATGTTTAGCAAAAATGCTACATTGGCGATGTTTATTTCTCCTCTATCATATTAGGAAGAACCTCATGATAACAACTTGTACCATTATTAGTGATGCTAAATTTTATCATGGAGTTAAACTGTGAAACTTCAATTTTAACAATCAAGTGAACAAATGGCAAGGCTTTGGTTCATATAAAGAGTTGGACCTAAGATATCTACATATATTCAGGGTTCTCAAAAGATCACATCTTCATTGAAAGAAAGGACATGAAGAGAAAATCTCCTTAATGAAAGGAGAGTAAAAGGTTATTTGGTTTTCAGACACAACTCCAGGCAGGAGTGGAAAAATGGTTCTTTTGATATTTTCTAACTATAACCCTACATCCATGTAGAATGGCATTTGAAATCATTATACATGTGGGCAGAGAAATACTAAGGGCCAGAAGCTGAGTTCAAGAATTCACAGTAACTCCTTAGGAATCCTGGACAACAAATATTCCTTGGAGGAAAGCATTTTTGGTTGCATCACAGAATTCTCAGGTTTGTCCCTCTGAACATGAGCTCAAAATTCAAAATTTTAAAACAAAGTCGGAAAAAAACATCAAATAACAGACTCTAAATATATCAGACAATGGAATTATCAGACACATAAGTAAATATTAGTAACTGATAAATTTATATAAAGTTTATAAACCATGCAAAGCTCATGAGATAATGACTAGAAAGAGCATAGAAGAATTTCTGGATTCCTGGGAATGTTCCGTTTTTTATTCATATTACGTTTACACAGATGTGTTCACTTTGTGAAAATCCATCCAGCTGTACCTATAATATGAGCTTTTTTTATATGTATGTTATAATCTAGTAAAAAGTTTACACTAAAAAAATGAACAGAGAAATTAACTTTTTAATGAAAGCATAATTAAAGATTAAATGGAGGACACAGTCGGCCAGCATCTGAGGGAATAGTGACAGCATTTTCACATACAACTGTGAATTTGAAGGAGACAAAAATTAATGCCAAAGCCACTTTGGACCAAGGAAACTGAAGTTATAGGAAAACTAAAGCAGAGAGATTGACTCAAACATGTTAGAAGGTGGACAGATGGAAGACTTGGTGTCCTCTGAGGAACTGACAGATTACTCTCCTGGCAAGAATCCCTCCTGTCTCTTCTCAAAGGAGTAAAAGAGGAAAATGATCAAGTTGAAGAGTAAAAATGTGGAAACTGGAAGAACCATAGTGCAGAAAGTTTTAAATCAAAGATGCTAAACTAGAGCCTCAAGGGGTTGGCACCAGTTGTCCTAATTCAGAGGAAGGAGAGATGGCATCAGAACAACTGGCCTATCCTTCAAAAACAGAAGAAAAAGGAAAAAAAAAAAAAAAACAAAAAAAACTGGAGACTTCCCAAAGCACAGTCCTAAAGGTACCCAAAATATTGAAGACATAGATGCTTGACCAGAAGGGAGCTGTATAAGGTTGAAGGGGTATTAATACCTAATCCCCTTCTCCAAGTACTCAGTTTTCTAAGTTTCTCTGCAACTCCACTAGCCCAAGCCCTGACTTTGGCACCTGCCATCTGTGACAAACTGGACATCCTTGGTTTCTGCGCGCAAAGATTGGAAGTGGGAAAACTCTTGCAATTCAATGATTCATGTAGAGTTACAGTGACAAGATACTATGTTTTCAATCATGGTTCCCCAAAGTTTCATGTTTTGGATTTTGGTCTTAGTAGACAGTGATTGGGTGGATGTCCCTCAGAAAGTCATGTGTTGAGGCTTGATTATATTGCAAAGGTATTAAGTAAAAGCTTAATTCTTTCATAGTGTCCCAAGATGGAGCCTTTGGATATGATAAAGTTACCAGGGCAGGACCTTCAAGATCGAGTTTTGTTAGGGCTTAAAAGTAGAGGGAATGAGACCAGAACTATAGGGAGAAAGTCACAAGGATATAGACCACATTCTCTTCTTCCCTTAAGTTCTGCGTTCTACTATTGTGATGCCTTTGGACTTTCCAACCACCAGAACTGCTAATCAAAATAAACTTCTATTCTCTTAAAGTCACCCAGTCTCAGGTATTTCTGTTAGCAACACAATAACAGACACAGGGGAAAAAGAAGCTTGCCCCAGTTCCACGTAACCACCTGGAGAGTGGTTAGAAAGAAGGCTAGAGCTGTGTCTGGATCACTAAGCAAGGGTAGGATAGAATCTGGAGCATTGTCTTGAGACTGGAATTGACAGTGAAGCTTTGCCCAGTGAAGCTGTAGCTAAGGCAGGAGCAGCATCCAGCAAGGCCAGAACCAAGGTGAGCTACCATCTCAAACTAGGTGCTGCTTCTCTATAATGATGTTAAAAAAGGACTTTCTTCCCGAGTCAAGGAGAAGCCTGTAGCCGAATAGGATGAGGACAAAGATGATAGCTTGATGAAGAGCAGACTGGAAAGTCAAACCAGGATTGGGCAGTGATGTTGCCACCTGTCAAGTACATCCAAAGCAGCCTCTGCTTTGACGGGTTCAGACTCCCATTTGAGAGGTGGCCATCCTGGACAGTTAACACATTGATGCTGTGCCCAAGTTTGCAGGAATTATAATTGCTGTTTGGGTTGCTAGGATGTCCATGCAGAAACAGCAAAAGATGCTGAGTTGCCAGCCTGAGATCGCAATCACCACTCCAGGCTGACTGGGAGTTTTTAAAAAGCACCTTAATGTCAGCGACCTTTAACACCTCAGGTGCCTGATAGTGGATGAGGATGACCAGATGGTTGAGAAAGGCCACTTTGCTGAGATTTCCCAGCTTCCCAAGATGCTCGGTGTCTTCCAATACAACTCACAGGGGAGAGGCAGACACTTGCCACTTTTGCTAATCTTTTGCTACACTGACCCTGGTATATCCAATTCTTGCTTGACTCCTATATAAGCACATCAAGAAAATGGACAAAAATGACACATTTGACCTAATGCAGAAGACTTTTACCAAGGTTAAGGTCATTGACCTCTTAATGAAAGAGGCCACAATGAAGATGCTGACAGAGACTAAAATCCACTGTGAGACTGCATCTTTGCTATTTATAGATGCAGTATTCAGGCCATCCCTTAGTGTGTGCCAGCAGCATCTCTTGCATCAAACACTTCTCTGGGCTCCTCATAGACCTGAATATCATGCTGCTCACCATACATGCCTGTATGCACCAGAGCAAAGATGCAAAATCCTGGAGCAGTTTGCCTGTCTGGAAGAGTGTTCTGGCACCTGATGTGGCAGCTCAAGGTTTGGGCATTCCTAAAGTCAAGCATATCATTCATTACAAGGTCCACCGCACCTCAGAAATTTATGCCCACTGAAGTGATTGAACTGCTTGCACCACCAATGAAAGCCTCAGCTTTATGCTGATTGGGCCCGAGGACATATTCAGCTTTAAAAAGATTTACAAAATCCTAAAGAATGACAAGGGCATTACTATTATTATTATTGCCAAGTACGGATCACGGTCAAAGAGCAATTCATATGCTCAATGGAGAAAGCTAAGTATTGGAATTTCCAGGTTTGTCTGCACAACTTTTGGATTGAATGTGCAGTACCTACCCTCAAGACTGAACTGGAAGAGGGAACCAGCAGTTAGCGTAATGGCTATGTCGCTGGACTCCCACGTAGTCGACCGCGGTTTGCGTCCCGGACCCGGTGGCTTAAAACTCACGCTGGGCGCGTGTGCGTGCATGCCCAAGATCCTGAGAGGAGAATGGAGGAGAAGGGATTGTGACGTGACCATCCCCTCTGGGGGGTGATTTCTTGCTTTCTATCTGTCTGTCTGGCAAGCGCACGCGCCGTATAGTGAAAAACCTCTCAAAAAAAAAAAAAAAAAAAAAAAAAAAGAATGCCACCATTTGGGGAAGTTAGGAGAAAAGTTCACAGGACTCTATATATTAAAAAAAAAAAAAAAAAAAAAAAAAAGACTGAACTGGAAGAATAGATGTATAAGGGGAGAAAAGCTGATCAGCAAGAGCACTGGAGACAAAAGCAGATGAATGTCCTAAAGAAGGAGTTGCACCACTTGCTTTCTCTACCATTGTTTAAATATGACCTTATTTCCTTCTGTCCAAAGATGGTGATTTCACTTTGATCTGCCTTTCCAAACAGAATAAAGAAGAGGAGAGTATGGAGTTATAGCTAATCATACTTTTTTAAATTTTTGTATACATCACAGTGACTTTGTATTTAGTGTGTATCCAATAAATATGTTTTTTCAAGAATTGGGCTCTAAAATGTTTTGAGTCATTTCCCTTTTCAACCTTTCTGTTAAAGAAACAAGATACAATATTTTACAATGGCGGTTAGTCTTTTATTTCTTCCACAAGTCTTTGAATCATTACTAAAAATATTTGCTCAATATATACTGAATGTTGGCACTCTATGGCAGAAACGGAATGACTGGAAGGTATAGAAGCATGGAGAGCAATGACGACAGTGTAGATAGTAGAAGAGGTGAGAAATGGGGGAGGGTGAGAGGGGAGGAAGAAAGAAACAAAACATTTAAGAGACCCACAATGGAAGTAAATATGTGGATTATAATGTCTATTATAATGTCTTTGACTGGACCTATATGCAGTGTACTCATGATGGGAAAATTCATTTGATATGCTGTAATAATACACAGTGATTCAATGTATGAAAATAAATTGTCTCAAAAAATAATTGCTAAACTTATTAAAGGTAATTCTTGTTTTGGGGAGGCTAGATAATAATCATTGAATGAGAGCTATCATCAGACATGGTATCGATAGATTTCTTATAACTGTTACAGACTGATGATAATAGTTAAATCATTTAAAGTCACTAATTTTATTTTAATTCAAGTAAGTAGCAAGATGAACCACATGACGAGTATCTAAGGAACTCTTGGAGACACTGGAGTAGGCAAAGACTTCTTAAATAAGACCTCGAAAAGCACAGGCAATAACCCCTAAAATAGACAAGTGGGACTATGTCAGGCTAAAGAGCTTCTACACAGTGAAAGAAGCAGTAATTAGAGTGAAGAGACAAACTTCGGAATGGGAAAATTTATTTGCAAACTGTGTCGCAGATAAGGAACTGATAACCAGAATATAGAGGGAACTCAAGCAGATTACCCACAAAGAAATAAACAATTTAAAAATGGGTAAATAAACTAAACAAACAACTCTCCAAGCATATGAAAGAAAATGCCAGACAGTATACAAAGCAATAGTAAAAGGTCAGGACTCCTGGGGCAGAGCTAGAGAAAGTGCCTGGAATATATTTTATAGTAGAAAATGAAGAGTGAATGCAAAGCTGAATATGACGGGGACAGCAAGAATGGTGAGCATGGTGAGATACAGAGTGTCTTTATCAGGCTTTTGAGTTTGGAATGACAGTGATAGTACCTTCTGCGTACAAATGGCAAGAGTGCAGAGAAATATGCAAGGATTTCAGACTCACTACTAGTATTTATTTGGGATCAGCAGATGGTGTAATAGTTACCTCACTGGGTTCCCACGTAGTTGACCGTGGTTTGAGTCCAGACCTGGTGACTTAAAACTCACTTCGGACCTGTGTGCATGCATGCCAAAGATCCTGAGAGGAGAATGGAGTAGAAGGGATTGCAGCATGACCATCCCTCTCCCAAGGGGGGGGGGCACTATTTCTTGCATTCTGTCTATGTCTCTCTGGTGAGCGTGTGCGCCCAATAGGAAAAATCTCTTTCTAATAAATAAATAAGTAAAATAATTCTGGGATAGAGATGGACATAAAGAACAGATCTGAAGAAGAAAGACCAAATTAAAATAAAATCCTTCTACAGTACTCAGGAATATCACATACTGATAGGAGGAATACTCATTTGATGTGAATTAAAAGATTCTGGGAAGCTTCCTTAATCCAAAAACTCTGCCAGTATTCCACCATTAGTGATTCATTCTTTTGTGTTAAGCCTTTTAATCACTCTGCAATTATTTTTTAATAGACTTTGGTTTTAGAGCAGTTTTGGGATTACAGAAAAATTGTGCAGAAAATTCACTCTCATGGGACTTGGATAGTGGCTCAGAGAGAAAATGTGATACTCTGTGAGGCTCTCTGCATTTGCATCCAGACACATATTCCTGAGTACTCCAGATGTACCCTGCCATGATCTGGGGCTGGCTGTCACTGTGGATCGATTGCAGTATCATGATCCTGTTGAGGATATGCTCTCTCTCTTTCTATGCCTCTCTTGCTCCTAGAAAGAAGTAAATAAGGGACCAGCAGTTAGTGTAATGGCTATGTCGCTGAACTCCCATGTAGTTGACTGCAGTTCGAGTCCCGGACCCGGTGGCTTAAACTCACACCGGGTGCGTGTGCGTGCATGCCCAGGGTCCCGAAAGGAGAATAGAGGAGAAGGGATTGCGGCGTGGCCATCCCCCCTGGGAGGTGATTTCTCGCTTTTTGTCTCTCTGTCTCTCTCTGTCTGTCTGGCGAGCGCATGTGCCCTATAGCGCAAACCTCTCCAAAAGAAAAAAAAAAGAAAGTAAATAAAAACCAAAGAAGATATACCCTATACATTCTTCCTCCACCTCTGGGCAATTTCCCTTAGTATTAACATCTTAGAGTAGTGTGGTACATTTCATATCATTGTGAACTCAAGTTTGAAAAATTATTAACTGAAGCCCATAGTTTACGAGTGTTCATTTCTAATAATCTATGGACTATAAAATATACATGATATCCTGTACCTACCATTGAGTACATTATACAGAATAGTTTGTCTTAAAATCCTCTTTGCTATACCTATTTATCTCTCTTTCCCTTACTTTCCCCAAACTCTTGGCAACCACTGATTTTTTTTTTTTTGGAGAGGTTTTTGTTATAGGGCGCATGTGCTCGCCAGACAGACAGAGAGAGACAGAGAGACAGAAAGTGAGAAATCACCCCCCAGGGGAGATAGCCACACTGCAACCCCTTCTCCTCCATTCTCCTCTCGGGATCCTGGGCACTCACACACACGCACCTGGCTGAGTTTAAGCCACCAGGTCGGGACTTGAACCATGGTCAATTACGTGGGAGTCCAGCGACATAGCTATTATGCTAACTGCTGGTCCCAAGCACTGATCTTTTAACTGTCTTGATAGTATTGCTTTTTTAGAATATCATATAGTTGGAATCATATGTAACCTTTTCAGGATGGTTTCTTTCACTTGGCAATATACATGTAAGCTTTCTCCATACATTTTCATGGCTTTATAGCTTATTTTGTTTTATCATTGAATATTTCATGGCATGGATATACCACAATTTACACATTCATCTTTATTTTTCTCCTAGGTTTTTGCCATAGGATATTTGTGCTTGTTGCAGAGAGATAGAAAGAGAAAGTGAGAAATCACCCCCGTGAGGGGATGGCCACAGTGCAATCCCTTCTCTTCCATTCTTCTCTTGGTATTTTGGACACATGCGCACACATTCCTGGCACGAATTTCCAACTGTCAGGTCTGGGACCCAATCCACTGTCAGCCATGTGAGACTCTAGCTCCTTAACCACTATATCACCTTCTGGCCCTACATATTCACTTATTAAAGATCATCTTAGTTGTTTCCAGGCTTTGGCAGTTATGAATTAAGTTGCTCTAAACACGCATACATAAGTTTTTGTGTGGATATAAGTTTTTGACTCTTTGAGTAAGCCTGGAAGCTGGGTTGTATGGTCAGACTATATGTAGCTTTATTAAAAATTGCCATCTGTTGCAATTCCAAAGTGGCTGCACCATTTTGAACTACCACAAGCAATGAAAACTTATCCTCATGATTTGGTGATGTCAGTGTTTAACCATTCTAATAGATAAACGCAAGTATCTCACTGTTGTTTAAATTTGCAATTTCCTAATGACATGATTTGAATATCTTGTATATTTATTTGTTATCTGTATATCTTCTTTGGTGAAGAATGTCCTCATATCTTTTTTCCATTTTTTAAATTGGGCTATTTTCTAATTATTTATTTATTTTTTTTTTTTGCTATTTTCTAATTTTTGAGTTTTAGAAGTTCTTTATATATTTTGGCTACAAGCCTTTTATCAGATGTGTGTTTTACAAATATATTCTTCTGAGACCAGCAGTTAATGTAATGGTTACGTCGCGGGACTCCCATGTAGTCGACCGCACTTTGAGTCCCGTTCCCGGTTGCTTAAACTCACGCCGGGCATGTGTGCGTGCATGCACAAGATCCTGAGAGGAGAATGGAGGAGAAGGGATTGTGGCGTGGCCATCCCCCCTGGGGGGTGATTTCTCGCTTTCTGTCTCTCTGTCTCTCTCTGTCTTTCTGGTGAGCGCACGCACCCTATAGCAAAAACCTCTCCAAAACAAACAAACAAACAAAAAAAAACCCAAATATTTTCTTCAGCTCTATGGGTTCTCTTTTTATTACCTTGACAATGTCTTTCTCATATTAGAAATTTCTAAATCAAATCTTCTCTCACTGATCATGATTTATGTGATATGTCTAAAAAGTTATCGTGAAACCCAAGGTCATGTAGATTTATTCTATATTATCTTCTAGAAGTTTCATAGTTTTGCACTTTACATTTACATCTGTGATACATTTTGAGTTCACTTTTGTGAAAGGTTTAAGATCTGTATCTGGGTTGAAGTTTTTGTATGTGAATGACCAGTTGTTCCAGCAACATTTGTTGAAAGGACTATCGTTTCTCCATTAAATTACCTTTGATCTTTGTCACATATTTACTAACAATATTTGTGTGGATTGCAATTTTCTAGCATGGTCAAGGTGGCTGAATTCCACATGGCTGACTGTGTGGTTCAAGTCCCAGACACAGCAGCTTGGAAAACATGCTGAGCATGTGTGTGTGAGGGCCTAAAATCCTGAGCTGAGAATGGAGGGGATGGGTTGTAGCACAGTCATTCCCCCAGGGGTGCTTTCTCACTTCACCTCCCACCCCTGTCTTTCTTCAGTTAGTGTATGTACCCTCTAGCAAAAATTAAAAAGTAAATAAGGAGATTTTTAGGGAAAGATAACATGTTCAATGTTATCTTGATATAATTGATATTTTGGTATGGAAACATCAATACCGTTCAAAGTCTTTTATTGACAGCAGACTGGGTTGAGAGAATATTGGCTGCTGAGGTAGTAGAAATGGTTTGACATTGTAGAAATTGACAACTACTACCCAAGATGTACTCTCTGAGTCAGAATTTTGCCTTGTTCTGAATATGTGGAAGCGAAGGGGTCACATCCAGCCAAACTCAGGACTAGAAGTCATTCTAGAAGTCTTCCATCACTTTCTGACATGTAAATTATAAAATTATTCAGTATATAATAATTATTGCATTGTCATTAGTTATTTTTCAATTACATTCTGTTCATATAAACTTTGATGTGGTAATTTACAAAACATGCCAAATTAATTACATTTTCTATGACTCTATCTAGCTTTCCTTTTCTTGAATTTTTCATGAGTGAGGGAGGTAGAGATAGCACCCTCAATGATGGACTGTTGCCAGAGTCCAACCCAAGCTTTCAGGCAGCCTCATATAATGGATACGTGAGTGCCTCGAATACCCAGGGGGATCTCTAGATTTGAACCAGGAACCCTCCCATGTAGGATTTCCTTGCAGAGTGTCACATTTTACCACTGCCACTTACTGGCCCCCCTGGTATTCTTTAGCCTTGAAAAGAGCCAGTCTGGAAAACTTCCTGGCCAAAAGTCATCAAAAATGGGGAAATTGAAGAAAAAAATAGTTTATTTAATGACCTTGAGTTATCAGTCCATTTATGCAGGAAGTATAATTCTTTAATACTAGAGCATTGTACCTGGAATATATAACAGGAATATGTAGATACTCTTAAATTTAATCTAATGACTAGATTCAATTTTAAGTAAAAATTGAAAGCTTCTTTTCAGTTTGAAAATGATGAAGTATTTTGTTTCAAAAATCTGTGAAAGAATAATTTTCTAAAAATGTAACATTATGACTCATATGAATATAAAATGAACATATGTCAAAAATTATATTTAACTCATTAATTAAATGAGAGAACTGTGAAAGCTATTACAACTGATTCAAGAGAGAATCCAAAGAACAAACACATTTATTAATCAGGAATATTGAAATGAATTTGCAAGTGATTGCAAAACTGACTTTCCATTTGGAGGAAGGGAAGTTAATTGAACCTTCTTTAGAAACAATTTATTTCATAGTGATAGACCAGAATTGTCAGTAGACCGTTATTTTGCCTTGTTATCAGTTACCTACAATTGATCAGAGTTGTAAAATAACTCAAAGGCAATGAAAGGCTGATAATCTGGAAAACTATATCCAGTATCCATTATGCTTATTCCAAATTTTCCTAGAAAATGTCCCATACTTCTATTTTTCTTTAGATAATAGGGTACATTGTCACTTTAAACATGATTGTGGCCATGAACATAGGAGAAGTTTAGAGATTCTCGAACCTAGTCCAGATGATGCAGTGCTCCCTCACTAGGTACTGTAGATAAAGCAACAAAGATGAAACAGGGATAGATTTGTAAAACATAGTCATAACTATGTTACATTACAATACAGTTATTTAGAAAAAATATCTTTGGTTTGCTTGGCTGATTTTATTTTCTTTTTTTGTGGAAACATGTCTCCTTTATTTTTCCCTCATTATTGAATGGATAGTCTTGTAGCTTATGATCGCATATTTTTTTTTTTCAGGTTGTAGATCTGACTTAGATGATATGTGTAGTAAGAGCTCTCTCTACTTTGATGAGGTTGATATTTTCTGTCATTAGTATATTAGCTAATATTGCTGTCTCCTCTGGATTCTTTCTTTATGCAGATCTAGATATTTTGAACAGCTATCACAAAAGAACAGTGAAATGTTACCAGTAATTGTGCATAAAGTTGCCTCTTTTAATTTCCCAGAGTGCCAGAGATTATTGCCAGCCAGAAGGAGGTTGTGATGAAGGATACAAGAGATGGGCAGATTATATTCTAGAGGGAACCTGCCATCAGGAACATCCAAAAACAGATTTGAGAGGGTTCTGTTTATATCTATTTTCCTAAGGATTATTTTGAATTAAAGTCACTTGAAAAAAAAAAAAAAAAAAAAAAAAGACCAATGGGGCAAGAAGAGCGATCTGACCTTTCCCTTTTCCTTCTGAAAGCAGAAAATTAAATTTTCTGTGTGGAATATGCCTTTTCTTTTCCAGAAAGAAAGTTTGGTATCATCAAGTATAGGAAGTTGAGACAGAGAATTCCATGCAGAGAGACCTTGTTAAAATAATTCTTGGGGCCAGCAGGTGGTGCAGTGGTTAAGGCACTGTACTCCCACATGTTCAACTGCAATTTGAGACCCAGGCTTAGAGACTTGAAACTCAACACTGGGTGCATATGCATCTCTAGAGGAGAGTGGATTATGACATGGCTGTCCTTCCTGGGGGTTGATTTCTTTTTTTTTTTTTTTTTTTGGAGAGGTTTTTCGCTATAGGGCGCGTGCGCTCGCCAGACAGACAGAGAGAGACATAGAGACAGAAAGCAAGAAATCACCCCCCAGGGGGGATGGTCACGCCGCAATCCCTTCTCCTCCATTCTCCTCTTGGGATCTTGGGCACGCACGCACACGCGCCCGGCGTGAGTTTTAAGCCACCGGGTCCAGGACGCGAACCGCGGTCGACTACGTGGGAGTCCAGCGACATAGCCATTACGCTAACTGCTGGTTCCCCCTGGGGGTTGATTTCTCACTTTCTCTCTATCTGTCTCTACGCAAGGACTCACACTCTATACCAAAAATCTCTCTCTCAAAAAAAAAAAAAAAAAAAAAAAAACTTATCTTCTTTTAACCTCTGATCTCATGCAGTTTACTTTTCCACAATTGCCTCTCTTTATTCAACCTTTTATAAGAACATTTAGGTTTTGCTACTTTTTTGAGTCATTTTCTTATGAGGGCTTGAGTGTCACACAAAACCTCTATTGAAAAAACTCCTATGCTTTTGTCCTAAGTCTTATGTCAGTTTAACTGAAACCCAGCTGAAAACAACTAAGAGAGCAGAGAAAAAATTTACCATCCCTAAAGTTGTATTTTCCCAATAATAATGAAATCTTCCTTTGAGATTTGCTCACCCTTTGGGTTGGTAGAACCATGAAGGCTACTTTGGTTTAGAGAGATGAATGCTGCCTTCCTATTTGAGCAGAGCACTGACAGGAAGGCCAGGTCTGCAGGTGCTTGCTGTTGCAGGAAACGCTCCACCAGGCTGGGTGTCTCACAGACCCACAGGCCCTGTGCTGGGGCTGAGCCACAGGCTATGGTTCCTTATACTGTGTGAAGTTCCTCTCTGGGATCTGTGGTGGCCTCTCTGCCCGTCTATCGATAGAGAATAATGGGATTTTAAGAGGTCGAGGAGCCAGCTGGTGGTGCAGTGCTGGAGCACATGCTGGGCGAGGCTGACACACATGGGCAGGTTCCAGGTTCATGTTCATAGACTCTCTTACACATGCTGGGCATTGGTAGATCTGCGCTCCTGAACTGACTGAGGCTGTGGAGGTGGGTCATGGCATCTGGACCCTGTTGAGGGTGCCATCTGTCTTTCTCTTCTGTCACTCTTGATCGTAGAGAAAATAAACAAACTAAAAAAAAGGGGGGGGGGGGATTGAAATGGGGATTTTCAGGACCAGCAGCGTAATGGCTATGTCACTGGACTCCCACGTAGTCGACCGCGGTTTGCGTCCTGGACCCGGTGGCTTAAAACTCACGCCGGGCGCGTGTGCATGCATGCCCAGGATCCCAAGAGGAGAATGGAGGAGAAGGGATTGTGGCGTGGCCATCCCCCCTGAGGGGTGATTTCTCACTTTCTGTCTCTCTGTCTCTCTGGCGAGCGCACGTGCCCTATGACAAAAAAAAAAAAAAAAAAAAAAAAAAAAAAAAAGAAATGAGGATTTTCCCTCCAGAAGTATATGAATTGTCATGCCACCTCCCAGAATTCCAAGGGGAGAGGGAAACTTTTCTAAGAAGCAGAGAGGAAAAAGGTCCAGTAATACCCATTACTTCATTTTTTTTTTTTTTTAATCTTAAAAGGGATGACTTAGAATCTCCTCCTTTTGCAGCTGGCAGGTGGCATAGTGGTTAAGGTGCCGGACTCCCACACGGCTAACCTTAGTTCACGTCTCCTCCTTTAGCCAAAAAAGATAAAGGTTATTTTTTAAAATGTCACTTCATTTCATAACAAAGAGTAACCATGCTTACCAAGACATCCTCAACAAGTCATTTATTTAGTTTAATATTTTTAATTTATGAAAATAATATATGCATATTGTGGAGTATTTGAAAAAGACCACGTGTTTTCAAAGTGGGGAAAACCCAGGTGACAGTCATGAGTCTGATTTCCAAATTACTACGAGGACATCATGTCTCACTTTTCTGTTTGAACCAAGCACAAAGTAGAAGAAACATCCAGTATCTTAAAATGTTGGAAAGAAACCCTGTTCTAGTCTGCAATAATAGCTCTCCTGATGGTAAGAGAGAATACGGGAGCAGAAACTCAGGCAACACCTGGCTAAGGCAATCATCAAGCCAAAGAGGAAAATCATGATGCTTACATATAATAGAATTGTAAAACTCCAGGTGGTAAAATCTTGGATTGTGGCTGGCATCCTCATAAATTTCAACCTCTAAATGATTCTCATGAGAAGCATTCGGTGAGCAAGCAGAATTATGACCCACTTACCTTATGCATTTCTCCCTTGGAAAAAGGACTTGATGATTCCAGTTAAATATCTCTGGGTAAGCAGAATTCAACAAGAGAAAGGTATATCTACTTTAGTAATTGGTGGTGTGGACGATTCACATGTGAACCTCAAATGTGTGTGTGTCTGAGAGTCTAGCTAAAGGGAATGAATAGGCCATTGATGCAAACATATGTAACTACTCATCATTGGGTTCAACAAGATAGGCCACTATGAAATTGATAATTACTGACATGGTAATGTCAATTTATAATTAAAGACAAGAAGAGCAGCATTGAAAACAACAACCAGTTAAAGATAACTAATAATTCATGATGAAAAATATATTTTCCTAAGTAGGAATTTCAGCTAGGTGTGTTTTGTTTTATTTATTATATTTCCCTTGCTAAAATGTAAGTTCCATGAGCACAGGGAGTTTTATATATCCCCAATGACTAGATCTTTTGCCTTATGGAAAATAAAACAAAAAAGAAAATTTCTCAGACGCACTGCACCAGAATCTGCATTTCCCCCAGGAATTGCACATGCACATTCCAGCTGGAAAAGTTGCTGCAAGTACTGCAGTCACTGCCTTAGTAACGGTCAGCTCTGATCCCCGAGCACTACCCCCAGCCAGCTTGAAACAGAGGCAAGTATTATCACCCAAGAGATCCAAGAAGGTGAAGAATTTTGAAGTTTAGTTGGTCAGTCAATAAATATTTATTGCAAGACCAGCAGGTGGCATAGTGGTCAACGTGCTAGATTCCCCCTTGTGATCAACCACGGTTTGAGTCCTGGAACCGGTGGCTTGAAATTCACGCTGTGTGTGTGCGTGTGTGTGTGCGCGCGCGCATGCCCAAAATCCCAAGAGGAAAATGGAGGAGAAGGAATTGCCTTATGGATATCCCCCTGGGGAGTGATTTCTTGCTTTGTCTGTCTCTCTCTGGGAAGCACACATGCCCTATAGGCAAAATCTCTCTCTCTCTCTCTCTCTCTCTCTCTCTCTTTCTCTCTCTCTCTCTCTCCAAGGTGCCCATCACTATAAGTGCTGTGCATTTAGTCCTCAGTATATCTATCTCCCTGTTATACAAAGTCCTCATCATTAATCTTACACAGTATTAAGGCTCAGAAGCTCCTTCAAGGTGACATTTTCCAACCTCTTTATTTTGTTTATAAGCAAACTAGGGTTCCGTACAGCCCAGAACACTCAGAACAGAACTATAACCCAGGCATTCAGGCTTGCACTTTGTTTACATCACACTTTATTCTTTCTCCATACAGAAAACCCAAGAGAGTAGTCATTAGCTTGACCCCTATACATATGAAGCAGACATCCGAAATGGAAAGAGATTTCTAGAAGACTGAAGCAGAAGTGACATGTTTCACTTGTGAGTGACCTTCTTACTTGCACTTCTATCATGGATGAGGTAGCATTAGAAGCTAGAGTTGAAGTGCAGGTCAGACTTTTGACAGGAGGAGATGGGTGGCTGGGAGGGTGTTCCAGACACCAAGGTTTTCTCAGAGATGAGGCAATGGAGATGACATGTAATGACTGCTAACTGTTCAGTTTGGCAGGAGATGAAGAAATTAGAGTGGGTTGTGTGGGTCAGATCATATCTTGATGAGTTTTAACTCTAAGCATGGGATAGGAAATGGCTAAATTTGTAAATAATTTCTAAAGCCCTCTCAAATTAGTATTTTTTCCCCAAAGCCAAACATTGTTTTACTTCTGTGATTCATAACTTCACCAGGAGAATTGCTTTTTCCTTCCATGTGTCGTTGGTTTCTACCTTTTGAATACTCTTCCACAGATCCACTTGTAATGCATTTAGTCATGTTGTCCACTACCCAAAAGAAATTCCAAGAACCTAAATGGAAGAAAAGGCAAGCTGCTTAGCTTGGCATTTGGTGACCCCTGCAATCTGACTCTTTACTTTCCAGTTTTGTTGTCTCTGACCTGCTCTGGATCTTTCTGCCTCAAAAAAATGGAAAAATTCACTGCTCTACAGTGAATAAAGTACATTTATTTCTTATGGCCAGAACCTCAACTGGAAGGTCATTTCCCCTTTCTCTAAGCCCATGAGTCTCATCTGCCTTCTGTATTCATTCTGTGTTTCACTCCTCAAGAATTCCCCTGACTCAGCTCACATAACCATCAGCTAATCTTCTCTTCCCAAAATCCTTTGCAGTTTTCTCTACCATTCGTTCAGCGACTTGTTCTTTGTTTCATTCAGCTGAAATGAATGCTCAATGCTGGATGCTTACTATGTGTCAGGTCATGTGAAAATAAATATCTCAGCACCAGCTCTGAAAGTGCTGGCAATCTATTAGGTTGTCAGGAAAGTCAAGACATATTTTTCTATGCAAAATGCATCATGACTTTTCCGATGACCCAATTGTTAGGGGGATAGACAGTCATGGTTATAATTAGAAGGTGAGAGGTGCAACATGGAACATTAAAACCGAGTAACTCTAAAGCACGTAGCACAAACGGAGGAAAGAGAGGAAAGGGAGGGAGAAGGAAAGAAAGGGAGAGAGAGAGAGACTAGGTGGGGGCTTTGAAGGGGTAGAGATAATAACACCATGGTGATGGGTAGGGGAAGGATCACCAGTGAGAGAATGGGTAATTTGGAGAATGGGTAATTTGGAGAAGCAAATTTGGCAGATACTCATTACTGATGATGGGAATGTGTGATTTGCTCCCTCCTTTTATGAACCATTGTTCTTTAGTCTCATTGAGAGGCAGAGGCAGATGCTTCATCTGGGACTTCTTGTCAGTAGTTAATCAGTTCTAGTTACACTAAACTGACAGTTTGAAAAATATTTGGAAAATCAGTACATGTCAAAATTCTTTCACAATATTTTTCAAAGAAGAACTTGTGTATTTTCTTCACTAAGCTACAGGTGACCGTGATGATGAATTATTGCAGACTTTTTACACTTCTTCAATCAGTAACTGAGACTATTAAAACCATGTTCTTTCAGAAATACTTATTGAGTACTGTCTCAGACTCCTCTTACGTACCACATCAGGTCCTTGCTTTCACACGTTTCTGGGTGGGCTCTTACCAGCTTTTTCCGAGTATTACCAGCTCACACTGAACTGCTTGCTGCTTTGTGTTGACCACAAAGGGTGAGGCTTCGGGTCTACTTGGTCACATAACAGAAAAGCTCCAGAGTAGGAATGGCTACAGGCATGGCTCAAATCCGGTTCCTGTAAAGGATAATCAGGATATGAGTCTTCTCTTTCTCGTCTGCTTCCCAGTGTGTTTTGGTTTCATTTTTAGAGAGGGTCTCTCAACTCTATTTCTCCTGAACAGCGCATTACCTCTGAACCATGGAGCCAGTCCCCAGAACGTATTTTAAGGCTCATTTTTTTGTTTCAATTATGAGCATTTCCTTCTGGATGCTCATCCCAAATTTCAATTCCCTTTCCCTTAATAATCAAATTCTTTTCTAATACCCAAACTTAAACAACTGTTCTACGTCCTTCCTTATAGAGATATGATCAACACATCAGAATGGCTGATCATTATAGCATGTTTTAAAAAGACGGAGGACCCAAAGTTAAATCCCAAAACTAAACATAATTTTACATATTTTCAGTGCTGGATGGCTTTGATTCACAATTTTTATGCTAATAGCATTACTGTGTACCTTTTTCATTAAACATGGGAAATTGACAAAGAAGCAACTGTTTTCATTACCCAAGGTTTTGAAACTATATGAAAGAAAAACAGTTCTTTTTGTCTTACTGGTCATTTTAAAGCATTCTCCATTGAAGAGTGGATTGTATCATTTTCGGTGTTTCTGAATGATCTTCTGAGTCTGCATACCTATTTCTATCTCAAAATGTTTTAAAAGCTTAACTCTACTTGTTCCATCCCAGCTGCTCCATTCCATCTTTCTCCCCTCGAACAAGAGTCTTTTCCACATCCTCCACGTGGCTACCATGTGGAGCTTCATGTGAGTGCCTTATTTCCCAGGGATTTGGTCAGCTCAAGTCACGTGGATAGAGTCCATTAGTCACGATGAGGAAGAACACGGAAATGCTGCTTGACTTGACTGTGCTGCTCTTGGTGGAAGCAGGCTCTGGCGAAGGCTCCAATTAATGACTAATGCCATCTCATCATGCCCTTATGGAAGCAGGCAAAAAGTCATGAGATGGGAGAGATTATGCAGTCAGGCTTCCTAACTCTGTTCTCAAGAAAACAAGGCATCAAGGGAACCAACAGTTAGCGTAATGGCTATGTCGCTGGACTCCCACGTAGTCGACTGTGGTTTGCGTCCCGGACCCGGTGGCTTAAAACTCACGCCGGGCATGTGTGCGTGCCCAAGATCCCAAGAGGAGAATGGAGAAGAAGGGATTGCAGCGTGACCATCTCCCCTGGGGGGTGATTTCTCGCTTTCTGTCTCTCTGTCTCTCTCTGTCTGGCGAGCGCACGCGCCCTATAGCAAAAACCTCTCAAAAAAAAAAAAAAAAAAAAAAAAAAAAGGAAAAGAAAAGAAAACAAGGCATCAATATATTTGAGTGCTCTATCTCTACACAAATAGCCAGTGTTAACTTTCTTCTTTCTGGCTGTGGGCTGGCTGGGACTTGATGCCAGTTTTAAATTCTGACTTCTGTCAAAAATGAAATCAACTACCTTGCTAACAGAAATGTTTCCACCTCTCAGAAAATAGCAGGAAGCTCTACTTAAAAAGACAAGAACACAGAAAGGCTAAATCGTGGTTGCCACCTTAAAGTAGAAGTTGGCATTTAGAATAGTAAATTTTGGCAAGAGTTTGGCTGGTTTCTTTCCTGCCCAGAATGGTTATTTGCTGTGCCTATTTTATTCTGAGCCACTTTTTCAAAGCAGAGCCCCCACTAGTTTTTGCCCCACCAAAAGGCAGAGATCCTCGTTTTTCAATTTCTCGAACTGAGCTGGAGTTTGTAGTTGGGTACCAGGAGATACATTTTATTTTTTTTGAGTTTGTTTCCCATTTGTGGAAGTATAAAAATGAAATTCAAATAAAAGTTAAAGTCTCAACTGATTTTTTTTCTTTTCTGTTTTTTTGTTTTGTTATGTGTTTGTTATAGGGCAAACATACTTGCCAGAGAGAGACAGAGAGGGAAAGTGAGAAATCAAATGCCGGGGAGATGGCCACAACACAGTCCCTGCTTCATTCTCCCCTTGAGATTGTGGAGGCACATGCACACATGCCTGGCATACTTTTCAAGCTGCCAGGTCAGGACTTATAGCACGCAATTGGCCACGTGAGATCAGCTGCCTTAACCTCCACACCACCTGCTGGTCTCCCCAAATGGATTCTAGTAACCAGATTCAGTACAGCACTAGGAGCCTCACTCAGGCCCCAACCGATGTGACATCTTCTAATCTAGCTTTATCACTAGAAATCTGGGAATCATGTGGGAATGGATCCTACAGGTGCAAGATCAGGGTGGAAGAAATGCAGTTTGGGAGGAATTTGTTCATAAGGGTTTACCAAGCCAAACTTGGATTCTCTATCTTAGCTCAAATGGTTGTGAGGAGCTCTAACAGCTTTATTGACTGGTCGGCAGAAACTTTCACTCAAAGAACGGCTTACACGAAATGAGATTGAGATGCAAGAACTTTAATGAAACACTGTAGAAGAAGATACTCAAAGGCTCACTGCTTAATGCAAGAGGAGATTGACTGTAGAAGACTTGCTTGCTCATGCCCTTATGTATACCTATTCCCACTAGAAAGGTCCCAAGGTTACTTCCTTTATTAAGGCTGTAAGAAATGCATTTATGAAGTGAGCCTCAGCATCTTTGCAAAGCTCTGTGATGGCTGTTCTCTACAGTCCATAAATTAATGAACTACTGCTGGTGGAAACTGCTGCCAATAACTGAAATCTACAAGAATGATGACATCCAAGAGTGTCAGGGGCCAAGTGGTGAATTTAATTGGCAACATCAAAGTGGGCATGGTTCTCATAATGGACAGTAGAGCTGAAGAAGTCATAATAGTGTGACCTGCAAAAATCTTTAGTGTTGGCTATTGATCCTGATATCCTTAGAATTGAAGCAGATAGGCATGTACTCAAGTCTTGATGTGAGAAACAGAAAAGGTATAAGTCTGGTAAACAGAAATCTGACCTAAATCACTATGATAGTCACATTCTCTCAAACAATTCCCTGAACTTGATCTTCTTGGCAGATACAGAGTCCCTGGAACCAAGGATCCTCAAACTGGAGAATCCTTAAACACTGAATTTCCTTGAGGGAATATCTTGCTAAACAGACAAAATTTATACTATAATATTCCTCTTAGCTTTTTCAAAAGGGACTAGTGGTCATGTCTGACGGTGACTGTCCACTGGAGAAAGGAAAGTATCAGGCTTTGTGACTCTGGCTCTGAATTGACATTAATTACTGGAGAAACTAAATGCAACTGTAGTCAGAAAAGGGTTAAATGTGTCAAGTGGTAAATGAACTTTTGCCTGTGCCAATTTAGCTGTGGGTTCAGTGAGTTCTGAATCCACTCTGTGACTAATTCCCCATGTCTTGATTGCATTTTTGGAATAGGTATATTCAGCAAACAGCAGAAAGCCCAAATTGGTTTTGTGTCCTATGTAGTGAGAAGTGTTATGGTAGGAGAGGCTAAACAGATGCCACTAAAATTATCTTTAGCTACCAGATTAGTAAACCAACAGTAATGCTGCATTCTTAGAAGGATTCTTAGAAGGATTTCCGGGATTAGTGCCACCATCAAGGATGTCAAAGATTCAGGTAGACCAACACTCCATTCGCTATTCGGTTTGTGAAGAAGACAGATGGATCTTGGAGAATGATGAGTGATTATTGTGAATCTAATCAGATGATCAGATGATGAATTAAATATGGTTGATATTCCAGATGTTGCTTCATTGCAGGAGAAAATCAATATATTCCCTGAGAACCTAGTATGCTGCTATTGATCTGGTAAAGTCTTCTCCTTTCATACCTATTAGTAACGAGTATTGGAGCAGTTCACTTTCAAAGATCAATACTGATTTATCTTCAGGCTGTATCAATTCTCTAACCCTAAATCAAAATTTGGTCCCTAGACCAGTAAGATGATGTGGTGGTTAAGGTGGCTAGCTCTTACATGGCCAAATGTATAATTCAAGTTCTGAACTTGGCACCTTGGAAAACACATTGGTTATGTGTGTGCATGCCCAAAATCCTGAGAGAAGAATGAAGGGATTGTAGCATGGTTATCTCCCCTGGGGAGTACATTCTCACTTTCTTTTTATCTCTCTCCAGCAAGTGCACGCACCTTGTAGCAAATAAAAATGAATTCATTAATAAAAACTTGGTCCCTAAGGGCCTTGATCATTGCTCTCTTCAGAGAACATCATGCTAGTCCGTTACAATAATAGTGTTACACTGCTAGGACCTGGTGTAAACATCTTGGTAGTATACAAGTAGTAGTAACTGCTGTAAACATCTTGGAAAAGAATATAGGGGACAGAAGGTGGGATAAAGCCCACCAAGATTCAAGGGTGCTGCAGGACCTGGTCAATCTGACGGTGCTTGGATTCCTGTAGCAGACAGATATGCTATATGGGGCTTTTGCAGACCTTTAAGATTTGAAGCAGAGATAAAACATCCTCTACAGATTTTCTCTTGATAAACATGTCTTGATTTACCTCTGGGCACTAGTAGAGACTGAATACCTGAACATGCATCACCAAATTTCTGTAAGACCTGACTTACTTATTGTGAACTAAATGTATGATGACCCACCAAGCCATAAAGTTTGACAGGAGCAGCAGCACTTCGTCATCAGATAAGATAAGCGTGTCACATGTAAAACTAGGCTCCAGCAGGCTTTAGGGGATCATTAACCTGTAGGAACAACCAACCTAAATGCCCATGGACTGTATCCCTGCTATAGAACTTTTTCTCTCTCAACCTTCACCTGTAAGAGTTTCCTATGATCCAAACAGGAACAATAACAACAAAAAAATCTGGGTCTGACTTATAGATGATTCTGCATGACGCTCTGGCTATACCCAAAATGATGTCTTTACCCTACAGATCCTCATGAGATGATCCTGAAGGATGGCATTAGAAAATTATCACAGTGGATAGAATGTGGAGCAGTGTAGTTGGTTCTTCATTTTGGTTACAAAGAGAGATGACCAGAGGTTCGGTTCTATACTGTTCATGTTGGTGGCTAAATTGGAGTGCCCGGGAATTGGAAGCAATAGGATTGACAGATGGTGACTAGAGGTCTAGGGAAGTATTGGATGGACCTCTGTAAGTGGGCAGATTGTGAAGATACTTATAACCTTAATCTAGTCTCAATTGAACTGTCTTGATCTTTCCTGGTTCTATTTTGAGAAATATCTAGCAAAGGCATTGCCTCATTTTTTCCTATACTGTCTTACCAGCCTGGCCTCAACTTTTCACCTAAGGAAATTGTGATTTTCTTCTCATTTCTCTCTCTGATTCTGTTTAAGATTCAAACCTGGGGCCTGCTCACTAGGGCTCCACACGGCCTAGTATGGTTTAAATCTGCCCCTGGTGGCTTGAAAAATCTGCCAGGTGTGCATGTATGCATATCCCAAATCCTGACGAAATGGGGGAAAAAAGATTGCAGCAAGACCTTGCCTCCATGGGAGGTGCTTTCTTTCTCTGTCTCTGTCTCTGTCTCTGTCTCTTTCTCTTATGTGTACCTGCAACTTCTGGCAATTAAAAAAAAAAAGAATTCATACTTGCTTTTTATACTCATCTTCTTTCTCCTCTATTTTGAAAATAGTAATTTCTTGGAGTTATCAAGCATATGCTTGTGAAATAGCTGCATTTGGATTTCTTTTACTCCTTCAAATCAAATATTTGGTATACACATTATACCTTTAAGAATTTTTTCTTTGTTTATTTTTAAAATAAAATCTACTTTTCTTGACCACAAGAAGTTTACAATCACATCTAGATAATTAATTAGAACGAAATTGAAATAGCATAGTAGAGATAATTCTAGAGTCTAAAGTTTCACCTTCATCACTGTTACAGTTCAAAGAAAATAAGGTGGAACAGAGTTTAACCTTAGCATAAGAATACAAATGTTCCAAATAACAGCCACAATAATTACAAAACCGCTACTTTGATTATTTCCTGACCATGAAAATGTCAAGCCATTTTATAGTTATAGTCTAGGTTGACAAGCAATTTTTTTAAAAAAGAATTTGCTCAAGTGTTGTTCTTTCCACTTACACCCATCTTCTAAGGTTTGAATGGCCCTGAAATAAACCTTACGATGAGTGGGATCTCTCCAAGCTCCCTAGGGAAGTAAAGCCACCACTCTGCTCTAAACTGCCAGAATGAGCATCTGCCAAATCCAGGAGTAGGTCTCTGTACACACAAGAACATATATTTTCTCACCCACTTTCAGGTTCTAGAGAAACCTATCTTGATCTCGAATGAATTCTTTACTTTCTAAACAGCTTGGACTCTGTGACTTAAGTTACTAGGAAAAGGTATAACTAACACTTTAACACTAAAGCATAGGAGACCACACTCATTGGTGCCTAAGCCCTGAGGACCAGCTGTAGGAGACACTCAAAAATGCTGGGGTCCCCAGGAGGTTTTTTGCTGTCCAAATGCTATTTCGTGTGTATAGGTGTAAGTTATCTTGGCCACAATGTCCTATGTGACCTAATCACTCAGAACTAATGCTCTTTCTGGGTTCTTAATCAAACATAGCAAAAGGAAGTAGAATGCCTCTCTTAGTAAAGCTTTAGTGTTGTTGGCTTGGTAGCTCCTGATAAACAATGTTATATGGTTGAGTTTGGGCTTTGTTAGAAAGAGGCCTTGGGAGCCCAGCAGATGGCGTAATGGTTACATCGCTGGACTCCCATATGATCGATTGCAGTTCGAGTCCCAGACCCGGAGGCTTGAAAATATTGGTAGGTTTGTGTGTGTGTGTGCCCAAAATCCCAGGAGAGAATGGAAGAGAAGAGATTATGGAGTGGCTATCCCCCCTAGGGCATGATTTCTCACTTTCCCTCTTATTGTCTCTGTCTCTCTATCTCTGACGAACAGATTCACCCTATGGCAAAAACCTCTAAAAATAAGTAGGAAGAGGCCTCCTATTTCCTTCTTTCCTTCACTCTAGGCCTTGATCCTCACCTGTAGAGGGAGCTGTTTCTGCAGAGCACAGTTCCTCCAGTCAACTACAGAGAGAATCAGTACTGAATAACCTGGTATCTGATAGAACAGAGAGGGACAGCTGAAAGAGAGACTGGCATACTTTTGGCTTTTTAAAATGCTGTTCCTCATCCTTACTCTGGACAGCAGGATAAATATATATCAGATTATTCTGTCTTTGCAGATAGGTTTGTTTTGACCCTAGTGAGAAAGAATGGGTAAAGAGACAGTGAGAAGACCAGGAAGCACTCACCCCAATACTGCTGCTCCTTCTTGTGTAGAAATATGAAAAAGAAGGTACATGTTCTCCTAACACATACCAACTGGGATGAGGACATTTCTCTTGTTTTTGCAAAAGCATTCTTTCTGGGCATTGCTGTGGTCAACATGAGATATATTTTTTTTTAAAAAAATTGTTTTATACTTTAAAGTCCAATCTTAGCTGTTAAATTCCTTTGCAAGTAACAAACAGATTAACCCTTTTTAGCTTATTATATAGCAGGATAGGATGGTTCTCTTGCATGGTTCCCTTGAGCGAACCTGGAGGCTTAGAAATGGAAAATCTGATTTACACAGAAACAAGTTCAGTCCTCAAGGTCAAACGGCATACTGATGAGCTAGAATGTCTTTATTTATTGAATCTGCTTACTTTGCCTCACTTCAAACAGCGTTGTCCATATGCCTTTCTCAGAGAAAGCTGTGGGGTATTGCATAAAATTGCTGACTCATCACCATGGTATGAATGTATTCACAATATTCAAAAGACAGCTCTTTTATCAACAAAGATTTCTTGATCAATTTCTTACCATATTTGATATGACACTGGGGTAGGTCCTGGGGACATAATTGTAAGCATTGCTATATTCTTACCTTTCACAAACTTCAAAGTATCAAGTAGATATACCATTTGGTCTTACAAATAAAATCTTAAAAATTCACACAACATTCTGGTTGATAAATATAATAAGAGGTCTTTTAGAACACATCTTGTTAGTGTACGGATCTGGTCACAATATAGATCAAACTGCAACCTTCCTCTAGGCATCTTCATTAGTATTACTGAAGAAGAACCAGCAATGCTGTCTACATGAATATGTAGTATCCTATGGCATTTCCTGTAGTTACTCAAGATACAATACTTATTGGTCACACAGAAAGGAGAGCACATAGGTCCAAGCACTTGAGAAGTCCGGGAGCAGTCTGGTGTCAATAATATCATCTGGGTCCTTCTTTTCGTGTGTCACCATGCAGAGGAAAGATGGCCAATGCTAGTCTTGAGTCTACCTTTATGGCTCCTCATCCTAATCAACATCCATCTGTTACATTTTAAGGGGGACTCTGTTTCAGCTTGGCTCACATGTCCATGCTTGAACCAATCACTGTGACCCGTGCCATGGAGTGCCATGATTGGCCAGACTCAGAGCATACCCCCCCCACCCCCCAGACAAAAGAGGGCTGGGGTCTATGGACTCCCACCGTTTATCCAACTACATGGAATGAGAAAGAGGTAATTCCACTCACAAAGGTATGATGATCCAATAGGAAGGGGAAAGGGTGCTGGAAGGAAAAAACAATGTCCATGGCAATCCATTTCCCAGGACGCCCTTCCGATCTATTTGCACTTCGAAATATTAAGATTTGTATTCTGTTAGGTGGTAGTGTGCTGGTAAATGTTGGAGGCAGCTGGAGGACTATTAGTGCTATTCGCCCAATTCCGTGTTTTAATACTCCAAATGACAAAGTTCACTCTACCAACCTCACATCACTGTGCCAGGAGCCGGGAAGGGAGCCCCAGTAAGCAGCACAGCACCACGCTGTGTTTCTACACACTGGAATGCAGGCGATGGTGAAACGGGTGGAATCATTAGGAAGGAGATGTGAGCGTTACATTTTCTTCTCACGTAATGCACTTAGTTGGAAGTGTATATTAAATACTTTTAAAACAACAGTTTTTAATAACCCAGTTCTCATTGGCTAGCTCTTCTCATTTCAAATGCACACTTTTTCATTCACTCCTTACTTTAAATAGTTTACATATTTACACCTGCCTGGATATCAAAGGCCCTCATGAAATGTTTGATTATCCAAGTTTCTTTCTTGTTTTCTTTCTTTCCTTCCTTCCTTTCTTTAAAAATCCATTTATTTATTTATTTATTTGGGTTATTTTTTGGAAGATGGAGTCTTACCATGTTATGATCCCTCCTTCCTCAGCCTCCCAGCTGGGACTGTAGTCATGCACCCCCAACTCTATCTATTTTTCTTAGACAGTATCTTGCTATGTTGCTGAGATCAGCCTCAAGCTTGCACACCTCCTGCTGTGACCTCCCCGAGTTACTGGTATAGCAGCTGAGCTACTACGTCCATCTTTTATGTTGAACCAAGAATTGAACCCAGGCACCCATGTGGTCTCAGACTGTGAAGCAAAGTGAATTAGCAGCACACACCACTGCGGCTGGGTCCCAACTTCCATTTTTGTGGGATGAAGTGCTTTTCTCTATTTTCTATTTTTAAATACCAAATGAAGGGCTATTTTCTTAACTCACAGCAAGTCTTTCTTTCACTTCCAGTAAGTTTAGCTACACTAAAATAGTAGAAAAGTTTGTTCATGATTTAAAAATCCATACAAAGCATATTCCCACAGAAAGTAGACTAAACACAAAGTATATTATATTAAATGAATGAAATACAGTCTCAAAGGAACTGAAAAATAATAGTCGGATCACCAGTCAAAACCAAGAACTCAGTATAGGTAGGTTGATAAAATAAAAGTCAAACTAACTGGCTGCAGAACTACTCTGCAAAATTCAAGGAACTATCACAGGTAAGTTCAGGGACGTCCTAACTAGCAGCTCCTATTATTTTTTCCATGGAGGAGGTCAGGAAAAGGTCAGACAGATATTACTTCCTGTTTTGACCAGCCTCTGAGATAATGCGTTTTGAAAATTATTGTGACCCAAATGGACAGGCTGAAAGTACTCAGAGAAAACCTGCAAGTACTCAGGGGAAAAAACCACTTCTATTGTCCAGTGAGTAGTTTTGATTAGTATACGTTGGGTTGAAGACTGTGGAGGGAAACTAAAATGAGGAATACGAAAGCACTCTGATCTGGAGGACAGTTCTCAGAACTTGGGGTTGGCAAGCTGCCAGTTATACCAGATCATCACGGGCAAAGTAGAAAGTGTGGGGTTTCAACTTTTTTAGAGTGAAAATGTATAAATCTCACTTTTGAAGTCAAGTACTATTATTTGAAACATTTGCTCTCTGAGCAGTAAAATAATGCCACCAGCAACAAAAATATCTCTCTTCAATTAATTTTTACCAGAATCACTTTTGATTATAGACAAGTGTGAACCCAGTTTTTCTACAAGTTGTGCAAGTTTGACTTTTCTCAATGTTCTGTTTATAGCTGCTCAGTGTGTTGCTTGGAAAATAATGTCAAAGTTATAAAGATAGCTTAGTGACTTCATCCAAGACAGGAGGGAATGAAGAAGTAGAGCAGGAACTAGAAAATACTTCTAAAATGCAGATACCCTTTTCAGAATGAGTAACAATGGCAACCCCATGATACTATCTGTCCCCCTTCTCACAAGGAGGCTGTTAGCTTGATATGTTCAAATCAGTTCCTCTGCTTTAAGGGCATATGCCATAAATTCTCATCCACAAAACTCCCTCAATGGGTATAAAAAATCCCCATGGTTTGTTAGCTCTTTATTCTGGGCTATAAGAAATTTGTGGGAAATGATGGTATTTGAAAAAGGAAAAGATGACTGTTTCTGAGATCCCAATTTATTTTTATACATTTCAGTGTGTCCTTATTCAGAAGAGTGTTTCTAGGTGAAAGTTACTTTTTATTTCTCAGCTCTGGGTGATGAAATGTTGAACAAAATTCTGCTGCAGCCTGCAGATGTCACTCTGGAAACTGCAGTTGAGGAAATGATGCCTCTTGCCCGCTAGGTTGGAACTTTATAATCTGGTGAATGTAGGAGTGGACTTAGGGGTCGCTGGGCACTAACAGGGTGTAGTCAGGACAAAGTAAGTAAAGAAGTGGAACCATGTAAAGAAAAAGTGCAGGGTGATCCTTGGATAAAAAAGCTTTACACTCTGAATCCAATGGCAAGAATGAAGATCTAAGAAAAGTGGAGAAAGTAAGGAGACATCAAATTGTGGAACAGAGAATGTAAAGAGGGGACTGTGGACTGGCTCCTGGCACAGTAGTAATGTGCTTCTTAAGAGAAGCTATATCCCACATTGTGACTGTGGTTCAAATCCCTGGCCTGGTCAGCCTGAAAAATCCCAGGTGTGTGCATGAACACCCAAGGTCCAATAAGCTGGAAGGATGGACTAAGGGGATTGTGACATGGTCAGGACCATCACGATTGAAAATTAATGCCCTTATTAAAAACAAACAAGCAAACAAACACCAGAGAGCTAGCTAGCCCCTTCCATCTTGAAAATACAGTAAGAAGTCACCATCTATTAACCAGGAAACCAGTCCTCATGAAACCCTGAACTACTGTTGTATTGATCTAGGACTTCCCAGCTTTTATAACTGTGAGAAATAAATTCCAGCTGCCCAGCTTTTTTTTTTTTTTTTTAAATAAAATAGTGGCCTAAATGAACTGACACAAATACCAAACTATTAGGTCATTAAGAAAATCATGACATATTTTTCTGTTTTACTGTGCAAAAATTCCAAGTGTTTCAGTACTTTGCATTCCCATCAGTAATGTAAAAGAAATTCTATGGAATCATATTCTTCTAAATACTTGATACTGTCAACTTTCAAGGTAGTTTGCCCTTTGAAAAAACGTAATACGCTATCATATTGTGTACTTGATTTGCATTTCCTCTATTACTAATGAAATTGAATGTCATTTTAAGTAATGGCCATTGAAAATTTCTTTTTGTTTAATATATATAAGTGGAATAATGTTGGGAAAGAGATTAAATTAGAACCGTTCCACATTTCATATACAAAATTACCTTCAGATAGACAAAAAGTCAAATACAAGGAATAAAACTGTATGCCTATATTCAAATATGTAAGTAAATATTTACTCAGTATAGGGGAATATTTCCTAAATAAGACATAAAACAGTGTAGGGGAGGATTTCCTAAGTAAGACACAAAATCTATCTATAAGTTATCAATAGATGGCTGGCAGGTGCATGGTGGTTAAAGTGCTGGACTCCCACATGGCTGACCACAGTTGAGTCCTGGACCTGGCAGCTTGCTTTCTCACTCTCTCTGTCTGTCTCTCTCTATTCAAATTTAAAAAATAATTTTAATAAATAAAATTAAATGAAACAATTCCTTTAAAAAAAAAAAAAAGGTACCGATAGAGCTGATCTTGTAGCCTAGTGACCAAGGGAGCTGGATCCCACATGGCTGCCTGTGGATTGAATCCTGGCCCAGTGGCTTGAGAAACACACTGACAGTGTGTGTGCACATGCTCCAGATCACAACAGGCTGGAGAAATGGAGACGGGATTGTGACACGATCATGCCTCATTGAAGGGTGCTTTTTCCCTCTCTGTTTCTCTCTCTCTGTCAAGCACATGTGGTCCCTAGCAATCAAAAGAAATTAAGATATTGATAAATATAACTATAGAAAGCTGAGAAGTTTTATTCAGCAATAGACACATTTAACACAAGGAAAAGACAAGTTATAAACTAGAAGAAAGTATTTATAATATGTAACACAAAAAAAGGTATCAAAACAATATTTATGTTAAGAACACCTTTCAATTATTAAGAGAAATATAGAAAGCCCAATAGAAAAATAAGCAAAAGACATGTAGATATGTTTCTTTCATTTCTTATTATATATCAATCTATTTAATTAATTTATTTTAAAATTTTGCTATAGGGAATGTGTACTCACTGGAGAGAAAGAGAAAAGCAAAAAAGCACCCTCCTGGGACCAGCAGTTAGTGTAATGGCTTTGTCGCTGGACTCCCATGTAGTCTACCGCGATTCGCTTCCCGCACCCAGTGGCTGAAAAAAAAACTCACGCCGGGCACATGTGCGTGCGTGCCCAAGATCCCAAGAGGAGAACAGAGGAGAAGGGATTGTGGCATGGCCATCCCCCCTGGGGTGGGGGGGTGATTTCTCGCTTTCTGCTTTCTGTCTTTCTGTCTCTCTCTTTCTGTCTGGCAAGCGCACGCGCCCTATAGCAAAAACCTCTCAAAAAAAAAAAAAAAAAAAAAAAAAAAAAAAGGAAAAGAAAGAAAGAAAGAAAAGAAATAAATGTGTTTGTAAATTATCAAGTTTGTGGTATTTTGCTATAGCAGCACTAATGGACTAGGATAGTGATTACCAGCGGCTGAGGAGAGAGGAGAATGGGGATTAACTTCTCATGAGTATGGAGCTTCTTTTTGTTCTGAAGTGTTCTGGAATTAAATGGTGAGGGTCACATCATGCAATTTTGTGAATATATGAAAAACCATTGAATTGTACAATTTAAACTGGTGAATTTATGTCATGTGAATTATATCTCAAGCTTAAAAAGGAAAAAAAATGTTATTGTGGCTTTAAAATGAGACAACTCATGTAAACGCTTCAGTATATTGCCTGGCACACAATAATAAAAAATGATAGATCCTTCTAAAAATATGATTTCATTTTCTTCTGCTTCACTTTTCCCATATCTATAAATAGCCCTCTCTAGCATGTACATTATTTGACTCAGGTGTTACATAGCATTCTCCTTGAAATGACCTCCAAAAATAGGATTAAAGGAAGTATGATAGTTATTCCTGTAATCGCTACCATTTATTGATTTCTTGCCAGATACTAGTCCCAATACCACAGGTTTTCTAAAAATCTTATTAGATTTGGAGAATAGTCTTATGAGTTATTCCTATATTACATTTGAGAAAAGTGAGGCTTTTTGGCCACAATCAAATAACCAACTGATCAGAGAATAAAACCAAGAACTTAACCTCCAAAGTTTTCTTCTCTCTGCTTATACCACATTACACAAAGGTATAAATTACTGTGGGAAAATGTCAAAGAATGTTATGAAGCAATTTACTTTCACCCAGTAATATGTTCCTACCATTTAAAAATAAAGCTCTCTATATGGCAACAAGATTTCTTTTTTCTTTAAACACTGAAAACTTCATTTTATAAATAGACTTACCACAGATGGTGGTGGTGGTAGTAGTAGTTAGCTCCTGGAATTCTCCAAATTCCCTTCCAAATACAACATGAAACATGGATTATTAACTTACAGTATGGAAGAAGAACTAAATTAGTCATTTAAATGTCAATTCTGTGAATGTCATTTGAATCAAAGCATTTGAAATACCCTTATCATGATGCTCTACAGCATTTCTCATAATTAGTAAGTGTTCTGAGCCAGTATTCTGGTGTCAGAAAAATGTGTGATTGACTTCATGTAACAGAAGTGTCGTCAATAATAATACCAGTCTGTGAAATCATTGAGAAATGTCGCCTTCTAGCAAATTGGCTTTTATGAACAGATCTCCATGGAGGTTTTGTTTTTACCCCAGGCTTTATTTGATCTGCTGGCTTAGAGCCAAGATGAAGATATCACAAGGATAATTTCTTTCATGAGCTGATTCTTCACATCACGGTACCGGATTCTCACTCACAGACCTTCCAAAGTGTGATGCTTGGGGTCGACTAGCTTTCAGAGGAAGCCCAAAAATGAAGCTAAGGGCATTCAAATGGAAAAAAGTTTCCTCTACCAACTTTGACAAGTTCTATTTTGTACGAAGTCAGCATTCAGCAAGGAGAGTTATTTTTCGAGTATGTCAGAAAGTCAGCATTTCACATTGCCCCTGAGCCTTCTGCATTGAGGAGAAACTAACCTTTGTTGATGTAGTCTGTGGGTGGACACTACAGTATTGCTCTTCTATATAGTATCTCATCCATCTAGTACCACTGACAGTCTTACAGTCAGGAAATTGAAGCTTAAAACTGTTAAGTAACCAGGCCAGTTGGTGTTAAGGCAGCTGAATCCTACATGACTGAATCTCTCAGAGCTGACTGCAGTTCAAGTTCAGGCCCTGGTGGCTTGAAAGACACACCAGGCATGTATGTCCAAACCACCAGAGGAGAATGGAGGAGAAAGGATTGTGGCATGGCCATCCTCCCTGGAGGGAAGGGAGGGTTTCTCTCTCTCCTTTCTCTCTCTCTGCCTCTATACATGCCCTATAGCAAACTTTAAAAAATGAAATAAAATAAAACTGTTAAGTAATCGCCTAAAGCTACACAGCTCCTCAGTGAAAGCGGTCAAGATTAGAATTGGTTTAAGCGTGGTCCCCAAAAGTTAGACTGTTTTCGCAGCATTGTGTCCTTTCAGAGAAATTGTCTAAGAAAGAAAAAAACATACTGTAAACATAAGAATGACTTCATATTTTAATATAATGCATTATAAAATGAGATTTTAAAGACATGTCCTGAAGAATTATTCTATGTGAAAATTAAAGATAGTACATTTTATACAGCTTAATAATCTTAGTAGTCATGGGGAGAACATCTTAGTCCTCACTCTCGTTTTTTCCAGAGAATAACCATTAGTCTCTTTTCACATCTTGTTCTCAGTCTTCCTCAAAGAAAAAAGGAGCATTAGGAGATTGTTGGAAGTGCCGTGGCCGGTGGGCCACTCACGTATGGAGGAGTGTACTGCACTGAGAGTCGTAGGTCCTGACCCTCTCCTCTCCTGTGCTGTTGGACTGCTTGACTTGAATGTTCTAGACTCACATTGCTCTCTCTGTGCCCTATGACCTCGTGGTGAGGTCTGTGAAAGGGAGAACAATAAAACCCCTAAACTTCCCAGTGTCCAAAGAGTCAATTTTATATGCTGTGGAAGTTAAGGTGTTTGTGGGGTACTAGACAGCTCCACTTTGGACTTATGCCTAAGCCAGTTGCTGATAGAATTTACAAATGTCCTCTTTTATGTAATAACTTGAAAATCTGATCCTTTGGTCTTAGTGTTTACACTTAAACCCTAAACATTGCATACTTCAATTTGTTCTAACAACTTTTAGGATAATATATTCTTCAACTTCTTTCACAGCTAATTTCTAGTCTTTTTTTAAAAAAAATTACATATTTAATTTTATTCATGATCATTATTTTTTAATTTGATAGAGAGAGAGAGAGAGAGAGAGAGAGAGAGAGAGAGAGGAAAAGTGAGAAAGCAAGACGCCAGGCCTGACACTTGAACCGTGGTCAGTCATGTGGGAGTCCAGTGCCTCTACCACCACGCCACCTGCCAGACCCCTCTAGTCTTTCAACAAAACCCTCTCTTCTAAAGTTAATCTGAATCCATCCCTACTCTTGTGCTTCTGTGCCATCACCCTGGTCTGAGCAGCCATCAGCTCTATTCTGGGTTCCCGTTAAAACTTCCTGACTTGTCTCAGTTTTCACATTTGCTCCTTACAACAAGAGTAAACCTTTTGAAATGTCACTCCTCTGCTCAGCCCTCTGGAATGCCTCCCCTTTCACCAGAGTAAAAGCCAAAATTATATGGTCTGCCCATTTCATCTGTTGTTCATCACTTATTTGCTAACTCCCCTTGCAAACTCAACTTCAGCCATAGGAGAGCTTCCATGGTGTTCCTTGAAGATGCTAGGCACATCTCTATCTTGGGCCTTTGCCCTCCTACTCCCACTCCCTGGAACACACTTTCTTAGACATCTATACTTCAAATTACCTTATCCCAGGTCTTTGTGTAAATATTGTCTTCTCAGTAAGGGCCACCTGGACTTTTCTACTCAAAATGACAAACTGCTTGCCCGCTCCTGTGCTTATTGTCCTTCACACTTTTGTCTTCTATAGCATATTTGTAACATAAAATTCATTTATTATATGTATTACTTGTATGTCTTTACAACTGGAATATAAACTTCTTTGTATGTTTTGCTCATTGGTGTAGCCCAAGTGCCTGGAACATAGTTGTTGAATGAATGAACAAATGATTGAATGTGAAACTATAAATTTCAATGCATTTTCTCTTTCCTTCCATTTTTGGTTACAAGCCAACCAATTTTTTTTTTTTTTTTAACCAAGTCCTCTTTTTTGGTAAAGTCATGCTAAAAACAGCAAGAAGCAGGCAGCAAACACAAGTTTTCAGCTCTATTCAAGCACATTCTTGAGAGCTCAGTAGGTATATCATTACAGACAAATGTTTGCATGGTATACAAATGTCTTCAGCTCTCTAGCTCGTAATATCTGTTTCCTTACCACTCATTTCCTGACTGCTAAGCCAGTACCTTGCATATTAGATTTTTGTTATGTCAGCACCCTACTTCATTTACCAACTTCTGTATTAGACTAACACTAGCTTCAATGACAAAGAAACTCCAAAATAAAGTGACTTAGGAATCTAGAAGTGTGTTTTTCCTGTAACAGCTTTCAAGTGAGCATTGCAGGTTGCCTGGTGCTCTACTGCAGTGACTGGACTGGCAGTGGCTCTGCTTTCTGCAAGATATGGTTCTCAATCTTGCTATCGTCATTGCCATTCAAACATATTTCACTAGTAAGACCTTACCTCATGACCACCCTGATTTGTGCAATGGATCCTAGGAAATGTAGTTCTTGACAGCAATTTTTTAGCTATTCCCTATTGAATGAAATTCCATTCCTGGGTATCTACCCAAAGGATAGGAAGGTACTCAAAAAAACATGTGCATGTCCATGTTTATTATAGCATTATTCACAATTGCTAAGACATGGAACCAACCAAATGTCCACTAACATGAATGAATTGAGAAAGTGTGGCACTTATACACTATGGAATACTACTCAGTCATAAAGAAAACAATGAGACTGTAGCATTTGATAGAAAGTGGTTTAATATGGAAGATTTACTGCTAAGTGAAGCAAGTCAGACTATGAGAAAGAGACATGGTATGTCCCCACTCAATATATACCGAATGTCTGTACTCTATGGCATAAACTGAAATATTAGACAATACAAAAGCAGAGAGAGCAATTGTAAATACCAGAGACAGTGTGGGAGGAAAATGGGAAATGATGGAGGGTGAGAGGGAGGGAATCAAGGGGAAAAAGAAAGAAGCAAAACATTTAAGAAACACAAAATGGACAGTTACCTGTTGATTATAATATGTATGGTATTATCTTTGAGCCAATATACAGTGTATTCTGGATGGGAAAATTCATTTTATATGCTGTAATGATATACAGTGGTTGTAAAATAAATAAAAGAAAGAAAGAAAAAAAGAAAGGCCAAATAGTGTCAACCTGCAGTCTTTGCACAGGCAGGTATTATTATCTTTTAATTAGAAAATAAATGTATTTGTTTATTATGATACACACAAGAATGTTTGGTACATTTGCTAATGTGTTCTTATATGTTAAATTATACATCTGATCCACCCTGTAACAGGAAAAGGGGTAAGGGCTCTCAGAGCTGGTGCCAACTGTCCATTCCGCTACAATTGTTTCTTTGGATCTCATCCTCCCTGCTGTAAACTTCCAGCTAGGTCTCCCAAAATCCTTTATTCCAGTCAGTCCACCCTCTGTCCTTGCCATTCCTTGGTTCTTTCAAGACTGAGGTTAATTACCCCATATCTCTGCTCTGATGTCACTTGCTCTCCTTGAGGGTGATGAGCTCACAGAACTGCAGCTATGATGAGGCTGATGTAAATCTGAAGGCCTGTCTGCTTGCAGATACCCACCTCACCTAGACACCATTGGACCTTGTTCAGCAATCATATAACTACAAGTGGCTTTGGAAAAGAGCCAACAAGTCTACCAAAACCCTCAACAGAAGCATCTCTGAATTCATTGTGATGGCTGTAGTTGCTGACCCTCTGGAGATCATCCTCCACCTCCCACTGCTGTGTACAGACAAGAATGTGTCCTACGTGTTTGTGTATCCAAACACGCCCTGGGGTAGGCCTATGACATTTCCAGGCCCGTCATTGCATGTCCCATCACCATCAAAGGTAGGTATTATTATTTTTAGAGGTTTTTGCCTGAAGGCTTGAGTGCTCCTGTGACAGAGAGAGAGAGAGAGAGAGAGAGAGAGAGAGAGAGAGAGAGAAACACTAAGAGGAAAAGTGAGAAATCAGCCCCCTAGGGAGAATGACCACACTGCAATCTACTCTTCTCCATTCTTCTCCTGGCATCTTGGGCTTGTACTGGGTGTGATTTCCAAGCCACCAGATCTGGGACCTGAACTACGATCAGCCATGTGGGAGTACAGTGACGTACCATTACACCATCAGTGGGACCTGGGAGTTATTATTTTTGATGGATATCTTCACTATTTAAATTAACATACATTTTCCTTTTAAACTACATAATTCAGTGCTTTTTAATGTTTTCACAAAGTTGGGCAACTATCACCACTACTGGCAGAAACTTGAGAACACCACAAAAAGATTACTTGAATCTATCATCAGTTACTTTTCATTTCTTATCTCCTCAATCCTGGAAATTACCAATACATTTTTTTGTCTCAATGGATATGTAGTCTGAATATTTTATATAAAATGAATCATATAACATGCAGCCTTTTGTGTCTAGCTTCTTTTACTTATCTTAATATTTTCAAGATTCATCTTTACTATAGCATACATCAGTACTTCATTCCTTTTTACGACTGAATAGTATTCTATTGCATGGATATACCACTTTTTTTTTATTCATTCAGTTATTCATTCAGCTAGGCTTTGAGCTATTTCCACATGTTGACTGTTAGGACTAATTCAGCTATGACTTTTTGTGTACTAACTGGGTGGATACATATTTTCATTTCTCTTAGGTAGCTATCTGAGCATGAAATTGCTGGGGCTAGAAAGTGGTGTGGTGGTTAAGGCATGAGTCTCCCACGTGGATGACTGCATTTCAACTCCCAGACCTGGTGGCTTGCTTTCTCATTACCCCCGAACCCCCATCTCTATTGTGAATTGAAAAATAAGTAATAATAAATAAAATTAAATAAATAATTCTTTTAAAAAAAGTGAAATTTCTGGATCATACAGTAGCTCTTTGTTTAATTTTAAAGGAACTATCCAAAGCAGTTGCACTATTATACAATCCTACCAGCTGTGTTTTAGGGTTCTAATTTTATCACATCTTTGTCAACATTTATGGTTGTCTGTCTTTTTTATTCTAATCATCCCAGTTGGTATAAAGTAGTAAGTATCTCATTGTGGCTTTGATTTTCATATCCCTGATGACCAGTGATATTGAGCTTTTTATCTTTGTACTTATGGACCATTTAGATACTTCTTAAGAGAAATTTCTTTTCAAATCTTTCGCCATTTTTAAATTGAGTTAATGGTTTGTTTCTTATTAAGTTATAATAGTTCTTTATCTATTCTGGTTACAGTCCCTTATCAGATATAGCATTTATATTCTCCCATTCTGTGAGTTGTCTCTTCACTTCCTTGATAATATCCTTTGAAATAGCTTCATTTTTCATTTTCATTGAAGAAACTGTGACCAAGGCATTAAATAGCTGGTCCAAGATCACTGGGTATACCATGTTTCCCTTTCAGTTAGTTATGGCCACAAGACTGAGTTCTCGTCAATGCCGTGGGAGTGGTAGGAGAGATGAGGCATTTGCCATTTCCAGGTCTAGCCCATAACAATTTCTCTGGTATGGTTTTCATACTCTTTCCTCATTCTAGGACACTTGGTTGATGATGTCTGGGTCTTTGAATGACTACAATACGGTAGAGCTATGTAGAAAGAACCATCTCACTGACCTGAATTCCTGGCCCTGAGCTCTTCTGTTGAAGACAATAGACAAAATTCTTGTTCCTAAGTCACCAAAGCTTTTGGGTGGACTTGTTAGTTCAGCTTTGCCCTCCCTGACACAATCCAGATTGCCATTTTGCTTGAATATTTTTTTTCATTTATTTTAATTTGAACAGAGAGAGACACAGAGGAGGAAAGAGAGAGAGGGAAAGTGAGAAAGGAAGCCACCAGGTCCAGGACACGAACTGTGGTCAGCCATGTGGGAGTGTCCAGCACCTTAACCACCACGCCACCTGCTGGTCCCTTTGATTGAATATTTTTAATGCTAGTACACTCACTACTTTTCAAAATATTAAATGTAACTCTTTTTCTATGTCGAGTAAAAGTATTTTTTCTACAAATTCTGTGTCTGTGTTCTAGTTCTTTCCTTTAAAGTAACTGGAATAAGTTTAATACTTTTCTTCAGAATAAGCTTTATATTTTTGCCATAGTTAAAGGGCAATCAAATCTCCCTTTCTTTAGTGTTTGCATGTAAGTAGTTGTGTTTTGTAAGCAAATAATCACTACAGCTAGAAGCTACCTCTCTCCTAAAATGTACTGCATTTTTGGCATTTCTGCTTCTTTTTTTTTTAGACCAGAGAGAGCATAGCCAAAGGAAAAAATTCTCCTTAGACAATTGTGGGTCAATCCTCTTCTCAGTTTAACCTTGCTATTCAATTTGACTCAGAGATCTGATAAAATAGAGGTATTTGAGGGGGGGGTCACAGATTCTAAGCTGTCTTTATATTACCATTGCTCTCTCAGAGAGAGAGAGGGGGAGAAAGTGAGCAAGGGAAGATGAGTACTTGACCCCTGTGGTGCTGATGTAGAAATGAAAGCTTTGCAAAGATCTGTGGGGGAGAAGGTGATGTGGAATTGAAAAGGCAGCAGATGGTAAGAAAAGCTCTGGAGAGTAATTCTTTCCCTGAAGGCTTTTAGATGAATTCCTTGTTCTGCTTCATCCTCAGTACCACTGTGCGAGAGTCTATGCCTCTCAATAAGACCCTTTTTTATGAGGTGGGATCACTTTTCCCATTTCAGTTTGCCAAACACAGCTTCTAACCAACACTTTCCCAAATTTCCACAGTTGTGATATACTCATCTAAAAATGACTGTCCAATGTTTGGTTAATTGTTCATTCTCTCCCAATTTTAAACTATCCGGTTAAATACCCTTTAGTATGATCTGTTGCAAACATGTCCTCTGAGTGGTCTAGTCAGCTCAGGAATATTCTCACTTGCTTCCTAGAAGGGTTAGTAAAATATGGTAATGATTTGAGGCTCTTAAAATGCTAAAAGATAGATTAGTCTTCAGTCTCAAAAACTCATCCTGGGACCAGAAGCTAGTGTAATGGCTATGTCACTGAACTCCCATGTAGTCAACCATGGTTCGAGTCCTGGACCCGGTGGCTTAGACTCACATCGGGTACATGTGCGTGCGTGCCCAAGAACTGGAGAGGAGAATGGAGGAGAAGGGATTGTGGCATGGCCATCCTCCCTGGGGGGTAATTTCTCGCTTTCTGTCTCTCTGTCTCTCTCTGTTTCTCTGGTGAGTGAACGCGCCCTTTAGCAAAAACCTCTCAAAATAAAAACAAAACAAAACAAAACAAAAAAACTCATCTTAACTTAAAAGGCAGGCAAATTTTACTAAAATATCTTCATTCCTAAAAGCAGACATAGTTTTTTGTGTTGACATGGTAGGGATTACAGCTGGTCAAATAGGCCAAACTGCCAATGCAGTCACCTTTTTAAGTCTTCTCATGGAAAAAAGATGGAGAGAGAATAGGCGAGACAGCAAAGAAAGTGAACTGGGTTTGTTTTTAGACTGACTGATCTGCTATCCTTCCCAGGAACCATCAGCTGAATGTCTTAAGTCGAAAATGTTGAACAGGGCTAGGACTCTATTGACTGAGAAGCATAATTGCACTATTTGTTTTATCCATCTTACTTTCCGGTGAACTTGCTTTATTCTATTCTGGATTTGGCTAATTTTTCTTCTGTTTGACTAGTTACTTCCTTTTCAGGACTCCCCCCCCCCCCCCCCACCCACACACACACACACACACACACACACACACACACACACACATCAACAGCTGATGGCAGTGAGGGCTTTTCTAGCTCATGGTAATCATTTCCAAACAAGAACAAATTTCCTGGCACAGTGCTATCTATGCTCAGTAATGGTTCCTCCCACTCCTGTTAGTGATAGTAGTACGGCCATTGCTGACTAGAAAACTTTTATATGCACAAATGCACATGCACATAAACACAATATAAAAGTAAAAGAAAAACTAGACCACAGTCTCAACAAAAGCCTGAGGCTAAGATACAATAAAAGATCAGCATTCAAAAGCAAAAGGTTGTCACTGGCCACCAATGGCTCTGAAGTCATCTTCAAAAATGACATTGAGAAATCAGCAGTTAACATAGTAGCTATGTTGATGGACTCCCACGTAGTCGACCGCAGTTCACGTCCCAGACCCGGTAGCTTAAAGCTCATGCCAGGTGCGTGTGCGTGTGTGCCCAAGATCCCGAGAGGAGAATGGAGGAGAAGAGATTGTGACCATCCCCCCGGGGGGTGATTTCTCATTTTCTGTCTCTCTGTCTGGCAAGCGAATGCGCCCGATAGCAAAAACCTCTAAAAAAAAAAAAAAAAAAATGACATTGACTTCTCTCTTTCTTCTGCCTTGCTTCTGCGAGATCTAAAATAATAGACTCACTAGAGAAGTAATGTTCATTAGAGCAGTAATAAGAGGCCAGAAGACAATAGAAAAATAATGTAGAATTTGTTTCTTTTTCTGATAATAGTAATTTCTCCCCAGGTGCCTGGTCCCTTTTCTCATAAAGCACAGGCACTAATACAGTAATACCATCATCCCAAGTTTGGGAAACAATCTTCTAGGTGGATGCAAGGTCTCTCTCTTTTGGAAGACTTAACTACCCTGAGTACAGATTGATATTGACTTCTGGATTCCCTTTTATACTCTTTTTAAACAATCATTCTTCTCCTGACCTTAATGTCTATTAATCAGGCCTATGTGTAAAATTGCCTTTAATGTATGTTAAATCCACTCTTGTTGTCAGAGGTTTTCCTCAATAATATGAGCTTGTTAGAAACATCATGACACATTTTTCTATGTTTTTTAATGCAAAAATATCATGACTTTCCTGACAACCCAATATATAGCTCCAATATTTATGAAGAGTCTTTAAGAAGTTCACAAAAATGCATATTATTAAAAAAAAACTATGCATGGATTTCAAAATTTTACACCCAAATAAACTCATGCTATAATTCCATTTTGTCCATGAACTTTTGGAAGTACCCTTGTGTTTGTAAGCTTATTATTGACTTCTGTTTGTGCTAACTCTCAAAAAATAGTTTCCATTTATATTTGAATCTACAGTTTATACTTTCCTGAAAAAAAAGGGGGGTGGGGGAGAGGAGAGGCAAGACTATGCAGCCATGATTAAATGGAGTTAAGGCTGTACCCTGAAATAGTGGACCTCTCAGTTCTAACTCCTATTTGTATAACCATGGATAAGTTATTTGATTACCACAAAGCCCAGATTGTTTTATTAAAAGATCACGATAATGTCTAGCCTCTAGGCTCAATTGTACATTTCCAGGGTAGAGAGCTGTGTAGGTTATGTGGGATATAAAGTAATGGAGGAGCATCCACAGGCTCACGGGGGATGCTTCATATATTTTTGAAAAATTTTTTGGTTTGTTTATAAGCCAGAAGGTGTGTGCACTTGCCAGGAGAAACAAGGAGATAGGGAAGAAGGAAAAAGCATCCCTCCAATGAAGTAAGTTCACACCACAATCTCTTCTCCTCCATTTCTTTCCCGTTTCGAGATTTGGGTCACACACATATCCCTGGTGTCTTTTCAAGCTTCCAGAGTCTGGAGTCAAATGGCCAGCCAAGTGGGATCTGACTCCCTTAATCACTCGGCCATGGGTCCAACCCTGTTTATGAAACCTTGAGGAAAAAAAAAGGGAAAATATATTCTAACATCCATCCATAGTTCTCCATAGATTCTGAGATAAGCTTTCATGGAATGCTAGAGCAGGAAAGGATATCGGCCTTATCTAGTATAGTATCATTGACATGAAAAGCATTTTGCTCCTGTGAGGTTAACTGATTTGAACCTCAGAAATTTCCTAAGAAAGTCTCACTGTGTGCCTAGAGTTCCTTGGTTCAAGGTCAGAAGTCTTTCCTAATGAGAGGAACAGCAGTTAGTGTAATGACTATGTCACTGGACTCCCACGTAGTCGACCGTGGTTCGTGTCCCGGACCCAGTGGCTTAAAACTCACGCCGGGCGCGTGTGCGTGCATGCCCAAGATCCCGAGAGGAGAATGGAGGGGAAGGGATTGCGGCATGGCCATCCCCCCTGGGGGTTGATTTCTCGCTTTCTGTCTCTCTGTCTGTCTGGCGAGCGCACGCGCCCTATAGCGAAAACCTCTCCCCCCCAAAAAAAGTCTTTCCTAATGATGCTTCTTCCCTAACTACAAAGTTTTCATCAGACATCTGTAGTTTTTTCTCTGATCAAGCTTATTTTTTCTTTGAATCCAGAACTTTAATATCTTGATTTCTTTCAAGCTTACTTAAGTTTTTGAAGGAGCCAACTCCTTTTTCTTTTTTCCTGAAAGTTTCTTTAAAAAAGAAAAAAAGTAATTTTAGGAGAGCTATACAATGGTTTAACCACATCATCTCAGCTCCCTACTTTTTGAGAGTTTTATTCAAGCTCCCATCGGCTATATATGCAGCTTGCTCAACATTTAGCAGTTCCTCTCAGCAGGGGTTGACAATTACTCTTGGGGCTAAATAAGGCTTACCACCTAGTTTTGTAAATAAAGTTTTGTTTTTGTTTTTTGGGAGATTTTTGCTCTAAGGTGCATATACTCACCAGAGAACCAGAGAGATAGAAAGCAAGAACTCAGACCCTGGAGGGATAGCCATGCCACAGTCTCCTCCTCATGGGCACGCACTCACCCATGCCTGGCATGTTTCTTAAGTTGCCAACTCAAACTGCAGTTGATTACATGGGAATCCAGCAACATAACTATTACACCATCTGCTGGTCCTTGTAAATAAAATTTTATTGGAACACAGCTATGCTTGTTCATTTGTGTATTACCTATAGCTGCTTTCTGGTAACCAGGGCAGAGTTGAGTAGTAGTGACAAGCACTGGCTGGCCCATGGAACCTGAAATATTTACTCTCTGGTCCTTCATAGGAAATATTCACTGATCCCTACATTTAGCATCAACTTCATCTTTCTTCCAATTCCTTTTACATATGTCCTCAACAAAACTATTTTCCACAAGAACTTGGATTTATTTTTCTGGAATATTTTGAAGGCATTTGATTATTTACTTTTGCCTGCATAAAAAGTATGGCCAACTATTGGGTCATCAGAAAAGTCATGACATACTTTTCTATGCAAAAATGCATCGTGACTTTTTCTATGATCCAATATATTAAAACTATGAAAAGCACAAAGAGGACCATAGCAATAAGCTGTAATCTTAGCAGAGAGATGTCAACTGCTAGTCTTTTAGTCTTTGTCCAAGAAATGTGTCAAGGTGGGTCAGACCAGAGTATCAGCGCTTCCTCAGACTCTTGGGTAAACAATGTAATTTGCAGCTGAGTTTCAGAGAAAGAATGGACATAGCTTAATTATTCTGTGTATGATGATAGGAAATTCTCCACCATATTTTTAAATTGTTTTGATTTTTTTTTTTTAAGCTTGTGGGCAAAGGAGAAAAGATGAGATAAGGTGGAGGAGCAATAAAATGGAGAGGCAAGGGACTTTTAAGGAAAGACATGAGGATTATTTAGCTTTAACGCTGTGTGAGTTGCTGTGATATAAACTTTTTAGCATCTCCCCCAAATTTCAGTAAAGTTGAAGTCTTTGACTTCACATTCAGAGACCCTACATGAGTGGTTTGTTTGGTGCCTCTCTGAAAGTGGGGAAACCCATATTTGGTTTATGTGGTGTGGACCAGGATCCTCCATGCAGGATAGTGACTCCAAAACCAGAGCAGTCCAGCTGAAGCAGCTGCTCAAATGAAGCTGCAGCCCTCTTCACCAGGTATCTGGAAATTCAGATCACTCTCCGGGAGGGCTTCGGACTTTGCGTTCATTGTAGAGTTGAGATGTGTTTGGTTTGAATGTGTCTCCCTATTTAACATGTTCCAATTTGGTAAGCCGTAATAATGGTGTTGAGAGGGTGGTGACTCAACCTATTACGGTATTTAAAGGTGGGCCTTTGGGAAGTCATTAGGCCTTCGAGGACTGAGTCTTGATGGGTTTATAAGGAGCAGAAATGAGATGGAGACATGCTCTGCTCTCCTGGAGCTCCTGCCTTCCTCCGCTGTGTTATCTATCAACAAGAAACCTTCAATAGATGCAGTGGCTTGGCTCTTTAAGCCATGAGCTAAATAAACCTCTATTTTTATACATTACCCTTAGTCATGTAACTCTGGTATTAGCAAAAAACAAGGACTAGAATGGGATGTTTGAGCCTGTGTTGTCTAGATTAAGGCAGTAAGAAGAGCCTGGCTGTGATAGGTGGGATATCTAAAAAAAGTATACACACGGTTCCAGGATATGTGTTTGTGTGTGTACATGGCCTTTGTACATATAAATTAGTTTTTTCACACCTTCTCCTCTCCCACAAATAGCAAAGCAATTAAGTCAAATTCCAGCTGGCTATTTCTGGAAGCCTTATATAAGAAGATACAAGTTGTTTAGCTGTTTTCTCAAGGACAGGAAGTAGGAAGGACTACATGGGAAAGAGTGATGACGAGCTACATTATTCCCTCTTCATATCAAAAGCCAGCAGTGGAAAAAAAATTCTGGAAAAGATTTCTCTGTCTCTGAAGAGTCACAGTATTGTCATCCTGTAAACCCTTTTTAAAGCTTACCATGCTCACAAGTGTATAACCTATTGTCTTGCTATACATGACACAGACCACACCATACAACTTACTTAATGGATATTGACAATGCCTAAATCTACCAATGAGAAGTGGCTTTTGAGGAGCATACATGAGGGAGAATATCCTCTTTTATAATCCTAGATTTTTCATTTTTTGCTCACTGCCCAGTCTCCACATACGTGTCACAATAAACATAGTTAAAATTGTTTTTTAATTGACAACTAAAAATTGTACTATTTATCCTTTACAACATGTGGTTCTAAAACAAGAATGTAGTTTAATAATTCTTTATATAGTGTTTGTTTGAGTCTTAACAACACTTGGTTCAAATCAGATAAACAGAGATATTCCACATTCTGAAGTATCCAAAGTAAAAGCTTTGTGTGTGTGTGTGTGTGTGACTCTCAAAGACTAAGACTGGGCAGAAATCACACATTTTTGGGCCAGTCTTTAATTAAAAAAAAAAAAAAAAAAAGGAGCAGCGAGTCCTTCACATGATGTGATCTGACCTGTACCAATGTTCTCTGCACAGGTTTGTGATCTATTTGTGTATTTCTGCCAACGGAGATAAATTCCTCTAAGCTGAAGCATCATTCCAGGTCCAAATCTCCTGGGATGGAATGACTCCTTAGGAAAAGCGCATCTGGCCGTTCTCAAAGTGCACTAATGGCTCTCCTTCCTCTCAAATAGGGGGAATGTTCCCCTGTGGCAGAGCCTGGGCTTTCATGGCCCGGCCTCCAGAGCAGCTGCCCGGTTCTTCAGAAACACTAAAGAACCCACTGAAGGGCACACTTTCAAGTCATGCCAGCTCTTGGCACCTGTCCCCTCCTCCCTGACAGCCAGGCCACATCTTCTGCCGCCAGGAGATTAACTGCATCTCTGCAGAGCACAGAGTGGCCCCACGCAGCACGCACATGTGTGTCTTTACTCAACGGGCCTGTGTTTGTTCCCTCGCCCTTTATGAGGTAGCATAGCAACCAGCACATCTTCCCTTCCGCACACCACACCCAGGATTTCTCTTCATCCCGGTTTTAACAGCCACCTTCCTCTACACATAGCCCGGGCGTGGGCTGTAGGCTCTCAAGGGGTGCCAGGATGAGCTCTATTCTTTCCTGTCTCAGTGCATTTGCGCATGTTTTCTTTGCCTGCAATGCCTATCCCACGCTTGGATGTCTGCAGCACTCTTACTCAACCCTGAGGATGCTGCTCAGACACTATCTCCAGCCTTCTCTTGTTTAGTTAGTTACATCCGTGCTTTCATTAGCACCTTGAGCTTACTATTGCAGCATTTATAGTGCCTGGAGTTTTTATTATATGTTTTCTGTTGCCTTCTCTAGATTTAGTTTTAAAATAATGACCACGATCGCCTTTATACCCTCAGCCTGGTGCCTGATAAGTAAGTCCTGGCAAAATCAAAAAAATGTAAATGTTACTAACACTCTAGTGAGAAATACTTTCTTCAAGTTTTTGTGGGTGGCTAACCATAATTAAGTTCCTCACCTCAAAACTGAAACTACAATATATCTAGTCCAGTATTTCTATTAAAGCCCATATTCTAGATCTAACCAGGCTTATCAATATCAATGTCTTATGAAGACAAATAGAACTACAGCTTTTTATCCCACAATCATTTTCATTGTGGTTTTCCCTGTTTCAGTTAGTGGTAACTTCATCCTTTTAGTTTCTAAAGCCAAATAGCTTTGGAGTTCTCCCTGACTTTTTCCTTTCTTCTATTCACATCTGGTGCACTAGCAAATCCTGGCTTTTCTTGCAAAACAGGGATTTCATCACTACTGCCTTGGTCCATGTCACCGTGCTTCCTTGCATCAGCCTCCTAACTGGTGTTCTTGCTCCCACACTGGCCCACCTCCCACCTCTGCCCTGGTCAGTTTTCAACACAACTTCATGATCCTTTAGCACTGTGAGTTAGATCATGTCACTTCTTTGCTCAAAACTCTCTAATAGCCATTTATTGTCTGCCCTTCTCTAGCACCAGAATAGTACCTGTTACAAAATGAATATGAAATAGTTGCTGAATGAATACAGAAATGTTTAAACTTTAGTATAAGAAAATGACTGGCCCCACAGCACAGTGCTTAAGCCCTGTGCAGAGGGAGTCAAATCCCACATGGTTGACAGTGGTTCAGATTCTGGTCCCAGTGACTTGGAAAACATAAGCATGTATATGTCCAAGATCCTGAGGAAAAAGAGAGAGAGTGCTCTCTCTCTCTCTTTCTCTCTCTCTCTCTTTCTCTCCCTCCCTTCCTCTCATCTTTCTCATATGCACCCTCTGACATAAAAACAAAAACAAGAGCCAGCAAGTGGCATGGTAGTTAAGGTGTTGTACTCCCACATGGTTGACCATGGTTCAAATCTTGAAGTCGGTGGCTTGAAAATCACACCAGTTTCATGTGCGTGCATGTGTGTGTGTGTGTGTGTGTGTGTGTGTGTACCCAAAATCCCAAAAGGAGAATGGAGGAGAAGGGACTGCAGCATGGCCATTCTCCTGGGGGTGACAGGTGGATTTCTTACTTTCCCTCTCTCTGTTTCTCTCTCTCCCTCTGTCTCTGGTAAACCCACACAACCTATGTCAAAACTAAAAAACAAAACAAACAAAAAAGACAGATAACTACCAAGACTAACAGTAGCAGGCAAACCTACTGCTGTTCCTTCGCCCTTGATTTCCCCGGAGACCTAGGCCAGGGGCTTAGTGAAGTGTCTTTGTCTTTGGAAAGTGATGTCAAGGAATGAATTTCTCAGTACAGCTCATTCACTCTGTTCTATAGATTGTGTTTGCACAAAAAAGCTGTTTCAATACTAAGGTCACCCACAGTAATTTTTTCAGAGGTATGTTTAGCAAATATATGATGAAGTCACTGGTGTCAACACTAAACAAGGTTTTGAGTGATTCGGTGGAAAGATTGTTCACCTAGCCTTTGGGTAAAAAAATTATTAAAAAAATCAAATATGAATATGATATAAGATGTAATATGAATGTACCATATTTAAAAAGATTATTTTATGAGAGAGAGTATGAGAGAGAGAAAGCGGCTCCCTTGCTAGAATATCCTCACACCATGATCCCCTTCCCCCAGCTTGTCTCCAGCCTGTTGGAGTCTTGGGCATGAGCACCCAGTGCCTGAGGTCAGCCATGTGGCTTCCAGCTCTGCATATCAGCACACTACTGTCTGTGCCATTGCATCTGGGACACACATTTTTTGGTAGAACTATTATTACTATTAATATTTTTAGAGAGTTTTTGCTATAGCGCATGTGTGCTTACCAGAGAGAAAGCAAAAAATCATCCCCCAGGGGGATGGCCATGCCGCAATCCCTTCTCCTTCGGTCTACTCTGAGGATTTTGAGCACGCACACACATGCACATACCCGGAGTAAGTGTCAAGCCTCCAAGTCTGGGACTCGAAATACTGTCGATCATGTAGGAGTCCAGTGATATAACCATTATGCCATCTGCTGATCCCGCTATTGATATTCTTTAAGAGAGGCTTTGTTCAGGTACAATCTTCCTGCATAAATCCCCCTAGTAGCTGAGATTACAGGTGTGCAGCATCACTCCAAGCTTTTAGTCTCAGCTACTTGGAAGGAGCTAGTCTCACTACTCAGTAATGGAGCCAGGCCTCCCATGTGACCTCAGCTTGAGGAATAGCATGTGCTACTATGGCTGGGTAAATATAATCATGTTTTTAATATCATCAAAATGTTCCAGATATATCTTTTTTTCTTTTTTTTTTTTCTTAGAGATTTTTGCTATAGGGTACATGTGCTCACTGGAGAGAGACAGAAAATGAGAACTCACCCCCCAGCCCCAGGGCCAGGGGCATGGCCATGCCACGATCCCTTCTCCTCCATTCTCCTCTCAGGATTTTGGACACGCATGCACACATGCCTGATGTGAGTTTTAAGCCACTGGATCTGAGACTTGAACTGCAGTCGACTATGTGAGAGTCCAGTGATGTAACCATTACATCATCTGCTGTTCTTTCCAAAATCATCTTGATATCAAGGGTAATTTCTTTCTGAACAGCAATAAGCTGACCACAAAATAACCAGTTGGCCCTGACTTTTAGAGAGTTAGTTTCTTACTTGAAAGAAGAACATTGAATTTAAAGATTTTCACAATCTCTAGCAAATCTAAATGTCTATTATTTATTTATGGTAAACTTCAGGTCTTTTTCCTTTCTCAACACATGGACTGGACTTTCTCTTCCTGAACAGCCCTTTAGAGAAAACATCTTCAGAAACCCTGGGACAAGAATTCAAGCCTGGGAGAGTAGGGCAGGAGAAGGGCCCCAGGACAGGTAAAATAGCATCTGGGGTCAAAGGAGACAGAGAGGAGAGTGTGCAAGCACCGTGAGGACAAACCTGCTACTGTTTCTTTGCCCTTGTTTTCCCTGGAGACCTAGGCTAGGAGGCTTAGTGAAGTGTCCTTGTTTTGGGAGAGTAATGTCAAAGAATGAATTTCTAAGTGCTGCTCACTTACACTGCTCAATAAATTGTGTCTGTATGAAAGCTGTTTCTAACTGAGGTCAGTCACAGTAATTTTTTTAGAGGTATGTTTGGATGAGCAGTAAATATATGTTGAAGTCACCAGTGTCAACTCTCAGAGGGTTTTGAGTAGTTTGGTAAAAAGCTTGCTCTCCCAACCTTGGGATGAAAAATCATTAAAAAACAAAGTCAAATATGAAAATAATACAAACTTCACCTTTTGATATTTTAAAATTAATTTGCATTTATTTTTTAAAATATTTATAGTGTAGGTTTCAGATGCAATACTTTATAAGCTATAATTATTGTGTGACATTTAAGTTCTTCATTTACGGATTGGAAAATGGCCTGCTTATATAATTTTAAACTTTAGTAATTTTAGTTCTCCCTCATAATTAAAAGATAGCAAATGGCATACAAAAGCAAGGTATTTCAAGCTTCTCAGCATCAGCCTAGCTGCTAACCTTCATCATGCATTGTTCAGAATGATTTTCCAACTCACCGACAACACTATCCAGTTTCTGTCGAGAGATTTTGCAAATTGCTTCCATCATCTCTGCTCCAAGTTCCTCCAAACAATGTGCCTCCAACGAGTAAACATTTGCAGCTTGCTTATATCATGCCCAAATCCAAAGTTAATAAAACTTGAGTGTGCACACGAGCTTGCAAAGACCAGACCTAGGTAGAATCACTTATAGGACTGTCTCTGTCTTTACTTACTAATGTAATGCAGAATAATAGTTGTAAAAATTTAGGAATTACAAAAATATACAGTGTAAGCAGTAAACGTTCTTTCTCTTCTTTTCCTGTCATCTCTAGGTTCACACCTGGGAGCAACTGCAGTTCTCAGTTTAGTATCTTTTAAAATTATTCTCTAGTCGCAAATGTACAAATGCACATATACACACGGTATACATACACAGGAAGATTGCTTCCTTTTCTCTCTCCCTTTCTATCTCCTCCTCTCCTTCCTTCTTTCTTTCTTTCCAAAAATGGAAAGCTATTGTTGTTATTAAGCTACCAAATCCTTTCTTCACACAAGCCTCATAGAGATCCTTCCACAACACCACTTACATGTTTGTCCCATCTTTAAAATTGCCTTTTGGTGGGACCAGCAGTTAGCGTAATGGCTATGTTGCTGGACTCCCATGTAGTTGACTGTGGTTCGAGTCCTGGACCTGGTGGTTTAAACTCACGCAAGGTGCGTGTGCGTGACCAAGATCCTGAGAGGAGAATGGAGGAAAAGGAATTGCGGAGTGGCCATCTCCCCTGGGGGGTGGTTTCTTGCTTTCTGTTTCTCTGTCTCTCTTTGTCTTTCTGGCAAGCGCATGTGCCCTATAGCAAAAACCTCTCAAAAAAAAAAAAAAAAAAAAAAAAAAAAAGAAATTGCCTTTTGGTATTCTGAGCAGAAATATACTATCACTTATTTAACTATTCTTTTTATTTGGGGACGTTTAGGATGTCAACTGATTTTCAAGGGCACCGATAATGCAAATGTGGGAGGAGGAAGAGAGAAGGGAGGGCTTACGGTAAAGGGTCAACTGGAGAGTCAATCTACACTATAACATCATCTAAGAACTCGGTGTTGAAGCACGGTCGGGATTACGTTCAGCTGGCCCTCTGCGAGCTGACCTCAGGCCACCACGCTTTGGGTATGATGTTGGCAGGCACACGCTGTCTGTCTGGGGGGCATTGCATCATGGTTGGGTGTCCATAAGCTATGTCCCACTCAAGCAGACAAAAGAAGCCAGGGCACCTTCAAACTCATTATCCCCAGGACACTTAAGAGACCTTACTTCCTGGGACCAGAAGATGGTGTAATTATTACATCACTGGACTTCCATATAGTTGACCACCCTTCGAGTCCTGGACCCAGCAGCTTAAAACACACACCCAGGCATGTGTGCACGCAAGCCCAAAATCCTAAGAGGAGAGTGGAGGAGAAGGGATTGCAGTGTGGTCATGCCCCAGGGGGGTGATTTCTCACTTTCTGTCTCTCTCTGTCTGCAAGCACACATACCCTATAGCAAAAAATCACTTAAAAAAATAAAAAAGACATTACTTCCAAGCTCACATGGCAGGGGGGATGGCGAGGGGGTGGGGTGGTTCCTGGGCCAATTTGCAGCTCAGCACATCTTTCTATGTTCCATTAGGAATCCTGATGCCATTGGGTTTGTGAAAGGCCCAAGGTCTCAGTCAGTCCAGAGTCCCACTCAGAACCTTGAAGTGAGCACAATTCTACCCACACTTCTCATCCTTGTCATTCAGACACGGTCACTACTGCAAGCCCTTCCTCTCACCCAAGCTTTTTGTTCTGCCTCTCATTTCATCTTTTCACGGATATCTTCCCAACAGCCCTTTCCACAGTTTCTCTTGAACTCGTACCAGCTGGAATCAGAGTCCCCTACATATCCTGCCTTGTCACAGAGCAATTCCACCTACTTCCTCTTTCTATGCCAATGGCCAACTATCTGAAAAAAGGATTATTCATCTTGTAGTCTTCTCATGGGTCTTTGGCAGCTGCTTATCCTTTTTCAATGTCTCCATCTGAGGTGGGATGAGAAAGAAGAGATCAGAGGCAAGAGAAGATTTGGCATCTCAAATATGTTTATTATCTTATGTATGTGTCTGTGCCATTTAAGCTATCCTTCCTTTCTGTTCCCTTCCTTGTCACTCTTAATTTCTAAACTCTTGGTCATGCCTCCACATTTTTGAAACAGTTTATTTATGTCTTCCATGAGTGAAAGAAAGAGACAGAGACAGCACTCCCAACAGGGCATGGATGCCATAATCCACCCCCAGCTCCAGCTAGTCCTGGATCATGGGCACCGTGCACCTAGCGTACTCAGGGAGGTTTTTGGGCATGAATCTGGAGACTTCCCACATGGGTAAGCCTTGCAGGGTATTGTAACATTTTACCACTGTGCCACCACCCAGCCCCATTTTTCCAGACAGATGGAAAACTGTGGTTCCCATATGCATCATAACCTTCTGTTCTAAGTTCCATCTTCATTTTGGGAGACTCCACTTGAACTGTAGGTACTCAGTGAAGACCCTGGTCCTATAGGCTCTTGACTTCCTCCACTTCAGGGATCGTCACCTCACTCTCCTCTTTCTATTATTCACGTTCACACCTACATTTCTGTTGATAGAATTCCTTTCCTCTAAGATCACAGGTTCTCACACCTCACTCCCTGCCTCACTTTCCTCTCTTCCCAGCTCTCTCCTCCTTCACTCCTACCTGCTTTGCCATTTCATCATACCTTCACGCTGATGTCCTGAGCTCAGAACCTCTGCCTGAGCTTCAGATACTCATTTTATTTCTCCACTTAGTGAGTCTTAATTCAGATTCATCCTTTACTTCCTATTCTACCCTTCACAACTTCTAATTCAACCTGTGCTCAAATCCTTGTCCAGCTCTCTTCTGTCTGTACTGTTTTAACTTTGCTATGGAGGGTCTTTCCCCCCCACCCAGTTTTTCTTTGCACTTTAACCTTAACCAGCTTCCCCCAGATGCCCTAAACACTCTATTCCATGGCAGGGAATCCTAGATTTTGCTCTTCCTTTCTCCCACATGATTGGAGACTGTCCCTAATGTTAATAGCACCCCTGTCTTGTTTCACTCGTTTGTCCTGTATTTCGCCAAACTGGTCTGTGACTTTCTTCCACTCCTTTTTATGGGAGTTCTAGTACTGTCTGATGTCCTAGAGGATCTTTATTTCGTAGGTTCAGAATCACTCTAGAGGATATTTCCAAATTGTCTTGTAATAATTTATTTCTTGAACACTGAAATTGAAGTGAGACAAATTGACTTTGGCAGTTACAGTTCTTAAAACAGGGTAATGTTGCATGAAATCGAAAAAGTAGGAACAGGAAAAATAATTATGATAATAGTACCTCATGTTTATATACAACTTTTATTATTCATGAAGAAGTTTCTATGTAGTACCTTATTTTACCTTTACATTAAATCTAGGAAGTAGTACTCTTTCCTTTATATGGATGGGAAATGGACATAGCGACATAAAGTGGCTTCTGTTGACTTGCATAACTAGCAGGGGCAGAAACTGTTCTTAGAATACAAGATTGCTGAATCTAAACCTTATGCTATATTCTATACCTTGTTGGCTATTTGAAAAATATCAAAGCATAGGGACCAGCAGTTGGCGTAGTGGCTATGTCATTGAACTCCCATGTAGTCGACTGTGGTTTCAGTACCAACCTGGTGGCTTAAACTCATGCCGGGCACATGTGTCCATGCCCAAGATCCCAAGAGGAGAATGGAGGAGAGGGGATTGTGGCATGGCCATTCCCCCTGGGGGGTGATTTCTCACCTTCTGTCTCTCTGTCTCTGTCTCTCTGTGTTTCTGACAAGCACACACGCTCTATAGCAAGAAAACCTCTCCCTCACCCCCCCAAAAAATATGTATGTGTGTGTGTGTTCCAAAAGGAAAAAAAGATTAGCAAGGTTTGAATCAAAGTCTGAGGCTTTGTCAACCAGAAAACACCCTGTCCTCGGGGATAATATTTGAGGGATATCGTAATTTTTCCACTATCCTCGAACCATCCTAGAGTTCAAGCAAGGACATGATTAGCAAAATACCAACTCTAATTTTAGAAGGCACAAGAGCGGCATAGGCAGAGATGTGAGGTTTAATCAAAGGTGCTATCATTCTGGGATGTTAATAGGCCAGTTATCAGTCTCCTGGAGGGTCTGGCACATTTGACCTCATTATCTAGGAAGGCACATGATGTTGGATCCCAGCTTTTGGTCACCAGGCAGATGACTCAGAGACATGGCTGCTGAAAGCTTGTTGGAAACAGAATTCCAGGATTCAATAGAAGCCAAGAAACTCTTCTACATGCTCTCTAAATAGCATGTGATAACTACTTATATCAAACCAGGGCAGCACCTGGTTTTTCTCTAGCCCATTAAGTTTGGGTGCTCAGAGAATGCAATAAATGCCTCATTAAGAAAACATAATATTTATCCTGTTTTCAGACTCTTTGTAAAGATGCTTTAAAGAGCAGAGCCAGAATGTTTTCAAGGTGAACCTTGTCACAAAAAAATCCAAGGTGGAAGTAAAAACAATTGAACATCCTGACTGAGTATTCAGGCCTAGATCTAAATAACGGGATCTATAATCATTTCCTTATGTTTGACCAAGGTGATTGGTGGCTAGTGCTATGCGAATCCATGCATTGGATTTCTCAGGCCAGAGACCTAGTCTGTTAGAAAATTCCAGATGGCTTCAACCACAAACTCTTCACTGACAGGATAATTGACCACAACTATGCATGACAACTTCATCCCTATAAAACATGACCACTTTTTTTGGGTTATCTCAGACATATACTAATACTGGAAATGTGAATCCAGACTCAGAAACTTCTGAGGTCTCTTCCATTTTTGAGAAGGCTGAAAAGTCCAGGTCCAGGCTGGAGGATGCTGTCAGATGAATGCTCTGTCATCTAACCATAGGGAACATTACCTCCAATGGTTCCTGAGGACTTCTCTGGTCCTTCGGAAACTCGGCCTCTTTCACAGAATAACTTTGAGGAGTGGATGTTTTAGGTCTGCTGGGGGTTGACAGAGCCTTAAAGGTGCCAGAATGAAATTGGGCTTATAGGCTCTGAGGATAGCTGATAGTCACTCCCTTGGCTCCCTACTCTGGATTGCCTTGTGCCTTCGACCTTGAGATCCACAGTTCTTAGACTTTCCCTATAACCCTCAAGAAAGGCAAGTACCACCAAGAATTCGTGCAGCCATCTAAAGGCTTAAGTTGATTCTAAAAAGATACTAGAGTGTACTTGGCCTAAACATTAGTGCTTGGTGAGGTCTGTGACCATTTTAGGCTCACTTCCTCTTGGGCTTCTACCAGCTAAAGCTATTTTTGTCTTGGTGGAAATAATACCCATGGAGTCATCAAATGTCATTGTTTTCTGTTTAAAAAAGTAGTTATTAATGGTGGGAAAAATCTGTCCTCAGATTAGGCCTTCACTCTACAAACTCTACTATATGTATGATACATAAGTTGCTGCTCTGTTTTCTCTGAGTAGCAGCCTCCTGCTTCTCTCTGAGATTCTGAAATAGCCACAGGCATGTGTCATTCTTTATCTGCTCAAGAGCATGGGCCAGATGCTCAACACGAGACAGAACCCAGGCCATCCTACCAGGAATGTTGGCTTCTAGCTTTGTACTCATAAAGGAAGCACATGGTGGGAAAGATTAAAGCAGTAACTGACTGAAGGTGCCCTTCCCTCTGCTCTGAGGATGTGGACACTCAGGCCCTCTTTCTCCATATGCCAAGGGGCAAAGAGGGACACAGGGACAAGGCATTGGAGCTTCCCTCTGAGCTCTCTGCCTTATTGTACTTCACACAATAAGTGTGTTATGTATGACCCCTAGGTGTCTGATTGCCTGTTGGTGTTACTACAGTGAAGTCTGCAGATATCAGAAGTTAATTTTAAAAGTTATAATCAGGGCAAGGCCCATGGTGCAGTAGTTAAGCACCATATAGAGGAAATTAGATCCCAAACCACCTACCAGGCTTCAACTATCAGTTTCATGCCCGGTGCATGAGTATGAATGCCCAGGATCCTGATGTGATGAACTGGAGAAAAAAAATTATAGGGTGACCAAGCCTTCCTGAGGGGCATTTTCTCTTTCTTTTTCTTTCCTCATGTATGCTAATACTCTCGCACACAAAAAAGAAAAAAGTACAATCACTTTAGAAAACTGTCAGTTTCTTAAAAAGTTAAGCACATGGGCCAGCAGATGGCATGAAAGTTAGGGCACTGGATCTCGTGTGACCAAATTTGTGGTTTGAGTCTTGGACCCAGAATCTTAAAAATCACACCAGGTGTGAGTGCATGCATGTCCAAAAACCCCAAGAGGAAAATGTAGAACGGACTGTGGTGTGGCCATCCCCACCCCGGGTGGTGATGGGTGGTGATGGTGGTGGGTCACTGTTTACTTTTCATGTCCTTCTTGATCTTTCTCTGTTACTGTCTCTCTCTGGTGAGTGCATGCGCCCTATAGCAAAAAATTTAAAAAAAAATTAAACACGGGAACCAGCAGTTAGCGTAATGGCTATGTCGCTGGACTCCCACGTAGTCGACCGCGGTTCGCGTCCCGGACCCGGTGGCTTAAAACTCACGCCGGGCGCGTGTGCGTGCGTGCCCAAGATCCCGAGAGGAGAATGGAGGAGAAGGGATTGCGGCGTGACCATCCCCCCTGGGGGGTGATTTCTCGCTTTCTATCTCTCTGTCTCTCTCTGTCTGTCTGGCGAGCGCACGCGCCCTATAGTGAAAAATCTCTCCAAAAAAAAAAAAAAAAAAAAAAAAAAAAAAATTAAACACAATTTTATCCTTTGACCAACAATTCCACTTGTAAGGTTTTTTTTTTTTTTTTTTCCCATGAAAAAGTGGAAATACATCTACTGTAAATTCCTCTATAAGAAGGCTCATAGTAGATTCATAGTAGGTAGCCAAAACCTAGAAATAGCCCAAATGTCCTCCAATGGGACGGTGAGTAAGCAAGTAATGATACAATCATGCCATGGGATACTACTCAGCAATAAAATGGGATGGACTATTTGGTCTTAGGAAAAGTCATGACATATTTTTGTATAAAAAACATAGAAAAATGCTTCATGACTTTGCCAATGATCCAATATTATCACATGCCACAATATGAATGAATCCGTGAACTATTACATTGAGTGAAAGAAGTCAGACACAGGAGGGTGTGTACAGTTGTGCTGTAGTTTGAATGTTTCTTCTAAAAATTCACGTGATAAAATTTGATTATGATGAGATTAAGAGGGTGAAAACTTAATCTATGCTATTGAAGAAGAAAACCTTTGGGAGGCGATTAAGATTAGATAAGGTTACCAGGATGGGCCCCCATAATTGAATCCTAGTGGATTTATACAAAGAGAATGAGAGAGAGGCACAGACATGGAGATACGCAAACTCTTGCCACTTGGTGTCCTGCATTGCCTTGGAACTCTGGAGTCTCCACCAACAAGAAGGTCCTTACTGGATGTGGCCTCTTGACCTTACACCTCCAAAACCATAAACCTCTATTCTTTATAAGTTACCCAGTGTGGCATTCAGTTACTAGTAAGGAAAAAAAATATTCCATTTAAATGAAATTCTGGGCAACTTAGGCTGATAAAAATCACATCAGCAAATGCTTGGAGTGAGGATGGCAGGGTGACTGAGAAAGGGCAGGAAAGTTGGGGTCAATTCTCTGGGTTGATAGAAATGTTCTATGTGTTGACATGGATTAGTGAAAGCTGTTTCAATGGTGTACTTAAGACTGGAGCATTTCAGATCTCATATTGTAGCATTTTAGACATGCATAAATTAAAAAGAAAATGTGCATTTGAAGATTGGCATGAGACTGCTCCAAGAAGTCACTCAAAATTGACGGCAGTGAGCGTCACGATTCCTATGAGAACATGAAGATTGATACTTGAGGTCCCAGAAGAGTGTTTTGTGATTCCAGGCTTCATTCATCCCTTCATTCTATAGCTATGTTGGTTATCTCTTGCTCTGTGCCAAGCACTGCTTGCAACAGAACATAAATGAAAATGTTCTTGCTCATATGGAGTTATGTCTAGTAGGAGGATACAGGAAAGAAACAAGGAAACAAAAATGTGCCAAGTTGGTTTCAGATCAGGAGAATTGTGATTATGCACGTAAATTAGAATGATGTGATGAAGTACTCCTGGAATGAGCGAGCAGCACATTTAATTTGGGTGATGAGGAATGCCTTCATAAGGAGATGATGTTCTGAATCATTGGGAGCCAATCATGCAAAGATCTGGGGCAGAACATTTGAGATAGGGGATAACAAAGCTACTTCCAAGTGGTAACTGTGAAGTGATTGTGGTCCTTGGTTCTTGGTGGGCACTGATGAAGAACTGAAGATGGACACCACATGATAAACAGAGCTTATAGAAACTTCATTTGGCCAAACAAAGCAGAGTACACTCTCAAGAAGGGAGAATAGGCTGGATGAAATCAGACCAGCCCTTGGCATTATCTGGATGAATTTCTTTAATGATGGCTCTGCTTCCTTCTCACCGTATCCCTGGGTGACCCATCTCCTTTCATGGCTGTCTGTGATTGACAGACAGGGGTTACATAACCTAACATACATGCTTTTGTGTGCATGCATTTTCCCATAATGCATCATGAAAGTCCATGGGAAGGGCATCAAAACTGCAAGACTAAAACGTGCTAAGTGAGCACAGGTAGCTCAAATACATGTCACTGGCCTATTGCACATGTTAGGCCTTGAGGCAACCAGGGGTTTGGCCTTGAGGCAGGGGAAAAGCAGGCAGGGGTTCAGCCTTTAGACAAAAAGTGTTGACTATAGGCCAGATCAATCCCAGTAAGAATGTAAGGGAAGACAGGGCAGGGGAGATGAGGAGGACTAACCTCTCACCCTGCTCATGGCTGACTGCTACCTAACACAAATGTCCCTGGTCTAATTGGCCCGAGTATGTCTAAGAAAAGAAGGAGGCCAGGATGCAGTGAGCACTAGGGGAGATAGATAAGAGATGAGTGTAGAGGGGTGAGCAGGGACCATTTTAAGGATTTTTGTTTTACAATTGTAAGTTTTATGAATGTTGGGAGTGTTGTTGAAGGGTGATGACTTGATCTGACTTGTATTTTTTGAATTTTGACTCTGACTTTTGAATGAAATATTGATTTTAGAAGTGATGGAACTACGGAGAACAGTACAGTAGTCTCCTCTTACCCATGATTCTGCTGTCAATGGTTTCAGTTCCCTGTGGTCAACCATGACTTGAAACCATAAATGGAAAATTCCAGAAATAAACCATTAATAAGTTGTTAGTTGCATGTGTTCTGAGTAGCATGATGACCCCTTGTGCTGTCCTGCTTTGTCCCACTCAGGATCTGAATCATCCTTTGTCCATCATATCCACACTGTATGACACCTGCCAATAGTTATCAGGTCAAAAATACACGGTATATATAGGATTCAGTGCTGTCTGTGGTTTTAGGCCTCCACTGGAGGTCTTGGGACATACCCCCTTATGGATAAGGGAGGACAACAGTATGGGTGGCTTTAGCACCATTGATAATCTGGTGGAGCACAAATAATTTAAATTTGAGCGGGTTGTTCTATGGATAGATTTGGAATATATTGGAGGTAGAGGCAATAGGATTTACTGATGAACTAGGTGTGGCAGGCAGTGGTAGGAAAAGGAAACATTTCTCCTAAGTTTTTGGGCTTTGGCCCTCAAATGATGACAGTGCCTATTACTGAGATGGATAAGACTGTCAGAGGGACAGGATAGTTGGGATGAAAGTTAGAAAATCAAGAACACTACTTACAACATTAAGCCTGAGATTACACAGTAGAGATATTGGGTAGACAGTAGGAACAATATGTTTAGATGCTGGGCCTTCTTTTAAGTTAAATTTTTTTTTCATGGCAGAGTGCATGTGAATCATGAGAGAGAGAGAGAGAGAGAGAGAGAGAGAGAGAGAGAGAGAGAGAGAGAGAGAAAACATCCCTCAACTGGGCATGGTCCAGCCCCAATTCTCTTTCCTCCATTTCTCCATCCCATCAGAGTCCTGGACATGCATACACACATTCATTTAGCATGTTTTTCAGGTCACCAAATCTGGGACTCCAAATGCAGCTGGTCATGGGGATCTAGCTCCCTATGCCCAGTGCTTAACCACTGCGCTATGGGGGCAGCCCTTTTTAAAGTTATAGTTTGGGGGAAGGGCACAGGTAGAAAAGAGTAGAGGAGATAAGACTAAGTTCTGTTGAGACAGTTAAAGGTTGGGCAAAGGGAAATGCACTAAATGAGCTGGAGAATGAATAGTCAGTAGACCTGGAGGAAAACTATCAATAGTATATCAGGGCCATAGACACCAAGAAAGGAGAGTTTCCAGGAGCAGGGATGGGGGCAGACATGTCAATGCTTCTGGAAGGGGAAAACCAAAAAGTTCCCTATGTATCTGGCTGTATGGAGCTTACTGATAAGCTTGACTATAGCCCTTTAAGTGTTGTGATGCAGAGGAAAGTCTGGTTACATTACTTGTGGAACAAGATGACATGAATTTATGAACTCATGAATTTGTTGTGAATATCAAGTGAACTCAGCTGGTTGGGTTGTGGCCTTTGTGATAACAGACACACCGCAGAGCAACAGCATCCTTAATAGTCTGGCTGTCAGTCTAATAGCGGTCTCCTCAGAAAGACGGGTAGCTTGGCTCATTGAGGTTTCATTGGCATTTGGGTCTGCAGCATTAGAAGCTAGGGATGGTTGCTCACTTCCCCCATGTGCACGGCACTCTCTGGGATTGTGTGAACTGTCATTCACTGGATTTGATGATGCCTGCTCTGGGCATAAATTCTGAGTCCTCTAGATGTGAATGATCCAATGTGATCCAACACATTTCAGCTGTTACATTAAGAGAAAAAAACAGATGCTTTGAACTATAACGGAGTTGGGTCCAATTCAAATTCAATATCTACCCTTTGTTACCTTCAGACTAGATTGGGGAAATAGTTTCAACTTCTTGAGCTTCAAGTTACTCGAGGATAGTAGTGCCTCTCATACAGATATTGTACAGTTTCGAATGAATCCTTATAGAATTTTTAGTAGAGTGTTAGGGACCTGCTAACTGTCCAAAAAATGATAGTGTTCTATTTATTATCAAAGAGCCAGAGTTGACACTAATTGTTTATAATTTTATTACTTGATGGAAATAGATATTTGGGTGCATAGATTATTGTATCTTAACCAAGTTGGCACAGCAATAGCTATAACTAGAGCCTGGGGAAGGTTTTGACTGAATGGTAAACTTTCTGGGGGCAAGCTGCTCCACAGTGTTCTGAAGAAGTCATTTTTTGGCACATTCTGATCTGAAGAAGAACTTTAAAGCTGCAGGGCTGTTACAGTTGAAAACACGGGCAGTGCTTCTGTCTGGTCACCATTTATTTATTCTATCATTTAATGACCATATTTGTTCTGACTTCTTTAGGGAAAATTCTTAAAACATTGCCAGTCAGATTTCATATCTTTGAATCCCTTTGAAATATCAGCTGGTCTCAAAACATGATACCTCATATTTGGTGTTCAAAGGATGGGCAAACATTTCTAAGGTCTTCTGGACAACAGTTTTTTGATCATTTTTGGTTGGATGTGTTTCAATTCATGAAAAAACAGCTGCAGGGTTAAGAAAAGAGGCCTGATTTTCATCAGTTGATTTTTTGTGTATGCTAATTAGAAGAAAAGATATAGAACTTTGAAACTACTGATGAAATAATTTCTAATTCAGTGGGTGCACCATCTGTAATTCCATCTTTCTATGAAAGTAGCCAGAAGTCTGAGGACTACTGAGGGCATTCCATGGAAAAGCCATCAGAAGATTCATTAGACATTGTTCTTTAACTCTCTCAACAAGCAGTTTTAATAATCTCCCTGCATAAGCCACAGTCCATCTCATCTCAAATCTCAGCCTTTGTAGACAGCTAACTCGATACTGCCCTTTCCACATTCTCTTACAAATGCCTGTAGCACTCCCTGTAGCCTACACTAGGAAAGTCAGTGTCCAACCAAGTATTTTCTTCTATTTTTCTGAGATCTATTGTTATAAGGTTTTACAAATTCCTGTTAGTACACTTATTTTTATTTTTATTTTTGCTTAAAGATGGACTTTTACCCTAGTTCTTATATGTAATGCTTGGGAAAATGAAGAACAGCCATGGCTTCATTACTGTGGGTGATGTAGTCATTATGGGCTAATGATAAGGAAGTATCGAACTTGTAAATCAAACTGTAATTCACCCTGTAGGCTCAGTCAGCTGTAAATGTTCCAGTGACTAGTTTTCCTCCTCAAAGAACTAAGAGCATTTCAATGAATACTAGAGAGGCTTATTAGCTGTTGAATATAAACTCTGCTTATGTGGACTGCAGAATTCAATATTAGCACAAAAAAAATGAGTGATTGCATCATGCTCTGTCTAGACAGAGGAAGACTTTTGAGACCAGTCTCCTCTTTCTTATATTTCTTTGAGAGATTGGAAGGAAGATCTTCAGGGCACAGCTATACCTGGAAGGACTAAGGTCTCCTGGGAAGGCAATGGAAAGAATATTTGCATCTGAAAGACTGAAGTGATCTAGTTTCCTTTCTCTCTCTTTCTTCCTTTCTTTTCAGATGAAATATTTTTAGGATCATCATGGCGGTCACTATACAGCATGAGTTTGAATCTCAGATCCAACGTTGTCTAGTTGTGTTACCTGAAGCAAGTGACTTTATTTCTCCACGCCTTAGTTCCCTCTTTGTAGAATGGAAATAATAACAGTATACTCCCTGGAATTGTTGTGTGGTGTGATACTTCAATTGATTTTCATTTGCAATTCTGAGATGACTTAGGTTGTTGAACATTCATTCATGTAAAAACTGCCGTGTGTGTGTGTATGTATATATATGTATATGTATATATGTGTGTGTATGTGTGTGTGTGTGTATGTGTGTGTGTGTGTGTGTGTGTGTGTATATATATATATATAAATATTTGGTGAAATGACTGTTTAAATCTTTTAATCATTTTTAAATTGGATTACATGTTGCAACACTTTATGTATCCTAGATAACAGTCTTTTGTCAAGAAATATATTTCATGAATGCTGTTCCTAGTCTATTTTTTTTTTTTTTTTTTTAGATTTTACTATAAGGCACATGCACTCACCAGAGACAGAGAGAGACAGAAAGAGAGAGAAATCACCCCTGAGAGTCATGGCCATGCTGCAATCTCTTCTCTGTTCTCCACTTGGAATTTTGGGCACATGCACAGATGTGTTCAACATGATTTTTAAAGTGCAAGGTCTGGGACTTGAATTACACAGTCAGCTATGTGGGATCCAGTCACCTTAATCATCATGCCACCTGGCTGGCTCTCTACTCTGTGAATTTCTTAATAGTATCTTTTTTCTTTCTTTTTCATTCAGTTTCTCCTTCCTTTCCTTCCTTCCTTCCTTCCTTCCTTCCTGCCTGCCTGCCTGCCTGCCTTCCTTCCTTCCTTCCTTCCTTCCTTCCTTCCTTCCTTCCTTCCTTCCTTCCTGCCTTCCTTCTTTCCTTCCTTCCTTCCTTCCTTTATCTCTCTCTCTCTCTCTCTCTCTCTCTCTCTTTCTTTCTTTCTCTTTCTCTCTTTCTTTTTAACTTTCCAGAGGGAGACAAAGAAAGAGAGAGAGGTAGACAAAGAAAGGGTAAGTGAGAAAGCATGCAACGTGGTCACGCACGCTACAATCCCTTTTCCCCACCTCTCTCTCCTTTCGGGATTTGGAGGCATACATGCACCCACACCTGTTGTGTTTTTCAAGCCGATGGGTTCAGGGCTTAGAGTGCACTATCACCAAAACTATTGAGCCTGCCTCCTTAACCACCACACTACAGACTGGCCCAGTGGTATCTTTGATGAGTAGAATTTCTTAATTTTGAAAAAGTTTAATTTATCACCTTTTTATGTCAATTGTTATTTTCAGTGACCTAAGAAAACTTTGCCCATTCCCAAATCAAGAGATATTTTTCTCTCTTCTCTTATAAAACTTCATTGGTTTGGCTTTTTTTTATGTTATGCTATATGATGCATTTCAAATTATTTTTGTGTAAAGGGCAACATTGAAATTCTTATTAATTTTTATTCCATGTTGACAGTTACTTCAGCACCATCTCTTGAAAAGATTTATCCCACTCCATCAGATTGCTTTGGATCCTTTGTTAAAAAGCAAATAACTATGTAAGTCTATGTATGGTTTTTGTGTTGTCGTTCTGTTGATCAATTTGTTGATCCTTATGTGTATACTATAGTTTTGGTTACTGAATCTTTATTGTGAGTCTTGAAGTCAGGTAGTATGAGCTTTCCAATTTTGTTTTTGTTTGGCAGGATTGCTTTGGCTATTTTAGGTCAATGCTAATAGAGGTTTCTGCAGTAATAGAAAATTTTTGTGTCTACACCGGTCAATATAGTAGGTGACTTGCTGTCTCACCCTCTCTTCTCTCTCTCTCTCACCAGAGAGTTTGTTATGTGCCCTATAACAAATTAAATAATAATAATTACTATTATAAATATTTTAAAATGTTGACAATTTTGTTTTAGTTGCCGATATAATTCCCTGTACCTAAACTGAAAGCTCTGCCTCTGACAGCTGTGCAGATCTACATTCAGTCCTTTTCTCTGTGGCTGGCTTGTTTGCAGACTCCCCTACCCACATATGATTATGGCTTAGCCACAGATTTGGGCATAAGTTTATACATAGTTTATGGCCCGTCTCCTGTGGGACTCTATTTTCTAGCATTCTCCTCTCATGTTCTAGTGGTTGTGGTTGCTCTGAACTCTGACCTACTAGACTTCTGATTTTTTTTGTTTGTTTTTTAATCATCGTTTTATCTGCCTTTCATAGTGCAGACTTCAGCATGACTAATCCAAGACTAAACACCATGAAAATGGATAAACAGCCCTTTAGTGATCCCCCCACCGTTTTTAGAAATGCGTCAACTCCCCTACAGAATCTACTTGCTTTTGTTATCCTCTAGAATCTTCAACTAACTTTTTATTCTATTTTGTCCAGAGTTATAATTGTCGGTGGGAGAATCAGTCTGATAGGAGGTTATTTATCAATTCCTGTTTATTACTTTTAAATACAGACACAATAATTAATAGTGTCTGATAACTTGTCAGTTTACCTAACCTCCCTGACACTAACAGTCAGCTGGAATGCTTATTGTACATGCAGATTACCACCCTTCTCCCAGGAAAATTCTGATGCAGCAATTCTAAATTGGGAGCCAGTAATCTGCTTTTAGTTAGAGGCTCCAGGTGATTCTTATTTGCAAGGAAGCTGAGCAAATATTGCATTAAACTCTCATTACTCAAAATGTGGGAGCTCGTTAGAAGAGTAGACTCGTAGCATTCTCCCAAGTCATACTGAATCTAAAACTACAATTTAATAAGATGGTTGTTGGATCTTAGGAACATTAGACTTGGAGAAGTACTAGTTTGAGCTGTTGTGATTTTAAAATGTAGAATACAAAATGTTCACTGACTACTTTTGGTGGTAAATAAAATGAGCATAGATCCTGCCTTTATAGTTGACAACCAATGAATAAGTAAGCACATAAATCACTATTATAGCCTGCAAAGTGCTAAAAGGAAACACACACACACACACACACACACACACACACGGTGATGAGATCTGGGCCAGTGGTTTCAAAATGTCACGCAATCTAGAATTACCTTGGGGACTTTTAAAAATCTTAAATGCCAAGACTAAACTCCCATGCAAATTAAAATGGGATTTCTAGAGGTGGGACCCAGGCACTAAAATATCCTCAAATGATTCCAATGTACACTCAAGTTTGAGAGCCAATTATGTAGGCAAATAATAGATCATATAGAGGTCAAAAAAGATCTTGTTGAGCCTGAGACTTGAGAGATAATTAGGTCTATAGACTCCAGAGGGCCAGCCTATGGCCTGGTGGTTAAGATGGCTGGATACAAAATGGCTGACTGCACAGCTGAAGTCCCAGACCTGGAGACTTGAGAAACATGCTTGGTGCATGTGTGTGCATGTCCAGAATCCCAAAAGGAGGGAAAATGGAGGAGAAGGTATTGTGGTGGGACTTTGCCCCATTAAGGTGTTTTCTTGCTTTCTCTATTCTTTCTCTCTTTTTCTAGTGAGAGCATATGCCCTCTGACAAAACAAAACAAAACAAATACAGAAACAAAAAGCAGCAACAACAAAAATAGACAACAAACAAACAAACAAACAAAAACTCTCCAGGAAACAGCATTCCTGGAAGTGGGATCAATAGATGCATAAATCCCAAAAAAAGAATAAACTTGGTACATTTGAGGAACTAAAAGGGCCAATGTAAATTGAATATAAGAAATAGGATAGGAAAGAATTAAATCTGAACCAAGGCCAAACCATGTAGGTCTGCATCCATAGGCCATTTAATGGTATTGGTATACACATGGGGCTATCAATTTTAAGTATGTTAAAAGTATTATAGAGGGACCAGCAGTTAGCATAATGGCTATGTTGCTGTACTCGCATGTAATCGACTGTGGTTTGCATCCCGGACCCGGTGGCTTAAAACTCACACCGGGCGTGTGTGCATGCGTGCCCAAGATCCCAAGAGGAGAATGGAGGAGAAGGGATTGCAGCATGGCCATCCCCCCAGTGGGTGATTTTCTCGCTTTCTGTCTCTCTGTCTGTCTGGCGAGCACACACACCCTATAGCAATAAACCTCTCAAAAAATGTATTATAGAAATTTTAAATTGAAAAAGTTAAAAAAGTGACATAGTATGTTGATTTTCATTTAAGGTTTCTCCATCAGCGAGAGATTGTCTGAGCCTGGAGTTTCCACATGCAGCTAGTTTCTCATACTCTATTTTTTACTCATTAGAAAATTCCCATCTCATTATCAAAAATAGCAAAAAGTGATGGGTCAGGTAGATGATTTTTTGATACCATGATGAAATATAAATGGGAAATTGTAGGGTGAGTGCCCAATAAAGATTACCTTTAAAGTAGGATTTGACTCCTGGATATTTCTCTTAAAGCTTTTCCCCAGCCCTTAACTGGGTTATTGGTTGTCTGTATCAATGCTGGACTAGCTGGGCTTTATGTCTTCTTGCAGATAGTTCCTGTTGTTAATAAGCAGGAACTCAGAGTTCCTATTTTATTACATCTATTTTTTTAATATACACAGATAGACACCAGGCTGAAACTTTGTAGGCTTTTGCTTTGTAAACTGTCTGCTGGTTCAGGTGGTTAGACCCCACATGATGATTGGTGTGGTTGAGTCCCAAATCCAGTGGTTTGGAAAAAAGGAAAAAAAGAGCTGGTTGCATATGCAAGTGTGCCCCAAATTAAAACCAAAACCAAAACCAAAACAAAAACAAAAAAGAGGCGTCTAACTGTAGCTCATATCAGTATGATCATTTACAAGATTTTGCCAAACTAATAGAAGATGGCTTTGTTGTATCAAATTCCAAATCTTTACATTTTAATAAGGCAGATGTTTTTTCATATGCATTTTTTTCTTGTCCTTTGCCCATTTTTACCTTGGATTATTTATTTCATGATTTATAAGAACTAGTTATGATGAAAATATCAATGAACCATCACAAGCTATAAGTATTTTCTCTTTGTGTTACTACATTTAAAATTATGGCATTTTAGGCATATTAATGTTTGAAAAATTTTATGTAGTAGACTGGATGACTCTTTTTCCTTACAGTTTCTGTGTTTTTGGTAAAAAGGTATTTTTTTTTTTGCCCTGAGGTAAAATAAAATATTCAGCCTTTTCCCACAGTTTAAAAATTTTCTAACACAAAATATTGATTTGTCTTGTAGTGAAGTTTTATAAGTTTTCTTCATATAGCATTTGTAGATTATATGTATATATATATATGTGTGTGTGTGTGTATGTGTGTATATATATATGTGTGTGTGAATATATATATTTGAGGTAAATCAATAGCATTTTGCATGCATTATGAATGCAGTCTTTTTAAAATATAAATGTATGTACTATTTTTTTTTAAAATTTTCATTACAGGAAGCATATGCTTGCCCAAAAGAGAAAGAAGTGAGAAATCACTCCCAAAGGGGGTTAGCCATGCCATAATCCCTCTCCTTCATTCTCCTTTTGGTACTTTGGGCACACATGCACATGCAGCTGGTTTATTTTTTAAGCTGCCAGATCTGGGACTCAAACCACACAGTCAGCCATGTGGGATCCTTCTGCCTTACCACCACACCATTACCTGGCCACGATTTTTACTTTTTGAAGGAAAGCTATTTTTTTGCACTTACCTGCATAATTGAATGTTTAAATTAGTTCTAGTAATTTTTATTGATTTTCTCAGTCCTTATAATTACCTACTCACATATTATTCGGTTGTCAGAAAAGTCATGATGCATTTTTGCAACCGACGGTGCTTGTTTATTTTAGAAGTACTAGAGACATTTGCATCTATGTTATTGCTATGTCACTGACAAGAAATTAAGAGATTTGGTTGAGTTTTGTGGATTTTATGACAAGTTGAAGATGGAAGACCAAACTGCAATTTCACCATATTTTACTGTTTTTCTTCTGTAGAGGGAAAAGTTGTGTAGTTTATGGTGACAATGCTCTACAGGGACATCAGTGCCAACGATGGTGCACACAATTCCACACTGGTGATTTTCATCTCAATGATGCTCCTCAGTCAGGGAGGCCCCCTGAGGTTGATGATGACAAAATAAAGGCATTGATCAAGTCAAACCCACATTACACAACAAGAGAGACTGCAGAAACATTGAACATCCATTATTCAAGAGTTTGCAACCACCTAAAGAAGTTGGGATACATAAGGAAGTTCAATATTTAGGTTCCTCATGAACTCAAAGAAATTCATTTGACGGTGCTTATAAACATCAGCAATACACTCATTAAACAGGAGGAAAATGATCCTATTTTGAAGCAACTGACAATGGGTGATGAGAAGTGGATTGTTTATAGCAATGTGGTATGCAAAAGGTCTTGGTCCCAACATGATAACTTGCCTCAAACAACATCAAAAGCAGACATTCGTCAGAGAAAGGTTAGGCTCTTAGTGTGGTGGGATTTGAAAGTGTGCTTTTTGAGCTTCTATAAAGGAACCAAACAGTCAATTCAAATGTGTACTATTGGTAATTGAACAGAAATGTCCAGAGCTCATTGATCGAAAAGGATTTGTATTCCATCACAACAACACAAGCCAACGTACAAGTCTGATCACCTGTCAAAAATTACTGGAGCTTGGAAGGGATGTCCTTGCGCCATCAGACTTCCACTTATTTCGCTCTCTTCAAAACTCCTTGTGTGGTATAACGATCAATTCAGACAAGGCTGTAAATCAGCACCTTGTTCAGTTTTCCACTGATAAAGACAGGCCTTTCCATGAATGAGGAATTATGAAGCTCACTGAAAGATGGCAAAAGGTTATCAAACAAAATGAGAAATATATCTTTGTTCTTATTTAAATAAATGACCTTTGAAAAAAAGAAAAATATATCATGACTTTTCTAACAACCCAATATAGAAACAATTGTGGTATCATATTCTTTTTTAATACTTTTTTTAAGAATTATTTTATTTAACTTTATTTATTTATTTTTAATTTGACCAGAGAGGGACAGAGTGAGAGAAAGAGAGAGAGAGGGAAAGTGAGAAAGCAAACTGCCAGGTCCAGGACTTGAACCGAAGTCAGCCATGTGAGAGTCTAGCACTCTTAACCACCAAGCCACCTGCCAGCCTCCAGTATCATATTCTTATATCTAGTAATTGTACATCTTGTTTCTGTTTCATGTTTTATTCATATAGAGTAAAGCCAACAGAGAGGTTAAATAAGGAGGAGGTGAGTGAGCATCCTTGCCTTGTTTCTGCTTTTATTTCCATCCTCTGGTGTTTCACTGCTATTTGAAATACTGGCTATTTATTTTTATGATGTTAAGGTAGTATTTTCATTGCTACTTATTAGGATTCTTTTAAAAATCAGAAATGTAGGGACCAGCTGTTGGTGTCATGGCTATGTTGCTGGACTTCCATGTAGTCGACCGCAGTTTAAGTCCCAGACCTGGTGGCTTAAACTCACGCTGGCTACATGTGCGTGCGTGCCCAAGATCCCAAGAGAAGAATGGAGGAGAAGTGATCGTGGCATGGCCATTCCCCTGGGGGGTGATTTCTCTCTTTCTGTCTCTCTGTCTCTGTCTTTCTGGCGAGTACACGCATCCTATAGCAAAAACCTCTCCAGAAAAAAAAAAAATCAGAAATGTATATTGATATCTTTCTAACTACTTAATTCAGATTAAGATAAATTAACCAAGCCAACTATATTTTGTCTGCTTTCACTTATTGATATTGTGTACTAATAGATTTGTAAAACACGTATCCTTGCTCTTATTTATGTGGTACATACTATTTGATTATAAATGGTTATTCTTTAAATATATTTTTGAACATTTTTTAATGATTTACTAAAGATATTTTATATTTATACTTAAAAGTAAGAAAGATCATACACTACAACAAAACAAAACAAAACAAAACTTTTATATCAATCCAAAGTTTTAGAATCTACATATGTTACTTTCATAGTATGTTCTGGGTGGATTTTCATTTTCATTTATTTGTATGCCCTGTACTAGATGTAGCATGGAAATTTACGATTCTATGAAATGTCGAAAAAACTTACATAGAAAATAACCATAGCATGGAACTTTTGGAGAGAGAATTCCTTGAAAGCATTTTATCTTTTTCTAGTCATTAACTAATTCAGTTTTCCTATTTCCTGAAACAATACTGGTGGTTTATCCTCTCCATAAGACTCTGTGTTTCATAGAGATATTTAAATGTTTATTGTTATTAGGGGCCAGATAGTGGTACAGTGGTGGGACATGATGCTCTCTGAGGTTGACGCATGTGGGAAGGTTCTGGGTTCACGTCCAGAGACCTCCCAATACATGACGGGCATGTGTGCCTGCGAATCAGGGCTGGCTGAGGCTGGGGATAGATCTTCCTAGTTCAAGAAAGGCTACAAAACTAAATTCTAATTGTTATTGAGGATGCATAACTCAACTGGGAATGTCCCTAAATATAGACTGGCTAGGCAAAAGGCAATGACCAGCCCAAATATGGCATGTATAGCCACAACAATATAAAGTTTATCTTTTGCTTTACCATTCATCTGGGCCCACTTGAGGAAACTGTCTGTCTGTCTCTCTCTATGTCACTCTCACTCACAGAAGAAATAAATTACCTTAAAAAATATCCTTAGTGGGACCAGCAGGTGGTATAGGGTACTGGACTCCCACATGGCTGCCACAGTTCGAGTCCTGGACCTGGCAGCATACTTTCTTGCTTTCCCTTTCTCTCTAGCTCAGTTGATCTCGGATCAAATTTAAAAAAAAAAGATGATAAATAACATTAAATAAATTACAAAAGTACTTTTAATATCAGACTCATATGTAGTATATATACTTATAATCACAGCATGCCCACAATTTTTCATTTTGTGTTTTTCCTCTTTTGTAAGCAAAAAGAAGAGTTTTACTATATATGTTCTATTTTAAAATCCTATTTATCAACTATATTATGTTTCTGATTTCAATTTTTATCTACCTATGCTGGTATCTCTCATCCTAGCAGACCTCCCTCCGCTAGTCGCAGATTTTCTAAATTTTCCAAGATATTTTGACTTGTGAATTTTTCTCAGAATTATCCTCTTTAATTAAAAAAAAGAAAAGAAATCCTGGAAGTATTTGCACTGGGATTACCTGAACTATGTGGAGTATTTTAAGGAGACTTGACATCTTCATAGCTAAGATATATGATTTTCACTTGATCCAAGTCTTTCTTTGTGTCCCTCAGGACACAAGGATTCCTTAAAATTTCCTTCTTAAAGATTTTATATATAGCTCTTAATTTATTCCTTGTATCTTTAAAAAATTGTCATTATTTTATCTATTATTATAAATACAATTTTTAAAAGCCCATATATCTCCTAATCAGTTTTCTTATATATGTTAAATCATTGATTTATTTGCCTTGTATGTTGACATATTACTCAATTACCTTATTATTTTCAAGTTGATTCCTCTCTTAGTTTTTTTTTGTGTGTGTGACATAATTAAATTCTGATTTTAATTTCATCTCACTCCTACTCTACTATCTATATTTTTACCTAATTCCAAAAGATCTCAACCTCCTGAACAATTTTAAGTAATAGTGGTCGTAGGGAATGTTCCTTTCTCATCCTTGACTACAGTGAGAAAACTTCTAGTGATTTCCTGTTTAGCTTGATGATGGCTTACAGATAGCCATACTTTAATTGATGAACATTTTAATGGGATGCTGGAAAGTGATTAAATTATATTTTATTCATGGTCATTTTAACCCATAAACCTGATGAATTTAAATGTGCAGTAGCACTTCTTCTGATTTATAGACTCGTCTGATTTCTGAGCTCTGTTCTGTAAAAACATGCTCTTTGGGGGAAAGGGGAATGTGCAGTGGAAGCAGATATTCCTGATATCTAAGCTACTTGGCAAAAGAAACTTTCTGTTTTATTTGGTGTAAATAAAGTCTCATGCATTGTGGCCAGGTGAACAATCAGTCAGGCTACTGAATAAGACCATTTTTATTCGTTTTTGAGCTGCTTATTTAACTGTGCTGTACACATATAGCAATTCAGGTGATCAGACTCATTCTGAGCAGTCTCTTAGGGGAATGATTGTTCATGGTATATGCATTTATTTGAATTTAGAGTTCATGTTGTAGATATATGTCAATTCAAGACCAGAAGATACCTTGCTGTATTCATTTTTTGAAACTTCAATCTGTAATTGACCATTTTGGCTTTCAAGAAAGGTAAAGCAGAAGATATATTTTATAGTGTTGTGGCTCCATATGCCGTATTTGAGCTGGCCACTGCCTTTTGACGAGTCATTCTATATATAGGAACATTCTCGTTTGAGTCCTGCCTCCCTAACAACATGAATCAGAATTTAGTTTTGCAACCTTTCTTGAACTAGGACGACGGCATGTGATGTAGTTTCTGCCAATGAACCCATCCACACTGGTCTTCTTATTGATGTTGCCGAGGTGTGGGATTCGTTTTCAGTGGAAGTAGCAGAGCAGGTGGACCAGTGGCAGCTTTTGGAGGCGTTAGCGGTGGTGGTCATGACAGTGGGTTCCTGTGCCCAGGACTGTGTCTGCAGTCAGTGCCGTTCCCGGCACTTAACACCAAGTCCCATTCTCTTGCCTTTCCAGGGATTCTGGGAAATTACCTAATACCCTTTAAGAAGTTTCTCATCAAAGAAGGGAATCAAGCAGGGAAAGAAAGAAGCAAAACATTTAAGGGACACGAAAATGGAAAATTATCTGTTGATGATAACATGTATGATAATATCTTTCACTTGACTAATATGCAGTGAATTCATACTGGAACAATTCATCTTACAAGCTGTAATGATAAACAGTGATTGAATATATAAATAAAATAAAATATAAAATAAAATAAAATAAAATAAAATAAAATAAAAGAAGTTGCTGTTCTACATAAGCTAGTTACAGTGGATTCTATGCTTGGTAACCAAGAACCCTAATCAGCACCTGGTACAAAATGACAAAAAACCACTGAGAACACAGTCAAGAGCATAAAGAGAAGTGGGTTTAAAACTTTGCATATTGAGTCAGCCGGTGGCATGGTGGTTAAGATAGATGGATCCCACATGGCTGACTGTGAGGTTCAAGTCCTGGACCCAGTGGTTTGAGAAATAAATTGGGTGCCAATCCTTAAAGGAAAACGAAGAAGGGATTGTAGCATGACCATTCCCTATGGGGGGTAGGGATGTTTTTAGCACTTTTTCTCTGTCTCTCTCTAGTGAGTCCAAACACCCTCTGATAAATTAAAACAAACAAGCAAAAAGAAGCAAGCAAACAAACAAAACAAAACAAAACCCTGAACATTTTGGCTTGCTAGGAATGACTGTCTATATAATGCCTAGCAAGTAAAAAAGAGAAAATGGGTTCGCCAGCTCCACATTTGTAGGAACATAGTCTACTGTATAGTTTTGTATATGTCAAACAGTATATCCAGTTGATTTGTTTATGGTCATTAAATCTGCCCTTTGTTTTGGCATCCAGGCAAAACACAGTTCACAATTTAAGAGCATACCGTAGATTCCTAATGAGTTTTTGTATCTGGGCCAGGATGACTTTTGTAAATGCAGATAAACAAAACTCATCTGCTTATGATTTGCTAATGTAAACACTTCTGTCTGAGTTTTTACAGCTTTTTGTGCCTCCTAGGATCTTCATCCTGGACAGTGGCTGGGGAGAAATATGTGGCCATATTATGATACAGTATATGGTTTCCAAAATATGATTCTCTCACTATATTTCTTAGTTAGAACTTTTCCTATATCCCCTTCCTTCACAGAGGACGCACCTGGAGATTTACCAATTCATTTCATGGCATTTTTGGTGTGAGAGCAAAGAGTAGATCAACTAGGATTAGAATTCCCAAGGACCTCCCACCTGTTGGAAGATAAAAATCTTCTCATTGCTGTAAATTTTGCTACATAAAATGATATCTGTAAATAGGAGATAAAATTAAACCAAACTTCTTTTAACCTGAAAGAGAGCAGCAGATGTAATGTATGACAGAGATTGGGTGGGCCACCAGTGGGGATAGTATTTGCCAAACTTTTTCCCAATAAAGAAATACTAGGTCCACTTTGATGAGATCAAGCGTGCTTTCATTGAAACTAGTGAGGCTGGTAGCATGGGTTAGCAAGCCACTGGAATGGTAAGTGGTAGAAGTAGGTCTTAAATCTGGGTCTAGCTGACTACAGCTCCTGCCTTCTTCTCCCTGATCCCCCCATCCACTTCAGGTCTCTGCTGTTAGGGCTCTCCATGTCCACTCTGATGGCCTGTGTGTGGCCTTAGCATGGCCACTGCTGCCTTGGTTGCTTGTCTGACTCCTGGCATGCAGGACAGGAGCAACTTCAAGTCTCTGAACTATTAAGTAGAAATTTTACTTTTACATTCTTAAGGCGTTCTCTGAATTTCCAGAAAACACATTCTTGTGGGATAGAGACATCCTCAGGACAGGTTCTTGGAGAAGTACATCCTCTGGTTTTTGAATTACCACAAATGACAAGTTAAATTCTCTAATTCAATTGCTTTCTCGAATTTCTCTGCAGGCCACTTTCTCATAATTTTCTGATCATCAAGAAAATGAAAGGGTGACAGTTCAATCCTCAGGGAAGGTAAGAGCTTAAGGCAGAGCAAACCTTTTTTATTTCCTTTTAAGTTAAATGAATTATTTCTCCTTATTTCCAATTTTGAAAAATTTTAATCTCCAATTATAAACAGCCAGAGATGCTGTTAAATTTTGAAAAGAAACAGCACAGTTTCAAATGCTTTGGATTCTGAAGGCTAAAAGACTCCAAATTAAATAAGCTATCTCTTAAACTATTTAATCAAATCCCAGCTTCACAGGAACATGGCTATTAGCTGAAACAGGGCCATGTATCTGAGTAAAACAGGACCATTTTACTTATTATTTTGTTCCAAAAGCTAAGACATTACCAAGCTTCTGAGTTCATGGTTGAACTATGCAACCTTTCTTCGACTTAGGATTTATTCTCCCAGCTCCCATCCCCAGAGAATCAGCTGCCCTCCCTAAAGTCATCTGGGGCCTTCCTATTGCCCTTGCTAGAGGTATTACTAAATCATCCCTTCTGTCTTCACAGATTTAGGCAGAGTCAATTTCCACTCACTTTTCAGTCTAACTCTGCCCTTTGATGTCTGAAGTTTGCTATTTACCTTCTGCCTCCCTAGATAAGCTGTGCCTCTTGCCTCCAAGCTTCCATTTAGCACACCTCTGAGATGCAAACAATTGCTGGTTTCTATAAATCCTGTTGCTAGGACAGCCTCCACATCTGTAACCTCCTCTTCTGCTAGTCACTGCCTTGTTCAGGCCTTTGTTCTCACCTGGATGGATGATCTCAGTGCCTGCTCAGAGGTCCTTCTCCCTCTCTAACCTCTGCTCCTCACTGCTGCCAGGACATTCTCTGATGTCAGTGCTCTGTTGAAACACCTTAAATGACTTCTTAACTTGGGGATCAGCAGTTGGCTTAATGGCTATGTCGCTGGACTCCCATGTAGTTGACCGTGGTTCGAGTCCCGGACCCGGTGGCTTAAACTCATACCAGGCGCATGTGTGTGTGTGCCCAAGATCCAGAGAGGAGAATGGAGGAGAAGGGATTTCAGCGTGGCCATCCCCCTGCGGGGGGGGGTGGGGGGGGGGTGGGGGGGGTGGGGGGGGTGGTGATTTCTTGCTTTCTATCTCTCTCTGTCTTTCTGGGGAGTGCATGTGCCCTATGGCAAAAAACTCTAAAAAAAAAAGACTTCCTAACTTGATGCATAAAGTAAAAACTTCTTAACATGGACAAAAAGAAAAGGACGAAAGGAAGGAAGGAGAGGGGAAGGAAGGAAGAAAGGCAAGCAAACTGGCTCTTTCTTGCTTTAGTTCCTGCAACCCCTTGCGGCACCATCCTTAGCACCTTCCATACTCTTACTCCCACACTCTTGTTTCCTCTTATTTCCAACACCGCCTCTCTTCCTTCCATCTGGCTAACACTTGCCATGCTTTGTGGCTCAGCTCAGCAGCAGCTCCTTGGGCTGCCCTCTGGAGCCCCAAATGCTACACGAGGAGCTCCTTCTCTGTGCTCTCTTCACCTGCAGTGTGACTCAGAATGCCTGGGCTTGTCCTTCGTACTTATCTGTTGCCCCACTGCCTAGGAAGAGCTGGTGGGCAGTGTCTTCCTCATACTCGAGCCCAGAGGATAGCACAAGCCTTGCTTAGAGCAGATACTGAATTCATGTTTGAGTGGTTGCTGACCGTGCAAGTCTCACTTCCTCCTGCCCCTAAGAGTCCTACGTCTCAGACTCTGCTCCCCTGCTCTTCGCATTGTGGATCCCAGCGCTTGGCAAAATCACGCACTCCCATGGTCTCTCTGAAGGTATAATGTCTTAGAAGATGACAAGATGTCTTGGCCTTTTCTTCTTGTTTTAATCCCAGGTGGCAGTCCATTTGAAGACACTTCTAGTTTGTTGTCTACCTGAGGAACTTCATCATATCTTTTCTTTGTATTTTCAGTGCCAGGCACAGAACTGGCTCATAGAAGAGACTCACTCTATCAGAAGGTAAAACACGAAACACAGTTCTGACTTATACCCTCACTCAGCTGCTATTTGCTACAGATGATGTGAACCCACCTACTCTGACTTCTAATCACCTGCTGTGTCCACTGTGAGACCCTGAAATGTTGGAGCGTGTGAGGCATTTAATAATAATATTAATCACTGAGAAAACCTTTGAGAACTTTCATGATGGGCCTGGACTGAATTTATATTATAGTTGGCACTGTTGTTTTCCTTTCTCGCTTCTTATTTCTTCTGAAATTATATTCTCCTTGTAAAAACTTTCCCAG